>OZ038477.1:144965633-145015633 GCA_964036315.1 Acanthosepion esculentum | reverse complement strand
TGATATTCAATGGTCATGATTTATTCCATTGGAATCGTAAATACGATCCAATTCATCAGACCTACAAATTCAAAAAGAAAACAGAAAAAAACATCTCCGGGAATAAAAAATAAAGTTTAGTGAGAGTGTGAAACAATAGAAATGTTACATGTTGCGGTCTGTCGATTCTGAGTGTTGACTTCAATATTCAATTTTATAATTACATACGCTCTCTCTCTCTCTCTCTCTGATATTGAGCACTTTATACCATAAATATAGCATACCATAAAACTATATTTCTTCATATATATATATATATATATATATATATATATATATTATATAAATCCGGAAGAAGAAAACATGAGAAAGTATATGTGTTCTTGTCCATATTATCTTTCATTACCAACCTTCGTGTGATTATTCTATTCAGTAACCTTCTCTAGGTTTCGGCATATACTCTTTCAGTCCTGTAATTATGACTTTAGCTAATGTAATATATTTCTATTCATGGAATATATTGTGGCCTTTTTTTTGACGAATAAATTTTTTCTCTATTATAGTATTGCTGTGTTTCAAGTACAATTTGCAACATATGTTTATGCAACAAGTTTATTACCATTTTCATTTCAATGAGTAATATGTTTAGTTTTGATTTAAGATTTATTTTAATGGAGATTGCCTTTTATTTTACTTTCTTCAACAGTACAACAATATTTTAAATAAATATAACATGATACACATTTTTGTATTCGGTGTGTAAATTGAAAAAAATACTATCATTTATTTATGGGATTAGTTAATCATTAGCCTTGAGAATTTGTGTAGAATAGAATAACATTTAACAGTACGGAAAACGGAGTGGGCAAAACGTGTCCGAATCCCGAAGGAAACAGTTCCTTAGGAAAGTGTGATTGACCTTCACGTTACACTATCTTATGTTATCCCGATGGTTGACAGATAAAAGAATAAGTAAGGGGTACTTGGACTAATCTAGCTTCATATTTACTGTTCAAACTGTAACCAACTTTGACAAGAACAGCCAATTAAAAACACTATTAAATAAAAACAGTTTGTTGAACAGCATCAAAATTATATATGGCTTAGCATAGGTTAGTCTGGCAGAAAACCACAATTCTAGATCAAGTAAGTGAAAACTATTGCAGGAATAACGAAAATGGACGGACTAAAATGTATTTCTGTAGGATAGATATAAAACAATTCTTACTAATAATACACAAAGCGCAATCCTGCATATAAATCATGGAATCGTGTGTATTACACAGGTTGCTATGAATGGGTTTGTCAGATCAGTAGATTTACCATCTGTTGAAGAATATTGACAATATTCTGTTCTCTGCGTTACTGAAAAACAAATCCAGTACAATTCATGTCTCGATTATAAAGAACTTGCATTACAACGAGATTACCCGTGATTTTTATTCAAAGCAACGCGACAGATGTTTCGGAATAGATCTGGATATTTTAGGAATTCCGATTCATGTCAGTTTCATCGTAATTTGTAAAGGTCAATAGTTGAATCTAACATATGCAGGCACTTGATTTTTCTTGGAATGGGATTTTTAATGACAGAATTAATATGACGAATGTGAAAGTTATCACAACACTGGCCAAAAGAAGCACTCAGCTGTGAGTGATGAGAATCATATATGTGATGTACATAAATGCACAGTAATTTACATGCAGAAAAACACATGCATCAAAAGCATCGTTAAACATAGACATAAACACACAGACACACATACACATGCACATAAGTTTCAAATAGTAACGCATCTATAAGGAAGTACTATAAGAAAGCTTCAAATGCAGTGTATGTCATTTCGCCGAAGTGTAAACAACATTGTTTTTCATAGTGTTAAACATGTCGGATTTCGTGTCAAAGAAAGTGTATTTGCGGGGAATTTTACTGCGCTACTTTATTTAAAAGTAATCTATATCTGAATCACACAGAATTCTTGTTGAGACTTACGGCGACCCTGCTCTGTCGGAAACAACATGCAGAGATCGGTTTAGATGCTTCAAAAACAATGATTTTGATGTTGAAGTTAATGAAATCCCATTTAATAATTATGTTTTCAGATTCACTGTTAATTAATCTTGTTTAAAATCGAGGACATCTGTACAACGAAATAAAAACACACAAAACATATCGCCTGGCACATGTTAGATTCATTTGAACAGCAATTTTAATAATTTACAATTTTGGTTAAAGACAAACGAAAAAGATATTTCTTATGTTTATTTATTTATTTTTTGTATATTTCAAATAATTTTTCTTGTTTCAGGTACACATTTGAATAAACAACTGTAAGGGGTTTTTCTGTCATCAGACATTATCAGAGTTCTGTTTTTTGTTAATGTCATTGCTTTCAGATATCGCGTTTCGATATTGTTTCTGAAAGCATCGTGTCTTCACTTCTCAGTTCGTGTTGTCGTGTCATTTTTGTTATATATGCCATATGTTTAGTACTTTTGCTTCTGAATTTGATAACATTTTATTGATATCAGGAGACCAGAAACTGACAGCTGATCTTTACTCTGACTTCGCAATAAAACAGCACAAAGCTGAAAATATAATGTTTTCTCACAGTCAACGATAACCCCAGGCTGGAAATGACAGTTTTGAAAGATCGGAAGGAAAAACCTTTGTTGATCATTTCAAACAATTTAAAACAGCAAATGAGAACTCACCTTCTAGAATTACAATATCTAGAAGAATGAAAAAAAAAAAAAACTCGATTCACATCAATGTGCACAAAACCCCTTAGAATATATATATATATATATATATATATATATATATATATATATATATATATATATGAAGAAATATAGTCAGGTGGCCTGACGATTGCGTCTAGCATGAAACAGAATGTCGCCTCTAAGTATTGACTTCAATGTTCACTTATATATATCTATATATATATAAAGAATATATATGTATATATATATATTGAATATATATATTATATATATATATATTGAATATATATATGTATATATATATATTGAATATATATATATATTATATATATATATATATTGAATATATATATATATTGAATATATATATATATTGAATATATATATATATATTGAATATATATATATATCTATATTGAATATATATATATATCTATATTGAATATATACATATATATTGAATATATATTGAATATATATATATTGAATATATATATATATATGTTGAATATATGTATATATATATATATATATATTGAATATATATATATATATATATATATATATATATATATATATATATATATATATATATATATATATATATACTCAAGTTAAAAATGGGCCATGGTAATATTATAAAAAATAAAAAATATATAAGACATGTTTTTGTATGTAACAATTGGATATTAATGCATAATTTTTATTTTTCGGATAATATTTTGTAATATAAAATGACTCCCAGAAAAAAAAGGAAAAAATCTTGACGAGAAAAAACAAAAAACTAAAAAAAAACAAAGTTTCAGGATTAAAGCCGGTAAATTTGACTTAAAAGTACATTTTTGATCTTCTAAAGAAAGAATATTTGAAACATCTCTGTCAACTGTGAAGCGAATTGGTTTAAGATACGAAACAAGATTCTGTATCAAGGAAATCGGGGTCTGGCCGCCCTAGAGCTTCTACGGTCAAGGATGACCACAGGCTGAAAATGACTGTTTTGAAAGATCGGAATAAAATCGTTGTTGATCATTCCAAACAATTTAAAACAGCAAATGAGAACTCCCTTTCTAGAATTTCAATATTTAGAAGAATGAAAAAAATTCGATTCACTTCAATGTGCAAAAAAAAAACCTCTTGTTAACCAAAAAGAACATCAATGATAGAAAGATATTTACTTCCTATTATGACAAGAAAGATTCAGAGTCGTTTAGTAACGTTTTCTGGTGAGATAAATGTCTTTGATTTAGTTCTAGCCCCTAAATGCTGATAGTATTGGCTTCTAACATTCAATACCATCAAAAGCAAGCTAGTTGCATTTAATCATCAACGAGCAGACCCTGAATTTTCACCTGTCATGATGTGCGCTTATGCATCTAGTGGGAGTAAAGTTCATCTCTGACCTTTATCATATTTAAGAGCCATTTCTATGATACCAGGGGAAATGGTCGGTTCCTTGTAATACCCCAGAAAGCATTGTAACGCCATATGTCATGCTCCATCTGTAAAAGTCATGAATCACATCAGAGCAACAATGGCGTATTGTTGCCATCTCTAGATTAAAGCTGCTCAATATTCCCTTTCGAGTCTTGTAGGTGATAAATTATTTTTCATCCTGCATGCCTTTCCCACAGACTCTCGCTATTCTATCGCTATTTCCATAGCGAATGTTCTGACGAACTATGTTCCTTGGTTCCACTATTTAAGGCCTTTATAGATAAGACCGTCCATTCGACGTACACGGGGCAGAATAATCTTCATTCCTTTCCTATTCCAGTAGTAAGAAGGCCATTTTGTTATGATGGTTTCTTCCCAAGAATTGCTGATGCTTTCTTGATTATTATAATCTTAACCTCTTTAAGCCTGGATCTTGGATCTTGTATTGACTGATCAACAGTAAAAAAAAGGTTGTTTCTTTTTATGTTAATGCTTCTAGTATTTGTAGTTGTTTTTTACAACTTACTTTTATTGATAAACATTTTTTTAGATTTCTTCTTGTATTTTATAGTTGTGTTGATTGGTGATAACCGATTTAATCGAAATATTATCAGATAAATGACATGTTAATGTGTGCGAGAAAGTAGTATTTGTATAACCAACATATGTTATTTGATTTATTAGAAAATTATTGGAGACATTCGCCAATTGGGCAAGTGAATTCATAGACATTGAAGTTTTGGATTTTAGTTGCATTGTTGGAATCGAAAATGTTTGGGGTTTTTATTTTTTTCTGTATTATGTCATGAAATTTGCTTTGATTTTGTGCTTCGGTTATATGTATTTATGTACAACACGACCTTTACGTGAAGACGCGATATTAAAAAAATACATCACGCGTGAAGACACAATATTTAAAAAAAGCTGAAACTGATGCGAAAAGTAAAGCAGAATAGAAGACTTAATTAATACACTTATACAGAGACGTCAGTACTCAAAATTGTTAGAGGCTATACGGAATCTTATTCTATCAGCAAACACAGACCCTTCGAGGTCATGTTTGCAATTATTACGTGCAAACACAAATAGGCGCCTGTTGTGATCGGAACTGTCACGTTGGTAGAGCTGGAAAAAGTTGTTCTTTTGGGCTATAGCAGTGAACAGGCCAATGTAAACGATGAAGATAATTGTGCTTCCATAGGCTTTAGCCCCAGAAAAAAGCTCAGTGACACAATTCTCAATAGGAAGGTTAAGAATAGGAGGGTTAAGAATATCAAGAGAGCAGGTAAGAAAGAAATCAGGTAAAGAAGCAAGTTAATCAGATTCTGTAGGAAAACGGGGAGGGGAAATCCACTCTTTGGTAAGAGACTGAGCAACGAAAAAAATTGTAAGTTTGTATACCGGCAACATCATTAACATTAGAATGTTTAGGTTGTCGTGATGAGCATTAAAATCACTAAACACAAAAATGTTCACTATTTACATTATTCGGACTATTGTCCTCATCTTTGTCATCATATTTATTACAACGTTTCGGCCGTTGTACACTCCGGCCTTCTTCAGGTGGCTGGAATGTCAAATTGAACCCTTTATTTCCCTCACTGGAGTAGACATGACGCGTGTAACTAGAACAGTCTACCCCACCCCGGGACAAGGTGGACATAGGAACAGCAGCAATTAAGAGGTTAGATCCAAGTGGTAGGTGAATCTATTTTTTATTAACCAGTTCAGAGGACGGATATATAGTGGATTTTTTTTACTATGATATATCGTCGTCGTCGTTGACGGAATTTTTTGCCAAGTATTGGGGTGCACATAGACATTTTGTTTCTGTGTGAAATGATATTTATGTTGGATTTGAAGAGAT
The DNA here is from genome assembly GCA_964036315.1 of Acanthosepion esculentum. Taxonomy (NCBI): domain Eukaryota; kingdom Metazoa; phylum Mollusca; class Cephalopoda; order Sepiida; family Sepiidae; genus Acanthosepion; species Acanthosepion esculentum. The sequence goes on along the minus strand of OZ038477.1, from coordinate 145,009,626 downwards.
GTTCGCAGCCACCCTAAGGTAGAGTAGGAGAGTTCAAGGGATCGAGCGCTCTGGCATTTCACTGGGCTTTCTTCTACTTGTCTTCCCGGTCTTTTCGAAAGATGTTGTGTTCTCGTCGACTGCTCCACTTCAATTGGTTCTCTCTGCAGATTACGTTTTCCAACTGACCCTATCGATTTCTGCCCTCAGCAAAGTGATTTTGTGCTGATTCTTGAATCGACGACGCGGGACTCCACGTGGTTACTTGCCAGATGCGAACTCCGGAAAGAGAATTTGTTTGGGTAGGAGGATGTCTGGTATTCGGGCAAGGTGTCAACCCATCGAAGGATGTGGCGTGCTATAATGATTTCTAGGCTGTCAATCTTTGGGTGGAGGAGAAATTCGTGATCAGGTCCTGCCACCTGTTTCGCACGATTTGACGAAGTATTCATTTGATGGAAACTATGATATATATATATATATATATATATATATATATATATATATATATATATATATATATATATATATATATATATATATGTATAGTCAAACCTAATGAGCCAGACAAACCTATCAAGGTTTCACTTAGGCAGATCGTCAATTCGAAGGTTTTTCGACACGAGTATAGTTACCTATATTTATAAATATATATATATATATATATATATATATATATATATTATGAAATTTTGTGCGATAATCTTAAGTGGCACTTTAGACCCGTTAGTGATTTACAAAGAAGGCCATATATGGAGCAAGAATGAGGATTGTGGGATGAGATCACTGTTAGATTGGCTAACCTTTTAGATCTTGCTCTTGCTTCTTGAAGACGATTCAGACAAGCTGATAGAAAACTGCTGAGTCCACAAAAACAAATTCATCTCCATTCTACCCGCTCCAAAACTTGTCTTTGTATCTTATCCATGGGTATCCTACATTCCTGTAGCCCTGATCTAACTGATTGTACATTAGGATATATATATATATATATATATATATATATATATATATATATATATATATATATACATATATATATATACTTATATATATATATATACATATATATATACATATATATATACATATATATATATACATATATATATATATATACATATATATATATACATATATACATATATATACATATATATATATACATATATACATATATATATACATATATATATATATATATACATATATATATATATACATATATATATATATATATATCATATTTATATATCACGAAATTGATTAAGTCAAACAATTACTTAATATATTTTCTGTTTATATGCTATTCTTAATGCTCTGTTTTTACTTAAGCAGTATTAATTACATTTACCGGCCTGAATGTTCGAGAAATGTCGAAGAAAATATGCATTCTTCGACAGGAATCGAACCTGTATTCCTATACGGAAACTGTCATTTAACCTGACATGCTGTACTATTCAACGCCAGACACCTTCTCTGTAAATGCAATTAATACTGTTTATGTTGTAAGTGAGTTATGAAAAACAACAGTAGAAAACCGCAATTGGTTTAGCAGCAAATTTATTACCTTTTGGTACTGGGAAACATAATGTCGAATAGAAACTAAGGAAGAGAATAATTTAACTGTGAACGACTGTTTTCAGCAAAAGCTACTACTGCTACTGCTCTTTCTCACTTGTTGTAGGAGTATATATATATATATATATATATATATATATATATATATATATATATATATATATATATATATATATATATATATATATATATACTTTAAGCTTATCACTCCAAGCAAGGCTGGAGGCCACTAGCACGCAAGGGGTTGCAGAAGGTTTGGAGGAAGAGCAGATAGGAGTGGTAAAGGAGAAGATGTGGAGAAAGATAGTGCATCGATCAAGGCAAGGGGGTTACAGAGGATTTGGAGCGAGAGCAGATAGGAATGAAAGGTGAAAGGATGTGGAGAAGGGAAGTGGATAGATCAAGGCAACTGGAGATATCGATTGACGTTACACTTAAATAGTTGGAGCTTGTATTTGTCAGGGAAACAGGAATAAGGAAGGGAGTTCCACAGGCGAGATGTGCGAGACATGAAGCTATTGGAGTAGAAGAGACGTCTACATCTAACAGTTTCAACGGTGTAGGGGTGGGAACGGGATGCCAGCCTCGTAGGACGTTTAAATTCATGAGGACTAGGGACCAGCGAAAGCAGCTCGTCGGAGCAATTACCGTGAAAGTATTTGTAAAAAAGACAGAGCGAGGCAACGTCGCGTCTGTGAGAGAGCGACTGCAGACGAGATGACAGATCAGGGCCAATTACATTGCATATCCGTCTCTGGTCTTATCAAGAACCCTGAGGCAAACAGCAGGGGCTCCAGACCATATATGGCGGCAATACTCCATGCAAGGGCGAATGGTCGATTTATAGATTTGGAGGATCGATTCCGGGGAGAAAGATTTCCTGACTCGGCACAACTTTTAAAATTTGAAGGTCAGTTGAACCCGCTACCTTGGTTTCAAACTTACTGCGATTTTTATCAAATGAATTCTTAACGGTTTATATTTTGTAAAAAAACTAATGAACGCTATATTATTATTTTCAAATATATATATATATAGTATATATATATATATATATATATATATATGACCGGCAATACACAGAAATATCGTGGGGCCAGAAATATTACAATTTGAAGTGAATTCACACTGGCCGAATTAAACAAGAACAAGACGGCCGGGCCAGATGGAATTGAAACAGAGATACTGGCAGCTTCAGATGATTTCAGTATAGACAAAATTACAGATATAATAAATGAAATATACGACTCCGGTGATATACCGGAAGACCTAAGTAGGTTCTTTTTTCCATAGCGCTTCCCCAAAAGCCAAGTGCAAAATAATGTTAACGCCAATCAAACCAAATGAGTCACATAACAAAACTTATAATCCGAATTTTGATGAACAGCTTGCACAGCAGAATTAGACTCGAAACAGGACAAGAACAATACGGTTTCATTAAAGAAACAGGGCCATGCTCAAAATTATATCAGAATGAGTAATACAAATACAAAATCTAAACCTATATATCATAGATTACGCAAAATTATTTGATAAAATACATCGCGAAGAACTGTTGGAATTTATATGGGAAGGGTGTTTGAGTTTTCCAGATCTTATACTGGGAGCAAATCGCTTCATTCGTATAGAAAATGAATTCAGTAATATAGAAAGGGGCGTAAGAGAAGGATGTGTCTACTCCCCAGACTTATTCAACATATAGAGTGAGGCAATCTCGAAATTATTAGAAGTGTGACCAGGATTCGTTATGGGTGATGACAATATTAACAACATTAGATAAGCAGAGGAAACAACATTCATAGTAGACAGAGAAGGGAAACCACATCAACTCACACAGTAAAGGAGGAAAGGAGAAGAAAGGACTAAATAAAAATAGTAAGTGGGGTGCGTTTTTTTCGGTTCCCTGAGAGTATGAGGTATTATCGTATATGAGAGGATTGATTGGCGACGGACGAGTTTTAGGTAAATGCGCAAATTGTAACGAGCGAATGGGTCGTGAATAGGATTAGCTAGATATAATATAGTTAGTGAAGACCAGCCTCAACCCCTAACACATTTTCGGCCTTGTGCCACAATTGTGCATATTTGACACAAAAAATAAAATAGTAAGAACACAAAATATATGGTTGTAAACCAAAAAAAAAAAAAAAAATAGAAAAAAGCCCAACATACAAATTACAAATTGGAAATACTAAAATCCAGCAAGTACGAACATTTAACAGAAGAAGGAAAGTGTCATAGTGAAATCCAAAGGCTCATTGGGATAGCGAAAGTTGTCTTCCTAAAGCTAAGCAATGTATTAATAAAAAGGAAATTAAACAATGAAAATAGTACTGAACTGTTACGTAATATCAGTCCTCCTATATCGCAGTGAATGCGGGACAATCTAATCACAGACGAAGAAAAGACTTCTACAGAAGGATGCTGAGAATGAAACATATGAGCAACGACAAAGTTTTAGAGAAAACAAAAAGAGCACTTATACTTCGAATCAGGAAGAGACAGTTGAAATCTTTAAGGCACATAATGAGGTGAATAGTTTTTGGCACTGTGAAAACATATAGACGAAAACACCTACCTAGCGAGTTTGTGAAAATTTTCGGCAGAACAGGGATTAGTAGTGATAGAAAAAAGACAAAATTTACTAAGACCTAAAAATAACAAACATTTGTAGACAGCCATGATCACAATCGTCCTAGATTTCTGACCATTTAAATGATTTTCTGCCTCACATTTATGTTTGATTCTCGTGTTTATTGCATAATGAGATATAATATTACCCTCATTATTAATACCCTTGCTTGTATTAGGCTCTAAAATGTAGTGATTCAATATAATTCTCGAAATGCAATGAAGTCAGGGAAGACAATAATTTATCTGGCGTCAGACAAGATAATTCGAGGAAAAATATCGTCTTCCTAGATAGATGTGCATTTCTAGATATATATTAAAGATAATTCATAGATGGCGAGGAAGCAGTCGGGGCAATGGTTATACTGGAGTCGCAAAAGTACCCGTATGACTTTGGGCAAACGGATCTCGGGACGTAGAGGTTATTAACCCTGACTTATTATTTTTAGCTAAATCCGTGAAACAAAACACTGTATATCTTTGCGTATTTTAACCACAACCAATCGATGTTACATCGGTAGAGATGGGAAAAAGAGACTATAAAAATAAAATAACATTGAGAAAATGATTTATTCTTCATCCAATAGAAGAGCCAAGAGCCACTAATGGCAAAGGGTTACTGAACGAAGAGGTAAGAAGTGGTGATTATGAGGCTATGTAGGATAGATAACGGTTGACCCTAGGCTTGAAGAGGTAAAGATTGTAGCGACCAGGGAAGCATCCTCCCGGGAGTATGAATGAGGTTGTTATATGAACGTAAGAGGAGGAGGTAAGAAGTGATTATGAGGTTAGGTAAGATAGATGACGGTTCACCCTAGACTTGAAGAGGCAAAGATTGTAGCGACCAGGGAAGCATCCTCTCGGGAGTATGAATGAGGTTGTTATATGAACGTAAGAGGAGGAGGTAAGAAGTGATTATGAGGCTAGGTAAGATAGATGACGGTTCATCCTAGACTTGAAGAAGCAAAGATTGTACCGACCAGGGAAGCATCCTCACTCGGAATGAGGTTGTTATATGAACGTGAAAGAAGGAGGTAAAAAGTGACTGAATTTTAGGATATGTAAGAAAGTTAACGGGTGGCACTAGACTTGAAGAGGTAATGATTGTAGCGATAGAGGAAGTATCCTCTTGGGAGTCTGAATGAGTTTGTTGTATAAACGTAAGAGGAGGAGAACAAAGTGGTGATTATGAGGATATGTAGGATAGATAACTGTTGATCCTAGACATGAAGGGGTTACATTTGTAGCGATCAGAGAAGCATCCTCTCAGGATTCAGTTCCAGAGAGCAGCGTCTACCGGAAAGAATATATCTGAATGGAGTGATTGACTGATTAATTTGTTTAACGGCACATCAACTCCTTCATGGGTCATTTAATCCCGAAACTTAATTTTCTTGGGAGCTGCATATATATATAGTCTAAGAGGAAATTGTCCCGTATTAACTTACCATATACATATTATTTACGTTCGGTCAAATATACTTGGGAAAATGCAATTAATCTGCTTCAACTTCCAGCTTGGATTTAAATAGCAGGGCACTTTGGTATATCTAGGCTTGATCGGCAGTCAGTATATTAGAAAGACAACTCTGGCTTCAGAAGGGTTTGTTGTGCTAATTGTGGGTAGATAGACGCTCTTCAGTCTTGACTGACAACCCGATAACCCCCGGAATCCTGTGCAACTTAGCTCTTAAAAACACGCATTTGCACAGTCGAGCAGAAATAGTCTTGTTTTTTTTTATCTAAAGGTAAATATATAACAATTTATAGCGAGATAGAAGGGGGAATAAGAAATAAGATTGATAAAAATGAATGAAGAAACTTAAAATAAAATAATTTCACCCAATCAAAGGCGATAAAGCCTCTAAGACGCACGAGTAAATGAATTTGAGAAAAAAAAAACTATTATTGAGGATTCAATCAGACGGATAATTGACAAAGTTCCACAGGCGAGAAGTGCGAAAAAAGGAACTACTAGAATATAACTTTACGGTAACATCTAGTGATTTAAATATTAATATGATGAGACCTAGCTGCCAATCTAGTTGTGCATTTAAATTCATTAAGTTGAGGAACTAAAAAAGAAAGCACATCAGAGCAATTATCAAGAAAGCATTTATAGAAAAGACACAGGGAATGTACGTTTCGGCAGTGGGAGAGTGACTGAAGCCGAGATGTAAGATTAGGATCCATAAAATTGCAGATTCTTTTTGTTTAATTTTGTCAAGAATAATAGTAGAAAATATAATTGCACTGATAATAAGACAGGCGCGTGAATATTTATCACAAATCAAAAATAATAAATAATGTATAAACTTTACAAAAAGAATGAAAAGGAAAACCAAAAAGAAAAGATTTGGTAAGACTTTATAGAAACTTACTTTCTTCTACAGACAAGGCAAACCAACCCGATGATCATAAGAAACAAGTAGCCAAATATATGATCAGATATTAAAAGTTAGAATAGTTTAATGTTGGAAATCTTAAGAGCTGATATATCATCATTTATTTTTATGTCATTTACAGGAGTGTAGAATGCTAAAAGTAAGCAGCATTTACTAATTTATGGCGGGGAAAATGAAAACCATGTGCTTCATTCAGAATTATTGAAATGTGTTTCAGATGCACTAAAATTAGCTTCGTCAGACGGTTTCATGTTTCATAGAAGAAATATTTTTTATTTATATAAGAGATATTTTCTGATTCCTGCCCTGCTGGTAGGGGTCAAATATAGATCGACTGCGTCCCGGGTAAAAAGGCTAAGCCTCTACCAAAAGGGAAACGTGTTTACTACGTGTTTACGTGTGGGATAATGTCCAAACCGAACCGATTTTTACCCTGTTGATTCTCGTGCAAAACAAACAGATGGAGACAATTTTCACTAGCATGCAAAAGCACGCGTCTGCCTTTTTCCGTATCGTGCAAACCAAACCTATATCCACCTTTCTGACTCTCGTGCAAACCTATATCCACCTTTCTGACTCTCGTGAAAACCAAACCTATAGCCAACTTTCTGACTCTCGTGCAAACCAAACCTACATCCACCTTTCTGACTCTCGTGCAAACCAAACTTACATACACCTTTCTGACTCTCGTGAAAACCAAACCTATATCCACCTTTCTGACTCTCGTGAAAACCAAACCTATATCCGCCTTTCTGACTCTCGTGAAAACCAAACCTATATCCGCCTTTCTGACTCTCGTGAAAACCAAACCTGTATCCACCTTTCTGACTCTCGTGAAAACCAAACCTATAGCCAACTTTCTGACTCTCGTGAAAACCAAACCTATATCCACCTTTCTGACTCTCGTGAAAACCAAACCTATATCCACCTTTCTGACTCTCGTGAAAACCAAACCTATAGCCAACTTTCTGACTCTCGTGAAAACCAAACCTATATCCGCCTTTCTGACTCTCGTGAAAACCAAACCTATATCCACCTTTCTGACTCTCGTGAAAACCAAACCTATATCCACCTTTCTGACTCTCGTGAAAACCAAACCTATATCCACCTTTCTGACTCTCGTAAAAACCAAACCTACATCCACCTTTCTGACTCTCGTGCAAACCAAACTTATATACACCTTTCTGACTCTCGTGAAAACCAAACCTATATCCACCTTTCTGACTCTCGTGAAAACCAAACCTATATCCGCCTTTCTGACTCTCGTGAAAACCAAACCTATATCCGCCTTTCTGACTCTCGTGAAAACCAAACCTGTATCCACCTTTCTGACTCGTGAAAACCAAACCTTTTCCCTTCTTTTGAATCTCTTTCGAACAAAACCAAGATCCACATTTTTTCGTCTAGTTTGAGGCAAACTAATTCGATGTCTATTTATTCCATTCTCGTTCAAACAAAACACACACGCAACCACAAACACACACTTATATATATATATATATATATATATATATATATATATATATATATATATATATATATATACACATGTATATATATCTTAAAGAATAAATTTATACAAAGAATTAATGTGATTAATGGCGAAATCTCTTCACTAACAAGAGTTAATGAGACATTAACTTACTCTCAATTCAATGAATAATACAATTCTTATATCTGAGTTTTTTCAGATGGAGTTGGCGAGCCTGGTACTTTCAACCATTTGAAATTTTCATCTTCGGTGTGCAGTTTAAAAAAACAAACAAACTGAGCAGTTAGGTGGCCAGATATAAGGGGTGATGTGGTTGCATAAATTGTCTGTCAGTTATGCTATTTGTGTGGCATTGTGCAGAGTCCTGTTGCCAGACATAGGGCCTTCCAGCCACTCTCTTGAGTTAGGGCAATGCTACCATCTCAAGACACTTGATATAGGCCCCCGTGTCGAGTCCGAAGCCTTGTGGGAAGAGGAATGGAGCCATAACTTCGTGATCACCAGTGATCACTCCAAACACCTTCTTAATCACTATTAAACCTAACTTTTTCCGAATCCTCTTCACTGTCCTCCAATTGGCGCACAAAGATTCATAGATGGTGCCCAACCGACCCAACTATACTGCGTAGTCGACAAAATCTAAAACGAATAAGGCGCGAAATTAAAAATATAAAATGGCAACAATATATCCATTATACCCAGAATATATGTACCTTTCCGTCTTTCCTGCAAACGAAACTCTTGTTTAGCTTTTTGACCAAAACCTTTTTAAATCAAACCTATATCCACGTTTTTGTATCTCATGCAGACCAAACATATGTCTACCTGCTTGATATGCCGTAAAACACACCATACCAAATCATATTTTCAATCTGATAATACGACAAAAAATGCGAAATCTTCTCACGTTTGATTGTAACCGTTCGTTTACTGAAGAAAGAAAAACGGACGAGAAAAAAAATTTGACATTTGTCTTTTCGAAATATAAAATTCAATTCACCACTATTTGACTTTGAAACTAAATAGACAGGGACGTAGAGTGACAAGAAAAAGAAGAAAATACATTTTCAAACTAGAATATCCAATTTTTGTTATTATTGCGAAATATTTACGAATTTTATGAAATTGTCTAATCCTTTTTTTCTCAATATCTAAAGGTGACATATAATGAGGAAAGATTGCTTGGATAGTTTGACACTCATAGGATATATTGAATTCAAAGCGGTAGATCGAAACAGTGAGTAACCTACCGATTGAGCTTGTGTAAGTAGGTGACACTGAGCGGATACACATTGCTTAGAGCTATAGAGTATAGGAAGTGGAGGAGAACCATGATCGCCTACGTTTTGAAAAGACACAGTACATAAAATAATTATTTATGAGTGATTCATGAAAGATTTCTGACTAAGAGAACGGGAAACAAAAATTGTACAGTCTTGAAATTAGTTTTTATTTAGTTGTAAGCCGATATTAAACCATTTTTCTTTGCACTGAAAAATTATTACTCTTCTTATATCTTCATATTTTCCTTTTTTCTGGACAGTAAATTTGTACAAAATTAAAAAATAAAGATCTTCAGTTACGTTTTTAAGTCCTTGCCAACGGTTATTCCATCTTTGCCAAGGCGGGAGAAATAGTCGTCTGCCTTTGAATAAGCTATAGAATTCATTAATTTCTCGATGGCCCACGGGAAAAGCAACGGTGCAAGACCCGAAGCTGTGTTGAAGACGTTCAACATTCATTCATTTAGGCACCTCCTGGGAAATTAAATACGAAGCGGATTCCATAAAACCGGACACAAGTATCTTCGCTGTTTAAGATCATGGTATTCAGAATTTCGTTTACAATAATGCTAACGTTTAAACAAAAAAAAAATCGTTTTAATCTTATGTTATCAATTATTCGCGCTGTATTCTACCTTTCCTATTTTGTTCTAATATATAAAAAATCTAACATAAAATGTAGGGGTGTAATGTATGTATCGTCAATGGTAGTACTTTTGCATCGAAGTTGTCGACCCTGATTTACTCAGGTTTATTGGAATGCGGAACTGGAACTCCCTTCCTTATTCCTGTTTCCCTGACAAATACAATCTCCAACTATTTATGTGTAACGTCAATCGACATCTCCAGTTGCCTTGATCTATCCACTTCCCTTCTCCACATCCTTTCCCCTTTCATTCCTATCTGCTCTCGCCCCAAATCTTCTGTAACCCCCTTGCCTTGATCGATCCACTATATTTCTCCACATCCTCTCCTTTACCACTCCTATCTGCTCTTACTCCAAACCTTCTGTAACCCCTTGCGTGCTAGTGGCCTCCAGCCTTGCTTGGGGTGATAAACTTAAAAAAAAAAAAAAAAAAACTGTACTGGTCCACGACCCACACCCAACTTTCACACATGGCTGCAAGAAGTCGTTTCGGCCACCCCCCTGTCAGCTGCATCGACCTTCAGGCTATATCTTGTGAGTGTAGTCGGAAGGATTTCCCGACCTGACCGGTGAAGAGAAACGCCTCTCCCCAACCCATCTGTGCCAAGCGGCCATCGGCTAGTCGTCAGGAGCAGCGTCTCAGAGGTCAACAACGGAAAATGCGCTGAACAAATTACGTATATACTCATGTATCATATGACCTTTGAAGAAATAATTTTGAAGCTAATTTTAAGAGGGTACACAAGCTAATTTTAAGAGGGTACTCATACACAAGATACAAAATTAGCGTATGTACTGCTGGTCCCGCATACGCCGTTGACCAAACTATATATCCATTTACTGTAGTAAAAATTATAGCTGTATTTAAAATAAACATGATTTTGATAAAACTGATGTTTTACTTAACTGTATCCAATAATAATGCATGTAATAGTCACATATTTGTGTCGTATCGTAAAATACAAACATAGCAAATATGCATCTTTTCCATTGTTTACGTTTCTAAGATGTTTATAGCTGTACACGTTTACACAACGAGTATAGCGTTACTAACGATACTTTTATCATTCTCTTTTATCATTTAACTTATTTAACAAGAAGATGGAATAAAGAGATAGAAGGAAAGAGGTTAGTATATTGTAATTTGGTCTCTCTAAAAAGAAACTCGCATGATACACGAGATATATGATAAAATGACTGAAATAGAATATCTGCGCAGCATCCGAGGGTTATTAGCTGCAAATTTTCCTGTTAATATTGAATTCTGGTCTTTTATTATTCTCTTTCTCATCAACATTTTCTCGGTTTCTTTCACTCTCAGTCCCCCCTCCCCGCTTGCGTCTTAATGGCTTTATCGCCTTGCTTGGGCTACAAAAGACTTAAAAATGATAAAATATAATATACACACAGATGTACATAGATTTTTCATTCATTTCATTAAACTATTATTTTTTTAGGAGAGATAGCGAACCACCATATTTAACTAGTAAAATCAGTTCTGGGAGTTGAAGAATAAATGAAATAAGGAACCATAAAAAACCCTAAGAGACATTGTTAATAAAAGACATGTCAAATGAACGCCGGGATTAGGTTAACATTTATCAATACTGAAAACGGAATCGGTAAACCAAATTATAATTTCGTTAGTTTGATAGATCGACACCATAAAGTTTTTAGGAAAGACACGATTCCACCTATAGCGATCTCATTCCTTCAATTGTTTTCAGCGCCATCTTAATTCTAAGTAAGGCACCAGAGAAGATAGTGACCACACCCAAACTGATGCAAATCAGTGTCCAATAATTAAATCGTTACTTCAGTTGATAACACAAAAAGCTACTACATTTCTACGGTAAGTTCATTGGATTTATTCAAGTGGATCTTCTATCTGATTATCTTCAATATTTTCTCGTTTATTTTAGAATGACTCCTATAACTGTAAAAGGCTGTCTCATTTTAAAACCAAATCCTCTTGTTGCAAACCAAATCAATATATATACAGGGTGCGATGGGTAAATGATCATTATTTTATATTTTTAATTTTGAGCACGCGTGTTGTTTGTATTTGATTTTGTCGAGTGCACAGTACAGTTGCGGCCAAAATGTTCAGAAAGGCATTGTTTTCATCAGAAAAGTAGGTATAAGTTTTTATCAAAGTTGTTTTATATTCTATAATTTTCACAGACAATAAATACGATATTATTTGTTATTGTCTGAGAGTTTGGTGTAATTTGAGAGGATAATACAAAAGTTATGGATGATTTAGTTATTTACTGCAAAACCCATGGCGGCCAACATGATCAGAACGGTTGAAAAAATAACAAAATAATAAAAAATGACAGAGAATACTGGAATTATTTAATATTTAGTGTGAAGCCCTTTAGCTTCAATCACACTTTGACATCTTCAACTGCATGAGGAAATAAAATTTTCAATTTCTTGCTGGGTGATCTTATTCCATTCTTCCTGAAGGGCATTCCATAATTGCGCGGTTGTTTTAGGATTTCTGGCTTTCGAACGTTCTCCTAGAATATTCCACACATTTTCAATAGGATTGAGATCTGGACTTTGAGCAGGCCAATCCATACCAATAACCTTTTCAGCCTTGAGGAAGTTCATGACCACCTTAGCCTTGTGACATGGGGCATTGTCCTGCATGAATATGGGTGGTCGCTTAGTTGAATTTCTCACCACAGGCAAAACATGATCTTTTACAAGTTGTTTATAAACTCCTGCATTTACCTTTCCATGTAATCGCACCAAAGGGCCCACACCATCTCCAGATATCATCCCCCAAACCATGACACTTCCTCCACCGAATTTAACAACTAGTCTTAAGGCATTTAGGCGACAATTTTTCACCTACTTTTCGACGGACGTACCTTTTCCCATCTGCGCCAAATAACATAAACTTAGATTCATCACTGAACTGCACCGTTTGCCATTTTTCTTGAGACCACAACATATGTTCGGTTGCAAAGGTTAGACGACACTTTTTATTTTTGGAGCTGATCAGTGGCTTCACTGCAGGTGCTCTTGCTTGCAGGTCATGTTCGACTAAACGACGAGACACAGTTTTTCGAGATAAAGTTTTCTTCAGTACAATGCTCATTTCCCGAGAAACAGCAGCAGCAGTTTTGAATCTGTCCTTCTTAACCAACTTTACCATAGCACGATCTTCTCTCTTGGTCGTTTTTCTTGGCTTACCTGTAGACTGTCTTGCTTCACACGAACCACAATCATCGTAGACCTTAAGAATACCGTGAACAACACTTTTGACTTGTTAATAATCTTTGCAGTAGACCCAATACTTAAATTATCCTTCTTTCGAAGTTTAATTATCTGCTGACGAATTGGTAACGGAGTAAGTGTCATTATATTAAGAAAGTATAGTGCAGATATTCTTACTAATGTTTAGTAAACGAATCGTCACTGTGAGAAAAAGATCACCATGACATCAATTCACTCCATCAGAAATTGGGCAACGGCATGCTGTACTACTTGACATTCGCACCGGAAGCTCCAATATAAACATTTCAGAGTGTTTGGGTGTCAATCTAAGGACAGCGCAGAGGATTTGGAAAGAGTTGGATGAGTCTAATGGTGATTACGAAGTTACGGCAGCTTGTAAAGCTCACTCTGATCATTCTAATCAGAAAAGAACTCCCGAATCTGTTGGTGAGCATCTCAAGCTCAACACGGAGGCCGACATCAAGTGCCTTCCGAAGTCGTCTGGAGGCCGTGGTTGAAATCAATGTCGATTTTATTGAATAAATTTACTCTTTAGTATTTCAATATAGTATTGTTTAATTTCGGTAAATATATCTGCTAAAATGAGATGTCAGTGTTATTTTCATTTTTGCGTATTTTAAACGATAATTTATGCATTACAAACTGCATCGCATATAGATTTTGTTATTTTTAGTACATACTCCTATTTGAGTAGACGCTTCGTTTATTTATTAAACCGAATATTTATTTTCGTTTAACAGCTGGAATATTCGAGATATCTTATGAGAGCTCTTCGACAAGATACGAAACAGCGGTCCTCTAGAGAGAACCCTCATTAGACCCTGGCGTGACCTGACATCTCGGCTAAGGAATGCGTCGATAGCCAAGCAAATTTGAAGAGTATTCTTCTCTAATAAGGTTTCGCGAATGTCCAGGTTGGTAAATACACTAAATAAACGGGGCGTCTGTCAAGTTTTAATTGATTTCCCCATTCAAAATGTAAAGAAATCCAACTTGAGGATCCTATAGAAATAAAAGCGAATTATTTTTCTCACAAACATCTCTAAACTAACGAGCCATCGATATTTTTTTTATCTGATTTTCTATTGGAAGTCCTCACGAATTCAAATCTATCATAAACCCGAATTATTTTACTTACAATCAATATCGTATAAATTTTACTTACAACTATTTACATTCGGACTATTGTCCTAATCTTTGTTGCTGTTATCAACAGCGTTTCGGACGTTGTGCCCGCCGACCTTCTTCAGGTGTATATCGATCTGGCTATCCTGAAGAAGCCTGCCGTTGAATAAACACGCACATCGATAGGTAGTTTACTCAGATTGATATACACATGAGAAAGGCCGGAGGGCACAACGGCTGAAACGTTTTGAAAACAACAACCAAGATGAGGACAACAGTTCGAATATAAATAGTGCTAATAATGATAATTCCTCATCCGATAAATTCAAACAGAAACAAATTTTAATTGATTTCCTACTGAAAGCTTTCACGAATTCAACATGAAGAGCTTATCATAAAAACGAATTATTTTTCTTTCAAACAACATCAAATCAACGTCGTAATTCATTTTAAGTGATTTACCACCCGAAACCTTCACGCAATCTCACTGAAATAGCTTCTTATATTCATCCATGTCATTTCTTGTCATTAAAACTAAATCAATACACGACTGCCTCAAAATATATTATTCTGCAGTAAATAGTATAGAGGTTTGAACTTAAAGACTTGCGTGTTCAATCTCTGATCCAGGTAGACGGGATCAGTGGAAAAAGAACTCGTGATATATTGCATAAGCTATACCAAAAAGAACAATATCCTGGGTAAGACGATGAACTACATCCGACAGCAATACCTTTGATCAGAAGATTTTGAGTAGCGTGGAACCACCTGTTAATTGCTGGTGTTCCCAAGTCCACCCTTTTAGGGTCCCAGCTATGGGCAAATAGTTAAGCCCACCAAAAGGGGTAAAAACACTATAAAAGTATAAAAATAGGTTTTAATACCAGCAATACTTTTTTTGAAAAAAATATTACTAGCAGTACATTTTTGAAAAAGAATAATATTACCTGAAATATATTTTTGAAAAAAAAAAAAAATTTTTAAAAACAATATTACCAGCAATACATTTTTGAACGAAAAAACATTACCTGTAATACATTTTTGAAAAAAAAAAAAACTTTTCTATCAACACATTTTTGAAGAAAATATTAGAAGCAATACATTTTTGAAAGAAAAAACATTACCAGAAATACATTTTTGAAAAAAAAAAAAAATTCCAGCAACACATTTTTGAAGAAAATATTACCAATAATACATTTTGAAAAAAAAATACCAGCAATGTATTTTTGAAGAAAATTATTGAGATTCATATACCGTAAACCAAAGCAAATCAAAGCAAACCAAAAAGAACAAAACGTAATATCTGTAGATATCAACAACATGACGAGAATTACCATCCCGTAGATTGAATAAAGGTTTAATTTCGAAATTTCTCGAACGTTATCCTGATCAATAGACACCTGAAAAAGGTTACGCGATACAGCGTTGGAAATGTGATAACACAAAGATGAGGATATTAGCCTGGGTGTAAATAATCTAAGCAAATTATGATTTCGAATTAATTTCTGACTAAAAGACTTTATGAGTTTTAATGAGTTTTTCAGTGAGAATTCTAAAAATTTTTTGTTGATCTTTTAACTTCTCAGTAACTTCGTCCTTCACTCGGGTCAAAAACTGTCTGGAAGTCTGCTGCCATCGCGAGAAAAATCCAAGTGAATATTTTAACATCACTCTTTCATGCGTACTGCACGGTTCTCAAAAGAATTCATTTTAGCTGTATTGGCCTACAAAAAGTCTTTCTATGATGTGCCGTTTTTGTTTGGCTTGGGTAAAAATACACTCACAATCAGAAACGAAATCATTATAATATAGATTATATTATATGGAAAAATGAATGTGAATGAAATAGCAAGTGTTTTTCAATATCTGTCTATATCCTGAGATGAGGCGTTATGATTTCTTGCATTATTTGCATTATTCGGGCAGTTATCCTCATCTTCATTGCCATATTCACAACGTTTCGCCCGTTGTACGCTCCGGCCATTCTTTGGGTGAGTGGAATTCCGAACCGAACCCTTTATTTCATCGACCGGGGTAGATTGTTCTAGTTCCACGTGCCATACTTCTTACGGATGTCTCAGCTATTTGCCTTTCACTGAATATGCTAAGATGAGGATAATAGTCCGAATAATGTAAATAATGCAAGCAAGTGTTTTTTTCCTTATATTAATACAAAGAATCATAGTTATTTATCTGTAATATAAGTGATCAAATGCCATGTCTTTGTTTTCAGAAAAAGTTTAAAGCTAGTCCAATTAGTTCATCGTGTCTCGTGTACCAAATTTCATGTGAATCCATCAAGGAGATTTGTAATCTATCCGGTCTGGACAAAGACACACGCACATTCATTTTATTTATGCCTTTGCTACTTTTCCGGCATTCGCTGCCATTTTCTGTGGAAAATAAAGAAACGTCCAGAAAGAATAAAAGAATCATACGGTTTGGTAGGTTTGCTCCATTGAAATTCTACGCTTAAAGCAATAATATGTATAAACTGATAGGAGACATCGAGACGCACACATTAACAAAAAAATACATTCTACTAATCAGTGAGCTTGTTTTAGCATTATCTAAGCAGACGAACATGGCCGCCATAACAGATACAAAGGGAAACAAAATAAGTGAGCGGGAGGATTACGAAGAAGTAAATACAATTAAATTCGAAAACCTCATGAAAATGGATGATAAGTATAAATGATTGATATAAAATTGTTAATAATGGTGGAGTACAAAATGTATATGAATAAAAGTGTTGCGTTGCGTCTCTGGATTCTAGTGATCTATCAAGCAATACCTTAGTAGAGACCCCAACGCAGCACCGCAAACTAAACAAATGAGAGATTTTTCTGTCTTATCAATTCGCCCCAAGCAAGGATATAATGCCATTAAGACGCAGGGAGGTTACTGAGTGTGAAAGAGAATAAAATGATCTTTAAAGGAAACAAAAACCCAATCCTAAACAGGAAACAGGGGATACACCCCTAGTCCTGTTCAGCCGACTGGGGAGGATTGCGGACTGTAAGATAGGTGAATCTATGAACTCTAAAAAGAAGAAATTGTAAAAAATTCGGAGTTCAGACGGAGATGTCTTTCCTTGGTCCACCCTGACAAGGGGTGGTAGCACCTGTTAAGGTCCCAGTTATGGAGAAATAGTGAATAACCAAATAAAAAACAATATGGATAGAATTTTATATAAAAATTTAGCAACAATACATATTTATACTAAAATACCCAAAAATACTTTTTATAACAAAATGACCAACAATATATTTTATCTGTAGGCATACAATTGCATTCAAAATATATTTTGATGAAGCCATAAAATAGCGTTCAAAATATTTCGGCATTAAATAACCGATAGAGGTGTTGATATGCCACTAAACAAAATAAAAAAAACTTGTGCAATCGATCATGAATATGAACATTGACAATATCATAGGTCTAAACATTTTTCTCTTGATAAATATCTTGTCCATATAAAAAGATCCAGGATTGCTAAAACTGGTGCGAGTTTTGCTGAGCAAATCTCGGTAATTATTTCAAAACGTCATCGAAAAACTGAATGTTATTTTTCAGTGAACCCACGAGTTACGTTCTTGTCTTAGCCGATGTTGAAGTCTGTCTGTAAGGGCGACCTTTCTGTCCTCAAAACAAATTCCATTATGTATTCTTTGAAATGCCAGTGCGTCGCTGACTTTATAAGCAGGACAACTTAACTTCTTGAGAGAAGAATTTCTCAGCATGTCCCGGAGTTCATTGGAAGAGGTCAGGTGTGTCAGCCGGGGTCTGCAATTACAGAGCACCTGATTAAAGATCGTCAACGTGTCGAGGCGTACCGTGAGAACATGTTCTCCGCATGATGCAGATCTCATTCCAAGTTCCACCTTAATGTCCTTAATAAGTTATAATATGATAAGCAATCCTGGAGAGGAATAATGAAAATTACGCACCGTCAAATACGCACCGTCAAATACGCTATGCATATTCGTATTCGGAACTAACCGACGATTATCTGAGATCGATATAATTTATAATTTCATCATTAAGCATTTGTCATCGTCGTTTGCTAAATAGATATGATGCTGGTAAAAGTAGTCGCTTCCATAAAGTGAACGTATGACTTTTATTGACCCAACAGTGTCACTATGGATTGAAATTTTTAAAAAATCTTTCTTAAAACGATTTTTCTTCTCAAGTACACTGTTATCACTTTTTCTAATACTAATCGGAGTTTCCTTACAGCTCTTTAGTTTAAGACATTCTGTAAATTTAATGACATTAGTTCCCCTTCTGCTTACATGTGCTATCCGTTCTCGTTGCTTTTCGAATCGTTGAACTGATATAGTTTTGATATTTGGTTGAAGTTATCGGGATTTTGGTATCTTGTTCAAGTGACGTAGGTTTTGACATTTGGTTCAAGTGACGTAGGTTTTGACATTTGGTTCACGTGGTGTAGATTTCGGTATTTGGTTCAAGTGGTGTAGATTTTGGTATTTGGTTCAGGTGATATGGTTTTTGATATTTGGTTCAAGTTATGTTCATTTTGGTATTTAGTTCAAATGATTTAGTTTTTGATATTCAGTTCAAGTGATGTAGGTTTTGGCATTTGGTTCAAGTGATGTAGATTTTGGTATTTGGTTCAAGTGATATGGTTTTTGATATTTGGTTCAAGTAATGTTAATTTTTGTATTTAGTTCAAGTGATGTCGATTTTGGTTCAAGTGATACGTTTTTTGATATTTGATTCAAGTTAGGTTGATTATGGTATTTGGTTGAAGTGATGTAGTTTTTGATATTTGGTTGAAGTGATTTAGATCATGTATTTGGTTTAACTGATATAGTTTTTTTATTTTGGTTCAAGTGATACGTTTTTTGATATTTGATTCAAGTTATGTTGATTTTGGTATTTGGTTCAAGTGATGTAGGTTTTGGTATTTGGTTCAAGTGATATGGTCATTGATATTTGATTCAAGTTATGTTAATTTTTGTATTTAGTTCAAGTGATGTCGATATTGGTTCAAGTGATACGTTTTTTGATATTTGATTCAAGTTGATATTGGTATTTGGTTCAAGTGATGTAGTTTTTGATATTTGGTTCAAGTGACGGGAATTTTGGTACTTGGTATAACGTTTTGTTAGTGATTTTGTAGCGTCAGTCTATAAAGTTAGATGAACGGTCACATTCTTTCACAGTTATTAGATCTGTTCATCGGAAGCCATTTTTAGTTTGGGATATGGCAAACCGCTTCTATGGCAAGGGTAGCTTTGGCATTTCTAAGTTGGGTGATAAATGTGGCATTCATATAAAAACGAGGCTAATTATTTTTCTAGTTTATAGTAAATATCTTGAATCTCTACTGACACAATATATATATATATATATATATATATATATTAAGGGCGCGTGCCCGAGTGGTTAGAAGATTCGTTTTCTGACCATAAGACCCATGTTCGAATCTCCCCACGGTTTATTTGTCCGAAAGGAGACATCCTGATGTTATCGGTCTGGAGGGGGACGATCCCAGCGTGCGGTACCTTTGGAAAGTGCCTGGAAACCATACCACGTGTTGACCCAAGCCATGTGAGTGAAATTGTGCAGACGGAACACTTGGGGGATGGTCGATAGCTGTGCTAGCACGAAGTCACAAGTCATCGTTACCGAGGGTTTGAAGGTGCTGGCCTTGTTCAGATTGTAAACTGTAACTAAGATCCGCTCAGCATTGTTGCAGTATAAACCACAAGTTGGCTCTGTGGGTGTTGAACAAACACAAATGTGACACTTGTAGACGGGAATCCTCGAATACGAGTGGACAGCTATTATACGAGGGTCATCAATAAATAAGGTGAATTTTTCGGTGTAAGGACTTCGAATACAGATAGAAGCTTACTTTTTATTTTATTTTTTTTGTTTTACTTCTTTTGCACATGGATTTAATTTCTTTTGCAGATTAAAAAAAACTTTGAGAGTTTTGGCGATTAACAAAGATGGCCGACCAAAAAGCATACTCCAGGATTGAACGGCGGTCAGTTATCAAGTTTTTGGTTGCTGAAGGGTGCAAACCAGTTGAAATTGATAGGAGAATGACAACTGTGTATGGTGCCACATGTTTCAGCCAAAAAATGTCTACAAGTGTGCTAAATTCTTTAAAGAAGGATGGAGCAGTGTTGAGGATGAAGACAGGCCTGGGAGGCCTACAGAAGTGAGGTCTCCTGAGGTGATCGAATCAGTTAATGACCTCATTCAGTCTGACAGAAGGGTGACAGTGGATGACATTGCAAGGACTTTGAAAGACATAAAGAACAAACGCAGGGGTCATCAGTCAGAAGGAGTCATCTTGCATCATGACAACGCAAGGCCTTACACAGCAGCCCAATCGGTGTAGACCATCAACGAGCTAGGCTGGGAACTGCTCCCTCATCTCCCTTACAGCCCAGACCTTGCCCCTTCAGACTTTCACCTGTTTGGTCCCTTGAAAGGGTTCACGAGAGGCACGAAGTTTAAAAGTGACGATGAAGTCAAAAGTGTTGTGAGCGACTGGCTGAGACATCAGTCCAAAGATTTTTACGCTGAGGGAATACGGAAGCTTGTGCACAGATGGGAAATGTGTGTGACAGTGCTGGGAGACTACGTTGAAAAAAAAGTATGCTTCTATCTGTATTAGAAGTCCTTATACCGAAACATTCACCTTATTTATTGAATGACCCTCGTTTATATATATATATATATATGTAAAGAAACATAGTCTTAAGGTGTGCTATATTTATGGGATAAAGTGCTCAATATCAGAGATATAGGGTGTGTAAATATAAAAGTGAACATTGAAGTAGACACTTAGAGGCGACAGTCTGTTTGATACTAGACGCAATCGTCAGGCCACCTGTCTTGCATGAAACAGACTGTCGCCTCTAAAGGTTGACTTCAATGTTTACTTATATGTATATGTATATATATACATATATATATATATATATATATATATATATATATATATATATATATATGTGTGTGTGTGTGTGTGTGGGCTCAGTGGGTGTTGAGCAAAAACAAATGTGCCTGAGCGAGTGTCCGGAATAGAGACTGGCTAGCCGCACTAGTAGCCGGGTATCCTCGAATACGAGTGGCCAGCTATTATACATACATATATATAGATATATATATATATATATATATATATATATATATATATATATAACGTAAATGATTCAAACGAAAAACAAATACTGAAGCTAGTTATATGGCGAGAATCACTCTCACAAACAATATTTAATAATAAATTACAACCAACTTCGAATCTGTTAATGAATGGTGTGATCCTTGTTCATAAATTCCGGGCTCATCTGGTCTTATTTATATATATTCCATTTTCATGCTTTCTCGCATAAATGAGCTTTCTATCATAACTGATCCATTATTATGTGTGAAATTGTTCGTGTCTACATGTATGTATGTTTGATTTCAAATATAATGGTGATAAAGAAAACATTTTATCGAAATTTAGAATTTCCCCGAAAACACTGATGTAAAAACCAAAATAAAGAACAAGGTGTAGACTGTCTGATATTAATAAAACAACAAACATGGATATTTGCACCCCCCACAAAAAAAAAACAAGTAAAGAACGGAGTGTCAAAAGACGGTTTTACCCAGGACTCTGCTTTTGTTTTAGTTCCCGCGAAAACAATTTTTATTTTTTTAAAGCCATTAGTAGAATTGTAATAAAACCTAAAACTATGATGAAAGTAGATTTAGACATCTTTTCTGTTGTTAAGAATTTAAAGCAAAAATATTAAACACTTTATTTATTTGATTGTTTTTACAAGAATTTTATATTTAAAACATTCTAAAAAGTAATGCAATTGCATGAAGACTAATGTAATGCAATATTTATCAAGAATTTATAAAGAAATAAATATGAAAATAAAGAAATATATAATAAATGAATAAAGAAAAAATATATAAAATAAATATAGAAATAATAATAAATATATATATATATATATAGAAATATATGAAAAAATATAGAAATATATAATAAATAAATAAATATAGAAATATATAATGGATAAATATATAGAGAAATATAATATATATATATATATATATATATATATATATAATATTAGTGATAAATATACAAATACAATCATATATCTAAAATATACATACATACATACATACACATACATATAAAAAATAATTCCAAGAAGAAAGAAGATAGAACCCAAGTAGAACTCAATGTCCAGGACAGACTAAGGATATAATAAAAAGACTTAAAGACTAATATTCCAAGGTCATAATTTATTCCATTGGAATTGTAAAAATATATTATAAAGAAATATATAATTATAAAGCAATAAATATGAAATAAATAAAGAAATAAATATGAACACAATATTTTAGCCATAAATTTATAAGCATTTACTAAATTATTAAAATATTTGAACCAACTATAACTAAATCCTTGTTATCTAACATTTTATAAAATCAATTAGCAATTAGCCAATGTATTACCAACCATTCTAATAAACAATAAATTAATAGTGTAAATAATTATTATTACGTTTTATTAAAATTCTAATCATCGCTTTTGAAAACCCTAAACACTGCCGAAGAGTGAAGTGAGTGATGTCATAGGAAAAACTGTTCCTTTTTATCATCTGTTTTTGTGTGGGTACGAAGGTCCATGTAGTAACAAAAAATAGAAACAATGGTGATGAGGAGGGCGTCAAAAATGCAGTACTCGCCGGCAGGCCAGCTCTTTATTCTTCTTCTTCGGTTGCCTCAAGGAAATGGATTGCGTGACTCCCTTTCTCAGCCGTTACACTGGGCAGTTGTGAAACGGACACCAAACCCAGCCGAGCCTACTTCGACTTCCTCTTTGTTCGTCTGTCAATTCGTACGTCCAGCTCTATTGCACGCAGTCCGCCGAATGACTCCCGATTCACTTGTGCTGCTGGCACCCCACTTTTTATGCTATTCCAAGAAGGCCAAAATTTGCATGTGTGCAAATATCGTCTCGTTTTGGACAAGATAGGCGCACATAAATTGTGTCTTCAATAGCGTCCATATTTCTTTTTGTCATCACTTTGCAGGCAAGACACGTTCGCGCTCGTTTTGAATTCTGAGGTAAGTCATGTCTTTCGTCACACAAGTTTGCCAAAAAAAAAATTTTTTCAGGAATATCCTGAAATTGGTTACACAAAATAACAAACTGCAAAAAGTTGTCAGAAATGTTTCGTACGCAAATTGTAACTGAAAGCATTTCCAACAGAGTTGGTGTGTTCTTACGCACTATGTAGATTCCGGCTATGGAGTCTTTTAAGACTAGATCTGGAATCGATGCAGCAGAGAGATTAACAACAATCGGTATTGAACCAACAGCAAAGGAGACAACACCATTAATATAAATTGCTGTGATTAAAATGACCCACAAATCCGTTAGATCCGCCTTGCACGAGAAGCTGTGCATTTGATTATACATCACGATGCCAATGTACTTCATCACTGATTCCATGGGGTGCAACAATGCGTTCTTCTGATTCCTCCAATCAGCGATATACTGTTAAAATATTCTCCTATCACAAAAATCTTCACTGTTGTTTTGAACCGCTGAAACCGTTACCTCGCGGTCAAGGGCAATTTCAAGACCAAACATTCAACCCCACTCTTGGCCGTCGTGGCTTCTAACAGAAAAAAAAGGATTAATCATTCTCCTTCAAGTTTGGAGAAAAGGTGGGTGCTGGTGACGAGAATATCCTCGGTTGCCTTATTCTGCAGTCACTTAAAAGCAGCTTCACGTGAATCTAAGATGATTCTCCCAGATTTCAGAAAAGCAAACTTCTGACTCTCCTTCATTCTGGACTTGAACTTCTCAACCTCTGTGTGTGGGGCGTTTTTGGATCACAAACCAACAACAATACCCTCAAAACTATTATCAACGTGGCGCGGAATACAGTTTCGAAGAAATTAATGGTTAAATGTTGTCCTACTTTAAAATCCTGCTGAAACAGTAATTGAAATCATGGACGTCTTATTAAAAATATTATTTTTTACTGTATTTATAGGTTTTCTTAATATCTGTTTCGTTATCTTATTATATCTCTGAGATGAGGTATTATGATTACTTGCATTATTTACATTATTCGAACTTTTATCCTCATCTCCATTGCCATATTCACAACGTTTCACCCTCTATATTTCTGTGATGAGGTATTATGATTACTTGCATTATTTACATTATTCAGACTGTTATCCTCATCTTAATTGCCAATATTCTCAACGTTCCGTCCTCTGTATCTCTGAGATGAGGTATTATGATTACTTACATTATTTACATTATTCGGACTGTAATCCTCATCTTCATTGCCATATTCACAACATTTCGTTTCGTTGTACGCTCAGGCCTTCTTCAGGTGATTGGAATTTCGAACTGTATACTTTATTTCGTCCACCGGGGTAGATTGTTCTAGTTCCACCTGCAATTTCCCTTTATTTTCCTTAACTCAACTCTCCAAGTTTTGGTTCACCTCTGCTGTGGCCTGGTATTAAACTCACAACTCATCGGGTCTATCACTGGATCTAAGCAACATCTTTATCTACATGGATATGTGTCCTTGACGATACGTGGAACTAGAACGAATGTACCCCAATGGGCGAAATAAAGGGTTCGATCCGAAATTTCAATCACCCGATTAAGGACGGTGCATACAATGACCGAAACGTTGTGAATATGGCAATAAAGATGAGGATAACAGTCCGAATAATGTAAATAAGGCAAGTAATCATAATACATCATCTGAGAGATATAGAGGCCAAAACGTTGTTAATATGGCAATGAAGATGAGGATAACAGTCCGAATAATGTAAATAATGCAACTAATAATAATACCTCATCTCAGAGATAGAGAGGCCGGAATGTTGTGAATATGGCAATGAAGATAAGGATGACAGTCCGAATAATGTAAATAATACAAGTAATCATAATACCTCATTTTAGAGATATAGAATCCAAAACGTTGTGAATATGGCAAGATGAGGATAACAGTCCGAATAATGTAAATAATGCAAGTACCTCTTTTGTATTGATCAATTTATGAGCAATAAATGAGTTTATAAAGTCACAGCCACACACACACATATATATATATATATATATATATATATATATATATATATATATATATATATATATATATATA
Organism: Acanthosepion esculentum; assembly: GCA_964036315.1. Classification (NCBI taxonomy): domain Eukaryota; kingdom Metazoa; phylum Mollusca; class Cephalopoda; order Sepiida; family Sepiidae; genus Acanthosepion; species Acanthosepion esculentum. Next base: position 144,984,034 of record OZ038477.1, on the reverse strand, counting down.
TAGAGAGAGAGAGAGAGAGAAAAGCATTTGGACTTGATTAATTGTCAATACCTGTCAAATATATATTATCATATTCTCAGACAGTTTTACTTTAAGTTCTCATTTCCTCGGTAAAACTTACATTCTAAATAAACAGCTAAAATAAACTTGCTTTCAATTCATCTAAGTAGTGTAGCAAAACTTTCTGTAATATTCGATATACTATTAATCAATTTCTTTCATAACAGTCCCTAATGAAATGCCGAGGTCTTCGCTGCCGAGGAATGCGTTAACTACATCTGCCCCTAGACGATTCAAATAGTTGCTAAATTTTTCTTTGCCCCGCTTAGGGCTACACGTTTGCTATGCACTGTGAGATCCAAATTCATTATAATAGTAATGCCTTATGAAAGAAATTAGCTAAAAGCTGCTACCTGTAATCCCTCACAGTTCAGCTATTTGTTTTTACACGTCTGTAAACAATTCATTATCAACTCTTTTCCTTTTATTGTATAGATTTTGACATACCCGCTTTGTAATGTTTAAGAAATAGCTTCAAGGGCATAAGTTTAAATATGTCGGAAGTGCTTTAACAGAAGATGGAAAATGAGATACACACTTTGGAATAGGGGAAGACGCCTTCTTAAAACTAAACAAGAATTAAGAAACTGCAAGATTTCGTTAGAGAAAAGAAGGCTGAACTGCTACGTAATATCAATCCTTCTACATGGCGGTGTACGCTGAAAGTTTTTCCAAAGATGAAGAGAAGACTTGAGGCAGTAGGCATGTGGTTTTATACAACGATACTGAGAATAGTATTATCTAGATGTGAGCAACGAGGAACTTTTAAGAAAAATGGTAATAAAAAGCAGACTTAAAATCATAAAAAGACTGTTGAAATATGTAGACACCTAATGAGAACTGATTGATTTGGTTTTTACGGTTTATCAACCCTTTGTGAATTTTTTAAAGCCAAAACGTATTTAGGAGAGCGTTGTAAAAATAATTCTCTTGCGGGTGAATATTGAATATTAACAATGATTTTTCCAGATACAAGTCCTACTGTTTGATCTGTAGCTGGCGGGGCGGAGAATGTAAAAGAGATGGATTCATGCCTTTCGAAAGAGAATTTGTGCAAAAATGAGTGTAACGGAATTTACTGGAATTCGGAACCGGCGCTCGGAATTCTCACTCCCAGCTGAGATTCATCAGAACACAATGACATATCGACATAATGAGGAAGGAGGGCTTGACAAATTTGACACACCCAGGACATATCGAAGGCAAAAAGGAGACGCGGCAGCGGGCCAAGTTTTTTGTAAATGGATGATAAGTCGGGAGGGTTATAAAACGACAAATATTATTCAGAGATAAAAAGGATAGGATGTTGTGGAGAGCACACAGAAGAAGACGGAAGAGGAAGAGAGGAAGAGGAGGAAGATATTGGTGAATTAAATTTCTTGATAATTAAAGATCTAAATTCTGTGTCACTACTTTTGTAATTTCTGTTCTCTTTGTTGTTTTTTTTTTATCTTTCATGGCGTAATAATTCGTTCAAGTTAGAAATTGTCATATTTCCTTCCGCTTTGTTTATACTTTTCACAGATTTTCTTGTTTAGCTTCAAGCTGGGTGCAAATTATAATATCCCCAAACATTGATCTGTCTCGTTTTCGTTCCAACAGATTCGTGCATATTTTCTTTTTGGCAAACAACCAAAAGGGAAACTGATAAAAGCAGACGATATGTCTGCAAGTGAGTGATAGCTCTGTCATGTAAAATAAAAAGGAACGTTAAGACAGAGAAAAACCAAACAAATGATTCATCTATAATAAAAAAAATAAAACATAACAACGAAAGACATTTACACGAATAAACACGCACACATACATGTATAAATACACATAGGCGTCCAACATAAATACACGCAAACACATATTATCTCACTTTTACACACATAAGTATTTTAAGACATTTTTATGTTTAAAATTCTTTTTATAGATACAAATATTTAAGTAAATGCTCTATTTATAATAAACAGTATTAAACAACATTTACCGGCCTGAATGTTCGAGAGATTTTCATAGAATATATTCGTCCTCTGACAGGATTCGAACCTGTATCCTATACGGAACCGTCATATAGCCTGACGTGCCTTTTAACCGATTTAGATTGAATAAATAATACTTCTGTTATATCAGTAACTGTATTAATTCAAAATGTTTTAATGAAAGTACTTTAAAATAATTGAAGAATATAGACTCTGTTACATCTAAACATGATTCTGTTTTTGCTCCATTCTAATTGACCGCTTTTTCTGATCGACCAGCTGGGTATGGCTGCTTGTAACACATAAAAATAATATATACTGCAGGGTTATTGAAAAGTAACTTCCTATTTTATGTATGAATGGCCAGCCAGGAGCCCTGACTTAAAACTATATTGGTTAAAGAAGCAAGTCTACTATACCAAACCAAGACACCCGAAGAACTTGAAGGGCTAATATAAGTTATATCTTCCATACTACAACAGTTTCTGTGAAATCAGTTGACGTGATTCATGGTCACCTGAAGAAGCTGGCAGCAAAATCTGATGCCATATCGAATTTTTAATAAAACTAAATGCTTTCCTCTTATATCCATTTCTTGTAAAAATTATAGTTAAGAAACAAATTGTAAATATTTTAAAATGAGGAGTAAGTTTGCAATCACTCTGATAATTTTTCGGACTAGTAAATAAAAAAAAATGACAAAAAAAGATACATGAAAAAACAAATTTGATGACGTCAGTATTTATTTATATCTTAATAGTAAGTCAGGTAAGTTCGATAAAAATAAATGGCTACTAATGTCGAAAATAACTTTCAAACCTTTGTTAATTGAAACAAGAATCGGGTTTTTAATAACTCTAAAACGAAATTGATCTCATTTAATTGTATAAGCGAAACCTTTAGCTTCCTATCAGCATGTCTGAGACTACCCTCCAATAAACTAATCCCTTATCCCACACATCTGAACTCTAGTACTTTCGCCCCAGCCCCTTAACCTCTGGCGTCTTACTCTCTAGGTTGAGGTGTCTACTCGGTCATAACCGAACTTAACGGAGTGGCCATAGGTCCCCTGAGCATCCGTAGATTATTCGACCGGTCCGCTGGTTTAATCCTGCTTCCTGTCCACGTTGTGATTTGTTTGATCCAGAGAGCAGACGTGATGTCCGTCCATTCACGGTTGACTGAAGATGTTGACACGACTGGGGAGTCTGCGCTAAGAAGTTTAGAACGCAGCCCCCCCCCCAAATTATATATCTGCAGAAAGCCGGACAAACAACTATTCAACGGTTGAATTGTTAATGCCTTTTATATAGCAGAAAAGAATAGTAGAGAAAAGAAACGGGTTACAGAAAAGAAAAGTATTTAACGTAAAAACTCATACACTGGATTCTAGACAGAGAGAGACAGAGTGTGTATGTGATTAACTTGTTAAATCGTCTCAGAACGATATATGATGTGCAATGGAGGGATAAAGATTTCTGTGAGGGGCTTAAAGTTATAGTGGCGTTCTTCCTCCCAATGCTTGACCGGGCCAATTCTCTCTTCGCTCTTCAAGAATTTTCTCCAGTCTCCCTTTTTCAGCATAACTACGCGTTTATATAGAAAAACCTGGCTGGTTATAATTTACCCACGGCCCTATTACTTCGCACGCGATTATCACGTATTTCTGGCTGCTTCAACCAAAATCATGTGAATTCCAAAGTTCTCTCTAGCTTACTCAGCTCTATTTCAATTTTTAATGGATAAAAATTATTTCGACCATTTACATTGTCTTCTGATGACCCAGATTCAATGGGTACAACTTCTACCCTAGATCAGATTTCCCCATCAGTAAATAAAATGCTGGCTATTCAAATCTACTCCAATTCCAGTAAAAAAATATGTGTGTGTGTGTGCTTCCTAGACTCTCTCTCTGTCACAAACGTATTCTACTGACAAAGCATGCATTCAATCCATTGCTAGGCCGGTAGATAAGGAATTTGGTTCATAGTGTCGTGTTCGACAATTTTTTCTCTCAAGAATTTCTCTTGCCCATTTTGAAGTCTACCATCTTTTCATCGAATGTTACTGTCATATCTGGTCTGGTGCTTCTGTTATCTATTCAGATATTGCTGACATAACCCAAAGGAAAATCTGCAATGTTATTGATCTTCACCTGTCATCTTTCTTTCAATCACTTCCACGCCGCCTTAACATAGTTAATCGTTCCGATAAACTTTCTTCGGTGATACATCGGCTTCAAGAATTTAAGTGCAGTACTAGATTGGCAGCTAGGTCTCATCATTTTGTTGTGGAAATTGGTGAGTGTAAACGTAAATACTAGTTAATTGTATCTTCTCTCGCACCTCTCGCTTGTGGATTTCCCGCCCAGCTTCTTGCTTCCCTGTCAACAACGAACATCTTCAAAAGTTTAAATGAAACGTTAATTCTTATTTTCTGTCTCAAGGTTCTTCTTCTCATGTCCGAACGTGTTTTCAGTTTCTTTCACTGTTAGGAAACTCATGCGTTTTTTCTAAAACTTTTATCGCCTTGATTGGGAGTGAAGGGATTAAAAAAAAGATCTTCAGTATAGTTGTAGAAGTGTAAATAAATTCAGAAAACAAACAGTAACTTTGGAAAAAATATTGAAATAATAATAATTTTGTGCTGTGTAAAATATGGAAAACAAGGGGGGCACCTAATGAATGTGATCTCTTGTCGAAACGGGAATAGTAATGGAAAGACGACAATATGAAAAGTATTAGAGAGAGAGAGTAGGAAAAGATGCCTTCTTAAAACTAAACAAGTATTAAGAAACAGCAAACTTTCGTTAGAAAAAAGAAGGCTGAACTGCTACGTAATATCAATCCTTCCACATGGTGGTGTACGCTGAAAGATTTCCACAAAGCTGAGGAGAAGACTTAAAATCATAAAAAGACTGTTGAAATATTTAGACACCTAATGAGAACTGTATGGTTTGGTTTTTACGGTTTATCAACCCTTTGTGAATTATTTAAAGCCAAAACATATTTAGGAGAGGGTTGTAAAAATAATTCTCTTGCGAGTGAATATTGTTTTAACAATGATTTTTCAAGATACAAGTCCTACTGTTTAATCTGTAGCTGGAGGGCTGAGAGAGACAGAGAGAGAGAGAGAGAGAGAGAGAGAGAGAGAGAGAGAGAGAAGAGAGAAAGGTGGAATGAAACACATGTAGTAAAAAAATGAGAGTTTGGAACTTCTGCTCTGGGAATTTACCGTAGAATATAACAGGATTGAGGCCAGAAAGACAGGAATCCTAACTGCCGAATAGGAAGTCAATCCATTTAGAATGATCGAAAAGGCGACATTAGGCGAGTTCAAAAAGAAAAGAAGAACGAATGACACTGTTTGACATAAAACCTTTGTGGGAACCTTAGAAAGTAGAAGTTGGTGCTGTGGGTTCCCTTGGAATTGTGACATGTACAATGCAAAAATGGTTGGGGAAATTTAGGACATTGGGTTGAACTGAGATGCTTCAGGAACTGACTATAGACTGGGTTTAATCCCTTTGGTTCGCAACCAATCGACCATAGAAAGAAACGGCAGTTGGAAAATCTTCAGCCGAGTCAGTCATGAATCGAAAGAGACATGATCACCCAAGCGTCTATCAAGTATGGCACTTAACTGACTGACTGATACGAGATATATAGGATTCTATCGACAAAACAATTAGTAGTCTAAAGAAATCCTTTCGAAGAACGAAACCCGTATCGTAGGATGTTTTGCTTTTGTCGTTCAGCTATAATAAAATATCTAGTGGAAATATAATTGAATAATGATAAAGATCTTGAGATTTAATTAGAAAAAGGGTAGAACCTTAAAATTATAGTTACACCAATAATAATGGGAGTACTGGGTACAGTCGAGAAAGGTAAAAACAAAAACAAGATCCCTTACTTTTACACGAGGGTTCAAAACACTGAGCTTTGTGGAACATGACATCTACTCAAAAGGTATTATTAATAAAAAAAAACCCTCTACAAAAATTAACTTTTGTCAAATACATCTTTATAATGTTTTGACACATGCCATCAGTGGTGTTTTTTGCCGATGTTCATTACGAATTATAAGTCTTACATCATAACCTTTCTCCAAAGTGACCCAATCGATATACAACTATTCTCATGATATCAGGCTACTTTAACACACTGCTACTCAACATCGTCAGTTTTTATAAACAAAATGCATATATTTACTAGCATTCCTGATATTTCTACCGCATTAAGCTTCACAGTACATAACAACACATAGTTATCTGTCCAGAAATGATCATTCAGTTCTACTATCCAATCTGCTGCTACCTTATCATAGTGAAAATCAATGCACATTCCTAAACAGATACTCTCCTGTAGGATTAATCCTAAACAGATATTCTCATGTAGGATTAATCCTAAACAGATACTCTCCTGTAGGATTAATCAGTTGGCAATGAACCACCACTGAGTAAAGATACGGACTCGTGGCCTTCGCATTCATAATTTCTTGAATTATTAAGTAGGCTTTCGAGTATGAATTAATACGCGAAGCCTAGATTCAAATTGATTCTGACGCTTTAAACTTGAGCAAGAGTCATCCACATTCTGGGAAGATGCAGACAATGCGGTAATGTTAAATGCGTGCAAGTTGCAAGAAATGGACACTGGTGATTGATAGTGCAAGAATGGGGAGGATTCGAAATTCCACGGACTGCTTGAAAGTTGTTGGATTACCGCGGTGAGATTTTGAATTAACGCCCCCTGAATATAATTACGGATTGCGCAAGATTAAAAAGCACTGATCTCTTTCTCAGTGACATTTCATAGCGAAATGATGCATCAGTTTCGCTCATGTCGACATGTAAAAACCTTCAACAACAGTAACAACAAATAGAGGTCGACATTTAAAAAAACCTCTAACAGCACTATCAACAAAAAGGAGTCGACATTTAAAAAACCTCTAACAACACTAACAACAAAAAGGAGTCGACATTTAAAAAACCTCTAACAGCACTAACAACAAAAAGAAGTCGACATTTAAAAAACCTCTAACAGCACTAACAACAAAAAGAAGTCGACATTTAAAAAACCTCTAACAACACTAACAACAAAAAGAAGTTCACAATTAAAAAACTTCAGAAACAGTAAAAACAAAAAGTAATCGACATTTATAAACATACATTACAAATCAGATTTCATAAGAAAATCTACTTCAATCAGTGAGGTGTATTTTTGGGATTACTGCCCCCTGATGATAATCACAGGCGGCGAATATATGAATCACGATAATTAAAGTCTGCGCGAGATTTGACAGAACCCATATCTTCCTTGGTAACTTTTCATAACGAAAAGACGTATTCCCGTGGATCCCGTTGACTTCTAAGCACCTCAAATGCCGAAACAAAAAGTTGCTTGAACTCTTGATATTTAACTTCTCACTTTTCCTTTTGTAAAATATCCTATCAATATTATTGTCAATATTTATTTCTTTAAATTCTGTGTCTTATGTTTACCTTGGACTCACACGAGTTCATTAAAATTGTTTCCGCGTCCTCGGTATGACGATAAACTACATCCGCGTCCTGGGTATGACGATAAACTACATCCGCGTCCTGGGTAAGACGATAAACTAGGTCCGAGTCTTGGGTATGACGATATACTACATCCGCGTCCTGGGTACGACGATAAACCACATCCGCGTCCTGGGTACGACGATAAACTACGTCCTCGTCCTGGGTAAGACGATAAACTACGTCCGCGTCCTGGGTATGACGATAAACTACATCCTCGTCCTGGGTAAGACGATAAACTACATCTGCGTCCTGCGTAAGACGATAAACTACATCCGCGTCCTGGGTGAGACATTAAGCTACATCTGCGTCCTGGGTATGACGATAAACAACGTCCGAGTCCTGGGTATGACGATAAACTACATCCGCGTCCTGTGTATGACGTTAAACTACGTCCATGTCTTGGGTATGACGATAAACTACGTCCGCGCCCTGGGTATGACGATAAACTACGTCCGCGCCCTGGGTATGACGATAAACTACGTCCGCGTCGTGGGTATGACGATAAACATCGTTTGACGGCAGGGCCTCTGATCCGGAGGTTTTGAGGAGCGCGGTAGCACTTTTTAATTGCTGGCATTCTCAGTTCCACCCTGACCCGGGGTGGTAGCACCTGTTAGGGTCCCAGTTATGGGCAAATAGTTAACCCCTAAATTGGAGTTAAAACGCTATGGAAGTATAAAAATAGGTTTTAATGCTACCAATATTGTTATAAAAAAATTATTACAAACAATAGATTTTTGAAGAAAAATTATTACCAGCAATACATTTTTCGAAAAATATTACCAGCAATAAAAATCATGTCGGCATTAAATAACCCATTGAGGTTGATATGCCGTAAAACTAAACAAACCTAATTAATATATACTGAGATAGATAGATAAAAATATTACCAGCAATAAAAATCATGTCGGCATTAAATAACCCATTGAGGTCGATATGCCGTAAAACAAAACAAACCTAACTAATATATACTGAGATAGATAGATAAAAAATATTACCAGTAATAAAAATCATGTCGGCATTAAATAACCCATTGAGGTTGATATGCCGTAAAACTAAACAAACCTAACTAATATATACTGAGATAGATAGATAGATAGATAAAAAATATTACCATCAATAAAAATCCTGTCGGCATTAAATAACCCATTGTGGTTGATATGCTGTAAAACAAAACCAACGAAACCTTGTAGACAGCTCTGGTTTAGACGCCTTTGTGTGATATGTCTTCAGGATGTAGGTGTTCATATTTCTCCCCAACATCCTGCTAAGTAAATCTTGGCTCATTCACCATCTATCTGTACCTTTGTTACTACATTCACATAAACTCCTTAAGAAGGTTCATCCTTATTTAAGCATAATCTTTCGATAATATACAAAGGCTGGGTACTTTGCGGACAGAACACATACATAAAATATGCTTATAAAATATTCATCGGGTAAAATTGCTGCTGTCAGAAACTTTGGCACGATATCTATTTTACAGTTATTATAATTATGACACTGCTAAGTGGAGAATTGAAATCACTACCAATGGCTTTGAGGTTAATGTCATCAAAATCTAGTAAGTGATCCAAATGTATATACTGATGAAACCAAATATTTAGCAATTTGACTTAAAAAGACAATTAGAGAAAGTGTGTTCAATGGCAACCTACTGCCGGAAAAAAAATCTACCTCGCCAGTCATGTATACATGATCGCCCAAGGGTGTATCTCATGTAGCATTTAACTAACCGACTGATCAATGACACTTTTCTAATATTTGTGGTTAAATAAATCAATTAAATAAGGGATACGTACCCCCACAAAAAATGCTTATATGGATTTGTTCAAAGAAGGCTTATAAAAATGCGGTCATTAAATTATTTTCGAAGAAATTCGCGCTTAGTTTCTCCTTTCGTGTTTTTAGAGGAATCGATGATTTTCATACTAACGTTCACCCAATACAAACTTCAAGAGCCACTCAAGGTAGAGGGTTACTGTTTAGCGTTGTATTAGTGTAAGAAAAACCAAGAAGTGCAGTTATTTAGGTTATATAGGAAAGATAACGGTTAACTCTACACCTGATGATTGTAGCGATAGCGAAAACACCCTGAAGGGAGTCCGTTCCACATAGCAGCAATTCCTGGGAAGAAACTTTCCGACCTGACTTTTTACTAAATCGGGAATGAAGATGTTTCATACTTGTATTCGTGTCATGGTGGGTCCGAGTTGCAAAGGCAAGCATTAATGGAACCAACGAATGCCATGGAAATAGTGATAGATTGGTGAGAGGCTCGCGACGTTTTGTCTGTGGGAAAGGCTTTATAAAGTGAAATATAAGTCATCACCCAAAAGGCCAAGTAGTAGGCTTTGAAGAAAGCCAAATGAAGACTGGGAAACTCCAGCCCGTATATTCCTGCAATACTCTATTTTTTGTCTGAATTGCCTCTTATAAATATAGAGTATTGCAGGGGGTGTCAGATACTTACTGTAACCGAACCAACCATTTTCCAAGCGCCTTTATCTATAGATCGTATATATGAGTTCAACTTGAGGTGAAGTTGTGAGCCAATAAACGTTCAAGGCAAGAGAGAACCCCGATTCATCATGACAGGTAAAAGTTCAAGTATACAACGCACACATTTGAATGTTATCAGTGAAAAAACAAGCCTTATTATTTTAGGATTGTCTGCAAATGTTTCTATATTTCTGAACACATTCAAATGTATCCGTATCCGGTAGTATCTTCATTACCAGGAAGATCCCTGGCCAGCAGGTAGATATTTACTTCGAAAATGTTAGTCTGTCACTGTGGAGTATAACAATTAGACATGTTATCTTAGTTTCAATCGTTTTCCACCTTCATAACTGTTGGGGCGCACCCACCTTCACAACCACAATCGACTGATCCTATTATTATAAATAGAACAGTAGTTCTAGAGAGATTGTGAGTAGTGTAGCAGTGTAGTGCAGTGCAGAGTGAGACTTTTGTGGTGATCAGTTACACTTCCGTTTCTCGACCGGAAGATACCGTTGGACTTTATTACTATTACTTATTGTTACTACTAACCTACGTTCGTTCTACTACTAATCTCTCTGATGTAAATACCTCTCTGAATATACCAGTATTTTTCCCTACGACTGTGTTTGTTCGTTATTACCATATACTCACGTGGAAACACTCAACATCTCAACAATAACGTAGCTTCCCTGTAACTGTCCACAAATATTTCCATTGCGATTGTTCTGATGATCTCTTCCCTTTGGTGCTTCCACTTGATGAATGTAAATACTCGATTGGCAATTAGGTCTCATCATTTTATTGTTGAAAGAGCTAAATGTAACCGTAAGTTCAATTCTAATAATATCTACGCTCGCAACTATGGAACTCTCTTTCAGCTTTTAGCTTTCCCGTCAACTAGTTATCAAATATTTAAATGCAACGTCAATCGTCATCTTCTGTCCCCTTGAATCCTTTTTGTTTTACTGTCCTTTCTTCACAGTAAAATTTTATCTTCAATAGATACCTCCATTAATTTTGTATACCTAAGGTTTAAAACAAAATTTAAAAAATGAAAAAGCTTTTTTGAAGCTTTCTGTTTAGTTTTAATTGAAGGTTAAACGATTAAATTTAATATTTCCAATAAGTAAAATAGCCGGGTGCATTTCAAATAGAAATTATTAGAAATAACATTGGAATCAATGTTTTGTGGTTGACTTCAGTAAAATCATTAAAATCGGCAATTTTGGCACAATTTGAAATATTTTGACTCATTTGTAAACAAAAGTTGATTCCTGGTTTCAAAAATCTTCCAAAAATAAAACATACACTTCTGGAAACTTTATTTGAAAAATATTAGCCAATTTAAAGTATAATTAATCTGATTTGAAAAAAATATTATTTACTCTAAATTCAAAGAAATGGATTTTTAAAACAAATAGTAACGATGATTACGTACTAAAAAAATACGTAATTAAAAATTATTTTAAAAATCTTGGTGCAAAATGATTTGTATTAAACTTCTCAATTTTTCATTAGTAAATATATTTTTCACAATAGCAATATCAGCTAACTGGATGAATGTAATGCAGAATTTTAAAAGATTTATATATTATAAATTATTATAATTGAAATTAAAAAAATGAAAACAATTCTTGTAATAATTCATCGAAATTTTGAATTTCTCAAGGCAATAGTGTCTTTAATAAATCTTATTTATAAAAGCAATTAAAAGCTTTTCTGATTAAATAATTTCATAGTTTTATATACATTTTTATTTTACGATTGGGAGCAGATTTTTGAGAAATGAGTATAGTTTAAAACAAATTTTAAGTTAGTTGGCGTAACATATGACAAAATGTTTTTACCAGGATTTTCTTAAAAAAACTATTTAAAAAATAATTTCATATTTTTGTAAATAAGTCTTGAAAAATTGATTAAAATCTGACAATTGTTTCACCTTTGCAAGAATTTCCAAATCAGTCTGTTTTTCACGGGGAAGAAAAGCGCTAAAGCAGTCATCGTAAATATTACGTCGGCCGCTCACGCAAAAAACAAACACGAGATTTTGAACAAAAATTTTGAATGTGTTAGAAAGGGTTAAAAAATTGATAAAATAATAAAATATACATTGTTCTTTCCTCTTAATGATAACATAAACATTTTGACGATTAAAATTTGTTTTTATTAAGTTTGGGGCCTTTTTTCATCACGCTATGCTGTTTTTTCAGCGAAAAATTAGAAGTACTTAATCTTCAGTAACCCCTGGCGTCGTAGTGACTTTATCAATTTGCTTGGGGTTAAATAATGATTAAAGCACTTTAGATATGTGTATTCAGTTCGAATTTAACTTTTTTCACTTTTTTTAAATGTATTTATTAATGTTCAACCAATACAAAGCCTAAGAGCCAATCAAGGTAGAGGATTACTTTGTGGACTTATATTAGCGTAGAAAAGAACAAACGTTAGAAGAAACCGGAAAACGAATCCTAAACAGGGAACAAGGGATAAAACACAATTCCTCTTAAAAAAAAAACGGAGAGGGGTGTGAACCGGACGATAGGCGAACCTATCTACTCCTATTGAGGAGAAGATAACAAATAAAATGAGATAAATAGTTAGGAAATGAAATTTCAGGATTCAGGCGCAGACGTTAGGAATAGAAATCAAAAGCAAAGTTTAGAAGTAAACGGAAACTCAATCCTAAGCAGCCAACAAGGGATAAGCCACTATTATTCAATAGACCGGAAAGGAGCATGAACCGGGCGATTGGCGAACCTATCTACTCCTATTCTACTAACATGTCGTTTCCCTTATCTTGCTGACCATCGCACTGTGACAGAGGTCAGGTACATATTTATTAAGCTCATTTTAGTCTGATATGGATAGAAAAGTGATTCACCCAATAGGTAATTAAATTATTCTTTTATGGCTCGTGTCTCTTCACAATATTGGCAATCATGACTCTCTACAACTTCCTGTCTGTTGTAGCTCTAAGCAATATTTGACTATCATTCCTCTTGTCCTCACTCTGTCATCAATTTAGATAAACTCATTAGGTAAGTAACTCTGTCCCTCCTTCCTACAATGGGCCCACTGAGTGTTAAAATTCTCAAGCCGGCTTTTCTCATATTAGATAACTAAAAATGTACATAGATAATAAAAATAAAATGATAGTGTTTAGGTGGAGACCTTACAAGGATAGAATTGGAATTAATATTAGAAAGAACCGGAAAAACAATCCTAAACAGGAAGCAAGGGATAAACCTCTACTCCTGTTCAAAAGACCAGGGACTAGTGTGAAACGGACGATAGATGAAGCGCCGCAGTCCTATTGAGGAAAAATAATTAAAAAAAATCAGAATTTAGGCGGAGACCTCAGAAGTATAGAGTGGAAGTAGACTTTAGAAAGAAGCGGGAAAACAATCTTAAACAGGAATCAAGGGATAAACCTCTACTCCTGTTCAAAAGACCAGGGACTAGTGTGAAACGGACGATAGATGAAGCGCCGCAGTCCTATTGAGGAAAAATAATTTTAAAAAAATCAGAATTTAGGCGGAGACCTCAGAAGTATAGAGTGGAAGTAGACTTTAGAAAGAAGCGGGAAAACAATCCTAAACAGGAAGCAAGGGAAAAACCTCTACTCCTGTTCAAAAGACCAGCGACTAGTGTGAAACAGACGATAGATGAAGCGCGGCACTCCTATTGAGGAAAAATAATTTTTAAAAAGTCAGAATTTAGGCGGAGACCTCAGAAGTATAGAGTGGAAGTAGACTTTAGAAAGAAGCGGGAAAACAATCCTAAACAGGAAGCAAGGGATAAACCTCTACTCCTGTTCAAAAGACCAGCGATTAGTGTGAAACGGACGATAGATGAAGCGCGGCACTCCTATTGAGGAAAAATAATTTTAAAAAAGTCAGAATTTAGGCGGAGACCTCAGAAGTATAGAGTGGAAGTAGACTTTAGAAAGAAGCGGGAAAACAATCCTAAACAGGAAGCAAGGGATAAACCTCTACTCCTGTTCAAAAGACCAGCGATTAGTGTGAAACGGACGATACATGAAGCGCGGCACTCCTATTGAGGAAAAATAATTTAAAAAAAAATCAGAATTTAGGCGGAGACCTCAGAAGTATAGAGTGGAAGTAGACTTTAGAAAGAAGCGGGAAAACAATCCTAAACAGGAAGCAAGGGATAAACCTCTACTCCTGTTCAAATGTCAGGGTGGAGTGTGGACCAGATGATAAGCAAACCTATCCTAATTTTTCTTTAAATATATTTGCGTGTGCATATATGGCTGCAGCAGATTTCTTCGCTGCACGTTCAAGAACCTCGCAATGCAGCTCTTTATTTGATACTTTTTCACTTTCTATTCTTCTTTCTCTCGTCTCTGTCTTTCCGCCTCTCTCTCGCTTTATTTCTCTTTCTTTCTCTCTCTCCTTAGGCTTTTAGATTTGTACTGTGTTTGAGCCAAAAGAGGTTTCATCTGACAATAAGCTATGATATCATTATCGGCGAAATAAGTGCTGAGTAGCCAAGAGTAAATCGAGCTGAAAAGCCAACAAGGCCTGAACGGTGCCAATCTGAATGCGATTTTTCAGAGCGTGTTGGAAAGCAACGCATTTTGGCGGCCATTTTGTTCGATCGTTGAGAAATAATTGAAATGAAATTGTTGAACATAGCTGGGGAAAAGATGCTTGAAACAAAAGATTATAAGAAAGCGAACAAGTGAAAAGATGGTCATAGACGGAAGAAAGAGACGAGAAGAATAAAAAGAGAGAGTCAAAAGAAAATGGCGGATTGATGGTAAAGTGGTGAAAGATTATCGCTTTGGAAATGAAAACTATGGAATAGTGAAAGGCAAAAAAAGTGATGAACATTTATAAATGGAAGAAAAAATCGGGAAAAAAAGAAATTCGAATACAAGAAACGAGTTAACTTAAAAAATAATCTGGTAATGGATTTAAAAATAATATGGAATAGGGCTTCTAGCTTTAGGGGCAACCACACTAAGAGAATGATTACTCTGAATTCAAAACAGTGGTAGTAGCAACGGGAAAAAGATATTCACCAAGAAATCAATGGCACTTCACAGAGCTAGATAATCACGTCTGGAATTTATATACATACATACATATATATATATATATATATATATATATATATATATATATATATATATATATATATATATATATATATATATATATACCAATAATAATAATCAATTATGTGGTGCAGTTCAAATTATATTACAATGAATCATTCATGCAAAAAGTAGATTAGTAAAGTTAATGATATAAAATGGCGAAATCACTTCGCGAACAAAATTTTAAAGTTTCATTAACCTACAAATCCCTCGATCAATGTTAAGAAGCTTGTTTTTAAGAATTATGAGCTGTATAATGACTTTTTTTTAATACGCAAGTACTTAAAAAACACGCACACTCTTAAATCTTCAAAAAATTCAACCTCAGCGTTGCGACTCCACGCTCAAAAATTTGAATCCGTTAACAATAACACATTTAAAAAAACATATTTCGATTCGTATTTAATTTTTTCGTCTCTGATTCTATCTGGATTTTACTAAAAACAAAATACTTTCCATGCCTGAGGGTGACTGAATGTACAGTTGAAAGTACTTGCATATTAAAAAAAGAACTTATACAAATTGTAGTTATTAAAAACAAGGATCATAACATAAATTGGGTCAGATCTATTGAAAAGTCTAGCATGATTCGTTTTCAATTTTTTATGCAAACACTCAATTTCTCCACAATACGAGGTTATTTTTTTTCTTTGAAGTAAGAATGAATAATGAATAACCCCTTTGAAAGACCACCATACAGTAACCGGTAACGTTTTTTACTCTCATTCTGGTCATGTGGAATAAAGCTAACCTGTTTCTTTGTTTTATGTGCCGATAAACCTGTTGTGTGAGATGTATCGAGTTCTGATGTATGATTTCGGTCTGTAGTTCTCAGAATTAGATCAACCAAAGAATTCAAGGTAAGGATGAATAATGAATAACCCCTTTGAAAGACAATCATAGAGTAACCGTTAAGGTTTTTTAGTCTAATTCAGTTCATGCGGAACAAAGTTATCCAGTTTAGTGTTTTATGTGCCGAGAAATAGTTGTGTGAGATGTATCGATTTCTGATGTATGATTTCTGTCTGTAGTTCTCGGAATTGGATCAACCAAAGCATTCAAGGTAAGAATGAATAATGAAAAACCCCTTTGAAAGACCACCATACAGTAACCGGTAACGTTTTTTACTCTCATTCAGGTCATGCGGAATAAAGCTAACCAGTTTCCTTGTTTTATGTGCCGAGAAACCTGTTGTGTGAGATGTATCGAGTTCTGATGTATGATTTCGGTCTGTAGTTCTCGGAATTTAATCAACTAAAGCATTCAATTGATCATGTCTGATAAACGATCATTGACTTTTATCTTGGTTTACTTACAAGACTGATATCAGCCGAAGAAAATTTCTGAAATCATCTCGATACAGTTCTGAATTCAAAAATGCCATTGCCAAAGGTCATCGCCTTGATAATGCCTAAAGGCTTTGGAAGCAGGATAATCCCGTTTGTACTCATCGAATGAGATTACTTACTTTCATTGTAATCATTTTCATTCAGCTTATTAGTAACAATGGATTGAAATAACATTTACCTGGAAAAGCCTCAGAAATAAATCAAGATTTTTTTTATAAACTAAGGAACCTACTTCGTTCACGACCAGATCAACAACCAACTAAATAATGTGTCATTTCATGCGTAAAATCCTAATATGTTGAACGATCAGCTGATTGGAGTCAATGTCGCTTATGAAAAACAATCCTCAATCAGCGTATTATACAGTGCTATTCGATAAAAATGACTCACCTGACTTTTTTCACTTAAAAATATTTTCGCCTATTGTTTATGGGGTCAAACTAATTTTTAATACTAATTTTTTAATACTAATATAAAGACCCCCTTCCCAGCCATCTAGTAAAAAGGTTTACTCACTCTAAGGTATTCTATTGATAATTGTAATTTTGGTTATAAATGAGATGTAGGGAAAAACTCTGTGCAAAAAAAGTGACTCACTTATTTCCTGCAACAAGTAATCAATAGAAACATAACCGAACAGCTTTAAATAAAGAATAATAGAGGTATAATTTACTTATAATAGGTAATATAGTTCGAAATATATAATAATCTATGGGTCCTCCTTTATTTTGAATAACCTTTTCAACCCCTTTTGGCAGTGACTTGATCAGGTTCTGACAAATCTCATCTCCAAGGATTGAATTCCATTCGGATATGAAATTCACAATCAAATCCTCTTTGTTGCTCAACTGCTTTCTCGAGAGCCTGTACTTTATAATGCTCCATAAGTTTTCTATGGGGTTGAGGCCAGGAGATTGGGGCAGCCATGTTATAACACTCACCTGCTTCTCATCAAAGTATTCCTTCACCAATTTTGATTTGTAACAGGGAGCATTATCCTGGATAAAAATGAGCTTGGTGGGGTGGATTTGCACCCTTTCAGCAGAAGGGAGCAGACAAGACTCTAAAATTCTTTTGTACTGCTCTCTCCTGAGAGTCTTTTCAATAGGTTTTAATAAACCAGTTTCCTGAAAAGAAAAACATCCCCAGAACATTATACTGAACAGATGCTTGACAGTACTTACTGCTAAATTCAAAGAGCTTTCAAAGCTTCTTATGATTTTAGATCGCTTATCCTTTGAATTTAGCTCAACTTTCATTTCATCGCAGAAGAGAACATTTAGTAAAGAAAATATCAGGTGAGTCACTTTTATCGAACAGCATTGTATGTCGCTTGGTAAGACGTATTTATTTTGCCATTGTTAACAAAAGTTGGGGACAATTTTTATTGTAGACGCGCCAAAAACAACTTTTTTCATTCAAAATTATGCGTTTACAAATTTGGCTTGTACATGAAATAATGCATTATTACATTATTTAAGGTTCTTGTAAATTCTTTGTTTCTTTAAACTCTATTTTTTTTCTAGATAGGGAAACGGATTTTACTTATGATTTCTTCATGGCTTCTTATTTTTTTTACTTACCTTTGACGTATCGATCCTTGATAAGTTGTTGAGTATCTGCATTTTTTGTTTGTTCTTGAGGGCGAAAAGAACATCGATCAATTTCCAGACGGACATTATTCCCAAACATTTTCAACTAACAAGTCATGATACGGAGCTGTGCAACAGTTCAGCAGATATTCACAAGAAGATCCCAGACATTGGCCATGACACTGAATTTTAATTTCTAGGACGACGAAAACGGTACGCTTCGAACAGCTGATATTT
>OZ038477.1:144958133-144963133 GCA_964036315.1 Acanthosepion esculentum | reverse complement strand
TGCTAAGTTTCTGAGTGCACAAGCTGGCATTCTGACAGCGCCAGAAATGTCACTTTATGATACTGGGTGCCACCCATCACAATTCTCCCAAAAGAAATTGAAAAGAAAAATTCGACATATAGAACACCCAATCAAATATACAAAATATTAAACCGTATTTTTACTCGTCATTTCCCTGGGCGGAGAAATTTTGTGTCTTGTATCATCCTGTCCCGTTCCTGAAGCTTCAACACATGAATCAGGTCCTGATTTCACCATCACCATGCTTCATACGCACCGACTGAGTTTATTCTAGCCGTGTTGTCGATGTCGTCTTTAGATGAAGACAAGACACTGCTGTTACCGAAGGCTACAGAGGGGGACAACTGACAACCAGCAGGTGTCACTGGTTAGTTTGACAATCCGGTGACATATTTACACAAACGTGTATGTTTGTAATGAATACTTCCAACAATGTTTCAACAGAAATTGTATTGTGAAAAGCATATTTGTAAACAGCTTTATGTACTCCACGTATATATATATATATATATATATATATATATATATATGAGAGAGAGATAGTATTAGTGGTCAATATATAAATAAATTATAAACATGGAATATTAGTCTTTGTGCCTTTTATATATATATATATATATATATATATATATATATATATATATATATATATATATATGCACATTTCATTGATTACGACAGACAAGGTGCTTTTATTTAGTTTTTTTTATACAATTTCTCATGCAATCTAATAATTTCTTTCTTTTCGGATGATAAATTATATAAAAACTGTCCGACTGTTCTTTTTATCCGAGCGCTTTCGGCTATACATTTAGCCATTTTCAAGGATTAAATATCTTTAATATGCTAAATAAAAAATAGTTTGTTGTGTGTATGTTTTATAAAATGTTTTCATTTTTCAAAACACGGTCAAGATATTATGTCCATGTTCAAAGTTAATATTATTAAATGTTAGTTTTTTTTTGTTTTTATTAATAAGGCCTCCATTATTTTTAGCCATTTTTTGCATGAAGATGATGTTATTATATTAGTATTGTCAACAAGTATGTTACGAATAATGTCCGGTAGGTCTCCATGAATATTTAAATGAGACCTAACTGAGCTATGGTCGGAAAGGTGTAGCGTGATAAAAAGTGATAAAAAGAACCCCCGGAGAGTTTTTATATAATTTATCATCTGAAAAAGAAAAAAAGATATTAGAAATTGTATAAAAAACTAAAGAAAAGCACCATGTCTGTCGTATTGAAATGTGCATGAAAGAAGGATTGCTGCCTAAATAAACAAATATATATATATATATATATATATATATATATATATATATATATATATAAAGGCTCTAATGTATTTTTCTATAAATGAGTCCGTCATCTCTATATAGACCAACTAGTTCTGGGTCAATGAATCTATCAATTATCTCCAAAATGTAAATACAGACAAGATCAGCAACTGGTGCCGAAGCATATGCCCCCATTTTGGAACGTCAAATTCTTTAATCCCACAGGTAATCCAGGTGGAGTCGTTAAGGGATAGAATTGACTTCCTGGCACCAAATATGATATGGATATCTTCATATACATATATATATATATACATATATATATATATATATATATATATATATATATATATATATATATATATATATATGGGCAGGTACCTTTCTTTAAAACATCTTTCTACATCTACTGGCGTGTGCATTCAAGACACTTCAAGAAAACAGGCTCTCCGACTGGAGAAATAAAGGGAGCATTTTCTCCATTAAGGCACTTCAAGACGCAAAGCACGACCTTTAAAAATCAGTCACCTACTAAAACATGGGTATAGAAAAATAACTTTTGGAGTAGTCAGAAACAATATCAGATAAAAATCAGTTTATATATATATATATATATATATATATATATATATATATATATATATATATAAATGATTGTAATAATAACATATTGAAATCGCTACACAATTGTTTTCATGTTTCAATATGTTTTTATTATAATATTCTATAATATATATATATATATATGATAAGAATATAATTTGAATATGGCTTACGCTATATTTCTATTTAAATGTACTCAATGTAAGGAATAGAGCGTATTTAAACATAATAGGTGGACACTGTGGTCAAAATAGAGCGACGACTTGAACGCAATCTTCAGGCATGATTCATATCACCCGGTGCACGATCCTTACTGGTCTTTTGAGAAGGAGTCGAATTTTATCTGTCGTTTCTTCTTTAAGATGGGGTTTCTGGATCTTTGTAAAGGCTTTTCATTCACTATTCCTTCCAGTAGCTTCGTGTGTCTTAGTGGCCTTATTGCCTTCCTTCGGGTGAACTGATTATTCGCCTTTCTCTCTGCCGGGCGTCGAGGGCCTAGGCATTAGAATCTCCGACTGGTACCAAATCGGTCGGGTTTCGGTCCCGGCCTGAAGCGATTGGATGTCTAGAAACACGGATAAAAACTGTTACACAGCGAAACAGTCTATCTGTGGATGACGATATTAGCTCTAGATAAAATAATTTAATCGATCGAGCACTGTGTGGAGTAAGGAACGAATTTTAAAACAGTCACTATTACTGCTGATGATGCAAGACTCTCCTTGCGATTGAGTTCTCTGAGTGATTGGTGTGATTATGAAAAAATAAATACGCAAAATTTCGCCTTTCTCTTTGCCGGGGTAAGAATCTCTGACTGATACCAAATCGGTTGGGTTTCGGCCCTCGGATTCTATCGCACTGATGGGCTGTGACACATGGAAACAGTCTGTCTGTGGATGACGATATATATATATATATATATATATATATATATATATATATATATATATATATACGACAGGCACGGGCTCTCTGCATGCCCACAGTCATTGTACGTGTGCACGTGGTGTCATAACAAAGTGCTGGAAGTGGTCATCGAGTTTGATGGAAGGATTCCTGGAACTCCTTTTGTGGGGGGATAGCGAGCATCAACCTTGTCGCTTTCCTCTGGGTTCCCTTGGCGTTTTGAAATCTTGTTCCTTTCAAGAAGGATTTGATTTTTGAAAAAGGGAAAAGTCGAAAAGAGGCGAGATATGGGAAAATGGTGGATGTGGAAGCTGGGGAATGATGAACTTGGCCCAAAACTGCTGCACAAGCGATGGTCACTGATGGTACTTCTGTGGTGTGATGTGAGGAACACACTTCCTGCCAAGCATTGCTATAAACAATAGAAATGAACGTCAACTTGTGTATGTGCGACAGGGCTCTACCGGTTTTCCCTCACTTTACCATAGCAACAATCCCGATACTTTTTGAACAGACGTCGCACCGTTGGTGGTGTAATGGATAGCGGCTCGGACTGAGGAATCGGAGAGCCGAGTTCGAATTCCAGTCGAATCCATTACATTCACTTACGTGCTAATACGCTTGGGAAAGGCATGAATCCTCTTCTACTCCCTCCCAGCTATGGGCAAATAGCAGGATAGACAGATTTCTCTTCAAACTCTACAACTATTGCTTCCTGATTTTCAGCTTATTGAAAGTACTCTTCTTTAGTGCCTGTTTTGAAGAACTAGGGAGAACCTTCTGACCCCTTCTAACCATCGCTCAGTTAGTCTCCTAACGCTTTTCGGCAAAGTATTTAAGGCACGGTGGAGTAATGGATATATATATGAAGAGGCTTGGATTGAGGAATCGGAGAGCCGTGTTCGAATTCCAGTCGAATCCATTACATTCACTTACGTGCTAATACCCTTGGGAAAGGTATGAATCTCCTTCTTCTCCCGCCACATATGAGTAAATAGCAGGACAGACCGTGTTCTATAGCCTTGGATAGCAACTGGTCTACTGCAGAAAGTAATGGTAACCTACTGCGGGGAGAAATCTGCCTCGTCTGTCATGTATCGAAAGATACATGAACGCCTAAGCGTCTATCACGTATGGCATAACTGACTGAGTATAATTAAGATGAATTACAATAAAACTGTTTAATGCTTTTATTATTGTTTATTTAAAGATCATTACATATGCTATTTATTTTTTAATTTCTTAAAAGTCATTTTATTTCATCAACAATAATAATAATAATAATGTATATATATATATATATATATATATATTAAGACACTTTTATGTTTTATACGTTCTTTTTTTTATAGATACAAATATTTAAGTAAATGCTCTGTTTATAATAAACAGTATTAACGACATTTAGCGCCTGAATGTCCAAGAAATTTTCATAGAAAAATATGCGTCCTCTGACAGAAATCGAACCTGTATCCTATACGGACCGTCATATAGCCTGACGTGCTTTTACCGATTGAGCCACAGAGGAGCGTTTCGGTTAGCAAGGTCTATTTTACTGTTTTTAAACTACATTTCTCCATGATTTTTTTATCGTACATTCATATCTGCTCGATGCGTATCCAAATGTAAATAAAAGACGTCACACATTATGAAAGTCCGACAATTATTTTAAGACATTTTTTATGTTTATACATTCTTAAAATATTTGTCGGACTTTGTCCATCTCATAATACATATATCTATATATAAATTTAATTAAAATTTTTAAAAAAATACAGACAACCTTAAGGGTCCATTGATTATATTTTATTTCCCCTGGAAGGTGTTCTTTCCTGGTTCCTCAGATGACATTTCCAGACATAAAAAAATTGTTTCAAATTGACTTTTTTTTTAAGCATTCAACCCCAAGCAAGGCGGGAAGGCACTAGCACGCGTTACAGAGAGTTGGAGCGAGAAGAAAGAGGAGTGATAGAGGAAAGGATGAAGAGAAGGTTAGGGGATAGATCAGGGCATCTAGAGACGTTGATTGACATTACATTTGAATAGTTGGAGATTATATCTATCAGGAAAACAAGAAATGGGGAGGGAGTTCCACAGGCGAGAGGTGCAAGACATGAAGCTATTGGAGTAGAAGAGACGGCTACATTTAACAGTTTCGACAGTGAAAGGGTGAGAGCGAGATGCCAGCCTA
>OZ038477.1:144920633-144953133 GCA_964036315.1 Acanthosepion esculentum | reverse complement strand
TAAAGAGATTTTTATGTTTATATTCTTTTTATAGATAAAAATATTTAAGTAAATGCTCTGTTTATAATAAACAGTATTAAACAACATTTACCGGCCTGAATATCCGAGAAATTCATAGAAAATATTCGTCCTCCGACAAGATTCAAACCTGCATCCTATACGGAACCGTCATATAGCCGGACGTTCCTTTTAACCGATTCGGCCACAGAGGATCGTTCGGTTGGCAAGGTCAAATTTACTGCTTATAAACTTCGACCTTACCAACCGAACGTTTGTTTTCCTTGTCGGAAGACGAAACGCGTCGGCAAAAACTAAGATTTTTTCCAATTGTCATTCTTAAACTCTGTGTGTGTGTATATATATATATATATATATATATATATATATATATATATATATATATATATATATATATATAATTATAAAAGTGGACATGGAAGTCAGCACTTAGAGGCGACAGTCTGTTTCATGCTAGTGCAATCGACGATTGAACTAGCATGAAACAGACTGTCGCCTCTAAGTGCTGACTTCCATGTCCACTTTTATATTTACACACGCTCTATCTCTGATATTGAGCACTTTATCCCATAAATATAGCACACTTTAAGACTATATTTCTTCATATATATATATATATATATATATATATATATATGTATATATATATATATATATATATATATATATATATATATATATATATATATATATATATATATATATATATATATATATATAATAAGTTGTTTTTTCTGCTTTCTTTTTGAATTTGTAGGTCTGATGAATTGGATCGTAATTACGATTCCAATGTAATAAATTATAACCATGGAATATTAGTGTTTAAGACTTTTTATTATATTCTTACTCTGTCCTGGACATTGAGTTCTACCTGGATTCTATCATCTTGAAAATTATTATATATATATGTATGTGTATATATATATATATTTATATATTTTATATATATATATGTGTGTATATTAACCACTAATATTATCTATCTATCTATCTATCTATCTATCTATCTATATATATATATATATATATATATATATATATATATATATATATATATATTATGTATGAAGACAAAGGACGCGTTTCATCCTCTGATGGAAATTATCAAAGCAAATATAGGATTTTATTTTGCAACATGTATTTATAAACATATAAAGTAAAAATATCTTTAGCTTTTAAGATTTTACGCTCTTAGAATTGAAATTTAAAACTACTGAATAGTATATTTGGCGTTCGAGTTGCATACTTTTAAGAGACAAAAATGCAAAGCGAAAGAAAATATTTACCAAAAATATTACCAAAAATACATCAACCAAGAAAGAAATCTTTCATGATTTTAATTAATATAATATCCGACAATAATAATAATACAACTGAAAAAAAATACGTGCAAATTTTATATCTTTTTTTTTCCAGTTTAGCAGAACTTCTTCCAAGAAATTCTCAGTAGATAATTAGAGCTATAATCTACAATAAATTAAGTAAGGTTCAAGTAACGCGTCTGGTAAACCGACTCAAGAATTTTGCATTGAAATGCTCGTCAGGGCCAGATATTTGGCAAATTTATTGACCTTATTATCTTTCAGCAAGGATACAAATGCGAAATTTGATAAGTTCAATGTATTTATCAAACATCTGGCTCTGATGAGCATTTCGACGTAAAACACTCTAGTTGGCTAACCAGATAAGCCACTTGAAGTTTATTCATTTCTTGAATAGATTTATTTATAAAAAGAAATGTTTAACATCCTCTTTTCATCAACTGAATCGTCCGAATAAATGTTATCTATAAATAGTTTCAGATACTTGTTGCGTGTTCTGTCGAGAAAGAACAGAAATTAATTGGCTGAACGATTGGCGCACTGTTATTGAATACCTCCAACTGCCGATTTTGGAAATAGATGTGAGTCTCATAAAACGCCGACTTCCAAAAAGCGCACGATAATACGACCAACGTTAGAACGGAATCTTAAATCTCCGCCATCTTGCTTGCGTAGAAACCTTTCTTTCTTTTTTCAATCATTTTGTTCGCGGCTATCAAGAAGAAATAATCAGTTACTTGCCACACAATACGGAAGCTTTGGTGAATCGAGGGTTTTGTGTCACACATAAATATAAACTTACCTCACTTTCAGGAGAACGATTAGAAAGTGGCGGGTGGTAAATAAATGGGTCCTTTTTATGTCGAATCAATATCAAATAGTCATGAAATTGGATGGACTATTTGCAAGATGGCTGACAAGACTCATGCACTTACTGGGAAGAGTTATCGGTCCTGTCATTACGATACGCCAGCGAAAGTAATTCTATCGGAGAGCGAAAGAACTCTTTAAGGATTCAATGGGCCAGCTTACTAGAGGTGCTACCACAATAATGACACCTTGGAGATGGCAACGGGGAACGACTCTACTAAGATCCCCACGAACATAGGTAGAGGCAGGATAGATAGATAGAGAGATAGATGTGAACAGACTGAGATACATAGGTAGAAAAATAGATATGAATAGACGTAGACGTAAATATCTACATAGATAGATAGAAAGATTGATAGATATATAGATAGATAGGTTCCCTTAGTTCATTATCTCTAGCACAGTAAAAATAATGAAGGTTGATGTTTTACTTTTTTATAAAATCAACATTACATTTAGTGGGAAAGCTGGGTTGTTTTTGGTTTCGTTTGTTTTACGGCATATCAGTCTAACACTTTGTCCCCAGCCCCTCAACTTCCGGCGTCTTCCTCTTTGGGTTGAGGTGTCCACTCGGTCCAAACCGAACTTAGGGGTAACTGGCCGTACGCTCCCCGAGTACCCGTAGATTATTTCGACCGGTCAACTGGTCAACTCCCGCTCGCTGCCCACGCTGTGTTAGTTTTTAGATCCAGTAAGCGGGGTTTTGTCCATACAATCACGGTCAACACGGCTGTGAGAGTTGGTACTAGGAAGATTAGATTGTGGCAAAATAAAACAAGAAATTATATCTGCAAAACCGGACAACAATGGGGGAAATATTGACGTCGTTTATATGAGAAAATAACATCAGAACAGAGGTTACAAGGAGAATAAAAACATTTAAAATAAATGAAAAAAAAAAAAGAAAAAAAGACAAGATGCATCCAGCGAATTCCCAACAGAGAGAGGGTTTGTGTGTGATAAATGCGTATTGAATCGCCTGGGTAGGTTTATGACTAACAGTCCAGTCTCATACAGACTTCTCAGAACAGGGGGCAGTCTTCTTTCTCTCCTCCAAAATTCTCCCACAAATCTCTCGACTCACTGCGACGACAGTCTCTCGACGACAGTCTCTCGACGACAGTCTCTCGACGACAGTCTCTTTCCCCCGACTCTTGCTTATTAGCAAAATCTCGAGTTAATATAGAAAAAGGATCAGCTGATCACAACTGACCCTCGGCCTTGCACGCAGCTACCACGAGCCTCAACTAATCATGCGATTTCCAAAGTGACAAAAACTATCCCTTGACATGTAAACCTATTCTCCAATCATTTACCTTATCTCAATCACGAGTTCTCGCTTCACCAAAATTATACTTTGGGATATCTAAACATTGATTCAACCTTTTAATCAAAACAAATACTGTTAAACAAAACCAAGTATCTCACCCATCCCCATTGTTTACTGGTGACCCAGGTTTGAAACATCGCCTCCTGCCTTGAGATTGGGTTTCTCATCGGTAAACAAACATCTTAACTCAAATGGTACTTTGGTATATACACACTATATCCACTTCCAGTCAATAAAAGTTATATTTGTGTGTGTGCATTCATGTGTGTGCATTCATGTGTGTGTATGCCTCTCTCTGTTACATTAGCCACAATGGGTTATGTAATGCCGACAAAGGTTTTATTGCTGGTAATATTTGTTGTTCTAAAATCTATTTCTGGTAACATTTTTCCTTCAAATCTGTATCGCTGGTAATATTTTTTCTCAAAAATATATTTCTGGTAATATTTATTTTTTCAATAGCTGGGGCCCTAACTGGTGCTACTACCCCACATCAAGGTGAACCTAGGAACACCAGCAATTAAGAGGTGGTTCCACCCACCTCAAAACATCCTGATCAAAGGCCTTGCTGTTGGACGTAGTTTATTGTCATAGCTAAGACGCGGATGTAGCTTATCGTCTTACCTAACACACGGATGTAGTGAATCGTCATACCAAGGACTCGGAAGTAGTTTATAGTCTTACCTAAGACGCGGAAGCAGTTTAACGACATACCCAGGAAGTGGATGTAGTTTATCGTTTTACCTAACACACGGATGTAGTTATTGTCATACCCAGGACGCGGATGTAGTTTATCGTTTTACATAACACACGGATGTAGTTATCGTCTTACCTAAGACGAGGATGTAGTTTATCGTCATACGTAAGACTCGGATGTAGTTTATCGTCTTACCTAAGATGCGGATGTAATTTATCGTCATACCCAGAACTCAGATGTAGTTTATCGTCTTACCTAAGACGCGGAAACAGTTTATCGTCATACCCAGAACGTGGATGTAGTTTATCGTCTTACCTAAGACGCGGATATGGTTTATCGTCATATGTAAGACTCGGATGTAGTTTATCGTCTTACCTAAGAGGCGGATGCAGTTTATCGTCATACCCAGGACTCGGATGTAGTTTATCGTCTTACCTAAGACGCGGATGCAGTTTATCGTCATACCCAGGCGGTGGATGTAGTTATCGTCTTACCTAAGACGCGGATGTAGTTTATCGTCATACCCAGGACTCGGATGTAGTTTATCGCCTTACCTAAGACGCGGATGTAGTTTATCGTCCTTACCCAGGACGCGGATGTAGTTTATCGTCATACCCAGGACGAACGAAAGCTGGGAGTTGATGTGATAATGGCACAAAAAATTAGATTCATAGTTTTTTATCAATTTTTGATAATCGGGAAAAATGTACAGAAATATATAATTTCCGCAGATTTTTGCTTACAAACTGACTTCAGAATTTTAATATTTCAAGAATAAATCCAAATAAAGTGTTTTTTTTGTCTTAGATAATATGGAAAATATATTGAAACCAGAATTCTAATTATGATTCACGACAAACAACATAATGAATTATTTTACCGTTTTCGATAACTGAAAATTGAGTCAAAATAATAAAAGATTATAAACAAGTTAATCAATGAATAAGATCTTGCACACTTTGGTAGCTTATAATTAATAAAAACAAATATAGATAAACGTGTACGTAACATCATCATACTGATGGTAACAAATTATAAAACAAAATGTTTTGGTTTGGTTTGTTTTCTTTTACGTCCTATCAACGTCGATGGGTTATTTAATGCCGTCAAGAATTTTACAATAGATTCGTATGAATAGAATCTTTGCAAGGAAACAGTTTGATATACATTTTTAAAGAGGGTTGTTGTCGAGAGTCTGTTTTCATTGATGTATTTTTCTCAAATACAAATTTTGTAGAGAATTGATTTTCACATTCTCATTTAGTTTATAATGTTTGGAAGAGTCTTACTGTTTTGAGAAATTATATCATCCATTTTTACTTTCTCAAACAGCTCATACATATTGTTATATTATAATATTTTTTGTCTTGAGATAGCAAAATTTGAACACTCGATTAATATATGTTTAATTGTATACGCCGTTTTACACGATTAGCATACTGGTTGATCTTTGCAAGTACGAGTGGGTTATTCTCATATGGCCAATGCATACAACCACTTCTTCCTTACCAGATTTTCTAGGAGCTGACTTCTGTTCTCCTACTTTGGACTGGATCGTGAAGGGTTTATTGGGTGAGTGATCGTCTCAGTACCATTGCTACTCCTTTTAAATATATTTATTAATAACCTCCTTAAAGTCTGTGAATGTGTCATAGGAAGAAAATGAGTAACTACCGACACCGAAGTTCGAGCGTAAAACTCTCGACTTAGTTTTTCCACCAGGAGTATAAATAGCGGTGTCAGGCTACTGACTGGAGTGATTATTGAGTGACTATTGAGTGGAACTATCCAGTCAAATTAGTGTGAATTATTGTGCCTTGATGATTTGGGTTTTGATTTAGGATTTACCGGACGTTAAGCCGAGCAGCGCTACTAACAAGGTATTCAGTGAAATGGTTAATTATCTTTGTTCTTGTTAAGTATTTATTGTAATTAAATACTGTTTTATTTCAGTATCTGTCTATATTTCTGAGATAAGGTATTATGTACATTATATACATTATTCGGACTATTGTCCTCATCTTTGTCGCCATATTTATTACAACGTTTGTAATAAATTTGTACGCTCCGGCCTTCTTCAGGTGGCTGGAATGTCGAACTGAACCCTTTATTTCACTCACTGGGGTAGACTGTTCTAGTTCTATGTGCCATGTTTAAATGGATGTCAGTTATCCGTTATCACCTGTTAATTTCCCTCTGAAATTTCTCCACTGCCTTAGCCGGGTATTGAACTCGAAAAGGGCGTTAGTTAGATCCAGTGACAGGACCCAAAGATAGTGAGTTCAATAACCGGTTAAGGCAGTGGAGAACTTGGAGAGGGGAATTAACAGGTGATATATAATAACTGACATCCATTAAACATGGCACGTAGAACTAGAACAGTCTATCCCAGTGAGCGAAATAAAGGGTTCAGTTCGATATTCCAACCACCTGAAGAAGGCCGGAGCGGACAACGGCCGAAATGTTGCAATAAATATGGCGACAAAGATGAGCACAATAGTCCGAATAATTTAAATAGTGTACATGATACCTCATCTCAAAAATATAGAAAGATACTGAAAGGCCGAAACGTTGTAATAAATATGGCGACAAAGATGAGCACAATAGTCCGAATAATGTAAATAGTGTACATAATCCCTCATCTCAGAAATATAGACAAATACTGAAAGGCCGAAACGTTGTAATAAATATGGTGACAAAGATGAGCACAATAGTCCGAATAATGGAAATAGTGTACATAATCCCTCATCTCAGAAATATAGACAGATACTGAAAGGCCGAAACGTTGTAATAAATATGGCGACAAAGATGAGCACAATAGTCCGAATAATTTAAATAGTGTACATAATCCCTCATCTCAGACATATAGACAGATACTGAAAGGCCGAAACGTTGTAATAAATATGGCGACAAAGATGAGCACAATAGTCCGAATAATGTAAATAGTGTACATAATCCCTCATCTCAGAAATATAGACAGATACTGAAAGGCCGAAACATTGTAATAAATATGGCGACAAAGATGAGCACAATAGTCCGAATAATTTAAATAGTGTACATAATCCCTCATCTCAGAAATATAGACAGATACTGAAAGGCCGAAACGTTGCAATAAATATGGCGACAAAGATGAGCACAATAGTCCGAATAATGTAAATAGTGTACATAATCCCTCATCTCAGAAATATAGACAGATACTGAAAGGCCGAAACGTTGTAATAAATATGGCGACAAAGATGAGCAAAATACTCCGAATAATTTAAATAGTGTACATAATCCCTCATCTCAGAAATATAGACAGATACTGAAAGGCCGAAACGTTGTAATAAATATGGCGACAAAGATGAGCACAATAGTCTGAATAATGTAAATAGTGTACATAATCCCTCATCTCAGAAATATAGACAGATACTGAAAGGCCGAAACGTTGTAATAAATATGGCGACAAAGAGGAGCACAATAGTCCGAATAATTTAAATAGTGTACATAATACCTCATCTCAGAAATATAGACAGATACTGAAAGGCCGAAACGTTGTAATAAATATGGCGACAAAGATGAGCACAATAGTCCGAATAATTTAAATAGTGTACATAATCCCTCATCTCAGAAATATAGACAGATACTGAAAAGCCGAAACGTTGTAATAAATATGGCGACAAAGATGAGCACAATAGTCCGAATAATGTAAATAGTGTACATAATCCCTCACCTCAGAAATATAGACAGATACTGAAAGGCCGAAACGTTGTAATAAATATGGCGACAAAGATGAGCACAATAGACCGAATGATGTAAATAGTGTACATAATACCTCATCTCAGAAATATAGACAGATACTGAAAGGCCGAAACGTTGTAATAAATATGGCGACAAAGATGAGCACAATAGTCCGAATAAATTAAATAGTGTACATAATACCTCATCTCAGAAATATAGATAGATACTGAAAGGCCGAAACGTTGTAATAAATATGGCGACAAAGATGAGCACAGTAGTTCGAATAATTTAAATAGTGTACATAATACCTCATAGCAGAAATATAGACAGATAGTGAAAGTCCGAAAGGTTGTAATAAATATGGTGACAAAGATGAGGACAATAGTCCGAATAATGTAAATAGTGTACATAATACCTCACCTCAGAAATATAGACAGATACTGAAAGGCCGAAACGTTGTAATTAATATGGTGAAAAAGATGAGCACAGTAGTCCGAATAATTTAAATAGTGTACATAATACCTCATCTCAGAAATATAGACAGATACTGAAAGGCCGAAACGTTGTAATAAATATGGCGACAAAGATGAGCACAATAGTCCGAATAATTTAAATAGTGTACATTATACCTCATCTCAGAAATATAGACAGATACTTAAAGGCCGAAACGTTGTAATAAATATGGCAACAAAGATGAGGACTATAGTCCGAATAATGTAAATAGTGTACATAATACCTCATCTCAGAAATATAGACAGATACGGAAAGGCCGAAACGTTGTAATAAATATGGCGACAAAGATGAGCACAGTAGTCCGAATAATTTAAATAGTGTACATAATACCTCATCTCAGAAATATAGACAGATACTGAAAGGCCGAAACGTTGTAATAAATATGGTGACAAAGATGAGGACAATAGTCAGAATAATTTAAATAGTGTACATAATACCTCACCTCAGAATATAGACAGATACTGAAAGGCCGAAACGTTGTAATAAATATGGTGACAAAGATGAGCACAGTAGTCAGAATAATTTAAATAGTGTACATAATACCTCATCTCAGAAACATAGACAGATACTGAAAGGCCGAAACGTTGTAATAAATATGGCGACAAAGATGAGCACAATAGTCCGAATAATTTAAATAGTGTACATAATACCTCATCTCAGAAATATAGACAGATACTGAAAGGCCGAAACGTTGTAATAAATATGGCGACAAAGATGAGGACAATAGTCCGAATAATTTAAATAGTGTACATAATACCTCATCTCAGAAATATAGACAGATACTGAAAGGCCGAAACGTTGTAATAAATATGGCGACAAAGATGAGGACAATAGTCCGAATAATTTAAATAGTGTACATAATACCTCATCTCAGAAATATAGACAGATACTGAAAGGCCGAAACGTTGTAATAAATATGGCGACAAAGATGAGCACAGTAATCCGAATAATTTAAATAGTGTACATAATACCTCATCTCAGAAATATAGACAGATAGTGAAAGTCCGAAAGGTTGTAATAAATATGGTGACAAAGATGAGGACAATAGTCCGAATAATTTAAATAGTGTACATAATACCTCATCTCAGAAATATAGACAGATACTGAAAGGCCGAAACGTTGTAATAAATATGGCGACAAAGATGAGGACAATACTCCGAATAATTTAAATAGTGTACATAATCCCTCATCTCAGAAATATAGACAGATACTGAAAGGCCGAAACGTTGTAATAAATATGGCGACAAAGAGGAGCACAATAGTCCGAATAATTTAAATAGTGTACATAATACCTCATCTCAGAAATATAGACAGATACTGAAAGGCCGAAACGTTGTAATAAATATGGCGACAAAGATGAGCACAATAGTCCGAATAATTTAAATAGTGTACATAATCCCTCATCTCAGAAATATAGACAGATACTGAAAAGCCGAAACGTTGTAATAAATATGGCGACAAAGATGAGCACAGTAGTCAGAATAATTTAAATAGTGTACATAATACCTCATCTCAGAAACATAGACAGATACTGAAAGGCCGAAACGTTGTAATAAATATGGCGACAAAGATGAGCACAGTAGTCCGAATAATTTAAATAGTGTACATAATACCTCATCTCAGAAATATAGTCAGATACTGAAAGGCCGAAACGTTGTAATAAATATGGCGACAAAGATGAGCACAATAGTCCGAATAATTTAAATAGTGTACATAATACCTCATCTCAGAAATATAGACAGATACTGAAAGGCCGAAACGTTGTAATAAATATGGCGACAAAGATGAGGACAATAGTCCGAATAATTTAAATAGTGTATATAATACCTCATCTCAGAAATATAGACAGATACTGAAAGGCCGAAACGTTGTAATAAATATGGCGACAAAGATGAGCACAGTAATCCGAATAATTTAAATAGTGTACATAATACCTCATCTCAGAAATATAGACAGATAGTGAAAGTCCGAAAGGTTGTAATAAATATGGTGACAAAGATGAGGACAATAGTCCGAATAATTTAAATAGTGTACATAATACCTCATCTCAGAAATATAGACAGATACTGAAAGGCCGAAACGTTGTAATAAATATGGCGACAAAGATGAGCACAGTAGTCCGAATAATTTAAATAGTGTACATAATACCTCATCTCAGAAATATATATAGATACTGAAAGGCCGAAACGTTGTAATAAATATGGCGACAAAGATGAGCACAATAGTCCGAATAATTTAAATAGTGTACGTAATACCTCATCTCAGAAATATAGACAGATACTGAAAGGCCGAAACGTTGTAATAAATATGGCGACAAAGATGAGGACAATAGTCCCAATATTGTAAATAGTGTACATAATACCTCATCTCAGAAATATAGACAGATACTGAAAGGCCGAAACGTTGTAATAAATATGGCGACAAAGATGAGGACAATAGTCCGAATATTGTAAATAATGTACATAATACCTCATCTCAGAAATATAGACAGATACTGAAAGGCCGAAACGTTGTAATAAATATGGCAACAAAATGAGGACAATAGTCCGAATAATGTAAATAGTGTACATAATACCTCATCTCAGAAATATAGACAGATACTGAAAGGCCGAGACGTTGTAATAAATATGGCGACAAAGATGAGGACAATAGTCCGAATAATTTAAATAGTGTACATAATACCTCATCTCAGAAATATAGACAGATACTGAAAGGCTGAGACGTTGTAATAAATATGGCGACAAAGATTAGGACAATAGTCCCAATATTGTAAATAGTGTACATAATACCTCATCTCAGAAATATAGACAGATACTGAAAGGCCGAGACGTTGTAATAAATATGGCGACAAAGATGAGGACAATAGTCCGAATAATTTAAATAGTGTACATAATACCTCATCTCTGAAATATAGACAGATACTGAAAGGCCGAAACGTTGTAATAAATATGGCGACAAAGATGAGGACAATAGTCCGAATAATTTAAATAGTGTACATAATACCTCATCTCAGAAATATAGACAGATACTGAAAGGCCGAGACGTTGTAATAAATAAGGCGACAAAGATGAGCACAATAGTCCGAATAATTTAAATAGTGTACATAATACCTCATCTCAGAAATATAGACAGATACTGAAAGGCCGAGACGTTGTAATAAATATGGCAACAAAGATGAGGACAATAGTCCCAATATTGTAAATAGTGTACATAATACCTCATCTCAGAAATATAGACAGATACTGAAAGGCCGAAACGTTGTAATAAATATGGCGACAAAGATGAGGACAATAGTCCGAATATTGTAAATAATGTACATAATACCTAATCTCAGAAATATAGACAGATACTGAAAAGCCGAAACGTTGTAATAAATATGGCGACAAAGATGAGCACAATAGTCCGAATAATGTAAATAGTGTACATAATACCTCACCTCAGAAATATAGACAGGTAATGAAAGGCCGAAACGTTGTAATAAATATGGCGACAAAGATGAGCACAATAGTCCGAATAATTTAAATAGTGTACATAATACCTCATCTCAGAAATATAGACAGATACTGAAAGGCCGAAACGTTGTAATAAATATGGCGACAAAGATGAGGACAATAGTCCGAATAATTTAAATAGTGTACATAATACCTCATCTCAGAAATATAGACAGATACTGAAAGGCCGAAACGTTGTAATAAATATGGCGACAAAGATGAGGACAATAGTCCGAATAATGTAAATAGTGTACATAATACCTCACCTCAGAATTATAGACAGATAGTGAAAGGCCGAAACGTTGTAATAAATATGGCGACAAAGATGAGGACAATAGTCCGAATAATGTAAATAGTGTACATAATACCTCACCTCAGAAATATAGATAGATAATGAAAGGCCGAAACGTTGTAATAAATATGGCGACAAAGTTGAGCACAATAGTCCGAATAATTTAAATAGTGTACATAATACCTCATCTCAGAAATATAGACAGATATCAAATTAGAGGTTGAACTCTATTAAAATCTCTCAAAGTTCTTCACACTGACACTACATCACTGTATAATATATAACACTAGTAGCCCTACTCAGCTGGTCGATCAGAAGTGGTGTTCAATTAGAATGGAGCAAAAACAGAATCATGTTTACATGTAACAGAGTCTGTCTTCTTCAATTACTTTAAATTTACTTTCATTAAAAAAACATTTTGAATTAATGCAGTTACTGATATAACAGAAGTGGTCTGCATTTATTCAATTGAATTTAGCCGAGGACATGAAGGGGTAAAACAGGCACTATGAAGACCCACTTCAGACCACAATTATTTTGGAGTTTTTGAAATTCAATTTGTCAATGTGCTACCAGGGATATAAAAGGGGATATATTTATAAAGCAATTGTTAAGTTTGATGAAAATTGGTTGAAAGATCAACGAAAAATAAGAAAGAAACCAGTAAAAAACCGCCATTTTTCGCTATTTACGCGGGTTTTCACTATATGGGGTGACTCAATTATCAAGTTAAATGACTGTTAAACAATCAACTTATTGCTGGTTACAATTCAGTGGGGTTTGTATTAGATTGCTTGAAAACTGAGAGAGTTTTTAGTTTACAATTTGTGTTGAAATTGATTTGTGTTGAAATCGATTTTTTTCGGTTTTTCGCTAAACGCAGTGGCATAGAAATAAAAATGAGGTATCATTGAGATTGTCATGATGTAAGTAACCTACATACCAAGTTTGAACAAAATCAGAGGAAAAAAGTTGAATTTATCGATTTTTGATCGGCTTTATCTATTATTGATTTTTTTAAA
Source organism: Acanthosepion esculentum (assembly GCA_964036315.1). NCBI lineage: Eukaryota > Metazoa > Mollusca > Cephalopoda > Sepiida > Sepiidae > Acanthosepion > Acanthosepion esculentum. The sequence continues at coordinate 144,939,858 of OZ038477.1, read as the reverse complement.
TTATCGATATTTTACGCTAAGAACCTATCTCTTACATTGGACAATGTATTTGCCAAGTTTGGGCAAAATCAGTTGGATGGATGTCGAGTGGAAAGGTATTACACAGGCAGACAGACACGCAGACACCCTTTGTTTTATGTATATAGATTTTAATATAGCTGAATTGTTCAGTATAATTTTCTTTTGAAGTAAATAGAGGTCTTATTTGATGGTACAATGATTTTGCAATAATGTGCTTTGGCTTGCTTCTTGCCTATATACATTTTTTGTAGCTTCAGTAGTTAATTTATCTACTCTTTCTACACCTTGCGAATGTATAGACAAATTTGGCAAATCCAATGTTGTTCCATTCATTAGAACCTCTTGCCGTTCGTTATTTGAAAAACATTCTGCAAGCGCAGGTTCACAACCTCAATTTTATGAGAGGTTAATTAAATTTGACCAGAGTGTCGCTTAAATGTTGAATATACAGTGCTGTTCGATAAAAGTGACTCCCCTGATTTTTTTTACTAAATGTTCTCTTCTCCGATGAAACGAAAGTTGAGCTAAATTCAAAGGATAAGCTATCTAAAATCCGAAGAAGAAGCTTTGAAAGCTCTTGAAATTTAGCAGTAAGTACTGTCAAGCATCCATTCAGTTTAATGTTCTGGGGATGCTTTACTTTTCATGGAACTGGTTTCTTAAAACCTATTGAAAAGACCCTCAGCAGCGAGCAGTACAAGAGAATTTTAGAGTCTTGTCTGCTCCCTTCTGCTGAAAGGGTGCAAATCGACCCCCACCAAGCTCATTTTTATGCAGAATACTGCTCCCTGTCACAAATCAAAATTGATGAAGGAATACTTTGATGAGAATCAGGTGAGTGTTATGACATGGCCGCCCCAATCTCCTGACCCCAACACCATAGAAAACTTATGGAGAATTATAAAGTACAGGCACTCGAGAAAGCAGTTGAGCAACAAAGAGGATTTGATTGTGAATTTCATATCCGAATGGAATTCAATGCTTGGAGATGAGATTTGCCAGAACCTAATCAAGTCAATGCCAAAAAGGGTTGAAAAGGTTATTCAAAATAAAGGAGGACCCATAGATTATTAAATATTTTGAACTATATTACCTATTATAAATAAATTATACCTGTAATATTCTTTATTTAAAGCTGTTCGGTTATGTTTCTATTGATTACTAGTTGCAGGAAATAAGTGAGTCAATTTTTTTGCACAGAGTTTTTCCCTCATCTCATTTATATCCAAAATTATAATTATCAATAGAATACCTTAGGGAGAGTAAACTTTTTTACTAGGTGGTCCGGAAACGGTCTTTATATTAGTAAGATTAAAAATTAGTTTGACCCCAAAAACTATGGGCGAAAAATTTTTAAGTAAAAAAAATCAGTCATATTTATCGAACAGCACTGTGTTTTTAATTTCTCTGTTTGTTCACGACTTCTGAAACAAAAAAAATAAATATATTTTACGGCTGTAAATTTTTGGATGCGACATTTTGTATTTCAGTCGACTTGATTTATTCCTTGGATCACGTTGAAGACATAGTTGTTGGTTATGGAATTTATTATCCCTTTTAATTTCAACCCAAGCTAACTGCAACTTTCAATAATAAATTTTATAAAGCTGTACAATTTATCATAGCGTTGGGGTGGATAGGCATCTCTAGCCCATAAATACATTAAACTTATGGCGAAATTTAGCCATCTTGCTTGATTTAGAGACCCAATTTTTCAGGTAGCAAATCCAGGGTTTACTTTCTCCTCGATCAATCCCTTTGCATATTCTAAGAGTAGACTCTGGTCACCACTTAAATCTTTCACACCCCCCTGCAGTAAGACAGAAGTTATCCAGAAGATCACTGTTAGTATTAAATCCTACCTGGAGAAAATCCTGGTAATCATTTCCACAAAGTTTCCCTAGAGAACGAGTAAAAGCAATATGGATTCTTGTAGTTCCATCAATGTGCTTAAACATCTCTAAATGCATGTTTATTTTAAGCAATTTTCTTTTACGTTTCTTTTTTCTGTAGAACTGTAAAAGCCATGCCTTCTAACCAGTGCCTGCATTGGTATTGTCCACAAGAATTGGCTTAAAGGAATTTAAACTGTTGGATTCTTCTAAATCAGTAGCATTCTTTGATAGAACCACATCAGTTACACCAATATTAGAGATGACGCTGTGGTTGAGATAATCGAGTTTACGTGTCCGTCTCTGGTGAAAGTCAAGTGGTTCTCTGGCCTTTCGAATGTCTGAGACAGTATTAATAACATTTACCGGTTAAATGACGGTTCCGTATAGGATACAGGTTCGATTCCTGGCGGAGAACGAATATTTTCTATGAAAATTTCTCGGACACTCAGGCCGCTAAATGTTATTAATACTGTTTATTTTAAAAAACAGAGCATTTACTTAAATATTTGTATCTATAAAAAGAATGTATAAACATAAAAATGTCTTAAAATAATTGTCGGACTTTGTCCATTTCATAACGGGTGACGTCATTTGTTTACATTTGATACGCAATGAGCAGATATGAATGTACGTGAGAGATTCATGGAAGCTTGAAGTTTAAAAGCAGTAAAATCGATCTTTCTAATCGAACGATTCTCCGTGGCTCGATCGGTTAAGGCATTTCAGGCTAAATGACGGCTTCGTATAGGATACAGGTTCGATTCCTGTTGGAGGACGAATATTTTCTATGAAAATTTCTCGGACATTCAGACCGGTAAATGTTACTAATACTGTTTACTATATAAAAAAAAACAGAGCATAATGTCTTTATATATATATATATATGGTATTTGAGGACAGATTGTATGGATTGGTAAAAACTTGCTGAACAAATGAATATAATTATATTTGATTACAAACAAGTAAACATGAAATTTATTATTTAATTTTATTCAATAAAACCACCACTAGCATCAATAACTGTCTCTACACATGGTCGAAATCGGCTGCAAGTTCTGATTAATTGGTCCTTATTTATGTCATACATTACTCGAACTATTGCAGCTTTAAGAGAGTCTTTGGTGTTATGAGGCTGTTTATTAACCTCCTTCTCAACAACGCTCCACCCATAATAGTCTAGTGGATTGAGATCTCGAGAGTTAGGAGACCAAATGTTGGGTGTGATGTGGTCGTACAAATGGTCAGCCATCCATTCTTGCAACTCTGAGGAAACGGGAAATATCCAAATCGCTAATCGCCTTTAATGCCACAATCACAGCATGCCTTTTCATTTCATTTGTTATCATAGGGTTTGCCATTCTTGATTTCAGAAAAATAAAAACATTAGAAGTTAGTCGGAAGGAGTATTAATCTTAAATCTGTATGTCTTCAAATACCAGCCGCGCCCTGTATAAATTGGAGTAATGTTTACCTAGAGACTCAAGTATAGACCTGATTAATTTTTACCAATATCTGTATGGACTAATAAACCCGACTAATTTTTACCTCTAGAGCAATGGTTTTCAACATATATTTGCCTCAAGCACACTTAACCCCACATATCAAGATAAAATTCCCGACTTTTCTAAGAGTGTCCGACTCAAAGAGCGGATTCCAAATAATATGCATATATTATTAAAAACCTTTCTTCTTTTCCCTTTTAGTACATATACATTTCATGGATTGTTTGACAGTATTGTATAAATATTTAGAAATAAAATGTAAAATTATTTCTAATGCAATGTAATTGGCCCTGATCTGGCATCTCGTCTGCAGTCGCTCTCTCACAGACATGCCGTCGCCTCCGTCTGACTATTTTACAAATACTTTCACGGTAACTGCTCCGATGAGCTGCTTTCGCTGGTTCCCAGACTTCATGAATTTAAGCGTTCCGCCATTTCACCGTCGAAACTTAAATGTAGCCGTTTCTTCTACTCCAATAGCTTCATGTCTCGCACCTCTCGCCTGTGGAACTCCTTCCCCTCTTCCTGTTTCCCTGATAGCTATAATCTCCAACTATTCAAATTTAATGTCAACCGACGTCTCCAGATGCCCTGATCTGTCCCCTATCCTTCTCTTCATCCTTTCCTCTATCACTACTATTTGCTCTCGCTCCAACTCTCTGTAACCCTTTGCGAGCTAGTGGCTTCTCGCCTTGCTTGGAGTGAAACGCTTAAAAAATGTTATAAATGAAACAAAATGGTCGTTAGATAAAAAGTCACTGTATTTATTATAGCAACTGTACCGATAACACCAGTAGAATAATTTTTATCTAAAGGATCTGTGCTTTGACAAAATAAATGCATTTATTTCAGTACGTTTTTTGCTCCTACGCAAAAATGATATCATTTCAGCGCATGCGTGTGTTTTCAGCATCTTTGCATGTGACCAGTTCATCCTTCCTGGGGAAACTCATTACGTTGGCCTGTTCTCACCTATACGTGTGTATAAACGGATGGTCGTAGACAGGGAAATTCCGATATATCTGCGCACTTTGCAAGGTTTTCTTTTGATGGATCGATCAATCGGGGAATGAGTCTCATGGGATGTCAGTTTCTCTCGGGTTGATTTTGATATCCGGATCGACACAAGACGACATCACTTTCATATGACCCGTAACGAAACACCGCATCAAACCATAAACGACATTTATTCTTGTTATAGATTTTTCGATATCTTTTTTTCTATTTCGGATTAAGTTTTGCTATTTTTATCAATAAATTTCTGTTCTTCGCCATTTCCACTTTCGCGTTTGATTTAAATGTTTCTCATTTTCTGTTTCTCTTTCACTTTTCTTTTCTTTTTTCATTCTTCCTTTCTATCTATCTATCTATCTATCTATCTATCTATCTATCTATCTATCTATCTATCTCAGTCTGTTCATATCTATCTATCTATCACAGTCTGTTCATATCTATCTATCTATCTATCTATCTATCTATCTATCTATCTATCTATCTATCTATCTCAGTCTGTTCACATCTATCTATCTATCTATCTATCTCAGTCTGTTCACATCTATCTATCTATCTATCTATCTATCTATCTCAGTCTGTTCACATCTATCTATCTATCTATATATCTATCTATCTATCTATCTATCTCAGTCTGTTCACATCTATCTATCTATCTATCTATCTATCTATCTATCTATCTATCTATCTATCTATCTATCTATCTATCTATCTCAGTCTGTTCACATCTATCTATCTATCTATCTATCTATCTATCTATCTATCTATCTATCTATCTATCTCAGTCTTTTCAAATCTATCTATCTATCTATCTATCTATCTATCTATCTATCTATCTATCTAAAGCTGTTCATATCTATCTATCTCTCTTCTCTCTTTCTCTCTCAGTCTGTTCATATCTATCTATCTATCTATCTATCTATCTATCTATCTATCTATCTATCTATCTATCTATCTATCTAAGTCTGTTCATATCTATCTATTATAACTTCCTATTGTAAGGCTGTTCTTATAAAACACACTCATACTTCTTATTACGTAATTCGCATAAGTATTTTCTATACGCAATGCTTAAGCTATTTGCCTTAACGCCTGTATATTGAGAATGGAGACCGACTATCTCCGATGTCATACAATGGAATTTGTTATTCCATTGGACGAGTTCATAGAGTCACCGGGGTGAACGCTTAAAACCACATCCGTTCCCCTTTAGAGATTTCTATTTTATTAAATATATATATATATATATATATATATATATATATATATATATATATATATATATATATATATGTATATCTAACAGCACTATATATATCTATAGCACAATATCTATCTATCTATCTATCTATCTATCTATCTATCTATCTATCTATCTATCTATCAGCACTAGTCGCCTGACGATTGCACTAGCATGAAACAGACTGTCGCCTCTAAGTGCTGACTTTCATGCCCACTTTTATATTTACACACGCTCTATCTCTGATATTGAGCACTTTATCCCATAAATATAGCACACTTTAAGACTATATTTCTTTATATATATATATATATATATATATAAATTGAACATACAAGTCAACACTTAGAGGCGACAGTCAGTTTCATGCTAGGTGCAATCGTCAGGCCACGAGTGCTTTATTTTTCTCGGCTATTTATATATATGGGTCAGTGGGACATTTTGGGTAGTCAATTTTGGCGGTTATTTTGCCCGAAGTCGTTTATTTGTTTATTTATTTATTTGTGTCAAATTATTTTGCTTGTTTTTATTTAATTTTATTCTTATTTTTTATCTTATATTTTTATTTATTTATTTATTTTATTTTGATTGGTGTCTTTATTAACGTAGTAAAAATTGTTTATATAGCTTATTGTGGGTAGTCTATTTTGGCGGTTATTTTTCCGGAAGTCCTTTATTTATTTATTTATTTGGGTCAAATTATATTTGTTGTTTTTATTTATTTTTATTTTCATTTTTTATCTTATATATTTATTTATTTTTTATTTTTATTTTGATCGGTGTTTTTATTAAAGTAGTAAGAATTTGTTTATATAGCTTATTTAATAGTTTTGTTTTTGTTTGGGAAGATAATTAAAGCTATTTGTTCAATTTTGGGGTTGATTGTTGTGGTTTGTTCTGACTATTATTTTGGCGGGAACATTTATTAATTTATTTAATTGGATTGATTATATTTATTTGTTTTTTCTAAACGACTAGTTTATCGGTATCGTTTGTTAGTTTATTTATATATTTGGATGTATTTAGATCAATTTATTTTACTTGTTGCTATTTATTTCTTACACTGTATATTTTCTATTTTTGGTTTTCGATTTTTAAGTAACGCAATATATTATTTTTTATTCATTATTTTTTATCGTTATATAAAAGTTATAGCTATTTTTCGTCCGATTTTTTTATTATTTTTTATAGTCTAATATTTTGGTCCTAACAGTTTGCTAATTTGTTTATTATTTACTTTATTTATTGATTTTTTCCATATTTTTTTTATTCTATTTCGTCTATTCTAACAGGTGTGATTTGGTAATTTGTTTGGATTAATTTATTTTGCTTATTTTATTGTCATTTTGTTTATTTATGTATTTTTTCCGTTTTCGATTTTTAAGTAATGTAGTAAAAATTTGTTTTCATGTCTGCAATTTGAGATTAGCTCGGGTCTTTTATTTAATAATTTATTTTGGTCTGGGAAGGTAATGATAGCTATTTTTTCCTCCAAGCAAAGTTTGCAAGTTTTTGATAAATTGTTGTAGGCTGATGATTGTTTCCTTATTTTCCAAGATATTTTTGGTGTGGTGTGCGTTTTGTTTTTTATTTCCCAGATATACTTAGAAAGAATTGTGCTGTTCGCATATTTACTATCTGTGAAAGATGTTTTGTGTACATAATTTCTTTGTTTCCATGGTCCTTCAGTTACTCCTATGTATACTTTTTCGTCATTATCTGGTGATTTTATCGTGGCTTGGTAGATTACGTTGTTTTGTAAACAATTACCGTTTAAGGGACATTCGTTTTTTATTCTACAGTTGCACGTGGGTTTAATTTGTTCGTGTGGTTTGTTAATAATTTTCCTGTTGTGCATTTTTATTATTTGTGCCATGTTCTCGGTGCAACTGTAGCTGATTTTTACTGTGTTTTTGTTGAATATTTTGTGTAGGGTGCTTGATTCCGGGAAGTGTTTGTGTAGAAGTTTGAAGAATATTTTTCCTACGTTTGATTTTACGTTTTTTTTTTCAGAAATGTTGTACAGCATTTTAAGCCGGTCTTCAGGTCTCTCATCGGTGAATCTTTTCAGCTGATTTTGGTACCTTTTATTTTGGAATTTCCCCCCTTTTAACCATGTAGACCACTTTTCCGGTTCTAGCTGCTATTATGCCGTCTTCCCAGGCTTCTTTTCCGTGTTTGTGTGCTATAAAGAATACTATATCGCCGACCTTGAATGTATTGGTGTCGCTTTTATTAACCATTTGTGATTTTCGGCCTGGCAATTACACCGATTTTATCCTGCTGGTAGACATTAATTCTATCGGCGACATGACTGATGGTGTGTTGGGGGTTAGGTGTTAATCGGTACACTCTCAAAAAATATTGAAGTACCTCCTCATTTAATTTGTCTAGACTTGCTTTTTTCAACGCTCTTTTGAACTTTCCCAAAAAATGTCCAGCTTCTCCATTAGACCTTGGGTGATACGCTGGAATCGTAATATGTCCTATAAAGAGCATCTTGCAAAAATCTTGAAATGCTATTCCAGTGAATTTTTCTTCGTTACGGGTCATATGAAAGTGACGTCGTCTTGTGTCGATCCGGATATCAAAATCAACCCGAGAGGAACTGACATCCCATGAGACTCATTCCCCGATTGATCGATCCATCAAAGAAAACCTTGCAAAGTGCGCAGATATATCGGAATTTCCCTGTCTACGACCATCCGTTTATACACACGTATAGGTGAGAACAGGCCAACGTAATGAGTTTCCCCAGGAAGGATGAACTGGTCACATGCAAAGATGCTGAAAACACACGCATGCGCTGAAAATGATATCATTTTTGCGTAGGAGCAAAACACGTACTGAAATAAATGCATTTATTTTGTCAAAGCACAGATCATTTAGATAAAAATTATTCTACTGGTGTTATCGGTACAGTTGCTATAATAAATACAGTGACTTTTTATCTAACGACCATTTTGTTTCATTTATAACATTTTTTTAAGCATTTCACTCCAAGAAAGGCGAGAAGCCACTAGCACGCAAGGGGTTACAGAGATTTGGAGCGAGAGCAAATAGGAGTGATAGAGGAAAGCATGAAGAGAAGGATAGGGGATAGATCAGGGCATCTGGAGACGTCGGTTGACATTAAATTTGAATAGTTGGAGATTATAGCTATCAGGGAAACAGGAAGAGGGGAAGGAGTTCCACAGGCGAGAGGTGCGAGACATGAAGCTATTGGAGTAGAAGAAACGGCTACATTTAAGTTTCGACAGTGAAAGGGTGTGAGTGAGATGCCAGCCTAGCGGAACGCTTAAATTCATGAAGTCTGGGAACCAGCGAAAGCAGCTCATCGGAGCAGTTACCGTGAAAGTATTTGTAAAATAGTCAGACGGAGGCGACGGCATGTCTGTGAGAGAGCGACTGCAGACGAGATGCCAAATGTGGGCCAATTACATTGCATTAGAAATAATTTTACATTTTATTTCTAAATATTTATACAATACTGTCAAACAATCCATGAAATGTGTATGTACTAAAAGGGAAAAGAAGAAAGGTTTTTAATAATATATGCATATTATTTGGAATCGGCTTTTTGAGTCGGACACTCTTAGAAAAGTCGGGAATTATATCTTGATATGTGGGGTTAAATGTGCTTGAGGCAAATAAAGAAGAGACGGCTACATTTAACAGTTTTGACAATGAAAGGTGTGAGCAAGATGCCAGCCTAGTAGAACGTTTAAATTCATGAAGTCTGGGAACCAGCGAAAGCAGCTCCTCGGAGCAATTACCATTATTATGGTATCTCGTATTCCATATCTCGCAAACAGTTCATACAGGAAATTCAGTGTCACTGAGAATGTTTGCACGTGTAAATTTCCGGCCGTTTTGTAAAACTATCAATTACTAAAAGATAATTTTCTCCACCCATAAGACCTGTAAAATAGGTAGTTTTTTTCTGCTAGAGCCAACATCTACATGATCTTACTGTTTTCGATATCTTGGTCCATTTCGGTCCAATGTAGTAAACTTTTCATGACAGATTTCATTCTTGAAATGCCAGGATATCCGGAATGATAATCCTTTAATATACGTTTCTCTAACATATTCGGTATTACAATTCCTTTTCCGTACCTTACAACATCATTGCATATCGAGTACGCGTTTAATTCTCGATTCCGATTTTTAAAAAATTGCATCGTTATTTTGGCAATAAAGACACCCTTTTCTGCTTTTGCTTTAATTTCCTCCAATGTAGCTGGCAATTTTTGTACAGAACGGATTTAATTTCCATCTCACTTTTTAGTCCGGCCATGACTCTATCTATCATTCAATGCTTCTATATTTTTAGTCATTAACCCAGATAATGCATCTACATGTCTTAATTTTTAGACGATTGGTACTCTATCGTAAAATTATAGTTTAATAGTAGGCTACTCCAGCGTTGTAATCTATTAACTGTATGGGTATGTGTGGTAAGACAACTAAATTACCTCCCCTTTCTTATGATTTGTATAAGACTCTTCAGTTACGTTCAATAAAGTCACATTAAGCAGAACTAAACTTTTTTCTTTTTTTTTAATCCTATCGCCCCAAGCAAGGCCAGAGGCCACTATCGCGCAAGGGGTTAAAGAAGGGTTGGAGGAAGAGCAGATAAGAGTGGCAATGGAGGGGATGAGGAAGAAGAGAAAGACAGTGGGTCGATCAAGGCAAGCGGGCCACAAAAGATCCGGAGCGAGAGCAGATAGGAATGAGAAAAGAAAGGATGTGGAGAAGGGAAGCGGATAGATCAAGGCAACTGGAGATGTCAATTGACGCTACACTTAAACCTTTGGAGATTGTATTTGTCAGGGAAACAGTAGTAGGGAAGGGAGTTCCATAGGCGGGATGTGCGAGACATGAAGCTATTGGAGTAGAAGAGACGTCTACACCTAACAGTTTCCACGGTGTAGGGGTGGGAGCGGGATGCCAGCCTGGTGGGGCGTTTAAATTCACGAGGTCTGGGGACAAGCGAACGCAACTCCTCAGAGAAATTACCGTGGAAGTATTTGTAAAAAAGGCACTGAGTTTTCATTACAATTTATTGAACGTGATTAGGGATTAACACTGGACTCTGCAGACCTGTCTTCTACTGACGCCTGGCAATATTGGAACCGATTATTCGAAGGATTCTTGCTTGCACTGGAAAACGTTCCATCCACTCTTATTACTGATACGGGCAGAATTAGCCTGCTAATGAACCGCGTTTCTATATCCGTATATACCAATATTTCTCTCTGCAAAACTTACCAGAGTACCATGAATGCTTTGGATGGAATTTTTGTTAAGAAACGAAACATAATCTTTGCTCGTCATGTATTAGCAACTACCCTCCAATCCCCACAGGAGGAGTTAGAACTGGATCTTCTGTGCTTAAAAATCTTATGTCGAGTCTGCGACATTCAAGCGACGACAGCAGATCAGGCAAAGGACGGATTTATCAGGGACTTCTTTATAAATGGATTAGAATCGAACTCTATCCGTCAAAGATTGCTGGAAAATAAACAAGTAAATTCAGCTCTGCTCGCGTGCAGGCACTTACCTTGGAAATGGACGGGAAACAATCATGTTCATACCTACAAACACTGTAAGCCAGTGGCCACCAAATCTAAAAAAAATCTTTTCTTGAATACAAAACGTTTATTCAAGCAGAAAGAAGAATCTTAAGAAAAGGAATAATCGAAGAAAGTAGATCACTATGGAGAGGGGCACAGGTATTAATAATGTCCTCTGATAATAATAAAAACGTACGGTCATTGACTATTCCAAACTATAAATAGGTACACCCTTCTGGATGTATACCCTATAACCCGTATTGGTGAGATGATATACCAGATCGCCAAATACAGAATATTCAGCACGTTAGAACTAAGAAGTGCTTACCACCAAGTAGCAATAGACCGTAAAGATAAGCCTTATACGAGTTTTGAAGCCTGCGAAAGACGTTATCACTTCCGACGGATTCCATTTGAGGTCACTGAAGGGGAATCCAGTTTTCAGAGCGTCCTCGATAAAATAATTCTTGAAGAAAAATGACAAGGCATCTTTGCCTACATAGATAATGTAACAGTGTGTGGCCATGATTGGACCGATAACAATCGCAACCTAAAACGGTTTTTAGCGACTGTCAAGAAATATAATCTTGCACTAACCATGACAAGTGTTTTTGATTGAGTAGACAAGAATCAGACTAATTTCGGATATCACGAAGCCGGACCCTGACCGTCTAAAACCACTGCTAAAACTATCTATTCCCAAAATCATAGACGCCTTGCGACGAATCATCGTTCTGTTTGCTCATTATTCTCAATAGATACCATCCTTTTCTGAAAAAATACAACCACTTACGAAAATTAAAAATTTCTTTTATCTTCTTCTGTAATTAAAGCCTTTAAGGGGTTAAAAGAGTTATTGCCAACTCAGCTATCACTTTGGTGAATACTGACATTCCCAAAGAAATAGAGCTCGACGCTTACGACCGCGCCATAGATGCCGCGTAATGGCAATCCGGGCGCCCCGTAGCGTCCTTCTACCATTAAAGCCTTTAAGGAGATAAAAAGAGTTATTGCCAACCCAGCCATAACTTTGGTGAATTTTGACATTCCCCTAGAAATAGAGCTCGACCCTTACGATCACGCCATAGATGACGCGTTATGGCAATCCGGGCGCCCCGTAGCGTTCTTCTCTAGAACGTTGTCAAGCGCATATAGTTATAATAGAGTTATACAAATATAATAACTTCATCCACCTGTAAAAAAAAAAGATAAAAAATAATGGAAGCTTTAATAATAAAAAAGAAAAAGCGAACTCTTAATATTAACTACCAACAAGGTCACAATGCACTAACCCAATTAGGAAATAAAAAAAAAACATCTCTACAACATACACACAATGCATACACTCAAGCTGAAAAACTGAATCATCCATGATAAAGGCTAAAGTTTTAGCCGGAAGCGGTCGTAACTTTAAAAGATTTGGACAGTTTTTACACACTCTTTGTCCAGAAAAGAAAGCTCTTGTTCGAACACAAGAAAAATTAATTAAAAAGCTTAACCGTGGTACTTTGTCTGTCGTTTTTAATGAAAGTTGCATAAACGAAGTACTGCTGCCTAAATATAAAACCACACACACACACACACACACACACACACACACACACACACACACACACACACAGATATATATATATATATATATATATATATATATATATATATATATTCTCTCCTTAACTTTGTTTACTCTATCTCATTCTCTCTGTCTTTACATTCTTTCAGCATTTAATTATTAAGTCCGAAACAACGTTAATCTCTATCTCTCTCTTTTTTATCTCTCTGTGGGAGCGTCCTTGTGTCAACCTTTCTTTGTCTCGTTTTTATTCTTTCCTTTCATTGCCTTTTATTTTTTTTATTTATATTTTATTCTTGGTTGACTTTCCTTTTTAGTTTTAAAATCCGAGACTTTTTTATCTTTAAATTATTTTATCCACTGTTTTTATTTCTCTCTCATTTTTCTTTTTTTCTCTCTATTTGTTTTCTCTGTGTCTTTCACTGTAATCTTTCTTTCTACATATACTGTCACTCTCTTTCTTTCTCTCTCTCTCACTTGATGTTCTCTGTTTTCCTCTATTTATTTTTTTCCCCATCTTTCTTACACACTGTCGAATTTTAGCTTTTAATTTTAACATTTTCCTTAACTCTTTCGCAAAATATTATCTCTATCTGTATCTATCTATCTATCTATCTATCTATCTATCTATCTATCTATCTATCTATCTATCTATCTATCTATCTATTTCAGCCTGTGTTCATATCTATCTATCTATCTATCTATTTCAGTCTGTGTTCATATCTATCTATTTCAGTCTGTGTTCATATCTATCTATCTATTTCAGTCTGTGTTCCTATCTATCTATCTATCTATCTATCTATCTATCTATTTCAGCCTGTGTTCATATCTATCTATCTATCTATCTATTTCAGTCTGTGTTCATATCTATCTATTTCAGTCTGTGTTCATATCTATCTATCTATTTCAGTCTGTGTTCCTATCTATCTATCTATCTATCTATCTATCTATCTATCTATCTATCTATCTATCTATCTATTTCAGTCTGTGTTCATATCTATCTATCTATCTATCTATCTATCTATTTCAGTCTGTGTTCATATCTATCTATCTATCTATCTATCTATCTATCTATCTATTTCAGTCTGTGTTCATATCTATCTATTTCAGTCTGTGTTCATATCTATCTATCTATCTATCTATCTATCTATCTATCTATCTATCTATCTATTTCAGTCTGTGTTCATATCTATCTATCTATCTATTTCAGTCTGTGTTCATATCTATCTATCTATTTCAGTCTGTGTTCATATCTATCTATCTATTTCAGTCTGTGTTCATATCTATCTATCTATCTATCTATCTATCTATCTATCTATTTCAGTCTGTGTTCATATCTATCTATCTATCTATCTATTTCAGTCTGTGTTCATATCTATCTATCTATTTCAGTCTGTGTTCATATCTATCTATCTATCTATCTATCTATCTATCTATCTATCTATCTATCTATCTATTACTTTATTCGCTTCCTCCACTTTCCATCCTTTCTTCATAGCCTATTTCTTTCCAGATGATCATTTTCTGCCCTTCGTTTTCAGCCACCAATATGTTTATTTGTTTTAGAAGGCATGTCTAATTTCTTTTCCCCTTTTCCTGAACACACATGAATAATGTCCTTCGTTGTTTTATTTGTTTTTTTTTCTTATTTATTCTATGCAATGCGTTTGCCTTTCACTGTTGATCTAGAAATGGTGCAGCTGCATCTTGAGATATGGTCTAATCAGATTTAGTTGTCCCCCCAGGACGTTACGGTTTGTCTGCTTAGTGCATTATAAACAAGTTAAACCAGAAGGTTCTTGATCTCCGGCGTTTGGACTTCGTCTGCCAGTCGAACTACTCTTCAGGAATGTTCTTCTGCATGGATAAACATTCAATAAAATAATTCTGAAGGATCATCAAAGGGAAGAGAAAATAAAAAGAAGTAAAAACAACGATATATTCCTGCAAAATGGCGTCTCGCAATGGTAAACGTCTCCCAGTGGTGCGCATGCGTGAAAACGCATACAGAAAGCAACTAAAACACACGGTCGCTTATCATTTCTCTCTTTTTTATATACTTGTCATACCCTCTCCATCCACATATATAGATAGAAATATAAACAAGCAGAAGTAGTAACACGAGTTACCCTTTATATACATGTATATACATATACATATATGCAAACATATACAGTAGCATAAGCATACACATACACACAATCCCACTTTCATGTAATTATATCAATATTTTATGCATGTTTCCATGAGACGGCAAGGATGGATTTATCAGTTAATAGTCTGGCACGTAGATAGGAACGAAAATCTGGTGATATCCGACACCGAATTAAGTGCATTGACAAAGAAAGACGTTAAGTAGTAGACTGAAAAGAAAGTTCATGATCACTTTAAGGGGACGTTTTCCAAACGTATTGTAAAATAACCATTGGAGATTAAAAAAATGTTTTTTCTTTCTTTGCGTAATGTAATAGATGGCATATTTTGTGTCGATTTTATCCGCCTAAAATGGGTCTAGATCGAACCTCATATAAAACACAGTTTTCGTTTGTTGCAGGCGCTGCACCTAGTTTGACTAAAATCAACGGCAACAGTTTTCTGCACACATGTAAATGTCGAGTGCAGGCAAATGAACGAATTTCAACAAGACGATATAATTTATATATTTGTTTTTATATAACCGAGTAAAAAGCCAAAGAAAAACACTGATATTCTGGCAAAAGAAGACATGTTAAGAATTACGAAAGAGATTGTGAAGAGTTCAGCCATTACGGAGAAAGATCAACCCTTGCCCGACGACAAGGGTCCGTGTGGTTTTGTCACTAAAGCATGTCGAGATATATAAGAGAGAAGGCAGTTAAATGTCCCGTTTTTATACGTACTTGAATACCTAATAACTGCTTGGCAGAATTGGCAATAATATATATAGGGATAACTTACATACTTGGATTCAAAAATGGCTCTGCAGAAACGGACAAATTCACTCATCTGCCTCACTCTTCGAACCTTGCTCTATCTGACTCTCATCGTTCGAGATCATTGCAAGATTTTATCAACGGATAAAACTGATATTGGGTGCTTCTTCGCAATGCAGTGTGAAGAATGTTATGCCAGAGTTTCCAATAATTTGCCAAATAAGTGAGATTATATAATCGATATTGAGAGGAAATGTAATCTTGATCTAATATATTAATATCAAGGAACCATTTTTCTTTTTAATCTTCAAATGAGACAGGAGTATCTTTCCAACCTAAAATCTCTGTATATGAGTATCTAACAGCATATATATATATATATATATATATATATATATATATATATATATATATATATATATATAGATATAGATAAATAGATAGATATAGATAAAAAGGTTTGGTTTGGTTTATTTTTTTACAGCATATAAACCTCACTGGGTTATTTAATGCCAACAACATTTTGAGGATGGATTCGCATGAATAGAATTTGTATTATTTGGTTTAGATTGGTTTGGTCTATTTTGTTTTACAGTCCAAATAATATAAATAATATAAATAATTATAATCTCAGCGATATATATATATATATATATATATATATATATATTGCTGACCATGTTCACCATAGTCTATGAATATAGAATCCAGCGCAGTACGTAATCTGTTCAATGAAACAACGTTAAAGATTAACACTCACGAGTCAGACACTCTACTGAATCTGACTGTATCGCCAATACCACCAGCAGCTGTTCCGTAATTCTTCAGTCTTCGATATCAAAAGCTGGCAGTGAATATTCCGGAAAAAAACATGGCCGCCTTTATACACGTCGTATTGTATATTTTGAGCCTTCTGATTGGTTAACTCTTCAAGTGGTGAACTATAAAATGAGTCAGCTCATTTTAGCTGGCTCACTAGTACACCAAGTTACCCAAAAACTCCAACACACACACACACACACACACACACACACACATATATATATATATATATATATATATATATATATATAAGCAGACACAAAACTAGTCTACCAATATCAATATTCTAAGAACATACTCAATATTGTCAGTAAGGTAGAAAAACAATGGACAAACAGAGCTAATTTACATTTGGATGAAGCAAAAACGAAATTAATGGGTTTAATGAAGAGATAAATGGAATCACTCAGAAGAAATCTTTTTTACTTTTAATGTTTTTATTTTATTGGTAAAATCTTCCTTTTAGTTACTGGTAAAATTAACCTTCTTTTGTTCATGTAAAAGTTTATTTTTGTAATTAGTAAAATTAATGCTTTTTTTCTTTTGTTATTGGCAAAATATTATATTCCTTTTTGCTCATTATTTACATTATTCAGACTATTGTTCTCATCTTTCTCGCCATATTTATTACAACGTTCCGGTCGTTGTACGCTCCGGCCTTCTTCAGTATCTGTCTATATTTCTGAGATGAGGTATTATCTAGATTATTTACATCATCTAGACTACAGTTCACATCTTTGTCGCCATATTTATTAGAACGTTTCGGCCGTTGTACTCTCCGGCCTTCTTCAGATGGTTGGAATATTGAACTGAACCCTTTATTTCGCACACTGGGGTAAACTGTTCTAGTTCCACGTGTCATGTTTCATGGATGTAAGTTATCAGTTATCTCCTGTTAATTTCCCTCTGAAAGTTCTCTACTGCCTTAACCGGGTATTGAACACACACTCTTTGGGTACTGTCACTGGATCTAACCAACGCCTTTATCCACTGTGACATGTGTTCTTGAGGAGCATAGAACGGCTGTTGTAGTAAATATGGCAACAAAGATGAGGACAATAGTCCGAATAATGTAAATAGTGTATATAATACCTCATCTCAGAAATATAGAGAGATACTGAAAGGCCGAAACGTTGTAATAAATATGGCAACAACGATGAGGACAATAGTCCGAATAATGTAAATAGTGTATATAATACTTCATCTCAGAAATATAGACGGATACTGAAAGGCCGAAACGTTGTGATAAATATGGCGACAAAGATGAGGACAATAGTCCGAATAATGTAAATAATGTACATAATACCTCATCTCAGAAATATAGACAGATACTGAAGGGCCGAAACGTTGTGATAAATACGGCGACAAAGATGAGGACAATAGTCCGAATAATGTAAATAGTGTACATAATACCTCATCTCAGAAATATAGACAGATACTGAAGGGCCGAAGCGTTGTAATAAATATGGCGACAAAGATGAGGACAATAGTCCGAATAATGTAAATAGTGTACATAATACCTCATCTCATAAATATAGACAGATACTGAAGGGCCGAAACGTTGTGATAAATATGGCGACAAAGATGAGGACAATAGTCCGAATAATGTAAATAGTGTACATAATACCTCATCTCATAAATATAGACAGATACTGAAGGGCCGAAACGTTTTGATAAATATGGCGACAAAGATGAGGACAATAGTCCGAATAATGTAAATAATGAATATAATACCTCATCTCGGAAATATAGACAGATCCCTTTTCCTATTGGCAAAATTAATTTCACTTTTGTTATTGGTAAATTACTTTCTCTTTTTGTAATTAGTAAAACTAACGTTCTTTTATTTTGCTTTTGTAAAAATCTTTTATTTTATTATTGGCAAAATATAATGTCCCATTTTGTAATTTTTAGAATTAATATTCATTTGCCGTTGTAAATAATTGTGTTTTGTTGTGTATTGACAAAATTGAATGGTCTTTTTTGTTATTGGGGATAATTAATTATATTTAATTAAAAATAATTATTGCTTTCTTCTATTTCTTAACTAGAGTTCTATGACTATATACGAATCGGCAAAATTTTGGCCTAGCAGCATCCTTTGAAACATCCTTTGATAGGATTAATGTTAAGGAGCATTTGTCGACTACTACCAGAGAAGCATTATCACCTGTCTGCAATATTTAACTCTGAGCACAAAACATTTAATCAGAGATTCTACGGGTAGGCAAAAGGCCAAGTTGTTTCTGAACATACAATGATGAAGGGAAACTATTCTCCATTGTTCGTTGGCCTTTTTTGTCATATTTTATTTTATTTTATTTATGGATTGAAAGGGAACATCACAGCAAAGAAAGGAGAACAGTTTTATTGTTTTTGGTTCTATGTACAATGCGATAGCCTTTACGGCCTGTCTAAGTTAATATGAAACTCACTTCAACAGCTTTAGAAGAAACTGAGAAGCGTTTGTCACACGATTGGTGCACAGTGAAGGAAGAATATAAATATAGAACAGTAGAAAGGATATGAACTATCAAAGAGGAATTAGAACGAAGACATACCAATATATATATATATATATATATATATATATATATATATATATATATATTGATATGTCTTTGTTCGAGTTGCTTTGTTTGTAGTATATATCTATATCTATCTATCTAT
>OZ038477.1:144805633-144915633 GCA_964036315.1 Acanthosepion esculentum | reverse complement strand
AAAAATTGTGTTACTGGTAGCAGTGAACTACAGAATATATATATATATATATATATATATATATATATATATATATATATATATGTTATGGTCCAAGTTCCTTGTACTACGGTGATGGTCCAAGGTAGAACCAATGAAAAATAACTCGAACACAGGTATGGAATAACACAGATATATTACAAACAGAAATATGTTCAAAGAAGTAGAAGTATTAGTAATGACTATAAGTTTTGGTGAGAGTGAACTACGTGGTCTCGACAGGTATCACTATTCCAATGTCTTCAAACCTGTAAAATCAGCGCAAACTTGAATTTCTCCTGATTTCTTTTTGACGTAGACCGTCGGTGCGGCCCATTTACTGTATTCTACTTTTGTCAATATGCCAGTGTTTTCAAGTCTAGCCAATTCTTGATCAATTTTTTCTATTGACGTAAGCGATACGCTCCTTTTTTTCTTGAAGATAGGTTGAACGTTTTCTTTTTCGATATTAGCTGCCATTTTCTTACATCTTCCGAGACCTGCTGAAAATACTTCGGGGAAACTCGTTTTTAGTTTCTCTTTTAATTTGTCTGCCTCGGTTGGTAAGCTTTTTACATTTTGGCAGTACGTGCTTATTGGTAAGTCCCACATTTCGAATTTTTGCATCCAGTCCGTTCCGAATAGGTTTTTTTGTATTTCTTAAGATGTACATTTTTAGTTTTTTCGTCATTCCATTAAATGTTACATTTGTAATTACTTTACCCTCAAATTTTATCTTTCTCCCCGTAACTGATCTAGCAATTTTATCCGTTTTTAACATGGCAGGTTTGTTCAGTTTTCTCCATGTTTGTAGGTTTATAATAGTTAAGTCTCAGCCAGAATCCAGCTGTAGCCTGACTTTTCTGTTTTGCATTTCAACTTGTACGTATTTTCTTTATGCTAGTCTCATCCGCTTGTTCAGTCCTCGTGATTCTTATTCTGCTTTTGCTTTCTTTTCTAGACCAACAATGAGAATTTTTTTGTCCTTTTTTTTGCATGTCAGACAAGTTTTAAAACGGTATGTACAGTCTTTAAACCAATGCCAAGTCCCACAGCGATAGCATGGACTGGGTGGTAGTTTTTTCTGATATTGACTTTTAGAGTCAGAAAATTTTGTTTTACCTGTTCTTGAGTGGGGAAAATTAGTTTGGTTTGTTTGTGAGGAGGGAACATTGGTTAGTCTTCGTACTTTACGTATGTGTGCTATGCCAGCTTCTTCTATGTCTTTTGAGTCTTTCTTCACACTGATGCATCTCTGGCAGTCTTCGGCTAGTTTTTGAAGTGTCAAATTTTGTTCACTCTCCAATTTAGTAAGGATTCTGCGTCTCATTTCCGCGTCTTTGGTTGAGACATGGCCTTGGACATAAATTAAGCATTTGAAATTGTACGCGCTGAGTTCCGATAATTTGAAGTCATCACAATATTTGTTGACAATAGACGCGAAAGTTATGTAATCTTCGCTGTCCTTTTTTGTAAGGTTCAGACATTTCCATCTTTTGTGGAATAGTGAGGTATTAGGGCTGAAAAGTTCTGTTAGCAGTTTTATGGCTTCTTTGAAAGTTAACTCGTTTGTTTTCCTTGGACGGATATAATCTATGAATTTGGTATATTCGCATGTGCCTAATTTTCTTAGTAATAGACGTACTTTACATGCGTCTGACCAATCTTTGCAGTCAAATTCATATAGATCTTCGTACCTTCGGAAGTAATTTGTAAAATTTTTGTCTTCGTCGGGTGCGTACCTAAATCTTCGATAGTTCTCCAAATAGGTTCTTGTGAGAGAACTGTTTTATTCTCGGAAATTTGCTCTTTATTTGACATTACACGTAGCAATAATTCTTGTAATTCCAGATGTTTCTGTTCGTACTTTTGTTGCTGTTCAAATTGGATTTTAATAAGTTCCACAATGGTTGACTTAAAATCTTCCATGTTGACTTAATTTTGCGTACGTATTTTATTTTAGTGTAACCTGATATTCTGATACCTGTGTACGCAATAAAAATTCCTTTGTTGCCAGAAAAATTGATATCCAAAAATAATATTTTTATGTGTTCGCGTAGAAGTTGTTTTTTTTTAGAAATCTCGCGTAGAACTTGTTTTTTTAGAGTTTACTTGCCGACCACTGTCATGTGCGACGGATAAAAAAAAAGATATGTCCTCCAAGTAGAGAGTTCGTTTTTCTTTTGTGTTACATCGTCGCCACTTGTTATGTGCGACGGATAGCAAAAAAGTATGTCCTCCGCGAAGAGAATTCGTTTTTCCTTTGGGTTACCTCGTCGCCACTTGTTATGGTCCAAGTTCCTTGTACCACGGTGATGGTCCAAGGTAGAACCAATGAAGAATAACTCGAACACAGGTATGGAATAACACAGATATATTACAAACAGAAATATGTACAAAGAAGTGGTAGTATTAGTAATGACTATCAGATTTGGTTAGAGTGAACTATGTTGTTTCGACAAGTATCACTATTCCAATGTCTTACAGTAATCGTCTGACTGCGACTCTGTCTTTGACGGACTCTGACTGCTGACTCTGAACGCTGCTCCCTCTTGAGGCGCAGTATTCATGATGTCCGAAATAGTCCATTATTATTATGAATAATTCCCTTAGCATATATATATATATATATATATATATATATATATATATATGAAGAGAGAGAGAGAGAGAGAGAGGGAGATCGAGAGAGAGAGAGAGAGAATGACCAAGGTGGCAACATATGTATTACTACCAAATATATATATATATATATATATATATATATATTGGTAATAATAACCTTTGGAAATGTATGAATCCATCTCTTCTGCGGTCAGTCATGGACAAATAACAGGAGAGACTGAGTCCTATAGTCTTCGGGGATGAACGGCCCAAGGGAAGGACAGTTCTGAATTAAAATCTTGCAGAAGGTTGTTTGGGAATTTTGTGGTATAATGTGTACCACTTCTTTGTAATCGGCTCTTCCAAAAGGTGTGGTTGATTCTGCACAAGCCTTCCCCACTCGAATCAAATGATATCTGTGGGTAATCTGGATGTCATATCAATTGGAAGTCTATGTGATGGACAAAAGGATTACTGCATGTAATGCCTTTTCCATAATGCACAGCGAACGGCTTTCGAAGATTGCAATCCTCATTTAGTCATACATATGTTTATTCATTAAAACTAATTTTTAAATGAGGGTAAGGCCTATAACTTTTCATCAGAATCCACCCATAACCACACACACGCATATATATATATATATATATATATATATATATATATGTCACACATTATGAAATGCACAAAGTCCGACAATTATTTTAAGACATTTTTATGTTTATACATTCTTTTTATAGATACAAATATTTAAGTAGATGCTCTGTTTTATAATAAACAGTATTAAACAATATTTACCGGCTTGAATGTCCGAGAAATTTTCATAGAAAATTTTCGTCCTTCGACAGGAATCGAACCTGTATCCTATACGGAACCGTCATATAGCGTCATATAGCGTAACGTGCCTTAACCGTTTCGGCTACAGAGGAGCGTTCGGTTAGCAAGATCGATTTTACTGTCTTTAAACTTTAAACTTCAGGCTATATGCCTATATATTTTTTTTTTAATTTGTAGGTCTGATGAATTGGATCGTGACTACGATTCCAATGTAATAAATTATATCCATGGAATATTAGTGTTTGAGCCTTTTTTATCATATATATATATATATATATATATATATATATATATATATATATATATATATATATATATATATATATATATCACAGAAATAAAAGTGTGAATGTGAAGCTTAATATTCCAGACATATTAAAAACGGGCGAAGCAACCGGTTTGCTCCCGCTCTTCTCGCTTCCAACGGGAGATTTAATTTAAATTAAAAACACAGAACATTTTCTGTGTTTTTAATTTACAATGAAAAGGAAATGTGGAAGAGAAAAAAAGCCTTCCATGTGTAAACAGCGTGACGTTTGTTGTGGACTCGCTGTCATTTGTCTCTAGCTCCTTTTGGTCATATTTTTTCTCCTCCACATTTCCTTTTCATTGTACACTTTCTGTGTTTTTAATTTAAATTAAATCTCCCGTTGGAAGCGAGAAGAGCGGGAGCGAAACCGGTTGCTTCGCCCGTTTTTAATATGTCTAGTAATAACAAGCGTCATACTTTTATTTCTGTGATAAAATTTTCTACCTTCCCTAATATCTTTATATATATATATATATATATATATATATATATATATATATATATATATATATAAAG
Source organism: Acanthosepion esculentum (assembly GCA_964036315.1). Taxonomy (NCBI): domain Eukaryota; kingdom Metazoa; phylum Mollusca; class Cephalopoda; order Sepiida; family Sepiidae; genus Acanthosepion; species Acanthosepion esculentum. The sequence goes on along the minus strand of OZ038477.1, from coordinate 144,911,348 downwards.
ATATTAGGGAAGGTAGAAAATTATATATATATATATATATATATATATATATATATATATATATATATATATATATATATATATAAAGATATTAGGGAAGGTAGAAAATATATATATATATATATATATATATAGAGAGAGAGAGAGAGAGAGAGAGTGAGAGAGAGACAAACAGAAACAGAGAGAGAGGGAGAGAGAGAAAGAGATAGGTAGATAGTGAAATAAAAAGAGATGGCGACAGACAGAACGATAGAGAGAGGAAAAAAGAGAGTGAGTGAAAGAGAGAGAGAGAGAAAGAGTGAGATAGAGACAAACAGAGACAGAGAGAAAGGGAGAGAGAGAAAGAGATAGGTAGATAGTGAGATAAAAAGAGATAGCGACAGACAGAACGATAGAGAGGGGAAAGGAGGAAAAAAGAGAGTGAGTGAAAGAGTGAAATCGAGTCATACGATGTTTTTCTGCTATATTTCGCGGTACATCAAATCTGGCCTTATAAACCTCTCTTACTTTTGAATTGTTTAGCATATTGGCATTGTGCTTTGTATAATATTATTATTACTGTTAAATTCTTTGTACCCCTATCGTTATATAATGTGCTATTTAATTTCCTAGGTTTTCCTTGATTAGTATCACTTGTCCTAAGTATACGTATTCTGCGACTGAAAAATCAACCGAGTCTACTGCTGAGTCAAATGTCTTTTCAGAGTCAGCATATTTCATAGTGGTTTGTGATTTTCTTTTATTTCTTTTTTTAAATTTTTTGATCAGTTGTTAACTGCCGGAATCGATTATGATGGAATCGTTTTGTTAACCTGTATTGATCGATTGATTTTTTTGTGTTTTTACAGGTTATTTAAAGCCAGACAATATTTCAGTTTATTTAAAGCCAGGCAATATTTTTAGATTGTAGGCATTCTTTGGAGATGGTAATGATATAATGATACAAATCCTACTAATTAACCCAGAGCTGGGACAGAAAAAAGTGTACTGATATTTTTCCCAAGCGAATTTACGCATCCAAGGTTATAGCGCCTGGTATTTCCAAGCGGTCACCCATCTAATTACTGAGCAGGCTGGACGTTGCTTAACTTCAGTGATTGTACAAGAACCGGTGTTTCAAGTTGATGTGGCCGGAAGCCCTTTATACCACCCGCACATCCAAGATTACTGCAACTGGTATTTCCAAGTTGTCACCCATCTAGGTACTGACTGGGCTCAATGTTGCTTAACTTCAGTGATTGTACAGGAACCGGTGTTTCAAGTTGATGTGGCAGTAGCCCTTTATACCATCCGCACATCTAAGACTACCTAGTATTTCCAAGCTGTCACCCATCTAGGTACTGAGCAGGCTCGACGTTGCTTAACTTCAGTGATTGTACAAGAACCGGTGTTTCAAGTTGATGTGGCCGTAAGCCCTTTATACCACCTGCACATTCAATATTACAGCACCTGGTATTTCCAAGCTGTCACCCATCTAGGTACTGACCAGAGTAGATGTTGCTTAACTTCGTTGATCGTACAATAAGCGGTGTTTCAATGTGTTATGCCTGTATGACCCGTGTTGATCTGTAACTATGACATTAATAAATACTTAGGTGAAAAATATAATTGAAGCAAGGTTAAAATTGATTTTTGAAGTGAGTACAGTGAGTGGTTCGTACTTGTTCTGATAAAACTTTTAAAGATTTCTAACGTCAGTTAGTCAGTTATGTGCCTTGCGTAATACTCGCTTCGAGCGATCATGTATCTTTCGTTACATGAGTGACGAGACAGATTTTTTCCCGTAGTAGGTTGCCATTTATTTCTGCGGTAGACCAGTTGCCATCCAAAGCTATAGAACCCGGTCTGTCCTGCTATTTACCCATAGCAGAAAAAAGATGAGGATTCATACCTTTCCCGAGAGTATTAGCACGTAAATGAATGTAATGGATTCGACTGGAATTCGAACTCTGCTCTCCGATTCCTCAATCCGAGCCGCTATCCATTACTCATCCTCCCTGTGACGTGGTATTACGTATAGAGTACTGCCTCTGTGTGAGCTGTCGGTGGTAAACTATACTGCGATAAGATTCGGTGTGTTTTACGAGTCTAGTGCAATCGAGTTACATATTATGAATGAGTGAACAGCATTGGTTCCTGACAATGTTTTGATGTTTGAAAGCTGACAATTTCCTTTATTTATCCATTATCGGTGGCAGAATTGCCCGCTTCATCGAGTTGTAGCAATCATACGTGTTTTACAGGAACAATGGCGTATGTTCGATCATTGCTAAATTCTCCTAAGTATGACTTCCCTTATTTTTTTTTTCGGGAATATTAATTTGTTTGTCTAAAGACAATGGCGTTGTATTTAGATTCCATATTGTGATATGATTATGTAACGGTAACACAGATTAAATTTTCTCGTTTCATCGTGTTCTAGATTATGACATCTGCCAACAGTTGGCAGGTTCAATCCGTAGTGAAGTATCTCAAGTGTAATCATTAGTGTATTTCAAATTTAAAATGAGAATGTACATTTTCAGCTTTTGAGAACAGTCGGCAACACAATTCTTTTCGATTTTAATTAATGCCAACAATATTTTTTATGGATGGTAATGTTTTTTTCAAAAATGTATTGCTGGTAATATATTTTTTCTAAACATGTATAGCAAGTAATATTTTTTCTTTAAGAATGTAATGCTTTTAATAATTATTTTCGTCAAAAATTCATTGCTGGTAATAATTTTTATAAAAATATATTGTTTGTATTAAAACCTATTTTTAAACTTTCATTGTGTTTTGACCCCGTTTTGGGGGTTAACTATTCGCCCATAGCTGGGACCCTAACAGCTGCTACCACCTCGGGTCAGAGTGGACCTGGGAATACCAGCAATTAAGAGATTGTTCCACGGCCCTCAAAACCTCCTGATCAGAAGTCTTGCTGTCGGATGTAGTTTATCATCTTACCCAGGACGAATATTTTTAATATTATTATCCACTCAATACAAGACCGAAGAGTTACGCAAGATAAAGGGTTACTGAATGAAGTTATTGCAAATGAAAGAAGTAAAAAGTTCATATTATGGGGATATATAGGATAGATAAAGGTTGATTTGCTGCGGGACTCACCAATTTTGTTTAGTGGTTTGGGGATTTTTAGTATAAGTTTATAGGCTCCTGGCACATTTCTCCCGCAAACAATATTGAGCCCAGGTAAAATTAAGAACAAATACGTGGAACTTAAACAATAACGTATAAATAAATATAAATAAAATATAAATATGAATAAATATAAATAAATAAAAATAAATATATATAAATAAAATATAACTATAAATAAAATATAAATAAAATATAAATAAATAAAAATAAATAAAATATAAATATAAATAGATATAAATAAAAAAACATTAATATTAATAAATAAAAATAAATAAAATATGAATATAAATAAATATAAAAAATATAAATATAAATATATATAAATAAATATCAATAAAATATAAATAAATATAAATAAAATATAAGTATAAATAAATAAAAATAAATAAACATAAATAAAATATAGATATAAATAAATAAATATAAATAAAATATAAATAAAATATAAATATAAATAAATAAAAACAAAATATAAATAAAATATAAATATAAATAAATATAAATATGAATAAATATAAATAAATAAATATAAATAAAATATAAATATAAATAAATAAATATAAATAAAATATAAATAAAATATAAGTATAAATAAATAAAAATAAATAAATATAAATAAAATATAAATAAAATATAAATATAAATAAATAAATAAAAACAAAATATGAATAAATAAATATAAATAAATATAAATAAAATATAAATAAAATATAAATATAGATAAATATGAATAAAATATAAATATAAATAAATAAATATAAATAAAATATAAATAAATAAAATATAAATATAAATAAATAAATATAAATAAAATATAAAAAATATAAATATAAATAAAATATAAATATAAATAAATAAATATAAATAAAATATAAATAAAATATAAATAAATATAAATAAAATATAAATATGAATAAATATAAATAAATAAATATAAATAAAATATAAATATAAATAAATAAATATAAATAAAATATAAATAACAAATAAATATAAATAAATATATATAAAATATAAATATGAATAAATATATATAAATAAATATAAATAAAATATAAATAAATAAATAAATATAAATAAATAAAAATAAAATATAAATATGAATCAACATAAATAAATAAATATAAATAAAATATAAATAAAATACAAATAAAATATAAATATAAAATAAAATATAAATATGAATAAATATAAATAAATAAATATAAATAAAATATAAATATAAATAAATAAATATAAATAACAAATAAATATAAATAAATATAAATAAAATATAAATATGAATAAACATAAATAAATAAATATGAATAAAATATAAATATAAATAAATAAATATAAATAAAATATAAATAAAATATAAATATAAATAAATATAAATAAAATATAAATATGAATAAACATAAATAAATAAATATAAATAAATTATAAATATAAATAAATAAAATATAAATATGAATAAACATAAATAAATAAATATAAATAAATTATAAATATAAATAAATAAATATAAATAAAATATAAATATAAATAAATATAAATAAATAAATATATTAAACGTACGTGTTAAAAAATGAATATGAGTAATTAAGTTAATGCTGCGAAGAATTAAAATGTTCAGTATATATTTCTGTGGTACTTATATGCCAACAGAGCGAAAAGAGGCTTCTTGTCACTAACAAGGCCACGAAAAAAGGGAGCTTTCAAATATCAGACCACGTTTGAATATCATCAGTGTCTAATCGAACAGATTTGACTTGAAACGGTTATGATTGTACTGATTGGGTAAGGACCATATCGAGATTCTTTTCCACGAACCACCTCTTCATTGCTCTTTTTCCAGGTCCACTTTAACCCGGGATGGTAGCTATCGACAAATATTGAACCTCCCAAAACAAAAAACAACAAAAAAAACAACAAAAAAAACAAGCAAAGAACCCCCCCCCCAAAAAAAAACAAAGAAAAATAAATCTATGAAAGTGTAGGAATACATTTTTGTAATAATAATACCAGCAATACCTTCGTATAGTAAAATTACCAGCAATACATTTTTATAGCAATATGACCAGCAATACATTTTATCTGTAGCTGAAACAATAAGATTCTGTTTAAAATATTTCAATTCCGCCATTAAATAACCCATAGAGGTTGATATGCTGCTAAACAAAATCACCCAACCAACATAAACGAACTCTTTCATGCCATTAATCCATATAATATCCTAAAATTTCTTAAAGAAATCAAACTGTAATCCAAAATATATCTTCAATAATACTACAATATAAAATACATATATGACTACCTCTAGTAATAATATCCACACAAACATGTATATGCACAAAAGCTGAGCATCATCTACCATGTATTTAATTGGTTTGTTTTGTTTTATGGAATATCAACCCCAGTGGGTCATTTAATGCCAACAAAATTTTGAAATAGATTCATAGCGATAGTTTGTTTGGTTTGTTTGGTTTTACGACATATCAACCTCATTGGGCTATTTAATGCCAACAAAACTTTTGTTGATGGTAATATTTTTTTCCTTCATAAATCTATTTTTAGTAATGTTTTTTCTTCCATAATGTATTGCTGGCAATAATTAAAAAAAACAAGTATTTCTGGTAATAAAATCTATTCACAGCGCCATGACACCAGTTCGGGGGTGAACTACTCGTCCCATAGCTGGGAGCCCAATCGGTATCACCACCCCTGGCCAAGGTGAACCTGGGAACACCGGCAACCTAGAGGTGGTTCCACGCTCCTCAAAACATCCCGACTAGAGGCCCTGCTGCATCGTCATACCCAGGAAGCAGATGTATTTAATTGTGAAAGCAGAATAACATATGTCATAATTCTATTCAAAGAATAAGACAAATTAAATTCCGGCATTAAATGACGTATAACGATGTCGATATACCATTAAACAAATAAAACAAACTGCTCCAGAAAGTCACAGTTCCGTTGAACTTGTGAATCTGGCATCACGGTTCCGAGATGAGAAGGTCTGAACTGGAGGATTAAAGAAATGTAACTCGTCTGAACATTTGTCATGGAAATAGCGAGAGATTATCGAGAGCCTAGCAACAGCGTTTCGTCCATGGGAAAGGTATTTTTAGGGTGAAAAATAATTCACCACCCCGAAAGCTGCGTAAACGGTATTGAGCTCTATCGGGGTTGGACAGTGAGGACTAAGATATAGCAACAACACTCCGTTTTCGGTTTGATTTGGCTCTTGGAAAGGTGGAACATAGCGAGAGGAGTTAGTTACTTTCTGGCGTGGTACAATAAAGTAACCATCATCTTTAGCGATTGTAAGAATATATGAATTCGACTTAAGATCTGGAGTGAGTTTTAATCCTAATAGCAACAAGAAATAATTATTATTTTTATAATAATTATTATTTTTATGTATATTATTTATAACAATTAATAGCAAAATACTCCGTTTTCAGTCTGACTTAGAATATAGCAAGAGGAATTATGTACTTTCTGGGGCGGTACAATGAAGCGACCATCATCTTAAGCGATTGTAAGAATATATGAATTCGACTTGAGATCTGGAGTAAGCTTTAATCCTAATAGCGGAAGACTAAGATTTCCTGAGATTGGGGTTATCTGCTTCACACATGGAAGAGAGTACGTTCGAGTCTTGCCAAGAGATCTCAAATAAAATCGTAATATGAAATCAGTTCTCAGCTCAAACCATCCCTAATCATTTTGAGATTGTTAAAGTTCCGGCAAGTTCATTAAAATTATCATTTTGTCATTATTGTCCAGGCTACACTTTCTGTAACGTCTTGTTCTTTAACCCCAGCTCAACGGTGATCTACCTCTCTCCTATAGCACGGGTAGGCAACCCTTGGCACACGTGCCAAACATGTCACGCCGATGACTTGTTTCTAGCACGCACAACTTATTAGATTTTCTGTTCACTTTTATTCTTTACACTTTTTGTGTGTCACTATCTCGTGTATTTTGATTTTCTACCCTTTACGATTTGTGCAGAATGTCACGATCATCAGCTAAGAGACGATGTCATGCAAATGAAGAGTATATTAGAGTATTTAAAGAATACTAGACTGAAAGAATTGGCATGATTAAGAAAGAGAATAAAGCCTTATGCATTTTTTGTATCGAAACAATCTTTTGTAAGAGTTCTTCTGTAAAGAGACATTTTAAAAGTGTTCAAAAGAACTTGTTACTAGTTTTGAGGTTTCAAAAAAGTCTTGTTGACATGTGGAAAAATTTTGTGTCAGAGATTTGGTCACCCCTGTCCTATAGTATTGCATTAAATAATAATTGCCATTGTCGTTTTGAGCGGGCTCATTTTACAGATCATTTCATACGAATACGGGTCTGGGTTTTAATTTTAACATCTCCAAAACAAAACTGCTTTCATTTAACCATCATAGAGAATCTTTTCATACGAATACAGACCTGGGTCCTACGCTGATTTCTGATCTTCATCAGTAATGTCTCCGATGTCATCCGTTCCCACCTAGGTATTTATTCCATTTACTCCTTTCGCAATAGCAAGTCCGATATATTTGACAAAATAAACATGGCAGCTGCTCTTGAAAAGGATTTCCAATTCGTGGTTAACTGGGGCAAGAAATGGCTTCTAACTTTTAACATCTCGAAAACAAGTAGTAGAGTGACTATAATCAATAGCTGCATCTACTGCAAGCAATGCTGGGTCACTGTTTCGTGCCATACTATTTTTCTTGTACATGTATAAATCTAGCATTCGCCGGTGCTTTGAATATTATTGTCATATCTGGTCTGGTACAGCTGCTGTAAATCACAAGATTCTTGGCAAAATCCAAAGAAGGATCTGTAATGTAATCGATCCTGAGTAGGACCTCAATGTCAGTCACTTTCTCATCGACGTGACGTGGATTCCCTCTGTCTTTTCTACAAATGTTAACTTGTCTGACGAGTTTTTTTTCCCTGGTGCCTCGACTACATGATTTTAAGCGTGCTACTAGATGGACAACTAGGTCCAAACCTTTTGCTGTTGAATTAGCTAAATACCACCGCCAATTCTGCTCCAACTTTTTCTTTTCTTTCACTTCCCGTCAGAGGAATTCCCTTCCGTTTACTTGCATCCCTGATAACTACAATCTCCAAAAATTTAAATGCATCATATTGTTTTCTTGAATCCATTCATCTTTTGTCCTTTCCTCAATCCTCCCCCTATTCTCAGTCATCTATTTTACCTTCACTCCCTGTAACAGCCTGCGTAGTAGTGGCATTCTCGCCTTGCTTGGCGTGAAATGATTTAATTTTTTCTGCATAAGGAAGGTTTATGGAACATTCAAGAGAGAAATGAATCAATATAAAAGCGGTGTAATAAATGACTGCTCGTTTCTGTCTGTTAACCTAATCCTAGAATCAGGAATATACTCAGACACACACTTACATTATTCGGACTATTTACCTCACCTTTTCGCCATGTCCATTACAACGAGGACACATGGCACAGTGGATAAAGGCATTGGTTAGATACAGTGACGGGGCCCAAAGTGTTTGAGTTCAATACCCGGTTAAGGCAGTAGAGAACTTTCAGAGGGAAATTAACAGGAGATAACTGATAACTGACATCCATTAAAACATGGCACGTGGAACTAGAACAGTCTACCCCAGTGAGCGAAATAAAGGGTTCAGTTCGACATTCTAACCACCTGAAGAAGGCCGGAGAGTATAACGGCCGAAACGTTGTAATAAATATGGCGACAAAGATGAGAAAAATAATCCGAATAATGTAAATAGTGTTAATAACACTTCAGTCAGAAATATAGACATATACTGAAGGGCGGAAACGTTGTAATAAAAATGGCGACAAAGATGAAGTCAATAGTCCGAATAATGTAAATCGTGTACATAATACTTCATCTCAGAAATATAGACAGATACTGAAGGGCGGAAACGTTGTGATAAATATGGCAACAAAGATGAGGACAATAGTCCGAATAATGTAAATAGTGTACATAATACCTCATCTTAGAAATATAGACAGACAGTGAACGGCTGAAACGGTGTAATAAATATGACAACAGAGATGAGCACAATCGTCCGAATAATGTAAATAGTGTACATAATACCTCATCCCAGAAATATAGACAGATACTGAAAGGTCGAAACGTTGTAATAAATATGGCGACAAAGATGAGGACAATAGTCCGAATAATGTAAATTGTGTACATAATACCTCATCTCAGACATATGGACACATGCTCAGGCACATTTTTAATTCTTCAACACACACATTGCAACTATGCTGAGTGTACAATGTGTCATGATTAATAATTGAAGAAAGCCAGCACGATCGAATTCTCGATCAAGTGACTTCGTGCTAGAACGACGATCGACGGTTTCCGAATAGTTTCATCTCCTTAATAAGATTCGGTCCTTCCGTAACATATCCTTCAGTCTCTTCTTAACCATGATTCATTCGTGGAACTTCTTTTCCAATACATTTTTTGGTAAGCGAGAAGAGTGAGATTCGAACTAGGGTCTTCTGTCGAAATGCAAACCTTATAACTACTAGGCCACGTCTTCGCAAAAACTAGCGTGCTCCTATAGCATCGTCTCTGAGATCAAAACTATTTTCCTAACATCAATGTTTTCAAAAACTCATAAAATAAGTTTCTCTTTCATACCAGGGAATTACTTAATAAGAAACGTTAAAGTTCTTTAAATCTCGCTTATACTGATTTTAATCTCAAAACACAGTCCTGCGAATCCGTTAGTTGAGGAGTTGATTAAAAAAGCAATAATGAATTATTAATATCATAGTTTGGAAGGATGACTTGAGTAATGCCGAAGAATATATCATCCAAAATGTTATTAAAACCAACGGAGATGAAGAGAATTGGCAGAAAATGTTCGTAGAATAATTGAAAATATTTCATGTTCAGTTTTTAGAAAGAATAATGTTTTCAAAAACACACAGAATACGTTGCTCTTACATACCGGGGAATTACTTTATGAGAAAGGATTGAGTTCATTAAATCTCGCCTATACTGATTTTAACAGAGGATCTTAAAACAGTCCCTGGAATCAGTTAGAATTCGGACTTTTAGTTGAAGAGTTGACTAAAAAAGCAATAATAGCCTCTTCCTCGAAACGCTTTGGAGGTAAATTCAGATTATAGATATTGTAATTTATTTCTACAATATTTTTCTGTATTAAAATTCAGTCAATCCACTCGTCACGCAAGTGGATAGAGTTTGAAGATAGATGACGATTTACCCTTGACTTGAAGATGTTAAGATTATAGTATTGAAGGCAAACACACGTGGGACTCTGTTCTACAAGGTGTGGCTGCCTGAGTGTGACTTTCACTTTCCATTTCTAGCACACATGAAATTAGGAGAATTCCAATCCCTGAAAGTAGCATGACGTGTCCCAGGTGTGAATTTGTGGCAGTAAAGAATGGAACTCATCTGAACATTTCCTTAGTTACCAGCGAGAGAATAGCGATATGCTTGCAATATTGCGTCTATGAGAGAAGGTCTGACGAATGGTGAATAGGTTTTCCCTCCACAAAATCGCGTAAAAGTGGATTGTGCGCGAATGGCATTGGTGTAAATGAGTTCAAAGTTCAGTCAAGACTGTTGCGTTCGCTTTCATTCAAATAACTCTTGGAAAGGTATGAAGTCATATCTTCTCCCATTAGTTATTGGTTAAATCATAGAGTAGACTTGTCTCTTTAGCTTCGGTTGGAAACCATTCTAGAAATGCAACTCTGAATTCAAAACCTGTTGGGTATAGTGTTAGAAACTCGCAAAAATATCTACTTACTCCGCAGATCAGAGTAACATCGATCGTAGTAAAGCTGAGAATTTTCAGGGTCAACAGAACAGATATGAATCTGGGCTATAAAGTTATTGGCAAACTTTTTGCTTGTTAACAAAAAAAAAAAAACCCTCGAAAACTGAATATGTTTATAATATATCAATTTCTCAAACCTATTCGGTTTCCAGAATTTTGGAGAAGAAATTGTGCACCTGTATTTTTTTTGTTTCATCTTGTCTTCCAGCTTAATGCCATGAGGGCGTTGAGCCCACAATTACCACCCTGCCCCTTTTGTCTTGGCAAAGCGTCGGAACATCCTCCAGTGCCAGATTAATCTGCTGGAAGTCCTGGCGAGACGACGCTCTTCTAGCGAATGCATGGTATGTCACGAGGACATCTCCAATCTGTAGAGGTAGATCACTCTGGTTGGATGGTGGTCATCAGATAGTCGTAGGACGTGACCGAGTCAGTAAACACGGCGCTGAACACTGGTGGTTTGCTCGGCTGGTGTGAGATTCGGATCCATGGATAAAGGGGGCCACGGTCTTAAGGATAGGCCACGTTTCGGTGTCGTATAGTAGCACAGAGAGGACAGTGGCATTATAGACTCATATTATGGTGAGTCCAGAATTGACACGACGACTCCGTAGTGGTCTCTAGAGACCTCTCATGACTCTTGCAGTCAGCCCAAGTCTGCTGTTTTTTACAAGGATTTCCAGCCTGTAAAAGGCCCAAGATCCACTCGATGTAGAGGGGGACAGTTTATGGGGTTATGTGTGGAAGGTTTTCCTTTGTACAGATTAAGATTCTATTGATCGGGGAAGCATCTTTTAGGTTGCCTGTTACACAAAACATTTCGTAGGATGAAGCTTTTCGAGTGTAACTTGCCAACCACCCAGTAGAATACGAACGGTATGAAGGTGGTTTGCTCAATTTGCGTGGCATGGCAAGTATTAGCCATGGTGGGGCTAAAGAAGGTAGTTTATCTCAACATTTTCCTCGGAAATAGCGATAGAGCAGACAGAGGTTGCAAGTGTTGGAAACTTCTGAGCCAGAATTCGATTCAGCCGTTGCCAGTGGTGATGCATCTGTGTAAACCTCACCTATCAACCCACACAGCACTCTCTCCGGGCCCTTTCTCTTCCCCTTCTTCCTCCCAGTCCGTTACCTTTGTCGCGTAATACCGCCCTTATAGGTTATCTGGCTTTCTTTTCTATCTCTGTCTCGTGAGGGTTGGCCCGGGTTTCCCAAAATTCTAGGATTTGGGGATTGACAGTGAAGTATAGTGTTGACTCCTCTGTATACGTTGTGTACGACAGTCAAGGTTACGTAATTTCTGGTAACTTTTGTCTCTTCGCGTCCTCGACTAATCTGTGTATCAGGCTGGAATGAAAACCTTTTCAATAAAATGCACAGCACTGTTGACAACTCTAAAAACTATTGACAATTCATTGTATATAAAGTTAAACCCACTTGAATAAAATATTTATTATTTACTGAAAAATAAAGTTCTGTACTGCAAGATGGTGATCTGGGAAATTTAGTCGCAAAGGCTAAAGTAATAACCAGCAGTCGACTTTCACTGAATTCTTTAAAGAAATAAGCAGTCCGCCGATTCTCATCCAATTCTTAAAAGTAATAACCATCCAGTCAACTCCCATTCAATTCTTGGAGATAAGCCGGTCGAATACGCTTTATTCTTCTGTCATGTGTGTTTCTATGTTGTAGCTCCGGCCTTGGGAATTACGAGTGTGCTCTTTAACGACGACTGTCATACGTGCAATCATGCGCCGCCCGGAACCGTTAGTCTGTGTGTCTGGGGAACCCTTGTTTATATAGACAATTTGCCCATCAAATCTGACATTGATATATCATTTCCGTACGCCAACCGACTTAATCTTAGAGGATCTTGCCAATTAACCATTTGGTATTTTCTTTGTCTAGAAGCTCCCGAGATATTTTTCTGTAAAAGTGTTCTTTAGCGATCAATATAAACAAATAGCCAGTTTGGGAATTAACAAAATTCAAAATTCTTCTTTGTCGAGAATAATGTGTAATAACACACTCGTGTTGGACAGATAGTATAATGTAAACAAACCCAAGGCCGGGGACTTAAACAAAAGAGATTCCCCTTTCTTTGTTAAAAAGAATTTAGATTATTATTCACCGTAAGAGCACATACGATTTGGAGAGATAGTATATAGCAAACAAACATGTGAACTCAGTTTCTCAGGAATTGGTTTTGCTCAGTTTTCCGGTATATTGTCTAGTTTAATCTAGAGTCGATTCTCTTTGGAACTGTTCTCAAATTAATTTTATCATTTTAAAACCTAAATTTTAACACGTTTCTTTTTTTATTTTTTTCTCAAACATTAAACCTACTCTCCTAAGAATTTTAATAATAAATTTGTAATTACTATCCAGTAATTTCATGAAATTAAACGTTTAGACAGGGTCAGTGCCATGTTACATTGTAATCGTCTACAATATGTAGCAGCTTGGTTTTCGACTAGTCGACGTGCTGCCTAAGACTTGTCAATAAGGTTAACTATCTTGTTAGACTTTATTGTTCATATTATAATGAAAACCATAATTTTTAATCAATAAAATGCACTCTGTAAATTGCATAGTCGCTTATACTTTTCATCTGAAAAGAACTTAATGAACATCAACATCAATAGTTACCACCTTACACATATCAAGTCCTGACTGACGTCACTTTCGTTTGAATTGTAAATGAAATTGTTATTATTTTGACATAGAAACCATTTTAGAATGAAATCATATTTAAAAATAAATAATTCAATTCCGACATACAAAAATTGAATTGAACAATTTTATTCAAAATTTAATTATTTCTATCCCATGGGAAATGCGCTAATTGTGTGAAATGATAAAATGGCTTCATCATTTTATTTGTCAGTTGACACATTAATTTTGTTCATAATATCTTTAGATATTTAAAATGTTGACGGTAAAAAGCAAATGGCGCTCAAATTGGAACTTCATTTTGCAAAGAATTAATGCGATTCGGATTTCCAGACGACTTCAATCAATTTGATCCGAGTCTTGATTCCCCTTTGTCCGTTTAACATGTTTAATCCGTGTCAAATATGACAAGTTAATTGCGATCAGAAGTTAGGTGTCGGTATTTCATTTATTTTTGTCATTCTATTTTCTTGCCCACTCTCTCGATATATCTTCTTCAAAAAGGCAATGCGTTTTAGCTTTTGAAATTAAAGAAAGATTTACTTCCTATAACTGCCAACAGTGATGGTTTTCTTCTTCTTCTTCTCCTTCTTCTTCTTCTTCTTCTTATTCTTCTTCTTCTTCTTCTTCTTCTTCTTATTATTTTTATTCTTCTCCTCCTCCTCGTCCTTCTTCGTTTCCTCTTCATCTTCTTCTTCTTCTTCTTGTCCTTCTTGTTCTTCTTCTTTTCCTCTTCTTCTTCTTCTTCTTCTTCTACTTGTCTTTCTTCTTCTTGTCCTTCTTCTTCTTCTACTTGTCTTTCTTCTTCTTCTTTTCCTCTTCTTCTTCTTCTTCTTCTTCTTGTCCTTCTTCTTCTTCTTCTTTTCCTCTTCTTTTTCTTCTTGTCCTTCTTCTTCTTCTTGTCCTTCTTCTTCTTTTCCTCTTCTTCTTCTTCTTCTTCTTCTTTTCCTCTTCTTCTTCTTCTTCTTCTTCTTCTTCTTCTTCTTCTTCTTGTCCTTCTTCTTCTTCTTTTCCTCTTCTTCTTCTTCTTCTTGTCCTTCTTCTTCTTCTTCTTCTTCTTCTTTTCCTCTTCTTCTTCTTCTTCTTCTTCTTGTTTTTCTTCTTCTTCTTTTCCTCTTCTTCTTCTTCTTCTTCTTCATTGCAACTAGTTACCTTTCTTTAAGATATTGCTGTCTTTTTCAAGCAGATAGAATCAAGAAATGGCCAAAAATTAATTCATATACTACAAAGTATATTCAAATTTCAACCGCATGGTTTATAATAAAGTATGTTTGCAAAGGTTAATATTATATCGCAATTCCTTTCTCTTTTCCTGCTGATAAAATATGTACATATCTTGGTTAACCAACGCCTTTATCCACTTTGCCTTGTGTCCTTGGTTAGATCCAGTGACAGAACCCAAAGAGGGTGAGTTCAATACCCAGTTAAGGCAGTGGAGAACTTGGAGAGGTGAATTAACACGACATAAATGACAACTGACACCCATTAGACATGGTACGTGAAACTAGAACAGTCTATCCCACCGAGCAAAATAGAGTGTTTTCTACGACATTCCAAGCACCTGAAGAAGGCCGGAGCGTACATCGGCCGAAACGAAGATGTGAACAATAGTCCGAATAATGTAAATAATGTACATAATACCTCACATCAGATATATAGACTTATACTTGATTATTAATTAATAAGTTTTTAATACGAAAGTAAATTCTAATATATTTATTTGAAAAAAATACCGTATAATCTATTAATTATTAGAAGGAGGAATGGTACTTTAAATCTGTAGGAATAAAATTTAAATCTTAAAAATATGACTGACTCATATTTAGATGGTCATTATAGAAAATCTTTGTGTATAAAAATATGAATTAAGCGGATAAATAAAAATCCCAATTTTTTTTGTCATTGGAAACCCAGAGGACAAGTTGAATAACGGATGTTTATGTTAGCAGGCACCCTCACACCACCTAAAATTAACCTGACTTTGTGAGTAAACATATATTTGATACATAGGGAAAATAAAACCCAACCACCCCTAATCAAAATAGATTGATGTTTCCTTAATCTTAACAACTCAAAATATTAAGATAATCTGCGCTTATAAATTAAGTAAATTTCTTAGAAAGTTGTTCCTAGCATCTCATGACAACGGAACGATACTGTGGATTTTAAGTTTAATTTTATAATAAAATTTACAGTTTTGGTTTGTGTTTTGAAACATAGAACTTTCTGTGTCGCGATATAATCATATTTTAAAAAAAAAATAATTATAATATATATCTATATCTTGCGAGTTATGAATTATCTTCCACCCTACAACCGCTTTCCCGTAGACGAAACTTCAAATGTCTCTCGCTATGGCATGTGTTCTGACAAGCAATATTTCTTAATTCCACCATCCTTCACCTTTGCTGCTAATACTCGTCATGCTCCATACACAAAGACAAATCATCCTCATTACCTTCGTATTTCCATTAGTAAGAGGGAAGTTCCATTTGAACAGCTTCGGTCCAAGAACTGCTGCTTTGAGGAACCGACTCCTGGCAGGATGTTTTCCCGATCACGACAATCTTGATCTCTTCAAGTCAAGGTTCGCCCGTTATTTTCCTACATAACCTTGTGAACTTCGCCATTAATTACATTAACTTTAATCATTTATTCTTTGTATGAATACTTCTTGAAAATATTAACTAAACTGCACTATTTAATAATTTTAAATATATATACATATTTATGACCAAGAAGGCATACTTTTCATTTATGCATCGTATATATATATATATATATATATATATATATATATATATATATATATATATATGTATATATATATATATATACACACACACACACACACACACACACACACATATATATATACGAGGGTCATTCAATAAATAAGGTGAATTTTTCGGTATAAGGACTTCTAATACAGATAGAAGCTTACTCTTTTTTTATTTTTATTTTGTTTTACATTTTTTTCACATGGATTTAATTTCTTTTGCAGATTAAAAAAAAACTTACATACATATATTAAAAAGATTTACATATGTCCCAAAACAAATGATTGTTGTACTGTTCAAAGGACGCGAATATTCAACAGAATAACGAACAAAGAAATAATATACCAGCCTTATGGCGTTTGACCGTCCGTAGCTAAACAGGCAGAAGTGAACCAACGAGAAAATTACAGTTTCACTTGATATTTCCGTGCTGGTACGAAAGCTTCGATACCGGCTTTCACCGAGAAAGAAAACCTCAGTGATGCAAATTTAAACGGGAAATTAACATTTTCACTCCAAGTGGCGGAGCAAAGAAAACATAAAATGATTGTAATGATAAGGTTTTTTTAAATCTAATTAAAAACGGGATAACCACATAAATAGTTAAAGGTGCCACAATAAAATGAAGGAGGAGGCGATGTAATTCGTCTGTCCTTTAATAGAACTGATAGTCAGATGCTTAAAAGTTGCCTGCTCGATTTTGCTGCGAATATTTTACTTCAACCTATTAGTATAATTTATCAGGCATTGATACACTAACACTGAATGCGAATATACGAGGGTAATTCAATAAATAAGGTGAATTTTTCGGCATAAGGACTTCTAATACAGATAGAAGCTTACTCTTTTTTATATATTTTTTTTGTTTTACTTCTTTTTCACATGGATTTAATTTCTTTTGCAGATTAAAAAAAAACTTTGAGAGTTTTGGCGATTAACAAAGATGGCCGACCAAGAAGCATGCCTCAGGTTTGAACAGCGGTCAGTTATCAAGTTTTTGCTTGCTGAAGGGTGCAAACCAGTTGAAATTCATAGTAGAATGTCAATTCATAGTAGAATGGTGCCACATGTTTCAGACAAAAAATGTCTACAAGTGGGCTAAATTGTTTAAAGAAGGACGGAGCAGTGTTGAGGATGAAGACAGGCCTGGGAGGCCTACAGAAGTGAGGTCTCCTGAGGTGATCGAATCAGTCAATGACCTCATTCAGTCTGACAGAAGCGTGACAGTGGATGACATTGCAAGGACTTTGAGCTTATCTGTTGGGACAAACGCAGGGGTCATCAGTCAGAAGGGGTCATCTTGCATCATGACAACGCAAGGCCTCATAACAGCAGCCCAAACGGTGCAGACCATCAACGAGCTGGGCTGGGAACTGCTCCCTCATCCCCCTTACAGCCCAAAGCTTTCCCCTTCAGACTTTCACCTGTTTGGTCCCTTGAAAGCGTTCACGAGAGGCACGAAGTTTAAAAGTGACGATGAAGTCAAAAGTGTTGTGAGCGACTGGCTGAGACATCAGTCCAAAGATTTTTACGCTGAGGGAATACGGAATCTTGTGCACAGATGGGAAAAGTGTGTGACAGTGCTGGGACACTACATTGGAAAAAAGACTAAAACAAAAGTAAACTTCTATCTGTATTAGAAGTCCTTATACCGAAAAATTCACCTTATTTATTGAATACTCTTGTACATATTTATGACCAAGAATGCATACTTTTCTTTTATGCATCGTATCGATGCAGTTGAAGAAAAAGGAGTTTTGCCTGTCAGCAGAAAACGAAAAAGAAGTTATCAGAACTTGAGAAACCAGTGCCAACACTTCAAACAGAAGTCCGTCTACAGAAGTCCTTGCTTTGTATATAGTGGAATATGAAAAGTGTCGGCCATTACTAGCTACCGACACATAGAAGGCGTTTATTGACTGCAGGCGTTTAATGACAGCAACTTGATCGGCTATCCGAAGTATTACGTCGGAGATGTCCTGCTTTGGAAAACAGAAAAGCTCTTAGTCTCAAGCGTAGGAATTCAACATACTCTGCAATAAATAGAAAACCGCAATAAAGAATGAAATGGATGGGATGGGAGGTTCTTCTCCATCCGCCACAATTACCGAATTCAACTACTAGAGACATTCATTTATTTCGATCAAAAATAATATGTCGTAATTATCATAAAATTCAGAAAATGTTTGACTAGAGTTGAAAGAGATGCCTGTCTATATCTTTGAGATGAGGTATTATGATTATTTACATTATTTACATGTTGTGGATTCCGGGAATAGAATCCTGCACAAATAAATCAACAACGCCAGTAATTGAGATAGAAAAATAAGTGTATTAAACGTAAGAATACAGACTTGAAGATAAGATTAGTAGTCCAGGAATGCGTTTTAGTAGAAAGTATATATACAAGTCTCTGTAAGTGAAACCTTAATTATCTCTCTCTCTCTCTCTGGACTCTCGTATAACACTCTGTAAACACCCTGTGTACTGTCTCCGTATCTCTCACCCTGACTCAACGTATCTCTACCTGCAGGTATTCTCTCTGTCAGTATAAGTATACTTTGGACGAGTCCATTTTGTGTACAAGGGTCTGCCCCACAACATTACATTATTCGGAGACATATGAACAAGAAATGGTCAGTATAAGCAGTACCATACAACGTAAAAACTACCCTGGGTATATGGCAACAGCTCCGACAAACATGGATTGAAGGGTGGAAGAGGATAACAATACCCAGAAAACAGCTTCAGTCAGCCTAACCTATGTAAAGGGATTATTGGAGGAAATACAAGAGATCTGTGGTCCATATAACATCAGGACGACCTTCAAAAGTGGTTCGACACTTCGCAGATACCTCTTCCGAGTAAGACCCCTCCTCTACCCCAATAGAGGAGAATATGACTAAGAACTGTGTGTACGCCATCCCGTGCAGCTGTGGTAAGAAACATAATGGATAAACAGGCTGCCCATTTAAGATATTGAGCGCTTTCCAATAAGTGCCGCAAATATTTAATATATAAATAAGATATATATAATTATATTCTTCTATGTGCCGTGTTCCTTCAGGACGTGGTCGATCATGACTCTCTACAACATCCTATCCTTTGTGACTCTTTTAGAATCTTTCTCTTTGTGCTATCTCTCATAATCCCTATTCTACCATCCACTTACACAGGCTCGTTATATTGGTTACTCGCTGCTTTCCTATGTCTCTATTGCCTTAAATGTGTCTCGTGAGTGTCAGATTATCCAAATCTCCTTTCCTCGTTATGAGTCCAATTTCTAATTCTAAATATAAGTGCTTTTTGTCGATATTTCTGAAATGAGCTATTGTGATTATTTACATTAGTTACATTGGTCAGACTGTTGTCCTCATCTTTATTGTCTTAATAGCAACACTCAGAAAACAGATTCGGTCTGCCTACCCTATGTGAAAGGATTATCGGAAAAATATAAAAGATCTGTGGTCCATATAACATCAGGACGACCATCAAAAGTGGCTCGACACTTCGCAGATACCTATTCCGAGTAAGACCCTTCCCCCACCCCAATAGAGGAGAAGATGACTAAGAACTGTGTGTAGGTCATCCCGTGCAGCTGTAGTAAGAAATATAAAGGAGAAACAGGCCGCATCCTTAAGGTAAGACTGCAGGAACATTGTAAAGGGGTAACAGTTGGGAAATAGACAAATCAGTCGTAGCTGACCATATATAGAGGGAAAAGGGAGATCATCCCCCCCTCAAAGGGAAGAGGTTGAAATAATAGGCGCATAATATCACTGGAAAACAGGAAAACCTAAAGAATCAGTACATATGCTAGGCCACAAAAATCTCCTGAACGCCGACCAAGCATAGAAATGAATACAGTATGGAGACAAGGAATGCCGAGTGTTAGAGAAACGCAATGAATAACAACACACAAATTGCAATATAAGTTCTGGTAAAAAAATATGCAATAATAATAACGGAATAATTGCAATATGAGCACTGGTAAAAAATGGAGCTGAGACGTTAGGTTTTTAATACATAGGTGTCCTCAAGGACACATAGCCCGGTGGATAAAGACGCTGGTTAGATCCAGTGATTAGACCCAATAGCAGGCTACACTAGTTTTTGAACCAAAACACTTGAAGAGTTGAGTTAAAAGGAAATAACTGAAACGCCTGGATGAGGCATGGAACGTGGAACTAGACATGGACGAAATAAAGGGTTTGGTTCGAAATTCCAATCACCTGAAGAAGGCCGGAGCGTACAACGGCCTTAGCATTTTTAAAGAGATACTTTCGAATATTTATCTGAGAAAGTCCTATATTTACTTAAACTCGGAATAAAAATATACATTCCCGTCGAGATGCAGTGGTTGACAACAGAGATTATTATATTTTCGGTTAGTCCTATTTAAATAAATTTAACTTGCATTTATTTTTGATAAAACATAATTTCTTTCCGAACTCCTTAATATTGAATCAAAAACTATTTATCTTCGTTTCTTACTGCGTCATTTCTTTTCAGGGTGTGGGGATCATGACTCTCCATATTTTCCTGTATTTTTATTTTTTAGTAGCCGCACACCAACTTTATCAAAATGTGACACAACGGTCATTGTAATGGTAATATGAGCCGTTTCCTTATAAGGAAACATTTGACAGTTATTGACAGAACAGCTTGCACTACAGATGGTTGAAATTTATAAAATTTTTCTCTTAAAAATAATTTTTCAAGAAAATAGTCATCTCAAGTGCAGTACCTGTTGTCACTATTTCCTGTATTGATGGGGGTTTCCTTCCTAACCTTTTGTTTGAAGTAGTGGGGAATATCAACATATTGATTATGTCTTTTTTTTCTCTTCGAGTTACATATGCTATCCATTTATACCGTTGCTACTGTTGAAAGTCATCAAGGAATGTACTTGCTGTTATATGGTACAGTTCTTTATACTACTTTAGCGACAGTCCACAATGTTCGAAGAAAGATAGTCTTCACGAAAACCCATAGACCTTAACTTACTCAAAACTATTTTGAACCATTGATCTTAAAAAGTGGTTGTATAGGGCTCACTGTTTAGATATTTCTGAACGGGTTTGATGCCATGCATGACATCCAAAGGCTCGATTGAGTTTAAAGTGAGATAGGAAACGTATCTTGATCAGCTCCCTCGTCAATGCTTATTTGAAAACGTCCTTCCCGAAAAAGAGATAGTGATTTTGGTGGTTACTCCAAACACATTGTTAAATCTTAATCACTTTGTTAAGTGGAAGATAAGTCGACCTCCTTAGATTAAATAAAGGGTTCACTTCAGAATTCCCTATAAGTTACCGGGATCGATATACGCCTGATGAAGGCACGACGGCATAACGACCGAAACGCTGTAATAACAATAATAAAAACGAGGATACTAGTCTGTATGTAAATAGTGCAAATAATAATAATTCCTCATCCCAGCAATTCAAAGAGAAAATACATAAATAGATAGATGGCAACATAACATGTAACAAAGTTTCATACAGAAAAATGTGTAATAAACAGGCTGTGATAGATTTTATATGCAATGACGTTGTTTCAGGAAAGGGCTAGGGAGAATAATTTATTCTCCTTTTAAATTTCCCCCATTATGGGCATTATTATATCCATTAAATAAAACACCGATACGGAACGGAATGTTTGAAAGGAAAAAGAATGAGAAACTTGTTTTGTTCTCAGAGACTTTTCTACTACTAAGACATATACAAAACTATATATACAAATATACACATTTCCCACGCGGATAATAATATATCACATGTCTACACAGCAAAGCAGAGTGTAAGGAGAAACAAAAACGAAGGGTTTTACATATAATATGGAATTACTCCTGTGACTGGAGAAGCCATGTTCAGGACTCCACATTCAAACAGGCTGGATTCATCTATGTCCTATGCGAAGCGAAGACATATTGCACGAACGAGAAACAGTGAGTCGGGTTTTCCCAAATTCAGGTTTGCTAGCTGAAATTTCTTTCTATATCAAGGAAAGATATTCCCAAAAAGAAACATCACCATGGACTTGTAATCTGATGAAGAGGTAGAGTTAACCTCTGCTCGGGTCATGGGGGCGCTCTAAAGAATGCAATCTTTCGGTTGGCTACTGTTGAACGAACTGAATTTGGCTGCCGCTTTCGTCACAGTATGGAGTGACGTCACTAAAAGGCAGTCATGTGACACCCTTATCTTATCTCTATCAAAGGGAGTTAATCGCCTTCTCTATGAGTTGAATAACCATTTAAAAAGAATAGTTAATCTACAAGTGATAATGGCGTTCACTATATTGTGGTCGATGTGTAATCGCTGAAAGCGACCAATATAAATATAATTACGAAGGCCGGGACAAAACTAATTCAATAAAACAAGGAAATAAAGATCATTACGCCTGTTGTGTACAAGTCACTTCTCTGGCTCCAGCCATTGATTGATTGTATTTGCAATTCAAGTTCACGCGATAATATCATGCGGTGATAAATACGTGACTGACCTTTATAGAAGAGGCAAGAGGACAGAATAAATTCATTTAAAAAAAAAATTCTGGTTTGGTCAGTCCTCAAGATAATTGTTGATCAACGAAGAGCCGTTTCTTAAGTACGACATCTGAGAGAGTAGTATGAAAGAATTCCTATTAACATGCTGCGTGTTATGCAAGCAAAGAAAAATAAAGAAAACAGAAAAAAGTCTAACATGAAAACGCTCTCTTCGTATTTTCGTATTCAGAAGTTATTAAAATTATAATATTACATGTGATATTTTCAAATTTAGATATTTCATTTCATATTATATTTACAAATTTAAATATTACATTTTATTTTTTACATTTATATATTTAATTTATTTTCAAATCTAAATATTAGTTGTAATTTATTTAACTCCTGTGTTCAGGATTCGGTAAAATAATTTACAAAATCGTGAGACACATATATATGGAAATATATTATCTCTACACATAATATATATATATATATATATATATATATATATATATATATATATATATATATATATATATATATATATGTATGTTATCTCTATACATACACTTAACAGAGACCTGTCAAAATGACCAAGGGAATTCAGACAGCATAAATCCATCCAGCTCTTATCTCAAATAACAACTTAAAAGAGACTGTTTGAACAACACAAGGACTGACCAAAATTCATGTTAAAAAATAAAAAAACAAAACAAATGAAAACTACAGACAAAAGTTCATTTTCTCCAACAAGACATTCATTTCTGTAGTTCACAGCTACCAGCAAGCAGAAATATTTTTTTCTCTTGATGATGGCCATGTTGGCCGAAACTAGCCGAGGAATCTAAATGAAATAATAATAATAAAAACGAAGGAATATTAATAGACAACCCAGTGTGTCTGAAGATTTTAATTTTTTAATTTTTTATTGTTCAATATATATATATATATATATATATATATATATATATATATATATATATATATATATATTCTCGTTTTCACTCTCGCGTGGTCATGTGTGACGTCACGAGCTACGACGCGTTTTTCGCTTCCTTGGCTCGTAAATAAGAATTTGTCGTTACTTTAAGCTTATTCAAACAGCAACGGCGGGCCATTATTGTGGTTTTGTATATGTCTTGTTTGATTTATTAAAATTGTCATCTTTGATAATGGCTTATGTAAACCGAAAGCTTAGATTGGATTCAAACATGTGTCACTATGGTGTTTTTCTTTCGCCTTTCAACGATAATGTGATTAAGCTTATCAGACAATACGAAAGGAACTTACTTAAAATAAATAGACAAAACTTGTCTATATTATTTAATGAAACATGCATTAATATATATATATATATGTGTGTGTGTGTGTGTGTGTGTGTGTGTATGCATTTAGGCATCAAATTTTCTTTTAGGTATTTCTGAGTAAATAAATTACAAACATTATATCTGCTTATTTTTAGCATAATCCTTTCATATTCACGAATATTTTTCCTGTATATAACAATTAAATAAGGCAACAAACGCTCTGTAACAGTGAGAATCACTTTTATTTCCCTAAGTACTTTCCATCTCTTTCTGAGTTAATCATCAGGGGTGCAATTGTTAAGGCAAAATATAATGGATAGCTACACATAGTTTTTGCCTTACCAGTTGATATGAATATGAAAGGATTATGATAAAAAGAAGCAGTCTTAACGTGTGTAATTTATTCCATCACAGACACACACACACACACAGATATATATATATATATATACATATATATACATATATATATATATACATATATATATACATATATATATATATATATATATATACATATATATATATATATATATATATATATATATATATATATATATATATCAAGAACAAATAAAAAATGTTTATCAATCTAATATGTTTCCCTTTTATTAAATCTTCAGCAGAGACTAAAATATAGAGAAAGAGAAGAAAGAAGTTGTGATATTTTTTTTCTTTTGGGCTGTTTGATTTTCATTGGTCAATCAGGTATCACGTGCATTTGACTCTTTTAAAGCGACGTTAGTATAATTTATAGTTTTCCGAATTCAGAAAGAGATGTCGCATGAGTCCTAAGTTTTAAGAAATTAGTGGATTCCAAGCCTACCCCACAAACCATCAATATTGCTCTATGAAAGTGTATAATAAATCTGATTTGTCCACGTGGGTTTTAAATGATAATGTATATTCGTCAGTTTATGTTTTGTTTATATGTGTGGTATACATTATGTTTGTTAGTCTTGCCTTGTTCAAACTGCTGATCACGTTAGATAACACGCTCTAAGGTCCACTCACCATAGATGCGGTACAAACCACAGGTGGGCTCTTTAGGTGTTGAACAAACACAAATGTTCCTGAGTAGGCGTCTACAATGGGGATTAGCTAGACGCCCTAGTAGACTGACGTCCTTGTAGACGAGTGGTTGCGCCATTTACAATATATACATGTTGCCCTCCCCCAATAGAACCTACAATTTATTTTAGTAAAACTGTTAATATTAATGTTATGGTCCAATTTCCTTGTACGACGGTGATGGCCCAAGGTAGAACCAATGAAGAATAACTCGAACACAGATATGGAATAACACAGATATATTACAAACAGAATATGTACAAAAGAAGTAGAAGTGTTAGTAACAACAATCAGGTGAGGTTAGAGAGAACTATGTTGTCTCGACCAGTATCACTATTCAAATGTCTTACAGGAATCGTCTCACTCTTGACTCTGTCTCTCTGACTGACTCTGAACAGTAATTACTGTCCCCCCACGTGGGATAGATGTGGCACAAGGCCGAGTTTACCGTGGGTATTCCCGAGCCCGTAGGCTCGGCCAAAAAATGCCCGTAGAACCCGTATAAACGGGATCGGGTTGGTCAACCTGGCTGAACGAGGTTCTGCCCTTCGGCGGAGCCTCGTCCGGGTTCCTCTCTGCCCAGAGGCAGAGAGTTCGACCGTCTAGCCGAGTCGTCCAAAAAGGACTGACTCTGAAGTATTTAGTGTCCTCCCCACGAGGGACAGATGTGGCACAAGGCCGGGTTTAAAGTGGGGTACCCGAGCCCGTAGGCTCGGCCAAAAAATAGCCCGTAGATCCCGTATAAACGGGATCGGGTTGGTCAACCTCCCCGAACGAGGCTCTGCCCATCGGCGGAGCCTCGTCCGAGTTCCTCTCTGCCCAGAGGCAGAGAGTTCCCCTCTGCCTTAGAGGCAGAGAGTTCGACCGTCTAGCCGAGTCGTCCAAAAAGGACTGACTCTTAACGCTGCTCCCTCTTGAGGCGCAGTATTTATGATATCCGGAATAGTCGATTATTATTATGGGTAAGTTCCGATAACAATTATTTTTCTTCTTTTCTCTTTAAGGGTATGTAAGGATTTTGTGCCTGACATATTGCAACAATAACCTTCTCCAATATGTCTTGGTCAACCAAGGAAAAGACATTTTGCGTGTAGGCCTATTTCGCTAACAAATCATGCAAGGGCAAGAAATCTTTCGGAGAACGTTTCAGTATCATCATGCTCCAGCCAAAAGGAGATATTTTGACTGAGTTCAGAAGTTCAGAAAATATGGGACTGTCGAAAAATGTCTGTGGAGCACTTATTCTGGTCGGGGGCTGAATTCTAGAGCAGAAAGGAACATTGATGTTGTACGGGACTCGCTGGGGCGGATCGCAAAGAAATCACTTCGACGATGAAATCTCTCGAAAGTCTTCGAGGCGTATTCTTAAATCAGATCTTCATTTGTATCCTTAAAACATCCAAATAAAGCTAAAACTTACGGAGACGGACATGTGTGAATGGTTTTGCAACACAATTAAACACAACCCAGACTTCTTGGATCATGTTTGGTCCTCTGACGAAACGCACTTTCTGCTTTCAGTATATGTAAACATCCAAAACAAAGTTTATTTCGCTACAGCAGCACCGGAGGATGTGTTACAGAGTCCGCTACACGCAACAAAGTGCGCAGCATTGGTTGCAATTTCTAAACATGTCATTATCGGCCCATATTGTTTCGACAGACCTCGAATACGGAGCGCAACGTGGCCGAGAGAACGATTTCAGGAGGAACCGATAAGCAGGAAGTGTGCCGTTGAATGGGCACCACACTCACCGGACTTGAACCCCCACTGATTTGTGCTTGTGGGGGTATCTCGAAGATAATGTGTCCCAGAACAACCCTCAAACGATTGGCAAACTGAAGGCAGCAATCACAACAAAAATCAGGGAAATCCTCAAATAGGAATGCGTCCGAGTAAGTGACACTTTTGCGCGACGCTTGCAAGTTTGCCTCCATCGCTTCGGAGTCCATTTGGAGTATATTTTGGAAAGAACGTGACTTTTAGCCAAATCGACCTATTTAACTAAAACATTGTGGAATCATCGTACACAGACTGAAGTGTAAATCCACCAAGATTATTGAAATTAACTGGACCTTTATAGGATTTATTACACTGTATATATATATATATATATATATATATATATATATATATATATATATATATATATATATATATATACACAGTGTAACCCCAAAACAAGACCCATAAATATTTGAATAAATGTAATAAATCCTAGAAAGGTCTAGTTAATTTCAATAATCTTGGTGGATTTACACTTCAGTCTCTCTACGATGATTCCCCAATGCTTGAGTTATATATATATATATATATATATACATATCTCTCTCTCTCTCTCTCTCTCTCTATATATATATATATATATATATATATATATATATGTGTGTGTGTGTGTGTGTGTATATATATATATATATTGTAAATGGCGCAGCCTCTCATCTCTCTCTACTTCTCTCTCTCTCTCTCTCTCTATATATATATATATATATATATATATACATGTTGGGATCATATATGTAAGCATTCAGTTTTCCTTTATGATGATAATGAAAGATGTTTACGTTTTTCATCAACTTTTCTTGGTTTCGAACTAAACGCTCTGGAAATCCGATGCAAATATGTGAATAAACAGTTTATTTTTGAACTTTCGAGAAATAACGGGGCCTTCGTACCTTCGAATAACCCTTCGATCATCATCAGGGAGAAGGCTATATAAAAATATAAGTTACAGAGATTTCTTTTAGGTCTGTTGAAAAATATTTTACAGATTAATCGGTTTTAAATCACAGTCAGTCTTTTGTGCAATACAGCATGACGTGATGTCTCGTCACTGGCTTTCATTTGAGACACTAAACACGTGATAATGGAGCGCATCTATTGAAGTAAATATTATTTCCGAGTGGAACTTTTCTTTTAATCATGATACGTTTACATTATTTGAAGTATTTAGATTATTTTACTGACGCAACATTGCTGTGTTGTTGACTTAATTTTTCAGAAACTTTACGGAAATATTTACTGTGCTGGTAAATTACACTCTGTAAAGAACGCAAGTAAGTCGAGGAAAATGTGATGTGGTGGTAAGACTAATGTACACCGTTGTGCAAATTAATTGAAACAAAAACAAATAAAAATTCCGTTATTATTTACTTTTTTCGTTTTTTTTTTCCCTATGAAACACGACGAAATGCACAAGTTAGTATTTCGTATGTCCATTGCACGAAGTCGATCCTTGCAAATTGACCACAGATTCTCGATTGGATTTAAATCAGGAGAGTTTCCGGGCCAGTCTGTAGTACTTTCATTTGCTCACTGTTAAGGTTTGCCAGTATGTTCGGGCAGTGTTATATTTTTTTCTAGGCTTCCTTGGTTGTGGGACAATTAATCGATAGTCGAGACAATAGCGTCTAAACGAGATGAAAAATCAGATACAATCTCGGATGTCGCAATATTTTTCAAGGCCAAACAAATTTCATCATACACCACAAAAATACATTCATATTACTGCACACCACTGCAAATGACCTAATCTGAGGAAGAAATAAAACTATTCCACCCTGCCATTCCAGTGGGCATAAAACTGACCGTATTCTGAAAGAAAGGGAACTAGAACTGTTGTTTCAATTAATTTGTACAAGGGTGTATATATGCCGTTTTTTCGTTATGATCAGGGGCCTTGGTTTGTCATTGTCCAGTAGTTCTTTTGAAAAAAAATATTGTATGTAATATGAAGGTTGGATGATGCAAGATTGTTGTTTTTTTTATTATGACGTGATTTTTCAGAAGCATTATGGAGATATTTACTGTGACGGTAAATTACACGCACTTAAGAACGCAAATAAGTCGATGAAAAAGTGATGTAGTGGTAAGACCAATGTATATATAGATTTTTTCGTTATGATAGCTGATATTGGTTTGCCATTGTCCAGTAGTTCTTTTGAAAAAAATATTGTATGTAATATGAAGGTTGGATAATGCAAGATTGTTGTTTTGTTTATTATGACCTGACGTGATTTTTCAGAAGCATTATGGAGATGTTTACTGTGACGGTAAATTACACGCTCTTAAGAACGCAAATAAGTGGATGAAAAGTGATGTGGTGGTAAGACCAATGTATATATGTTTTTCTTTCGTTATGGTTGGTGATATTGGTTTGCCATTGTCCAGTAGATTTTTTAATGAGATATTGTATGTAATAAGGGGGTTGGATGTTTTCACCTTTTTGCAATGTATAATAAATCTTAAGTTATTATTATAATCATTTTTCAAAGGTTAATTTCCCAGGCAAAATCTTGAAACGTAGAATATTGGCACAATATAATCTGTTTGCATTCTCATGTGGCCCAAATCGATTTACTTTTAATGAAAGTTTATAGCATTATGGAAATAGATATTTTGCTCATTAAAGATTTATATATATGAGAAAATGTTTTATATTTTCGTTCTTTCTTCTTCTGAAAACAAATGTGGAATATTTCTTCTCTAGGAAATAAGGTTGCTTCCGCTGTTAATATCTTCGTTATCATCGACGGCTCAGAAACTGAAATAAACAAAAAACGTAATCTTTCAAATTGTATAATAAAAATTAAAAATAACATGAACAATATAAAATAATAACATAAATATAAATAATGAATATAAATACAAATATTCATATGTAAATATTTATATCTATATCTAAATATAAAAATATATAAATATATATTTACATATGAATATATAATTTTTTTTTAAGGTTTTCACCCCAAGCAAGGCTGAAAGCCACTAGCACGCAAGGGGTTACAGAAGGTTTGGAGGAAGAGCAGATAGGAGTGGAAAGGAGAGGATGTGGAGAAAGATAGTGGATCGATCAAGGCAAGGGGGTTACAGAAGATTTGGAGCGAGAGCATATAGGAATGAAAGGGGAAAGGATGTGGAGAAGGGAAGTGGATAGATCAAGGCAACTGGAGATGTCGATTGACGTTACACTTAAATAGTTGGAGATTATATTTGTTAGGGAAACAGGAATAACGAAGGGAGTTCCACGGGCGAGATGTGCGAGACATGAAGCTATTGAAGTAGAAGAGACGTCTACATATAACAGTTTCAACGGTGAAGGGGTGGGAACGGGATGCCAGCCTCGCAGGACGCTTAAATTCATGAGGCCTGGGAACCAGCGAAAGCAGTTCATCGGAGCAATTACCGTGAAAGTATTTGTAAAAAAGACAGAGCGAGGCAACGGCGCGTCTGTGAGAGAGCGACTGCAGACGAGATGACAGATCAGGGCCAATTACATTGCATATCCGTCTCTGGATCTTATCAAGAACCCTGACAGAGAATGGGTGCGGATAGAAGAAGCTTTATTGTAAGTCATTAGCGGCACCCCAGCCACACTGCACTAAGGTAAGGTATTGGCAAACGTACCAGTTAAAAATGTGAATACATATATGGCAGCAATACTCCATGCAACGGCGAATGGTTGATTTATAGATTTGGAGGATCGATTCCGGGGAGAAAAATTTCCTGGGTCGGCACAGGGAGCCAACTTTCCTTGAGGTGGATGAAGCAATTGACTCGATGTATTTGTTCCATCTCAGGTCAGCGGACAGCGTGAGACCGAGCAGCCGCAGAGAGGAGCTCTCGAGAAGTTGGTCTTCAGACATTCTAATGGGATGCAGGGATGGATCCCTGTGGTGGTTAATAGAGAGCAGTTTTGTTTTAGAGGCGTTAAAGTTAACCAACCAATTCTTGCCCCAGTTCACAACCGATTGTAGGTCCTTTTCGAGACGAACTGCCAGGTTAACTTTGTCAGCATCACTAGATTTGTTTTTGAGCGGGAGCAAATTGTGGTGTCATCCGCGTAGATGCCGACTTGGGAATCTATGGCGTCAGGAAGATCATTTATGAATATTATATAAATATAAATAATAAGATATGAAATAATATAAAAATAATGAAATAATATAAATATAATCAGTAGCTTTCGGGATTATATTCTTTTTAAAATAAAAATATTAGACAAACGTTTAAACCTTTAAGACAATGAATACTTTTCGTGATATATTTTCAAAGATTAATGGATATATTTCCATTAAAACAATTATCTATGCCGGTGGTAAATGAAATAAAATCAATAAATAAAATCATAATAAAATATAATGAAGAATAATAAAAAAAGAAAAAGAATAGATTTTTCCATGATGCGCGTAGTAAAGTAACCGGAGTTAGGATTACCTCACTTCATTTCGTCAAATGCTGTTTGGCGGCGCTGGTTAAGTCTATAGGTTTTAGCACGGCATAGTAATTGCGTTCCTGCTGCGAAACTTTCGTTTCCCCGCTCCACTGACGACTAAATCCTATTTCAACTTTCCAACGCCTAGCGTTCGTAAGTGCCTTCCAAAACGTCCGCCTATGAAGTAAATCAAGCTTTTCGTTGGTCATTCCAACTCACTGCAAGGCTGACTTGAGCACGACCATTAAACCACACTGACACACCACCGATGAAGTAAGACAACTTTTTCTACGGTCATTCCAACACAGCGCTTATGTTTACTTACCCTAACTTCTGGACAAAGAAAAAGAAAACTGACATAGCCAAAAGGCATTGAGAACTTTGTTTCCCTACAGTTTATATATATAAAAAGAGAATATACGCTCCGTAGTAGAAATTTCATATCTCTCTTTCTCTCTCTGTCTCTCTGTCTCTCTGTCTGTCTCTCTCTCTCTATATATATATATTATAAATTAACTGATTTAAAATATGGTTTCTTCGCTACACAGTAATAACCATGTTTCAAAAACCGAAGCTAAAAAAATCATTATTTTTGTTTCATCTTCAAGCAAATTTTGGAATAACTTATTTTTTAAAATTTACTGAGTATTAAACTCACATATAATTAATAATTTCCTGTTTCCAAGGATACAGAGAAATCCAATTATTCAGACAGGGGCGGTAGCGTGTTCATTTTCATTAACTATTGTATCAATTATGAGTTACGTTCAAAAAAGAGGTTAATTTAGGGAGGGTAGGGGTGTATTTTCAACGAATTTTAACATCCGTTAAACGCATGTCGTCTGCTTTTTTTAAAAAATTATTAACGATAAAAGGTTTTTCGGCATTTTTACCGTTAAATTCGTACTTGTATACTTAAATATTCTTTTTAAACGGGATGTTTGTTTTAGAATACGTTATATTTAACTACAAATTTAAAATATTATTTTTACTCTTAACTACTAATAGACTATATTTCTTTTTAAATCAAGTAAATGTAATAGGATTATTTAGATTATTTAAAATTTATTATTACATATCAATAGAAGAAATATTGCATTGGTATACTAATGATTCCGTGCGACATTTATTTTCTAGAGGACAGTTATGAGGATTTCTATAGTTGCATAATTTTTCTCTATCTTCATCTGTTTTAATTTTTCTATTGTCTAAATTTCTTTGGTTTTGGTCTAAGTGTTTATTTAAGATATTAGCATTATGTTTGTTAATAATTTTTTCTAAGTTTTCAGTACAGCTGTAACTTAATTTTAGTGTATTTTTATTGAAAATAGCACTTAGTTTACTATCTTTAGAAAAATGCTTAACGGTTAATGCAAGTAATTTTTGTCCTAATTTGTTCTTTACCATTTGGTTGTATGGGAGTGTATACCAAATTATTTTTCTACTTCTGTTTTTTCTACGCTTTCATTTTTCTTTTTTATATAAGTTAGTTTTGGCCTTTTGTAGCAACTATCTTTTAGAGCTTTATTATAGAAATTAATATGTTCATAGAAAATCATCTCATTTGCTGAATTTGTACTTATTCTTTTTTCGATAGATAATTATGCTCTGTAAATTTACATGGAGAACTGTTTTGTATAAAAATGAAAAATACCAATAAGAACACCGGATTATATATCTTGCTGTTCTTTCTTTTTATTATAATATATATATATATATATATATATATATATATATATATATATATATATATATACAGGCACCACTCCTAAAATACTATTAATACGCAACCTTTTACATTCCATAACTTTCATATGAAAATGTTGGACAATATGGCGATTAGCAGTCGAAAATTAGAACAGGTGTAAGTTGAATGTAAATACAAAATAGAAATAAACAAACATTAAAACTCGGCTCTTTCCTTTGTTTTTGTTCAAATAATTTATACTTCTTTTTCAGTTTTAAAATATCCACTCCTATCATATTATCTCAAATGTAATAAGCAATTATGAATACGAAAATAAAAAGGACATTTCGAAACATAATAGTACTACTTTGTATAAAATTCAGTAATTGGTCTTCACCAATTATCTTTCCATGTGTTCTTCGTTTTTTTTATTAAAAAGATTTTATCCTTGCGTCATTAAAGGGTGTGCCTTCTTCTCAGATTTATTCAACCTCTACCTCGACGTTATCTTAAGCGAGCTGAGTCTCCTACTGAGATTTATTGCTGGGCAAAATCTTAATATACACAGATGACCCTGTTTTGATGGCTGACTCTGAAAGGAACCTGAAGGAGCGCCTAGACTAGGTGTTAGAAGAAAAGCCCAGGTAAAAGGAATAAAACATCAAGAAGACATAAGGTAAATACATAAACAAGAGAAAAAAAGCCCAAGATCCGAGTTACTAATTGGAGATGTCAACATCAAGCAGGTGCAGAAGTTTAAATATCTGGGAAATCTTTTAACAGAGGATGGAAAACGCAACAGGGCTTCGAAAACTAAACCCCCATGCGTTATATTGAGGGAAAGAAAATTTGAGGAAGATAGCGAGTCACTTATCTGGCGAGTTTATGTGTATAGATGGCGAAATGTGGGTCGGGGCTATAAGAAAGAGAGAAAAAAGAACTAAGAGCCACAAGATGTAGGAAGTTATGGAGGGCTGTAATTACCTATATCCTGAAGGAATGGGGTACATAGTCACTAAGAAAGCCATCATAATAATTTTATCACATCTACACATTATCATTCCCAATAAGTAATTGACTTCATTGTCATAGGCAGGTGTTACAGACAGAAAATATACAACTAATACTCTATCTCGTGGATTAACATTCCACTTCGGAGATCACACTATAATCTTCGACAATATTGAAAACATATAAACACGTCATCGTGTAGAAAATGAATTGAGTAGCTATACAAAAAGAATTATGTCTGCTCCCCAGATTTATTCAATCTCTACAGAGACGTTATGCTCAAGAAACCGAAGACTTTACTAGGATTTATTATCGCTGTGCGAAATCTTAACAATATAATATAAACAGGAGACACTGTGTTGATGGCTGACTCGGTAAGGCATCTAGAGGAGCTTGTGTTAGAGGTGTTGTAGCATACCAACGGACGATAATGGGTATGTCCCCATTCATATAAATAGAGTAGTAAATGCTGTATGTTGGTCTGCAGTTGAAGATGAATTGTAGAATTCAGTTGACTCAATTTTAGCATTTGACTTCTACTTTTAGTGAATCTTATATGTGTTGTTCTTGTCCTAAGTATTATCGTTCATTATAAACCTTCGTTTGATTATTCTATTCAGTAACCTTCCCTAGGTTACAACAAGAAGAAAGAGAGAAAAAAGGACTAACCATCAAGAAGACATATTCATGAGAAAGTGAAAAAGCCCTAGTTACGAATTGCAGATGTCAAAATTAAGCGGATGCAGAAGCTTAAATATCTGGGAAGTTTTTTAACAGAGGATTTAAAATGCGACGGTGAGATCCGAACGCGCATTGGAAAGAAGCATTTCAAAAGCTAAGAAACGGGAACATTTTGTTAGAGACAGAAATGCAAGATTGTGATAATCACCCTCTTATATGGCAGTGACTGTTTGACTATTTTCTCTGCGGATGAGAAAAAAAGGAGTCAGCAGAACTGTGGTTCTGAAAAAGGATACTAAAAATTTCATGGGCGGAGCGAATAAGCAACAATGAAGTCTTAAAGAAAATGGCAACAGAAAGAAGACTTATAATCAAAATCAGGAAAAGAGTGCTGAAATTTCTTGAACTCATGATGAGGAAGAGAGTCTTGGAAAACTTAACCCACACGGGGTATATAGAGATAGTGGAAAGCAGTTACCTGACAAGTTTGTATTTCAGAACTTTGGGCGAGAGCCTTAGCAAAGGGACAAAAATGTTAAGAGCCACAAGAGAGAGAAAGCTGTGGAGAGCCACCATCGCCTATGTCCGGCAGGGACGCGGCACATAGGAGGAGAAGATATTTCATATTTGGTCTGTTATATCGATGTTTTGGCCGATGCAAATTTTCAGCCGTCTTTCTCGTCTGAAATTTAAAAATTATAGCTAATTCACAAGGTCTTCGAAAAAACATTGTCATTCTTGCTGGTGCTGTCACTAAATGCCGACCAATGGGTTCTTCGCTTTTTTCAAATCAATCGAATCGTAATTAATTCAAAGCGTTGATGTGTGCAAAATTTCCGGCAATAAAATAATGTTCACTATTTACATTATTCGGACTATTGTCCTCATCTTTGTCGCCATATTTATTACAAAATTTTGGCCTTGCAGTATCTGTCTATATTTCTGAGATGAGGTATTATGTACATTATTCAGACTATTGTCCACATCTTTGTCGCCATATTTGTTACAACATTTTGGCCTTTCAGTATGTCTATATTTCAGAGATGAAGTATTATGTACACTATTTACATTATTCGGAATATTGTTCTCATTTTTGTCGCCATATATATTACAACGTTTCGGCCGTTGTACGCTCCTGCCTTCTTCAGGTGGTTGGAATGTCGAACTGAAACCATTGTTTCGCTCACTGGGGTAGACTGTTCTAGTTCTATCTGCCATGTTTAATGGATGTCAGTTATCAGTTATCTCCTGTTAATTCACCTCTCCAAGTTCTCTATTGTCTAAACCGAGTATTGAACTCACACTCTTTGGGTGTTGTAAATATGGCGACAAAGATGAGGACAATTGTAAATAATGTACATAATACCTCATCTCAGAAATATAGACAGATACTGAAAGAAAGATTGCTGTAAACTTTTGAACATGTCTAATAGTTTCATATTTAATTCGGGCATATAACAGTGGCTTTATTGCCTTGCTTGAGGGGAAATTTATATATATATATATATATATATATATATATATATATATATATATATATATATATATATATATATATATATATATATATATATATAAATATATATATATATATAGATGAATTACTTAATTATGATTATTTCAAATCCTACTAATATTTTTTATCACACACACATACATATATCATTGTGCCTACATTTTTGAAAGTCAAAGTTGACAAGGAAGCAAGAAGCCGGGAGAGATTTCCACAAGATAGAAGTTCAATAAAAAAACTGTTAGCATAGAACTTATGGTTAAAAGTAGCCACTTCAAGTGTAAACTGATGACACTCGACAACCTAGTACTGCATTTAAATTTATAAAGTCTAGATGCCATAAATGAAAGTTCCAAAGAACTATTTCCATGAAGGTATTTATAGAAAAGGCACAGAAATGCGGTTCTACAAATGGAGGGGGAAATCTGGTAACCGAACATGTGAGTAATTAAGATAATTCGGAGAAAAAGGAAACTAGTACTTAACATCAGGAAGAGACTCTTGAGGTTTCTGAGGAATATAATGAAGAATATATATATATATATATATATATATATATATATATATATATATATATATATATATATATATATATTAAAAAGAAGAGAGAAACCGTAAACGTTTTTCGTTGTAATGTGGATTTAAAAAAAAATAATGCTTTATTTTCCATAATTTTGCTACACGTGTTTCTCGGTCATCAGGCAAAGGGTGGAGATTTCAACATATTATTTTTCTTTGTGTTTTTCGATGTTAAATATTCTCGATATGAGACATTTTCTCTTTTTGTGTTTGTGATCCAAACGTCTTTCTTGAACTGACAGTGAAAAGTTCTGCGTGAAGGGTTATAAAACAATTAAGATTGTTTCGAGAAATGATGGAGTAGTTATCGACATTCTTATCTTTTAATGACCCCTGTGTGTTCATCCTTACATCTATTTCCATTTTTATGTGCTTCTGTCAGCATGCGTGTATATATGTGTATATCCCCTCTCCATACATACACACTGCCTCACAACGAGGAATTAGGGAACATATTTATACACCTACACACACATACACATAAACACACGCACATACCGTCCCATTACAAGGAATCAGTACATACAAGGAAACCCTCAATTATGAATCTTTGCCGTGCCTTTAAAACCGTAAATTTAAAAAAATAAGTTACTCCAAAATTCGCTTCACGAGGAAATGGAACTAATGTCTTTAATTTGATAACAAAATTAAATTCGAAGGCTATAGCTTACAGTTTTGAAACATGGTTAATACTGTGTAGCAAAAAAAACATATTTTAAATCAATTAATTTATAATATTAATGCTCTGTAAATTTACATTGAGCACTATTGTGTAAAAATAAAAATATCTATAAGAACACCGGATTTTATATCTTACTGTTCTTTCTTTTTATTTATATATATATATATATATATATATATATATATATATATATATATATATATATATATATATATGTATATATATGTATATGTGTGTGTGTGTGTGTGTGTGTGTGTGTGACTATTTATCACATAGTAGGAACTGATAACAAGTCCTAGTCCTATATAAACTTTATCCCCAAACCGCTTCCCCCGGGATAAGATACCTTATGCCCCACCAATCGCTAAGACAAACCGATTCTCATTAACAAGGCGTCAACGAGAGGAGGTCTGATACTGAAAATAAATTTAAAACAATGCTATGAGACAGACACTTCGAGACTGATGATAGTCGTATACAGAATGGCTTGAAATAGACTATATCTATGTTGACATAA
The DNA here is from genome assembly GCA_964036315.1 of Acanthosepion esculentum. NCBI lineage: Eukaryota > Metazoa > Mollusca > Cephalopoda > Sepiida > Sepiidae > Acanthosepion > Acanthosepion esculentum. The sequence goes on along the minus strand of OZ038477.1, from coordinate 144,873,162 downwards.
TTTTTGCTTTTTGTTGCTGCAAAAAATACATATGCTCTGTTAAAATAAAAACATCGAGCCCTGTGTGGATGAGTTTTAATAATTAATATTACTAGGATCCACCTGGATTATATACTAACGGATCGATTACCTGTACAATATATATATATATATATATATATATATATATATATATATATATATATATATATATATATATTCATTATAAGAGATTATAATAAAAACATTTTGAAATCGTTACACAAAACCTTTCATGTTTCAATACTATGATTGTATATCTTCAGGTGATGGTAAGTAACTGGTGATATCCATATCGTAGATAAACCGTTTATCGATATAGACAGTAGTGTGGGGCATAGGAATCAACACTGAATAGTAACTGTCAGTTACACACTTTAATGGTATCATCAGAAATCTGAAGATTAAAATTTACCGATCAACTTGTCCAAATTACGAATCATCCGTCTCAAACAAGGAGACAGTTTTTGTCGGAAATTGCCCGAAGTTCATTTCAGAATAAATGTGGTCCAAACTATCGCCTTTCTTAAGTCATCATCAGGGTAGTTAGAGAGAAATGGCGATGATTGTTACGTCGGAAAGGAATGATACGTATGTTTATTTATTAATTTACGCTTCTTTTATTCATATACATTTTAGGACATGGGTATTTAAATAGTAACTGGTTCTATTTATAGATGGTTATTGCCTCAAGGACCCCAAGTCTGTTTTTACTGTTTGATTTGGCTAGTATTTTAACATTGTCAGAAGCTGTCTTTTTACTATGATATATATGTATATATTAACAAATATGGTTAAAGTTTTACTATTTACAGATCAAGGGTTAAAAGTCTTAATAATGAAAATGTCTCTCTCCACAGGAATCAAACGTTTATTCAGTTTTAAATATTGTAAACCATTATAAGACAAGGATGCTTTACTATTGTTACATAGGAATAAAGTGTCGCTGGCGGCACTTGAGTTTCCACTTAGATCGCTAGTGAATAAACACAGGCGATCCCATTATTGAAATAAGTGGATCACGTGACCATGGGAGAAACGCATAAGTAGGTGGTTGCGTGACGTCTAAATGATCTCTATTTCTAGTCTATCCTCTATTAATATTCGGGCCGCTATTCTTTATTCTGTTCACTATACTATTTCTCTCGGTGGTTACTTTACGAGCGAGAATTATCGAGCAAGTGTTATTAGTGCGAATGATATTCGAAAGCGTCTGACACCAACATTGTTCAACGGCGTGCTATAGTTCTATCTGCGATTACAATGTCTCTACTACAACGAATATTTATGAAAGTGACAACTATTAAACCACGAGAAAGATTTAAAGCAACCAAATACTCAATTACCTAATTAAAGAAATATACATCGCATTTCGAAATCTATACTTGCAAAGTTCCTAACCAACACGTAAATAAATTAATTATATGTAGGTAATGTTTTTTTTAAATTCACCATTATTTCTTAATACTGTAAACGTTATACTTAAGGTACTTCGAAAGATTCCAATGAGTTTTACGGTTAAGGTTTCCCATTGTCTAATGATAAAGCATGATTGACTTGAAGTCAAAAGTGAATACAAGCCTGATTACTATTGAGAGGGTATATTCTTCATAAAACTTTTCGCCAGGTAGACTTTAATTTAATTGTCAAAAATAACAAAACATTTTCCTGCAAAATATAAAATTTATAGAAATATGAAATAATATCAGATTAAAAATGATATTATTTTTTAATTTTTAAAAATAATTTCACCCCAAGCAAGACGATAAAACTGCTAGGACCCGGGGGACTACGGAAAGTGAAAGAGAATGAGAAGACTTTACTGATGAAAAGTGAGGACGAAGACAATAAGGGAACGGGATTCAGGAAAACAAAAGATGACGATTGAGAAATCGGAAGTAGTTCCACAGTCAAGACGTGCGAGAAAAGAAACTGTTAAAATAGAAGAGACAGTTGCTAGGTCAGCAGTAAAAAAAGGGACCTAGTTGCCAATCTAGTAACATGCTTAAATTCTTGCATTCTGGACAGTAACGAAAAAAGCTCATCAGAAGTTGCCATGAAAATATTTGTAGAAACAACAGAGGAAAGCCACGTGACGTCAGTGAGAAAGTGCCAGGTCAGGACCGATTATATTGCAGACCCTTCTTTGGATTTTGTCAAGATTCTCGTCATATACATCAGGAGACCAGATATGGCAGCTGTATTCAATGCACGGACGAATGCTAGATTTATAAATGTGCAAGATGGATTCTGACGAGAAACATTGTTTGGCAATACACAATTAACCAAGTTTCCTAGCAGAGAGACCTAGCAATTGATTCAACAGAATCACTCCACTTTAATTCAGTGGATAACGTGAGTCCAAGAAGGCACAAAGTGTTGTTCTCTTGGTGTTTAGCATCAGCTATGCTGGTTTCTGGTAGAAAATATTCTCTTTGTGGTGATAAAATGAAAGCCAGATTGTTTTGGCGTTGTTAGAATTTACAAACCATTTCTTTCACCGCTGATTTGGTGTCATTTTCGAGAGCAGTTACTCGGTTTACTTTGTCAAATCTGTTGAAATTGCTACTAAGAAAGGGGTAAATAATTGTGTCATCCGCTTAGATACCTAATTGGGAACTAATGACATCTGGATGGCCGTGGATTAAGATCAGAAACACGTTGTCCAAGGATAGATCCTGGGTATTAGTATAAAATGATCTGGAAGTATGCCTGTTCAACATGGCATTCATTACGCGATTTATCAGGAACGACTGGATTAAGACAAAACTAATTCCGTGACAGAGTTGACACTGAGAGTGGAGAATTCCAGCATGCCAAAACCTGTCGAACGCCTTTGGGATATCTAGAGGCACGACTTGAGCATCGCCGTTCTTATCTGAAGCTTGATACACAAATGATGGCCGTTAACACATCGGAAGTAGACCTGGGGAAACGGAAGCTATATTGTTTATCCGAAAGAATGTTGTGAAGTGAGACGTTTAACCTATTCGGCGTTGATTAGAGCCTCGAGTACATTGCCAAAAAAAAAAAAAAAAAAAAGGTAAGAGATTAATAGGGTGATAATTTGAGGGGTCAGAACGTTCCACAGAGTTCAGGAACTTCAGAGTAGGACTTCTAAAAATCTGAAAAGTAAGAAGCGTCAATACATTTATAGTAAAGTTTCTTTCGAATATTAACGAGATACCGTTGGATCCGGACTGTATTTTACTCAGTAGATATTCCGTTCTAAAGACAACATCGGGCAGAGATAGTCCAGATGAGTCGAGAGGCGAGATGGAAGAGAATTTCCGAGAAAACTACTCAACTTTATCTGCTGTAGATGCCAATACATCAAATTGAATGAAAGATTTGCGTTTGTTGAGCACACACTGGCAGAGCAGCTGGGTCAACACGACGTGGTGTAATGGTTAGCAAGCTTGTTTCGCTAGATCAGTTACGACTGAAAATCGAGTTCGTTCCTCACTAGGTATCCAATACTTTCGGCCTTGTGCCACATCTAAATTAAGCTTAGAAAATAACCGCTTGCAGAGCAGCTAATAATTTCTAGAATCAAACATGTAAAAGGCTATACTGCCAATCAATCTGTCAGCAAATAGTAACGATGCTTTTTTGAGGTATGCTTGCATTTATTTTAAAGAGACGCCTGTTACAGTCGGATCTGTTGATCTGGCATAACTGGAGGAAGTGATTTTTGTGGACTATAGTGGTGGTTGAATCGAGGAGGAGATTGTAGTTTCTCATAGCATTTCCGTACTAGCAGGAAAGCTACGATGCCTGTAAGAAACTTCAGTGGCTCATTTCCCAACAGAATGATTAAAAATATAATTCCAAAGGCCATTACGAAATAACTTCCAATCGATGCGTTGATAACAGAAAGATCTTTTATTATCTCAGAAATATAGACAGATACTGAACGGCCGAAACTTTGTAATAAATATGGCGATAAAGATGAGGACAATAGTCCGAATAATGTAAATAGTGTACATAATACCTCATCTCAGAAATATAGACAGATACTGAACGGCCGAAACGTTGTAATAAATATGGCGATAAAGATATGGACAATAGTCCGAATAATGTAAATAGTGTACATAATACCTCATCTCAGAAATATAGACAGATACTGAAAGGCCGAAACGTTGTAATAAATATGGCGACAAAGATGAGGACAAAAGTCCGAATAATGTAAATAGTGTACATAATACCTCATCTCAGAAATATAGACAGATACTGAAAGGCCGAAACTTTGTAATAAATATGGCGATAAAGATGAGGACAATAGTCCGAATAATGTAAATAGTGTACATAATACCTCATCTCAGAAATATAGACAGATACTGAAAGGCCGAAACGTTGTAATAAATATGGGGACAAAGATGAGGACAACAGTCCGAATAATGTAAATAGTGTACATAATACCTCATCTCAGAAATATAGACAGATACTGAACGGCCGAAACTTTGTAATAAATATGGCGACAAAGATGAGGACAATAGTCCGAATAATGTAAATAGTGTACATAATACCTCATCTCAGAAATATAGACAGATACTGAAAGGCCGAAACGTTGTAATAAATATGGCGACAAAGATGAGGACAATAGTCCGAATAATGTAAATAGTGTACATAATACTTCATCTCAGAAATATAGACAGATACTGAAAGGCCGAAACGTTGTAATAAATATGGCGACAAAGATGAGGACAATAATGTAAATAGTGTACATAATACCTCATCTCAGAAATATAGACAGGCACATTGTAGAAATTGGTAAGAATATAAAGGCTGAGTGTTTTTGGTGTTTTTTGGCAACTGGTTTAGATTTATTTGGTGTATTGATTTTTTATTATGTTATATTTTTAATGGTGGAAAAGCGCAATAACAACGACATCATTAATAATAATAATAACTGCCAGTCCTCAAAGCAAGCAAGAGTTGGCTCTAAATTGATGCAAACTTCAGAATGAGGGCTTCAGTCTTGCTTACTAGAAGCACAGGCATGGACAGCTATTCATGCGCCCCAAGAACCCCGATATTATGCGACTGTTGCTCAGATCATCGTCTCTAAGCGCTACGTAAGAGTTTTGACTTCTTACTACCAGTCAGGATTCAACCACCAGGCAAATGACAAGCCCGAAGAGCAGCATGAAGAGTTGTAGCCCCCAACAAGAGAGATCATCAGCAGAAATTCACCCTTGTGATTCAAGGACAGAAAACAAGGGATAAACCTCAACTCCTGTTCAAAGGATGGAGGAGGAGTATGGTTCGGTCAGATCTATCTACTCCTATTGGAAAACAAATTAAATAAGTAAGTAAATAAATAAATAAGCGGGTAATAATAAAATTAACGGATTAGAACAATATTAGTGAGGAGCCAGAGATGTTTACAGTTATACAGTTAACCTAATGTGGAATTCCAGTATATACAGCCTCAGCTAATTAAATTAGCAGTTAGTTTTCAACTTTAGAACTAGCGATGTCCCATAGAACAACTCAGAGCAACGCTAATACATGAAACAGAGAGGGTGCGATGGATAAATTGTCGTCTAAATGACGCCAAAAATGGAAATAACACTGACATCTAATTTTAACAGATATGCAGGGTGCGATGGATAAATTGTCGTCTAAATGATGCCAAAAATGAAAATAACACTGAAATCTCATTTTAACAGATATATTTACCAAAATTATACAAAATAATCTTGAAATACTAAAGAGTAAATGCATATAATAAAATCATCGTTGTCTTTAACGACGGCCTCCAGACGACTTCGGAATGTCCTGCAACTCTTCTGCGTGGTCTCCTTGTTTAAGTTGGTGAATGCTGCCCTAATCCTTCATCTTTGGTGTTACAAGGCGTTTGTTGGTCTCTCGCTCAACTGCACCCCAAACATAATAATGAAGTCAGCTGCAGTCTGGGGAGTTAGGTGGCCAGATGTAAGGGGTATGTGGTTGCAGAAATAGTCTGAGAACCATGACTGGGTTCTCTTGCTTGTGTGGCATGGTGCAGATTCCTGTTGCCAGATATAGGGCCCTCTAGCAGTCATCATCTTGACTCAGGGCAGCACTACCTCCTCAGGGCACTTGATGTTTAATCTTTTTTTAAAGTACTTAAAAAAAACTCTACTGAATGTAAGAGCGGAAATAATAACAGGATGCAGACACACTAAAAAATACTTTCTGAGTTCATACGAACCAGGATGCTGGTACATACATTTTATTTACCCCCCCACTCCAGTACAATTTCAATACCCTTGCTTTTATCCCTCCCTTCTATTACACTTCGCGTTCTGCGTTTATATATAAATAATAAAGCGTTAGGAAATCATTTGGCCCCTATCACATGAGGATACCGAAAGATTGAAACCAAGGTAGCGTCACTGGGTGATTTTCTATTTTTTTTAAATTCAAAAACTCAGTATGTTAAATTTTTATTTTATTTATACGTGTATTGACCACTTTTTAATACAGTTGTTTCCTGGTCTAATACAACTCTGACCAATAACTGTTTTATAATCACACACACACACACACACACACACACACACACACACACACACACACACACACACATATATATATATATATATACGTGTGTGTGTGTGTGTGTGTGTGTGGACACTGCGATCAACATCGAACGGCGATAAGATTGCGTTCCAGAATGAAATAGACTGTCGTCTATCGGTGTTGACCACAGTGTCCACTTCTATATTTACATACGCTCTATCTACGATATTGAGCTTTTTACCTTTGAATATAGCATATCTCAAAGTTATATTTTTATTATATATATATATATATATATATATATATATATATATATATATATATATATATATATAGGGTGTCCATAAAGTTTGTGTGCACTTTAAAAAATTTATAACTTTATTTGTATTTGCGATAGAAATAACCTGTAAAAATGTTATAAAGTTTTAAAGTTTAGAACAAGAACTTGTAAAACCTGAGATGACCCATGCCCTTTATGCCTACTTGAAAAACTACACATTATTATGTTTCTAAATAATGAAAATTTATTAAAGCATAGACAAGAGTTTTTTGCCGACATCAACAAATTTTCGCATTAAATAATTAGCATAGAAAAAAAATTAAATTTCATAGTTTAATAAAAGGCTTAAAAGCTTAACCCAATCATTAAATAGAAAAATCCTTTATGAAGTCGTCAAAAAACAAATTGTAGTTCAGTGCGACGCGTTTATATATAAAACAGCCATTTGGATAAATAAATAAATAAAATAAAATAAAACAAAATTCTCTAGACACTTCACGACATATCATGGTGCCAAAAGCTATCTTTCGCTGTAACTGACCAGACGATGTGCGTACATGAATGCTATCATCCGCTTTGAAATAGATACCCCACCCTACCTCGGCTCGACCTCTTTTCAAAAGGTGACTGATATGTGGATAAGAATTAACAGTTAGACCACCTAAACAAAATGGCTGCCCCAGCTGTTTCTATAGTAATTAATTTTTGCAAACGAACATGCTTATAAAGATGCGTAAATTTCAACATGGGTTATTCCTAGATTTTCGCTTGAGGATGAAACAGGGCTTGATACCTTAATTCAATCTAATTTGAATAATTATATTGAGGTTTTCGGCTCTCGTTTTTGAAACATGAGAACTCTTATGTAGCGAAGGAATCATATCTTTTCAAAAATAATTATAATTTAAGCTCTACTTCTGTATGGAGCACTGTCTTTTTAAAAATAAAAACAAAAATACTAAAGAACTCCGTATTATTTACCTAACGTGTTCTTTCCTATTTTTCTACATACCCGCACACACACACACAGACACACACACACACACACATATATATATATATTTTTTTTTTTTAAGCTTATCACCCCAAGCAAGGCTGGAAGCCACTAGCACGCAAGGGGTTACAGAAGGTTTGGAGGAAGAGCAGATAGGAATGGTAAAGGAGAGGATGTGGAGAAAGATAGTGGATCGATCAAGGCAAGGGGGTTACAGAAGATTTGGAGCGAGAGCAGATAGGAATGAAAGGTGAAAGGATGTGGAGAAGGGAAGTGGATAGATCAAGGCAGCTGGAGATGTCGATTGACGTCACACTTAAATAGTTGGAGCTTGTATTTGTCAGGGAAGCAGGAATAAGGAAGGGAGTTCCACAGGCGAGATGTGCGAGACATGAAGCTATTGGAGTAGAAGAGACGTCTACATCTGCCAGTTTCAACGGTGAAGGGGTGGGAACTGGATGTCAGCCTCGTGGGACGTTTAAATTCATGAGGCCTAGGAACCAGCGAAAGCAGCTCCTCGGAGCAATTACGATACATTATATATACAATTACGATACATTATATATATATATATATATATATATATATATATATATATATATATATATATATATATATATATATATTATATGTGTGTGTTCTCAACAATATCCTGTTCTAAACAAAGTTCTATTCATAAGATCATATGCTTACTGTAATGTCATATATTTAGTATCGCCGCCTCCGCTTCTTCTTCAGTGCTATTATCGCTGACCTACATTGACGGATCTTACAACAACAATAAAAGCAATCCCACAGGGTGAGCAATTAACATGTTCCTACGGCCAACCTGGTTTTACACGATCTATAATTGTAAAAGTTCCACTCCTCTCATTCAATACCAATGCTTTCATAGGCAAGTTGGATTTTGTTGATTGTATTAAGGCGATCTGCTGACGAGTTTAGATATCTATTAACTTTAGTCTAGTCTGGCACAAAGCACAATCAACGGTCTCCCACTGAAGATTAAACTCATTTCAGCAGTGATGCTTTTCCAAATTTGATAACCGCTTTGACCTCGGCAATGTCCCTTATATCTAGATTAAACTGACAACAGATGTAATTTATGGGCATCCACTCCGAATTCAACTCACTATAACACTAATGTTTCGTGACTGTAATTTGCTACTCCACGGAAAGTCTGTACAGATATAAGTAGCTTGGGAGGTTTTCTCATCGATCTCATTCTCTATACAAAATGGCGCCTTTGCCAAAGAAAGACTTAATATTTTAAATCGAAAATAAAGTGTCAAAATACGTGAAAACGATCGTTAGTCCTTTGAAAGCACCCATGTGAAAGACCCCCGAATTTAATAGTCATTAGAATATATAAAGATCGATTTTTTAGTGACAAAACCGTAATACCATAGATAAGCTAGACGGAGGCACAATGCCTGTTGATCCCATAGAGGAAGCCACCATCACAAGTTAAATCGCCAACAAGGAACTTGATGTCATGCTTTAAGTTCAGATTATACGTAATGAATTTTTAAGGCCATAGCGAGTTTCAGATATTTTTGAAGGCATATATTTAGCTAAGTTTCAAGAAGAATTCAGTTACTTTCGAAAGCATGATCAAATTTTGTTTTGTTTTTTATATACGGCAACGATACACCACACAGGGCGAAGAAAACTAACGGCGATATGAAGACACGGATTGTGATTTTAACAATATTGAACATTTGTGGAGCATTTGAAAAGGAAGATTATATTGCCGAACAACATTTTACCTAGAAAGAAATTTGCAATTATTTTTATACTGAACAGTCTTTTAGTTATGAAGAAGTACAACTGTGGACAAAATAAATGGATGACCAATTTCTGAATAAAATTTCCATAACGTAAAGCAATCATTGCGACCTTTTGGGGTACTTCGGATAATAAAATCATACCTCATCTCAGACAGATTACACACTGACTTGCCTGCACCCGTCTTGAATATTTCCTACTTGTGGTATATTTTAGCGATATTTACGTAGCTTGGAGTAAACTTATTGCAAATACTTTAAATAAACCATAATAACAATCTTTTGTTGTCAATAAAGATTTTCTTTAAGAAATACCTTCACTATTTTACTAATTATTGCAAACCAAATTAGCGCATATCTCAACACAACCGTAGTAGAAAAAAACTGCAAAAACAGACGTTATATAACCAGCATTATAAACAAGATGAGAGGGTCAAGACTGCAACCAGCTATAGGCAATTAGTGAACTCTCAGGCAAAAATCAACAGTACATCTTTATAATAAAATGACCAACAATACATTTTTATAATAAAATGACCAACAATACATTTTTATAGAAAAATAACAATCAATGCACCACTAAAAAATATAAAAATACATTTTTATAGTAAAGTTACCAACAATAAATTATATATATATATATATATATATATATATATATATATATAAACATAAATTTACCCTGAAAGTATAAAATTATGTACAGGATATATGTACCTGAAATCTTAAAATTACGTAATAAATATTTAGATTTCGGCATTAAAAAACCCATAGAGATGTTGATATGCCGCTAAAGAAAAGAAACCAATCAACCCTAGTCTGCAGCCTATAGAAGACTATAGGATAATCCGACACTGAATACACATTAATTTTCTCTTAAGATTTTTCTCATTATTAAAATGACTTGACGCACCTATTGTAGATATGATTTTTCTTTAAACTCCAGACCCTAAATGCTAACGGAAACTAAAATGTAACTTGGAAAATCCGTAAAAGAATATAAACATTACGGCAGGTCAAAAGAGTAAAAATTTAGTTTACAATAATCTATGGATATTATGTGAAATATCTTGCGAAATAAAAGTGCACAAATTTCTGTTTTGATTCATTGATTTGTTTTTTACAGTTTATCAACCCTTTGCAGGTTATTTAAATATTTTTAGATTGCACGATTTTTTCAACTTAATAATGGATTTAGTGATACAAGTGCTACTAATTAACCCGTAGCTGGAGGAGAAGAAGATTTGGATTCATGCCTTTCTCAGGGGTATTTCCGCGTAAGTGAATATAACGAACCCAACTTGAATTGGAACTCGACTCTCCGATTGAAAATTCCAAGTCATTACCCATTGGAGCACCTGCGCATCCAAGGACCTGGTATTCCAAACAGTCACCCATCTAGGTATTGACAAGGGTCGACGTTGCTTAACTTCACTGATCGTACGGTATATGGTGTTTCAACGTGATGTGGTCTTAAGCGCAAAAACTTCAGTAAATGCATCCATTATTTTTGGAAATAAGAAAAATGTAAAACAGTCATATAAAATTTCTAACTCACACCATACAAGGTCAAGGGCTACTCAAGGTATAGGTTTAGTGAAGGCGGTTGTTCGGTGAGCGTTAAGATTAAGGGGCGCAATCGATGCAGATATGTGTGAAAGATACCGGTTAATCCTAGATTTGAAGAGGTCGATATTGTAGTGATCAGGAAGGCATCCTCATGCAATTATGTTCCACGAAGAAACAGTTCTTGGGAAGAAGGCGTTATTTTGTCCAAACCCTATATATATATATATATATATATATATATATATATATATATATATGGCAGTGGAGGAATGGATAGCGGCTTGGATTGAGGAATTGGAGGGTCATGTCGAATCAATTACATTCAATTACGTGCTAATACCCTTGGGAAAGATATGAAATATGAATCCTTCTTCTCCAGCTATGGGTAAATAGCAGGACAGATTCTTTTCTACAGCCTTGGATGGCAACTGGACTTGGATAAGGACAACTCTGATTTCAAAACATGCGGAGAGTCGTTTGGGTAACTTGTGGAACGTAGTGCACCAGGTCTCTGTATTCGGTCCTTAAAAAAGACTGAAGAAAATCGTGTTGGAAGAGGACCAACCAATCGTTCAATGGCATATATCGATAAAACCAATGAATTCAGCCGATATCAGCAGGCTTAAACCTAGGGAGTCAGTGCAATGTTCCTTTAGATGTTCAAAACAAGCGATCAACCCCTTCAATTCGATAAACGGCAATTAAGATTCAGTTTAAATGTCTGTATAATCGTTTGTCCCCGTTTTCCGTATATTTTCTTCAAATATGCAGTTCGTAACACATTAAAAATAATTAATGCATGTCTATGACTGGTTAAATACAATCCACATCACGTACAAAAAGAAAACGCATGCATTACGACGGCCGGTTAAATGCAATTCACAACTCATGCATGACAAACATTGGAAAAATGCAATGCTCAATAGATACAAAACAACTCAAGCATTCGCAACGCATATAACCAATTTATGTATGACCACTGTTGGTAAAATACAATTAGCGGTAAAAAAAACATATGCACTGTTGGTTAAATATTACATAAATCAGGAATGGCAGCGTAGATATATCATAAAATATAGAAATCATTAGAAAAATTCTGGACTTTTTAAAAAGTTTTGATTGAAGAATTTGTATACCCTAGTGAACAAACATCCCCTTAACTAAAACCCCTTTCAAAAGAAACTGGAAAAAATTATGAGACATTTTAACTTTTCATTGAATTAAACACTCTGGCGAACCAGGACCAATTAACTACAACCGCTTAAATAAACATGAAAAAATTCAATGAAATGAGAATTTTTTTACTTTTCCTTGAAGTAATTGAATGTCCTAGTGAATAAACGGACCCATCAACTGAAACTCCTTTCATAAGATACATGAAAAAATTACATGACATGAGGCATTTTAACTTTCATTGAATTAAACACCCTGGTGAAAAAAGCAAACAAACAAACAAAAAAAAACAAACAAAAAACGAACTGAGCAAATAACTACAACAACTTAAAAAACATGTAAAAATTCAATGAAATGAGAATTTTTTTTACTTTTCATTGAAGTAATTTAATACCCTGGTAAACAAACGGATCCATTAACTAAAACCCCTTTCCAATGGAACAAGAAAAAAAGGATATGTATAAAATGAGAAAAACAATGTTTATTATTAATACAATAATCTAATATCAACATGTGTCCCTGATCATGGTGGCAATGATTTTAGACAGATTATCGATTATAATCATTAAGGAAAGATATCAATGTATCGAGAATATATTTATCGCTGGGCTTTCAAAACTTACGCGAAACTTTATGAATCCATATCTGCATCACTTTATGTATAAATATCGATCTTTTCAACGTTATTTTCTATTAAATCGTACGAAATATATTTCTCGTAAAGATATTTTGCGAATCACGTTGCGATAAATTCATATGAGTGAGAGTGATCTATCTAACTACAGAGATAGATAATTAATAAACTGTTACAGATAGATAGATAGATAGATAGATAATTAACAGAGGGTGGTAGTTAAATTAATAATTAACAGACTGATACAGATAGATAGATAGATAATTAACAGAGGGTGATAGATAGATAGCTTGATCGATCGATCGATAGAGAGACAGATAATTAATGTGATATAGATAGTTAACAGAGGGTGATAGATTGATAGATCGATCGATAGATAGACAGATAGATAGACATCAGCTAAATTTAATATGAGAGGAGAAATTCTAAAATTGAGATTTAAGCTGATAGCAATAAAATCACACATCGTGTCAAAGGGTTTCGAGATAAAAAGAGCTTTGAAAATATTCCTTAATAACTTACAGGATTCTTCTGTAGTTGAAATAATTTCTCGAGGTCTCGCCTGAATTTTTGACTGTAAAATCCGTACACAAACGGGTTCAGTGCACTATTCAATGCCCATAAATTTAGAGACACATGATAGAATATTGTTTCGCCGAATGACATGGAATTGCTGGAGAAAAATCTCAAGATAACTTGATAAATCGTCAATGGCAAAAAACTGACAATAAACAAGAAAGTAACGATAAAAGTGATTTTGGTTGTTTCAATAATTTTTCGCCGAGCTGATTGGCATAAGATATTAATGTCGTTTATCCTGACATTGGAGGTGTGTGTTGTTTTTACATGTAAATAATATCTTCGAAGTCTTCTCCACAATAGGCCGTAGAGTAACAGCATGGTAAATATCGTAATGATAGTTATACTGAATAGAATTCCCCAATAATATGGTTTAAATTCATTTTCTGGATCTTGTGTGCATTCATAGCCCAGCTCATCTGTGTCGGGTATAATTATTGAGACTTTCCGATAAATAATAAAAGATGGCGATGCTATTACCGCCGCCAGAAGGGAGATAATTATAGCAACATAACGAGAGTGTTTAACAGACAGAACCGTCATAGTCGGGTGACATATTTTTTTGTAACGTTCCACGGAAATAATTAGAAGGGTTATGGCTGAAGCCAATGTTGTGAAATAACCAAGTAATCCGGTGAATTTACAAAGTGTTTCGTTTGGATAAAGAAGTGGTAAGCGCAGAATTATTAAGCATAATGGTACTTCAACTGCACAACTAAGAAAATCAAATATTGCCAGGAGGGTAACAAAATACTGCACTGTAGTTTTCCTCCTGTGGCAGCCATAGACGTAAATGACTAAACCATTTCCTATGGCGCCAAAGAACATAAGAAATACAAGAATTATAAATGCTGGCATTCTGGAGATAAATTCCACATCGTTTAGTTCTTGAATTATTTGAGAATTATTGGTAAATGTTGAATTCATTTTGACACTGATTATAGATATTCAATAAACTTTAATAATCTGGTAAAAGCCAATGAGCGGTAAAATTTTTGATAATTCTGTTAATTTAATTTTCCTATTGTAGGAATTCCTGGTTATCTTGTAAATCACAATTGTCAAATTTGGAATTTATTTCGGTTTTTATATTCTGCACTGTTCCTGGTATTAAATAAGTAAATTCAGCTTTGGTTATTTTCTACGGAAAATCTGGTCCCCTATGAGGTTACATCACACAACAAGTATAATATCAATTCGTGTGTCCACAGTTTTCAACGTCTCTTCCAAAAATCTTCTAATTTGTTTTCTCTAAAGATAGATGAAAATATTCAGGTTTTATCTGTTAACCATTTCTCTCGACTTTCGCAAATGCTATAATAGGTAACATCCAACATTTAACAGGTAAAAGATTCTTCACTTATTTCTGTAGTAAAATTCATTCATACTGAATTCTTCACCATAAATTCTTCACCATGAATTCTCAGTAAATTTTCAGAATAAATTTCACATTTAAAAAAAAATTCCAGTTGTGTTATTTTTGGTTTTGCAGGCTTCCTACATCTTAACTCTCATAGACATATTTGGAAATATATCTTCGAATCCCGATGAAAAGTCCATAAAGATAATTTTTTTAATATCTTCCATTCATAGTGTAGTGTTAATATGTTTTTGCAGGTGAAATTAAAATTTTAAATATAAACAAAATAAATAATCAATGTTTTTCTCCTTGGAATGTTGTTTATTCGTAGATATATTCCAAATTTATGTGCGGAAATAATAAATTGTTTTTGATCCAGATTCAAACTGCAGTGTAAAGTTCTGTATCATCGTTTGGCTCTATTTTCAGTATTTCTTCTCCAAAAATCCTCTTCAAAAGAGATTTTATAAGTATATTATTACTGAGTTTGAATTACTCAGGCAAAAGATAAATCTGGTAAGTGATAAATCCCTGCAGTTTTTCCAAGATATTGACTTGACTTTAGACAGGATTTTGCTGAGGACCGCAAACTTTTTGACAATTCTTATGCAGAATCTTTTCCTCTGTATCGATATATCCAAAAGTCTAGGCAGTAAAGAAAACAAATCAAAATTTTTTATGTGACTCCTGTCAGCCCATACACTTCTGTGCTAATTTCTTTTGAATCTACTGAATTGTCGCCAGCACTCATGGACAAATCCTTCCAGTCGACTCGCCAAAATTGACAATGACGCTTGCGTTTGAACAAGGAACATTAATAGATAATTAGCTTCTATTTGTCGTTAAAACTGTTATTGTTAAGCTTTCCAAATATGAACTCGATCGAAACAGCCAGAATCAAGGAAGAATAATTCTAGTATATCCGCTTGTCTATATCACTCGACACGTATATTCACACATTACATTATCTACGTGTAAGTAATTAACCGTAATATGAAATTGTATACGACTGTTAATATCTGTTGAAAATGTAAAAATAACAAAGACATAAGTGTTTTCTCATTGAAACTAATTCAGCTACAAAAACTAAAAGTGAGACAATACAGAGAAACGACAAAATACATCCTTTTCAATATTAATTCTTACAACTTTTTTCTTCGAAGTCGTTGTTTTCATTTAAGCTTTTTTCTTCTTGAAAATGAGATCCAACACTTAGTGTAGCTATCCTAACAAAAAAAAAAAAATCAAAAACACCTACCTTGTTTAAGCTTATGCTATTGCTCCCACTCAGCTATGGGTCAAATATTAGCGTAGACTTGGGATCAACAAGTTTAAAAGAAGGAAAATAAGTAATTCCAAACCAAAGAGAAACCACTCCCCTATCTTTCCTGTGAATGTCTGGAAATTAACAGATAATAAAAAACAATCTAAGATAGTCATGATCGCCCAAGTTTCGAATGGACATGGCATTAATGACAAATTTAACTCCCACCCCCAGCTATAGGGTTGTTATATAAACAGATTTCCTTGCGGGAAGTGAAAAAAGAGGGTCGGCTTCAAATGTAGGGCTAGTCTGTTGCGTTCACTGTCGTCATTTTTACCCTCTCGCAACACTGGATTAAATAATAAGGTAAACTGATCTGTCTAGACTTGGGTGGCAACTAATCTAAATAAAGGAAAACTCTGAATATCAAAACCGTGATGAAGGCAACGGTAAGAGCTCTTCTCATAAATGTCTGGGAATTCACTCCAGAAAAAATGAGAAGAGTAGAATATTGAACTGTTACGTGATATCTGTCCTACTGTATGGAAGCGAATGCTGGATAATCTCCTCAAAGATGAAGCAACTTGAAGCAACAGAAACAAAGAAATGATTGCTGAACTGTTTGTGATATCAGTTCTGTTATATGGCAGTATGTTGTGGATTCCGGGATGAAATCCGGTATCAAATAATAACAAACGCCAAGAATGAATATAGGAATATAAATGTATTAACGTAATAATACAAACTGGTAATACAGGTTAGTAGTTCCAGGAATGTGGGTTAGTAGAAATATATATATATATAGTCTTTGGTATCGACGTATCGCTGTATGACTTCTTACTGAGTCTACGTGCTCGTTACGGTGACTCTAGCGCCATCTGACTGCCCAAACGTTCTACCGACCGACTCAACGTTCTAATACTACTACTACTTGACTTCTGTTCGGGTATTCACTGGTAGTAGTATATGTATACCTTGGGTGAGTCCATTTGTGTGAAAAGGAGAGATCCCTCAACACAGTAAATGATAGATAATCTTCTCAAAGATGAAGAAGTGACTTGAAGGAACAGAAACAAAGAAAAGAATACTGAACTGTTCCGTAATACCAGTCCTCCTATATGGCAGTGAATGCTGGATAATATCCTCACACATGGAGAATAGACTTGAAGCAGTAGAAACGAAGAAAAGAGTACTGAACTGTTATGTGATATCTGTCCTCCTATATGGCAGTGAATGCTGAACAATCTCCCCAAACAGGAAGAGAGACTTGAAGCAACAGAAACAAAGAAAAGTGTACTGAACTGTTACGTGATATCTGTCCTCCGATATGTTAGTGACTGCTGCATAATCTCCTCATACATGAAGAAGAGACTGGGGCACCTCGAGGCGTTGTAATGGTTAGCAAGCTTGTCTCGCTAGCACGATTACGAATGAGTAGTGAGTTCGATCCTCACTGGGTGCCCCATACTTTCGGCCTTGTGCCGCATCTAAGCCACGCTTGGAAAATCGCTACATGAAGTAGAGACTTGAATCAACAGAAATAAAAGTACTGAACTGTTATATATCAGTTCTGTATGTCAGCGAATACTGGATAATCTACTCAAATATGAAGAAGAGATTGAAGCAACAAAAATATGTTTCTACTTAATTCAACCATCGCGCCCTACAACACCAGGAAGAGACAGTTGAAATTTCTAGAGCCCATAATGAGGAAAGAAGGTGTGGAAAGTTTGATACTCAGAGGACATACTGAAGGCGAGAGGAACAGAGGAAAACAGCGTATAACCTACCTAGCGAGCTTGAATAAATAGATGGCGGACAAAGATTTAAGGGAGATAACAAAAAGACAAAAATTATTAAGAGTTACAATGGACAGGAAATTGTGGAGAGCCATGATCGCCTACGCCCTGAAGGGACACGGTACGAAGAAGACAAAGAATACGTCAATTCTTCTCCAAATTAGAATAAAGTGCCAAATACAATGATTGAATCATCTACCATTAATATGACGAGGTTACAAATAATTTGCAGTAAAATTGTCGTAAGTTAAATTCATTCAGCTAAATCATGTCTTCTTCAAGGTAAAAAGCATTAGATAAGATGATCGATGTCACGGGAAGAATAATCGCCTTTTTCCTAACGAGGATTAATGCTGTGATATATCCAGATTAGACGAGTTTTACACATGCGTACAATCGAAGACCACTTAGTGCGCATCAGACTCTCACTGTGAGATTAGCCTTGGCTCCATTCCTATAATGTGACACGCTGAAATAATTGGCCTAATAAGAGAGTTGTGTAATAATTGTTTCTGTATTTGCTTTTGTGGTAAATGGGGCAGGGTGGAAGAGAAAGTAATTAAAATTAGTTACACTTTCTTTTGTACTGATGTATCAAAAAGCCTACTTTTTAAAAATTAATATGACAGTAGTTAATTAATATTAATAAAATTAATATGACAGTAGTTAATGTATTTCTTCTGTTTTAACTAAGATAAGAATATCATCTACATATCTTAGGTAGAGGGAAATTTTTTTTACTTGTGTTAAATATCTTAATTTCAAGGTTAGTCAATGTTACTGAATGTTGGTCCCAGAAGTGATCCCATGCAAACGCCATCACATTGTATGTAGATATTATTTTTGGTGATCGTAGAAGAGAATCTCAGTGGTACAGGTCAAATGTAGTTTTTGTTATATATTAAGTTTGATTTTTAGTGGAGGGAGAGACAGATTGTTCTAAATATTATTTGTAATTATATCAATCGTTTTTGGATATGGTTTCTATATTTGTTTTTTTTATGCTCACTCATATTGAAATACTTGTAAAAATTCCGTAAGTATCAATAGAACGGATAAATTTTAGAATTCTAAAATAACTATAACAGAGTCCGTTCGCGCGTGTTTTGAAAAATCACTATGACAACGGGATACATATTTTATAGCATGTTTGTCTTTGTAATTTGCTCCTGAAGATGATCTTAGAAAAGATCGAAAGTACTTGGGTTTAAAAAACACTCAAAAAACTACGGCGCTTTGTTTGATGAATTTCATCTCAATATCAAGAAACTGATTAGACAACTTGAAAGGATCAGTATAAAAATAATTATACACAATATGTCTATATTATTCAATTAAACCTGTTTGAATGAAGATATGCCGCCTACACACACATACACATACACACACATATAAATATACATCATTAATACAAGTAAAAGGGTTGACACACTGTAAATTGATGTTAACTCCAGTATCCGGATATATATAGATGATGTCACACATTATGAAAAAGGACGTATAAACATATATATATATATATATATATATATATATATATATATATATATATATATATATATATATATATTGTTAAATATAACATACAATGAATGTCTATTATATCTGTTGATGACCCGTCTAATGTTTGTATGCTTGCTTTAATCTCGGGTGAAAATAAAGACAAAATTGTCCAACATTTGGATATTTTTTATTAAGTTGGTGCTTGATCTAAGCTTTCGGCTCTCATGAGCCATCTTCAGAGTGGTTATACGGGCATTTTAAAAAGAGGTATTCACGATCGAACATTATATTTTGTTATGTTAGCAGAAGATTGCTATACGACGATAACTTTCGCGGAATAGCAGACGCAGTTCGTAAGTTCAAGATGCGGTTCCATGACGTCATAACACGCGAGAGGCCTAAATATTATCAATACAACCAGATGTCTAGATGCAAGGCAATGTGTTGTGACTACTTTGAAATGTAAGTTTGTTGAGTGTGGGTTGCTTCCTTTTAATGTAGATGGCCTCCAATATCTGAAGGTCCTTTTTACTGTGTGTCTGTGTGAGTATTATTGTGTTATCAACTAATATCAGTCTGATATTATTTACATGCCTATGTTTTTTTCTAAGAAATGTTGTTTAATAGAACAAAGGTAATAATAATATAAAGAGTTAGATAAAGTTTTCTTTTATAACGGCTAATTTAAATCGTTGGGGACATTCGCTATTATAATAATAATATGTCAGTTCATAGAATCTTGCGTTCGACACTGATTAAAAAAGGCTTATCGCATTCAATCACTGCATGTCATAACTACAAAGATTATCCAAAAGATTGAGCAGCGAGGTATGCAGAAAAAGTAGATCAAATCGAAAATGAAAGTTTATTGGGTAACATCTTATATACTGATGTGGTTACTTTCTAAACATGTGGTAAACTCAAACAACACATGTGACATATCTGATCCAATTGAGAACCAGCTGAAGCTGTAGAATGATAATAAGATACTCTCCAAAAGTTAACGTATGAATTGGAATGACTAAATCCAAAAACGGAAGGCACGTTCTTCGTTAAGAAAGCCTCTGTGGAAGGTATCATCTACCTTGATATGATTCATCAGGTTCTCTAACCACAGCTTCTTGATGGTGCTGTGCTTGATGATGTGTTTCAACAAGATGGTGCACCATGTCATTATGCTCTAGTTGTCCTAGCATACCTTAACAGACGCTTTGCAGATCTGTGGATTGGACGTAGATGACCTCAGCGTTGACCGCCTCCTTGGGATTTGATCTACATAGATTTCTTTGCATGGGTTTTCATAAAAAAAAAAACCCCAAAGATTTATCGCCAAAAGATGAATGGTTTAGCTGAGCTTAACGGACGCATTCATTTAGCAGCGCAGAAGATACCTTTTGAAAATGCTGCAAAATGTGTTTCTCAACGCTAAAGATAGATGCGAAATTTGCAGGGATACAGACGGAGCTCATGTTGAAAATTTTCTATAAAGGTTTGACGTAAATCTAATTTTATTGTATAAGTAATAAACATAAAATTAAATGGGACATCTATATATAGTGTGAATATAGGGATCTTTTTCATATCCAACCCTGACTCTTGTACTACACAGATCTGCCTTCTTGGCAACTCTGATCATGTGGTAGTGTCTGTAAACATCTCCTACCGCTGCCCCACCAGCCAATAAGTTCCCATCAAGAGAATATCCTTATATTAATAACGATCAGTTTGGGACTCGTCCGTGATTTCCTTCGTGACGTCCAATGAAAAGAAGTTTTTAATCATCCCGTTTAATAATGTGCGTCTGAGGCCCCCCTCTTTGATGGAAGCCGGCAACGATGCTTTCATTCTAGCAAGGAAATACCAAGTTAAACCGCGTCCAGCTCCATGGTTCTCACACTCATGCTGGGTCGCTATAAGCCACAAGAATCACTTCTTCCGTCTGCACCAGAGCGATACGTCTCATTGCAACAGATGTCTCTTTGTCTCTGCTCGTAACGAGTGCAGGCATGTCCTCAATGGACGGAAGTTCTTCTTTACTGAAAGAATGAAACAACGTATAGCATCTCTTCAGTCGGTTTCAGAGATCATTGGCGGATCTACAAGAGTGTGCTGAACAACACAAAATCCCCAGTCGCTCACCTATTTAATTAATTCGATGTCATGGCTTCTACAGAAGATAAGGTTTAATGATTTTCTCGGAAATTCTCTTCCAACTCAACACTCGACTCATCTGGAGTACCCACACCTAATTTTCCCTCTAAAACTCCACTGAGTGATATGCGCATAACCCCATCGCTGGTGTTGGATATCATTTCTAAGTTAGACTCCCATAAGTCAAGTGAAGGTGACTGGGTACCAGAAATATGCTCCCGAGCTGTCCCCAGTTCTCTTCGAACTCTACAACGATTGCATTCACTTACATGCTTATACCCCTGGGAAAGGTATGGATCCTCTTCTCCCCCCCAGCTATAGGTAAATTGCAGGAGAGACACTCTTCCAACTCTACAACTATTGCCTCCCTCCTTCCTGCTTTTCAGCTTAATGGAAGTACTCCACTGTAGTGCCTGTTTTTAAGAACTAGAGAGAACCTTCTGACCCCTTCTAACTATCGCTCAGTTAGTCTCCTAGCACTTTTCCTCAAAGTATTCGAGGTACGGTGGCGTAATGGATAGCGGCTCGGATTGAGGAATCGGAGAACCGAGTTCGAATTCCAGTCTGAACGGACTCGCTTCTAGATTCTTTCACACGAACGCGGATTTTCCCCAAGGCTTTATACTGAGTCCAACGCATTTTTTGATCTTAATCAATGATCTTCCCGATTTCATCAGTTCCCAAGTAGGCATTTATGCACATGACAGTACCATTTACTCCTCTCTCAATAGCAAATCTGTCAAAGTAGTAAAGGACCTCCAAGCAGTGGAAATAACAGCAAAGGAAATGACTTGCAAATTTTAATGCCTCAAAAACTAAACTGGTCCCATTTAACCATCACAGTGAAACTTCCCAGCTCGCCATGCCGCATGACTGATGCTCGACTCCAGGAGAGAGTCTCACTGCGACTTCTTGGCCTCACCTTTTCAACTGACTTGAAGTGGAACGACTACATTGAATCAATAGCTGCATCTATTGCAAGGAAATTTGGTTAATTTTGTCAGGCCAGAATGTTTTTCTCGTTAGAGTTCATCTTGTATATTTACAAATCTACCATTTGTCCGTTTATTGAATACTGTTGCCATAAATGATCTAGTTCTCCTGCTGTTCATTTAGAGGTTCTTTACAAAATCCTAAGAATAATCTGCAATGTAATCGATCCTGACCTGGCCTCTCGACATCAGTCACTTTCTGACAGACGTGATGAGGCTTCCCTCTGTCTTTTCTACAAATATTTGCATAGCACTTACTCTGACGACCTTTTCTCCATGGTACCCCGACGACCTAAATTGAAGCTTATACTTTTAAAATAGTTAATTATAACCGCGACTTCTACTGCTTCTTACCTTGCACTTCCATGCATTTAAATGCAACGCCAACAGCCATTTTCTGTTGAGATGAACACCTCTTTTATCTGTTATCCTTTCATCAAGACCAACTATACCCAGCCGTTTCTCTCACTTTTACTGTCTGTAACACCCTGCATACTAGTGACACCCTCTTCCTTGGGGTGAAATGATTAATATATATATATATATATATATATATATATATATATATATATATATATATATATATATATATATATATATGAGTAATTGATTTTGGGGATTTAGGCTAATTTTATAGTAATTCGTCGAGCTTAGAATCCTCAACAGAATTCAGAACGGCCGTTTCGTCCTATCTGGGACTCATCAGCAGTGCGCATCCACTACCGAGAATCGAACCCGGATCGCTTCGATACAACGCGAACTTCATACCACAGGACTCAGTATTGGATGCGCACTGCTGATGAGTCCCAGATAGTGCTTTCTGCATTCTGTTGAGGATTCTAAGCTCGACGAACTACTATAATATATATATATATATATATATATATATATATATATATATATATATATGTAAAAACAACTGAAAAGTTGTAAATTAATAAAATTAAATGTTTTTTGTTTTTTTGTGAAAGTATTTATTTATATTTTTTTCATATATATATATATTTTATATTTCAGATTGTTTAAACAACATCTAAAATATTACTACAGTTAGATTTATGTTAGAAATATTCAAACACAGTTGCATTCCATATCACGTGACGTCCGCGTCTCGCGACGGAAGCTACTTAATGTAAACAAACTTCTGAAAACAGCCATTTCTGATGAAAGATCGGGGCCGATCTGAAATATCAAATATATATATATATATATATATATATATATATATATATATATAAAAATATAAATAAATACTTTCACAAAAAAACCCAAAAACCATTCATTTTTTAATAATTTACAACTTTCCAGGTGTTTTTTCTATATTATATACATATTAAGAAAGTATACGTGGCTTCTCATTATGCTATACACACACACACACACACACACACACACACACATACATATATATATATATATATATATATATATATATATATATATATATATATATGTAGATACGTAATTTTCAGGCCATGTAATCTGTGTTTTGGCTCGACTATTTATATATGCTGGTGAATGGTGCATTATGGGTAGGTCTATTTTATTATTCTAACGGCTGTTGGGTGGACGGTAACGGCTGTGTTTCAACCTATTCTCGGGCTTGAGAAACTACATTTTCTAATTAAATGTTAATGTTTCGCAAATATATTTTGATTAAAGTTAACAGTGTTTTATATTTTTTAAAACCTTTTTGCATCTGGTCTTATGATTTTGACCAGGGGTGTCAGCATAAAGGCAAAAGGAAAACATATTTTAGCCGGTGCGTTTCGTCCCTTGATCGACTTTATCAAGGCAAGGATTTTATTTTACAACAAGTATTTATGAACAAAAGTAAAAACGCTGATATTTAAAAAAAAAATTAATTCAAGAAACGTTCATAAAGGCTAACTGAAAAGTCTAGATAAACTATGGAGGACCCTAAGGGACGTAAATTAAAACTTAATAAACAACTCCTAAATTACTCCTTCACAAATCCAACAGACATGACTATACAAATGTAAAATGATTGAAAGAAAACGATTAAATTTATACCCTTCTTTTATTTAAAATATATAATAAATAAAATAATCCTAAACTAAAATAATATTCATATTAATTACGTTATTTACAAAAAAAAGAAAAGAAAAGATGATTCCCTTTACTTTTTTCAGTTTCTTAAGTAAGTTTTCTACTGAATGATGGAAAGAACATTTCAGTCAATCCAAGACTTTGCAGAGAATCGGAAAAAGGATTCTTCTTTTTCAGAAATTGTTATCATTGCAAATTAATATCGATGTGTCGCATCGATAGATAGATAGATAGATAGATAGATAAAAGGAAAGAAAGATTACGAATAGATAGATAGATAGTGTTATGGGAACTTACCCATAATAGTAATGGACTATCCCGTACACCATAAATACTGCGTCTCGAGAGGAAGCAGTAGTGTGAGTGAGACACAGTGAGTCAGTGAGTGAGTCAGGCAGTCGGCTAGTCACAGAGTGAGTGCGTCAGTCAGTCAGAGACAGAGTCGCGTCAGACGATTACTGTAAGACATTGGAATAGTGATACTGGTCGAGACAACATAGTTCTCTCTAACCTAACCCGATTGTGATTACTAACACTTCTACTTCTTTTGTACATATTCTGTTTGTAATATATCTGTGTTATTCCATACCTGTGTTCGAGTTATTCTTCATTGGTTCTACCTTGGACCATCACCGTGGTACAAGGAACCTGGACCATAATAGATAGATAGATAGATAGATAGATAGATAGATAGATAAATAAATAAATAATTAATAGAGGATGAATAATAAATAAATAATTAACAGACTGATACGGAAAGATAGATAGATAGATAGACAATTAGCAAAGGGTTTATAGATTGATAGATCGATCGATAGAGAGATAGACAATTAACAAAGTGTGATAGATAGATAGATAGATAGATAGATAGATAGATAGATAGATAGATAGATAGATCGATAGATAGATAGATATAAGATAAATTTAACATGATAGGAGAAATTCTAAAATTGAAATTTAAGCTGATAGTAATAAAATCACACATCATGTCAAAGGGTTTCGAGATAAAAAGAGCTTTGAAAATATTCTCTAATAACTTACAGGATTCTTCTGTAGTTGAAATAATTTCCCGATGTCTCGCCTGAAGTTTTGACTGTAAAATCCGTACACAAACGGGTTCAGTGCACTATTCAATGCCCATAAATTTAGGGACACATGATAGAATATTCTCTCACCAATTGACACAGGATTGCTGGTGAAAAATCTCAAGATACCTTGATAAATCGTCAATGGCAAAAAACTGACAATAAACAAGAAAGTGACAATAAAAGTGATTTTGGTTGTTTCAATAATGTTTCGCCGAGCTGATTGGCATAAGATATTAATGTCGTTTATCCTGACATTGGAGGTGTGTGTTGTTTTTACATGTAAATAATATCTTCGAAGTCTTCTCCACAATAGGCCGTAGAGTAACAGCATGGTAAATATCGTAATGATAGTTATACTGAATAGAATTCCCCAATAATATGGTTTAAATTCATTTTCTGGATCTTGTGTGCATTCATAGCCCAGCTCATCTGTGTCGGGTATAATTATTGAGACTTTCCGATAAATAATAAAAGATGGCGATGCTATTCCCGCCGCCAGAAGGGAGATAATTATAGCAACATAACGAGAGTGTTTAACAGACAGAACCGTCATAGTCCGGTGACATATTTTTTTGTAACGTTCCACGGAAATAATTAGAAGGGTTATGGCTGAAGCCAATGTTGTGAAATAACCAAATAATCCGGTGCATTTACAAAGTGTTTCGTTTGGATAAAGAAGTGGTAAGCGCATAATTATTAAGCATAATGGTACTTCAACTGCACAACTAAGAAAATCAAATATTGCCAGGAGGGTAACAAAATACTGCACTGTAGTTTTCCTCCTGTGGCAGCCATAGACGTAAATGACTAAACCATTTCCTATGGCGCCAAAGAACATAAGAAATACAAGAATTATAAATGCTGGCATTCTGGAAATAAATTCCACATCGTTTAGTTCTTGAATTATTTGAGAATTATTGGTAAATGTTGAATTCATTTTGACACTGATTATAGATATTCAATAAACTTTAATAATCTGGTAAAAGCCAACCAGCGGTAAAATTTTTGATAATTCTGTTAATTTAATTTTCCTATTGTAGGAATTCCTGGTTATCTTGTAAATCACAATTGTCAAATTTGGAATTTATTTCGGTTTTTATATTCTGTACTATTCCTGGTTTTAAATAAGTAAATTCAGCTTTGGTTATTTTCTACGGAAAATCTGGTCCCCTATGAGGATACATCACACAACAAGTGTAATATTAATTCATGTGTCCACAGTTTTCAACGTGTCTTTCAAAAATCTTCTAATTTGTTTTCTCTAAAGATAGATGAAAATATTCAGGTTTTATCTGTTAACCATTTCTCTCGACTTTCGCAAATGCTATAATAGGTAACATCCAACATTTAACAGGTAAAAGATTCTTCACTTATTTCTGTAGTAAAATTCATTCATACTGAATTCTTCACCATAAATTCTTCACCATGAATTCTCAGTAAATTTTCAGAATAAATTTCACATTTAAAAAAAAAAGTCCAGTTGCGTTATTTTTGGTTTTGCAGGCTTCCTACATCTTAACTCTCATAGACATATTTGGAAATATATCTTCGAATCCTGAGGAAAAGTCCATAAATATAATTTTTTTAATATCTTCTATTCATAGTGTAGTGTTAATATTATGTTTTTTACAGGTGAAATTAAAATTTTAAATATAAACAAAATAAATAATCAATGATTTTCTCCTTGGAATGTTGTTTATTCGTAGATATATTCCAAATTTATGTGCGGAAATAATAAAATTGTTTTTGATCCAGATTCAAACTGCAGTGTAAAGTTCTGTATCATCGTTTGGCTCTATTTTCAATATTTCTTCTCCAAAAATCCTCTTCAAAGGAGATTTTATAAGTATATTATTACTGAGTTTGAATTACTCAGGCAAAAGATAAATCTGGTAAGTGATAAATCCCTGCAGTTTTTCCAAGATATTGACTTGACTTTAGACAGGATTTTGCTGAGGACCGCAAACTTTTTGACAATTCTTATGCAGAATGTTTTCCTCTGTATCGATATATCCAAAAGTCTAGGCAGTAAAGAAAACAAATCAAAATTTTTTATGTGACTCCTGTCAGCCCATACACTTCTGTGCTAATTTCTTTTGAATCTACTGAATTTTCGCCAGCACTCATGGACAAATCCTTCCAGTCGAGTCGCCAAAATTGACAATGACGCTTGCATTTGAACAAGGAACATTAATAGAAAATTAGCTTCTATTTGTCGTTAAAACTGTTATTGTTAAGCTTTCCAAATATGAACTCGATCGAAACAGCCACAATCAAGGAAGAATAATTCTAGTATATCCGCTTGTCTAAATCACTCAACACGCATGTTCACACATTACATTATCTATGTGTAAGTAATTAACCGTAATATGAATTTAGTCATTGTTGAGGAAGTTTAAAGTATATATGCCTGTTAATATCTGTTGAAAATATGATAATAACAAAGTCAATATTTAAATCGTACTTTACGTTTGATTTGTATTTCCTCACTGAAACTAATTCAGCTACAGAAACAAAATTTCTGTCAATACAGGAAATTCAAAATGTATTTGTGTGTATTCGTGTGTAACATTTAAGATATAACTAAAACTATAGCTGTTAAAATACAATATGTATAAAGGCAAAAGTGAAACTTATCTTATCCGATGCGTTTCGACCTCTGACGGATTTATCAAGGGAAATATAGGGATTTTGTTTTGCTGCAAATATTTATAAACAAAAGCAAAATCGTTGATAGTTTAAAAAAAAATTCATCATGGCTAATTGAAACGTCGAGATAAATTATGGAGGACTTTAAGGGACGTAAATTAATGTTTAATAAACAACTTCTAAATTACCCCTTTCCAAATCCAGACATGACTATGCAAATGTAAAATGTTTCAAAGAATACGATTAAATCTATACCCATCTTTTATTTAAAATATATAATAAATAAATTAATTCCAAACAAAAATAATATTCCTATTAATTACATTTATTTACAAAAAAGATGATACGATTACTTTTTTCAGTCTGTTAAGTAAGTTTTCTACTGAATGATGGAAAGAACATTTTAGTCAATCCAAGACTTTGCAAAGAATCGGAAAAAATGATTCTTCTTTTTCACAAATTGTTGCCATTGCAACTTAATATCAACGTGACGAATCATCTCGTCAATAATACACAAAAACGTGACCATGTGATTATGATGGCCGAATACTACAAGGCTAACTGTCAAATCTCGTATCAATTTTCTCATTCATCATGTTTTCACAGCACACAACCTCGATTTCGACAACCAAAACTAAAGTTCTTTCATATAAATTCTATTTATAAACTACCGTTGTTTATTGTCAATATTTTTATTTTTTATATATATATATTATGGCAGTGGAGTAATTGGATTGAGGAATTTGAGGGCTGAGTCGAATCATTTACATTCATTTACGTGCTAATACCATTGGAAAAGTTATGAATCCTCCTCTCTCCAGCTATGGGTAAATAGCAGGACAGACGGGGTTCTATACCCTTTGATGGACACTAGTCTAAGAGAAGGACAACTCTGAATTCAAAACCTGTTTAGGGTCGTTTGGGTACCTTGTGGAACGTAGTGCACCAGGTCTCTGTATTCGCTCCTTCAAAAACGGTGGTTGGTTTAACACAAAACCTTCACGAATAAAACCAACTCTCATGTGCTGGTGTCGGGCTGTCTCGTTCCGAGGAACTGAGCTGCTTTGCCCCCCCCTACTTTGAATACGACGTGAAAGTCGAATATATATAAATAACATCATCACTTGATAAGACACCGGATGTGTTGAAACAAAATGGCTATTTTTGTAGTGATTTTATAACATATTTATGTTATAATGTTTAAATAAATAATTATATATATATATATATATATATATATATATATATATATATGTGTGTGTGTGTGTGTGTGTGTGTGTGTGAAGAAATATAGTCTTAAAGTGTGGTATATTCATGGGATAAAGTGCTCAATATCAGAGACAGAACGTGTGTAAATATAAAAGTGAGCATAGAAGTCAACACTTAGAGGCGACAGTCTGTTTCATGCTAGATGCAATCGTCAGGCCACGATATATATATATATATATATATATATATATATATGTATGTATAAAAGTGAACATTGAAGTAAACAGTCAGAGGCAACAGATTGTTTATTTCTAGGGGCAATCAGTTGGCCTGATGATAGCGTCAAGCATGAAACAGTCTGTCGTCTCTGAATGTTGAGTTCAATGTTCACTTTTATATTTACATACGATCTATTTCTGATATTGAGCACTTTATTCCATAAATATAGCACACCTTAAAACTATCTTTCTTCACACACACACACACACACACACACACACACACACACACATACATATATATATATATATATATATATATATATATATATAAAGCATGTGGACATAAAATTTGAAATGGAAATGAGATGGTACTGACCATTATGTCGACTGCGTGTTCAAATACATTGTCCAACGGCGCACCCATAAGCATACACCAAAACAATTACATAAATGTGCTTTATATATATATATATATATATATATATATATATATATATATATATATATATAACCTAAATATATATATATAACCTAAAATATATATATATATATATAACCTATATATATATATATAAACTATATAACCTATATATATATATATATATATATATATATATATATATATATATATATAACCTATATTAACCTTAATCTTAAGGAGCCAGGCAAACCTACCTACGTTTCACCTAAACTGATCTTTAAGCCGGCTTTACCCTGAAGACCCGTTTGTCTGGCGACTTGGGATTACTTTAGGTTATCGCTCTACTTAGTGTATTGAGCACTTTACGTAGTTGTCTTTTTACTCTTTTTACTCGTTTAGTTTTTTTCTTCTTTGGACTTGACGATTGTTTTCGCCCTGTTGTAATGTTCTTGGTTCTTTCTATTTTATTTCTCATTTTTCTTCGGGTACCTATTTTTCCTATTCAAGTTCAGCTATCCGAGGTTTTCCAAACGAGTACCAACACACACACACACACACACACACACACACACACACACATATATATATATATATATATATATATATATATATATATAATGCCAGTTAGCTCTTTAGACTGAGGGTTTTTTTGGAAATGAAATAAATTTGTCCAGACAAAAGGAAGAGAGGGAGGGGAAAAATAAAGCAAAAGGAAAATTTTTTATAATAAAAGAGGAAGAAAGAACAAGAAAAAATTCAATATAAAATATGTGAAGAAAATTTTGGGGAAGAGAGAAAAAAAGAGAGGGGCCGAGAGAGATAGAGAAAGAAAGGGAGGGACAGAAAAGAAAGGAAAGAAGGAAGATTTAAATATGCGTCCGTAGGTTGAACCAGATATAATTTTTTTCTTAAAGGGCTGAACAAGTTAATATACAGTGTAAGGGAGGAGGCTGATCAGAAAAAAAACGATACAGTAATATGTTTAATTGTCATGTCATTTCCGACAGCAAAAAGTCATCATCCCATTATAGTCATCACAATTTCAAATTAATAATAATAATAATAATAATAATAATAATGATAATAATAATAATTATGATAATAATATAATAATGGTGACAATAATAATAATAATGATGATAAAAATAATAATGATAATAATTATGATGATAATAATAATAATAATAATGATAATAATAATAATAATAATAATAATAATAATAATAATAATAATAATAATAATAATAATAATAATAATAATTATGATAATAATATAATAATGGTGACAATAATAATAATAATGATAATAATGGTAATAATAATAATAATAATAATAAGAAGAAGACGAAGAAGAAGAAGTAAAAAGAAGAATGATAATAATAATAATAATAATAATAATAATAATATCCAACATCAATAAAATAAAGTAAATTAAATAAAATAAAAAATGTAAATAATATAAAAAGATATTAAATAATTGAATAATTCCAGAAATAAATACAGAACAAATTTAAAGAACAACTTTGAAAAATATAGATCACGATAAAAATATTAAAGATAATACTGTCAATAATATTAATATAAAACTAATATTAATTAATAATTTAAAATTAGAAATGATGTAGGCAAGACAATCACATAAATGACCAGATATAAAAAATTGTTTTTGTGGTACTCGTTTTTTACTTTCTTTTCAGAGAATAAATTGTATAAAAAATGGCCGAATGTTTTATATATACAATCGTTTTCGGCTATACTTTTAGCCATTATCCAGTATGAATTTTATTTTACTATTAACTTAAATTAGAAAATTAAGTAAAATCACCACTGACACTTTAAAATTCTGTTACCAATGCTGATGTAAGATCCTTTAAATAAAAAAAAAGATTTTTCAGATTACTATCCATTATACGCATATGAAAATGTTAAAATACACAAACCGTATCTGTCTATATTTCTGAGATGAGGTATTATGTACACTATTTACATTATTCGAACTATTGTCCTCATCTTTGTTGCCATATTTATTACAACGTTCCGGCCTTTCAGTGTCTGTCTATATTTCTGAGATGAGGTATTATGTACACTATTTACATTATTCGAACTGTTGTCCTCATCTTTGTTGCCATATTTATTACAACGTTCCGGCCCTTCAGTGTCTGTCTATATTTCTGAGATGAGGTATTATGTACACTATTTACATTATTCGAACTATTGTCCTCATCTTTGTTGCCATATTTATTACAACGTTCCGGCCCTTCAGTATCTGTCTATATTTCTGAGATGAGGTATTATGTACACTATTTACATTATTCGAACTATTGTCCTCATCTTTGTTGCCATATTTATTACAACGTTCCGGCCCTTCAGTATCTGTCTATATTTCTGAGATGAGGTATTATGTACACTATTTACATTATTCGAACTATTGTCCTCATCTTTGTTGCCATATTTATTACAACGTTCCGGCCCTTCAGTATCTGTCTATATTTCTGAGATGAGGTATTATGTACACTATTTACATTATTCGAACTATTGTCCTCATCTTTGTTGCCATATTTATTACAACGTTCCGGCCCTTCAGTGTCTGTCTATATTTCTCAGATGAGGTATTATGTACACTATTTACATTATTCGAACTATTGTCCTCATCTTTGTTGCCATATTTATTACAACGTTCCGGCCCTTCAGTATCTGTCTATATTTCTGAGATGAGGTATTATGTACACTATTTACATTATTCGAACTATTGTCCTCATCTTTGTCGCCATATTTATTACAACGTTCCGGCCCTTCAGTATCTGTCTATATTTCTGAGATGAGGTATTATGTACACTATTTACATTATTCGGATTATAGTCCTCATCTTTGTTGCCATATTTATTACAACGTTCCGGCCCTTCAGTATCTGTCTATATTTCTGAGATGAGGTATTATGTACACTATTTACATTATTCGAACTATTGTCCTCATCTTTGTCGCCATATTTATTACAACGTTCCGGCCCTTCAGTATCTGTCTATATTTCTGAGATGAGGTATTATGTACACTATTTACATTATTCGGATTATAGTCCTCATCTTTGTTGCCATATTTATTACAACGTTCCGGCCCTTCAGTATCTGTCTATATTTCTGAGATGAGGTATTATGTACACTATTTACATTATTCGGATTATAGTCCTCATCTTTGTTGCCATATTTATTACAACGTTCCGGCCCTTCAGTATCTGTCTATATTTCTGAGATGAGGTATTATGTACACTATTTACATTATTCGAACTATTGTGCTCATCTTTGTCGCCATATTTATTATAACATTTCGGCCTTTCAGTGTCTGTCGATATTTCTGAGATGAGGTATTATGTAAACTATTTACATTATTCGGACTATTGTCCTCATCTTTGTTGCCATATTTATTACAACGTTTCGGCCGGTGTACGCTCCAGCCTTCTTCAGTTGGTTGGAATGTCGAACTGAACCCTTTATTTCGCTTTCTGGAGTAGACTGTTCTAGTTCCACGTGCCGTTATTGAATGGATGTCAGTTATCAGTTATCTCCTGTAAAATCCCCTCTCCAAGTTCTCCAGTGCCTTATCCGGGTATTGAACTCACACTCTTTGTCACTGGATCTAACTAACGCCTCTATCCTCTGTGCCATGTGTCTTTGTAATAAATATGGCGACAAAGATGAAGACAATAGTCCGTATAAAGTAAATAATGTACATAATACCTCATCTCAGAAATATAGACAGATAAATTCACTACTTCGTTATATTAAAATCTACAAGTAAAACCTCTTGCCATCTTAATTTTAGTAGTCAATCTCATCTCAGATATAAAATACGTGTTATTAAAAGTTTCCATATGCAACCGTACGAGAATTCATCCTCTCGTTCGCTTTTCTTTAAAGAACCTCGTAACGTGAATCAAATGCTTGTTAATAACGGATTTCTAAACCATCTTATAGATTACCATATTAGACTTTTCCTTTCTGATGTAACCAACAGCAATACTGAATATACTGAAAAAACAATAACATTAACATTTTTACAAGAATCAAATGCCTATTAATTTTAAAACGATCCTTCTCTTACAAATATTATAAAAGAAATATACAACTCCAGTTGACAAACACAAGAAAATTAAATTAATGATTTATTGCGAAATAATTTGAAGAGAGTTCCGCAATCAAGAAGTGCGAGAGAAGAAACTGTTAGCGTAGAATTTAAGGTTACATATAGCCATTTAAAATTTAAAATTTTGATAACTTGCCGCCAATGATGATATGTTGCTAATTTAACACATACACAAAGAAAGAAAGAAAGTAAGATAAGGAGGAAGAAAGAAAGAAAGAAAGAAAGAAAAAAGAAAGAAAATAAATAAAGACGACAAAAATGAAAGAAAGAGAGAAAAAAGAGAGAATGGAAGAAGAAAGAAAAAGGACACAAAAAAAGAAAGAAGAAAGAAAGAATGAAAGAAAGAAAGAAAAATGAAAGAAAATAAAGAAAGAAGATAAAAAGAAAAGAAAGAGAGAGAAAAAGAAAGAATGAAAAAAGAAAGAAAAAGGAAAGAAAGAAGAAAGAAAGAAAGAAGAAAGGAAAGAAATAAAAAGAAAGAAACAATGAAAGAAAGAAAGAAAAAAGAATGAAGATACAAAAAGAAAGAAAGAATGTGAAAAAAGAAAGAATGAAAGAAGAAAGAAAGAGGAGAGAAAGAAAAGGAAAAAAGAAAGAAAGTAGGAAAGAAAGGAAAGAAGTAAAACGAAAGAAAGAATGAAAGAAAGAAGGAAGAAAGAAAGAAAAAGAAAGACGCTACAAAAGGAAAGAAAGTGAGAAAAAAAGAAAGAATGAAAGAAGAAAAAGGAAACAAAAAAATGATGAAAGAGGAAAGAAAGAAAGAAGGAAAGAAAGGAGAAAAAACGAAAGAAAGGGAAAAGAAAGAAAGAAAAAGAAAGAAGATACAAAAAGTAAGAAAGAATGAGAGAAAAAAGAATGAGAGAAGAGAGAAAAACGAAATATAGATCAGGGAAAGAAGATATAAAGTGAGAAAAAAGAAAGAAAGAATGAATAAAAGAAAGAAAGAAAGAAAAAAGAAATAAGATAAAAAAGAAAGAAAGAGAGAAAAATGAAGGAAATAAGAGAGAAAAAGGAAAGATAGAACAAAGAATGAAGAAAGAAATAAAGAAGTGTTGTGGTAGGATCCACCTAATCTGCATAGGTGACTATCAACTATATAAATAATGGTTGGTACCGGAAGACGGGAGAAGAAGGAATCAGGAGATCCAACTAGAGACTCTGATCGACTGCGACTAGGCAACACATTCTCCAGGAACGTCTTCCCAGAAATATACAGAAATACTATATGTACTTATTGTGTACACTTTCTTGTTATAATACATTCTTGTTCTAAGTACATTTTGTGTTGCATTATTATTCCATGCAATAGGCGAGATTCAACATTGAGTCAAAACTCAACAAGAAGAAAGAATAAATGGACGAAGGAAAGAAAGAAAAAAGAAAGCATAAATAAAGAAGAAAGAAAGAAAGAAGATAGAAAAAGAAAGAAAGGAAGAAAGAGAGAAAAAGATAGAATGAAATAAGAAAGAAAAAGGAAAGAAAGAAAAAAATGGAAAGAAAAATGTAAGAAAGAAAGAAAAAAGAAGCAGAGAGAGAAAGATTGATTCCATTTAATTAGAGCGGAACATATCTCGAGCAATTTAACGAATTAAACAGCCGTTCATTTTCTGTTCACCAGAATTTACTTTTGCATCTTAATAAAGAAATTCAAAATTTTCCTTTCCACAAATTCGCTATATCCAATAAATTCAGTGAAGTTCTTTCAAAAACTACTTATTTTTTCATTTCGAATTTTTTATTTTATTTTTGCGTTTCTTTTTTCACATAGATTTGTTTTTACATCGTAGGTGTTTTCAGATTTTAATTTAACTTGATTTTTTCACATAATTTCATAAATGACTATTGCGCATGATCGTGACAATGAATTTAAAAGACACCATCACTTAAATCATTCCTGTACGATCCTCAAAGTTAAGAAACGTTGTGCCTGGTCATTACCTAGATGGATGACCGCTTGGGAAAAATCCAGTATGTGTGTGTGGTGTAATTGATAATAGCTCTGGATTTTTTAATCAGGGAACCGAGACCCACTTCTAGCTTTGTTTCGTTATACTTACGAGCAAATACTCTTGGAAAACTCTTCTCCCCCAGCTATGGGTTAATTAGTATGACATGAATCAGCAAATCATTATCTCTAAAAAAAATTTTACAATCTAAAAAAATATTTTCTGACTTTAAATAACCTGCAGAGGGTTGATAAGCCGTAAAAACAACTCAATCACTCATGCAAATCTGAGCACATTTCATTCGCCCAGACGGCTTCTTAAAAAAAAAAAATTTTTTTGCGACATCATATTTCTAGAGTTTTGCGTTTTTGCCTGATTTATATGGCATATTTAATTGTTCGGATACCCGGAACACATTCCCTGGCATATACTGCAAGATTCCATGTGGTTAGTTTACGAATATGTCAGACATAACTAAATGATATAAGTTTTTTACTTATACTCAACCATGTGTACGACTTCGTTGCCAGATTAAGTGTGGGGCATGATTACATTTAGGTTTTGTTTTTTGAAAGTTCGTGCAATTTAACGGATGCTCGAATTAACAGTCGACATAATTGCCAGAAAACGGCATGTATGTGTGAATATGTGTCATATCAATGTGTGTATATACATACCATTGCATATACAACTCAAACAAGAATATTAAAATATTCAAATTAATAATCCTCAAAGCTACACACCTACACACACACACAGACACACACACATATATGTGTGTGTGTTTGTGCGTGTGTACACAGAGGTCAACAACGACTTGTAATATACGGAAAAATATTCGTGAATGTGAAAGGATTATGAAGAGAATTTACTTCCAAAATACGCACACACACACACACACACACACACTCACACACACACACACACACATATATGTATGTATATAACCGACATCAATCAACACCATCACTTGATGACACCAGTAGTGTTGAAACAAAATTGCAATTTTTGTAGTGATGCTATAACATGCATGTTATAATTTTGTATATATATATATATATATATATATATATATATATATATATATATATATATATATATATATATATATATGTATGTATACAAGTATAGGATTGGTGTATACGGAATAAATTCCAATAACCAACAATTACTATTTTTAAAAGAGTAGAGCAAATATAATTATTTATTTGAAAATTATAACATAAATATGTTATAAAATCACTACAAAAATAGCCATTTTGTTTCAACACTTCTGGTGTCTTATGAAGTGATGATGTTGACTGTAGAATAAAGGTTTTTAAAAGTTTCAAATCCCTTTTAAAACCCATTATTCTACATTCAACATCATCACTTGATAAGACACCAGAAGTGTTAAAACAAAATGGCTATTTTGTAGTGATTTTATAACACATTTATGTTATGATATTTAAATAAATAATTATATCTGCTCTACTCTGTATTGAGCACACTTTTAAGAATAATAATTGTTGGTTATTGGAATTTATATATATATATATATATATATTATTATTATTATTACTATTATTAGTATTATTATTATTAGTAGTAGTAGTAGAAGTCTTATGAGTATAAGACACTATACTCGATCTGTAAACCTTCGGTGTCTTGATTTGCAAATAATCAAACCAACACCAAAGGGAAAAAAAGGTATTGAAAAAAGAAAGAACCAAGAACATGTACGTTAGTCGTATTTTCGAATAAATAATTATATATATATATATATATATATATATATATATATATATATATATATATATATATATATATATATATATATATATATATATATATATATATAATTATAAGAAAGCTCAAACACTAATATTCCATGGTTATAATAATCAGACCTACAAATTCAAAAAGAAAAGAATCCTGTTCTTCTTTCTTCTATTACACCCTCTCTCTAGAGCTTTCATACATTTCCCTCTCACACTTGTCTCCCACTCCCACACACACATTCTCAATAAAATTTTGTCTTCTATACCCGGAGTTATATTTTTCGATTTCTTTTTGAATTTGTAGGTCTGATGAATTGGATCGTGATTACGATTCCAATGTAATAAATTATAACAATGGAATATTAGTGTTTGAGCATTTTATATTATATTCTTACTCTTTCCTGGACATTGAGTTCTACCTGGATTCTATCCTCTTGGAAATTTATATATATATATATGTATATATATATATATATATACTGACCACTAATATTATATATATATATATATATATATATATATATATATATATATATATATATATATACACACACACGCACACATATATATATATATATATATATATTTATATATAAATGTATGTATATAATCGATATCAATAAACACCATCACTTGATAAGATACCAGTAGTGTTTAAACAAAATTGCAATTTTTGTAGTGATGCTATAACATGCATATGTTATAATTTTGAATATATATATATATATAAAAGTGAACATAGAAGTCAACACTTAGAGGCGACAGTCTCATTCATGCTAGATGCAATCGTCAGGCAACTGAAACATCGTCTAGCATGAAAACAGACTGTCGCCTCTAAGTGTTGACTTCTATGTTCACTTTTATATTTACACACGCTCTATCTCTGATATTGAGCACTTTATCCCATAAATATAGGACACTTTAAGACTATATTTCTTCATATATATATATATATATATATATATATATATATATATATATATATATGCATGTATGCATATAAGTTAGGCACCCTCATAGCTCTTTCAGCGTTTACGACTTGGCAACTTATTCAACGATATCCAATTAATGAGACGGCAAATATATCTAAGGTTGTTGCAATCATCATATATGAGGTGTTTCCTTATCGTTGTTTATTGCCAGAATACCCAACCCGCTCTCCATCCCCTACTTGTCCATATCTACATGTGTACGTTCCCAGGATAGCCTCAATTGTTTTTATGTTTCTGACATAAATACATGCAAACTTAGACAACAAAGAACACTCAGCAATATATATGCATATGTAAATAAACATAGATAGATAGATAGTTAAATAGATAGATAGTTAGGTAGACAGACAAGCACACAAAGATAAATAGATAGATAGATAGATATGAATAGCCGTAAATAGACTTAAATATACATAGATCAATAGATAGATAGATAGATGAATTAGTAATTCAGTAGCATACTAATAAAATTAACTTATTTTACGAAACATATATTTCTTTTAAGTATAATGTCTTTCCTTGTCAATGCACTTAATCCAGCGAAGAATATTAATAACAAACATCTAGTATGTTTATCTGAAAATATCGGTACATATCTCAGTCAGCGGTCTTATTGGCCCATTTATTCATACACACACACGCACACACACAAATATAGTGATTTTTCAAGCGTAGCGTAGATGTGGCACAAGGCCGAAACTAGAGGGCACCCAGTGGGGATCGAACTCACTATTCTGTCGTAAATGTTTCTAACGATAACGAGACAAGCTTGCTAACCATTACGTCGAGGTGCCCCCACCATATATATATAAGACGGGAAGCCACTAGTACCCATGGGGTTACAGAGAGTTGAAGCGAGAGCAAATAGGAGTGATAGAGGAAAGGATGAAGAGAAGGATAGGGGATAGATCAGGGCATCTGGAGATGTCGATTGACATTAGATTTGAATAGTTGGAGATTATAGCTATCAGGGAAACGGGGAGGGAGTTCCACAGGCGAGAAGTGCGAGACATGAAACTATTGGAGTAGAAGAGACGGCTAGATTTAACAGTTTTGACATATTTAGGCTGGTACAGGCGAGTTGCCAGCCTAGT
The DNA here is from genome assembly GCA_964036315.1 of Acanthosepion esculentum. Taxonomy (NCBI): domain Eukaryota; kingdom Metazoa; phylum Mollusca; class Cephalopoda; order Sepiida; family Sepiidae; genus Acanthosepion; species Acanthosepion esculentum. The sequence continues at coordinate 144,832,962 of OZ038477.1, read as the reverse complement.
TGAACGCTTAAATTCATGAAGTTTGGGAACCAGCGAAAGCAGCTCTTCGAAGCAGTTACCGTGGAAGTATTCGTAAAAAGACAGAGGGTGACGCTGGAACGTCTGTGAGAGAGCGACTGCAGACGAGATGCCAGATCAGTGCCCGTTACATTGCATATTCTTCTCTGGATTTTATCAAGGACCTTGAGACAAACAGAAGAGGCTCCAGACCATATATGGCAGCAATACTCCATGCAAGGGAGAATGGTTGATTTATAAATTATTCGATAAATTATTCGAGCTGTTATTGTTATTGCTGTTGATATTCTCACAGGATTCGATTCCAAATATCGTAGAATCGACGTAAATTCTTAAACTAATTATATTCTTTGTCGAATGAATTATTCAAACCAATATGATTATCGCTGTTTTTTTTTAAATTAATCCCAAATCTCTTCCAGACAATTTTAAAAATAAATTTATAGAACTCTGGAATGACTTAGTGTACAGATATCTTTTTGAAATCTCTCACCTGCCAAATTTTCTCTGGTGAAATCATCTGTGTGTAGAAAAATATTGTGGAAAGTTTTTGCAGTTCTCAAACAGTTACCGTGGCAAACAAGCTTTTTCAACAAGGTCCATGATCAAAGCCTAATTGTGTGCAGGATTGTCAACTAAAAATGGTGTATGTGTGTGTCTCTTTGAAACGATTCCAAGAATTGATTTACTTCCTGAAAAAAAATTAGTCTCACCCATCTCATTAAATATGGAACAAACTATTGAATAAAATTATGAACAAACCTTTCAGATAATTTTTCTCAGCGCTGCCATGTTTTTAGTGTTATTTTTTTCCTTCTATTTCGTGTCACTTATACAGGGTGTACGTAAAGTTCGTGTGCACTTTAAAAAACGTGTAACTTTATTTGTATTTGCGATAGAAATAATCTGTAAAAAATGTTATAAAGTTTAATGTACCTAGTTTTAAGTATAGCTAAAATAACTAAGGTGATTTCAGGCATTACTGTAAATCAGTTGGCAAATGTTTTCCATGAACTGCAAAATCGTATTACCCTTTCTATTGCTAATGATGGAGGAGATGTGGAAACTTAAATAAAATTTCAATAAAACCTTACAAAATATAGATTTACTTCTTTCTAATCCTTTTTACAAATTATTTCTATCGCAAATACAAATAAAGTTATAAATTTTTAAAGTGGACACGAACTTTATGGACACCCTGTGTAAAACATAAGATTCTTAATAGGGAATTATATTGAGCAAAAAGTCATTTATATGATGCCAAGACTAATTAATGAATCGTAGATATTGACTATCTAAAAATATAAATGGAACGGATTAATGAAACAGTTTATTGACTCTTATTTTAGTTGTCAGATATGGATTTCCGATTTATTGAATTTTAATACATTCTTTCAAAACTTCATGGTATTAAAACGTTCTAACATTTGCCGAGTACACTAGTAAATAATGTTTAACATTTTTGTTGCCATTTCGCTAGAAAGAATGTATAAATCCAGTTTCATAACTTTGGCTTTTATAAAAATTCTAAAAAACAAAACAAACTTAAAACAATATAAAACTACCATGTCAGTAAAACTGTCCACTAGACACAACAGTTGTTCGTAATATTTATAGTAATAGGTATATATTATTTATCTTTTTACTTCTCGCTGGATATTGAACATTTTTTGTTGTTGTTCAGTCAAATAAATCCCACTCCAATATGTACTCAGGAATTGCAATACTTGATTTTCTAGTAATGGTCGTACTAATTGATATGCATCAACATCTGCATCGGTCCATCCGCCATTTGCAACGACAAGTGCTTGTTTGGATTAAAGCCGGCAACGTTTTGAGAATGGGCCAAAATAGAATCGTTCGAACACCCAATTTACTTAACTCTCTTCAGACTGATATAGTTCCTGTTTCTACCGTTTACTTATGGAAAATACACGCACACACACACACAAACATGCACACACACACACACACACACACACACACAGACACACACACACACACACACACACACACACACACATATATATATACACACACATATATGTATACAAATAGACATACAGACTTATATTCCTCCTAATGCAATCATGTAACTATAATTCAGGTACAAATAGAGACATCTAATATGAAATCTTAAAAATAATACAAATGTGAATAAAAACATCATAACATAACCACATAAACACACACACACACACACACACACACACACACACACACACACACACACACACACACACACATATATATATATATATATATATATACATATATGTATGCTCCTGAAAAATATATTTCATTTGAGCTCTCTGGGGAGGGAATGTGAGTTTGTAAACAGTCACTATTATGGCTATTATAGCAAGGCTCTCCGTTAAAGAGAATCGAGTCCTCTCAGTCACTGTGTGTTTATGTAAAAATAAATACGATTAAAAATTCACCTTTTCCCTGTCGTGCGCGAACTGCTTAGTCGTAAAATTTAACGAATGACGCCGATTCAGTCGGGTTTCGATCCTAGCTAGGGGCAACCGGACGTCTCGTCACACTGATGAGCTGTAATACAGTGAAACAGTCTGTCTGTAGATGACAATATATATATATATATATATATATATATACTCATTGGCATAGATATACAAAGGTATACAAACAAGAATTTATTTATATATAAATATATTATAATATTTATCTAAACGTCAACACGTTTGCTATTGTATTTATGCAAAATATCAATACATGTACATACATAAATATGAGCTATTATATATATATATATATATATATATATATATATACATTCACGTGGTAACCTTACCTGAAAATAAACCTTTACTGAAAATAGGGAAATCCCTATGAAAGCACAGTGCTGGATGTAAAATGTTATATATATATATATATATATATATATATATATATATATATATATATATATATATATGTAAGCAAACATATGGATATAGATCCGACAGTATGAGGAAAAATATGAAAAAACAAAATCCGAATATGCAAGTTTACTGTTTGAATGTTTAAATGTCGACGTCAGAGGTTTCGGTCTAGTAGACCTTCTTCAGGACATAGTTATTAAAACATAATTAAAATTAGACGATATTCAAGTCAACATGAAAAGACGATAGACATAAGAATAATCAAAACAAAATAACTGAATTTTAAGATCAGCGTTCCGTTTGGCAATGCGATCACGTCGGTGTCCTGAAGGTCTACTAGACCGAAACGTCTGACGTCGACATTGAAACATTAAAACAGTAAACTTGCATATTCGGATTTTGTTTTTTCATATTTGTCCTCATATATATATATATTTGTCATCCACAGACAGACTGTTTCGCTGTTTACAGCTCATCAGTGTGACTAGACGTCTGGTTGCCTCTAGCTAGGATCGAAACCAGACTGAATTGGCGTCAGTCGGAACTTCTCCCACTAAGCCGTCGGCGCACGGCAGGGATGAAGGTGAATTTTAGCGTGTTTATTTTTAGATTTAGATAAACACACAGTGACTGACAGTGACTCAATTCTGCCGAAGAGTCGTGCGATATTAGCTTAAATAGTCACTGTTTACAAACTCATACCTCAAACCAGAGAGCTCAACCGAAATTATATAGGCAGAGAGAGAGAGAGAGAGAGAGAGAGAGAGAGAGAGAGAGAGAGAGACAGAGAGAGACAGAAAGACAGACAGACAGACAGACAGAACCATATACAAGATACAATATATAAAAAAGTATTAGTTAAATTTTGTTGGTATCGAGCGACTTAGTTCCATGTGTTCACGCTATTTCTTTGTCGGGTATCGGAAAATAATCTGGCTTTTTATAAAAAGATGGGAAACTCAGTTAAACTAATAAACAGCGTGTGCATATGAAATTTCAATCCCCGATTAAGCAGCAAAATTTAACTATATTTACAAGTGTTTCTTCTGGTCGGCCACAACTCCAAGTTTCATGTGCGCCGTAGCACGCAATCGTCAGGCCAAGTCACCATCTTAGATAAATGTATATCTATTAAAATACAGTTTTATATGTATGTGTTTACTTTTTCACAGACGCATACACAAATGTACATACCCTAACGTATAACAATGATGCTGAAAATTTCTCCCAACTCCCATCCAGACAACCACACACACACCAAAAAAAAAAATGTGGTTTTGATATTTAGTCAGATTTTGGGAAGAGAGTCTTCGGCTTTTCACTGAGAAGGTTCTTCATCCAGGTTTTATTTTTTTTTATCCACCCAATCCAAGGCCCAAGAGCCTATCGGATAGAGGTTGCGGAATTGGGCTGTTGAATCGGCATAACAGCTGGAAGTAAAAATTGCACATTATGTGTATATGAAACATAGATAACGATTGACCGTTAAAGATATTAAAATCGTAGGGATCGGAGAAGCAACTCTTCAGCGGTTTGTTTAGTTTGTTTCACGGCATATCAACACCTCAATGGGTTATTTAATGCCGACAAGATTTTTATTGCTGGTAATATTTTTCCAAAAATGTATTGCCAGTAATATTTTTTTTCAGAAATATACTGCTGGTAATATTTTACCCCAAAACGTATTGCTGGTATTAAAACCTATTTTATAGTTTCAAATGTTATGACCCCTTGGAGGTTCACTATTTGCGCATAGCTGGCACCCTAACAGATGCTACCACCCCGTGTCAGGGAGGACATGGGGACACCAGAAATTAAGAGGTGGTTCTACGCTTCTCAAAACCTGATCAAAGGCCTTACTCTCGGATGTAGTTTATCGTATTAACCAGGACTCGGATGCAGTTTATCGTCTTACTCTGAACGCGGATGTATTGTATCGTCTTACACAGGACTCGGATGTAGTTTATCGTCTTACCCAAGACGCGGATGTATTGTATCGTCTTACACAGGACGCGGATGTAGTTTATCGTCTTACGTTGGACGCGGATGTAGTTTATCGTCTTACCCAGGACGTGGATGTATTGTATCGTCTTACCCAGGACTCGGATGTAGGTTATCGTCTTACCCAGGACGCGGATGTAGTTTATCGTCTTACCCTGGACGCGGATGTAGTTTATCGTCTTACCCAGGACGCGGATGTATTGTATCGTCTTACCCAGGACTCGGATGTAGGTTATCGTCTTACCCAGGACGCGGATGTAGTTTATCGTCTTACCATGGACGCGGATGTAGTTTATCGTCTTACCCAGGACGCGGATGTATTGTATCGTCTTACCCAGGACTCGGATGTAGGTTATCGTCTTACCCAGGACGAGGATGTATTGTATCGTCTGACCCATGGCGCGGATGTAGTTTATCGTTTTACCCAGGAAGTAGATGTAGTTTATCGTCTTACTCAGGACGCTGATGCTTTTTATCGTCTTATCCATAACTCTCGACGGCTGATGCCACAAAGTAACAGTTCTGGGGAAGATTTTTTTCCGAATGGTATTTCCTCCTAACCAAAGTCTGCGAAGCTTTCCTTTCCAGCTCTTGGGAATTAGAACGACAGATTGGAAGATTTAAATTGTTTGAATATTGATGTTCTTACAACAATTCTACAATTCACACATTTCATTTGACAATTTTGTATTTCGATCAGAGGCCATCTCTAAATATGCTGAAAAGGGTGTATTTGTAAAAAATGGTTGAGAAGAAATTTGTAACACCGAACATAGTTTTAAAAAATCAAATCCAATAGCCCGTAGTCGTTTTACACATTTATAAATCTGCTACTGGTTGTTCACTGTAACGTGTTAGATATTTTTTCTCACCAGTATCTACCTTACACATTTATAAGTCTACCATTCGTCTATACATTGAATAGTGCTGTCACTGGTCTGGTGATTCTGCTATATACTTAGAGATTCTTCAGAAAATACAAAGAAGTATCTGCAATGTTACTGGTCCTGACCAGGCATCTCAGATTCAATCGCTTGCTTACAAACCGGCCTAACGTAGCATACCTATGCCTTTTCTAGAAATATTATGGTAATTGTTTTGATGAACTTTGGTACATAGACATAATGAATTTAAGAGTAAGGTGTCATCATCTTGCAGTTGGACTGGCGAGATGTAACGGTAACTTCTATGCAAACAGTTTCTTTTCCCGCTTGAGGGAATAATTCCCGCCTTTTTTGATTTCTAATAAACTTTGATCTCCAATGATTTAAATTCAACGTCCATCGTTATATTGTCTTTTTAATATCTGTGCTTTTATTGTCCTTTTTGATAATTTCACTCTCAGTAACCTTTTGTATTCTAGTTGTTTTTATTGCCTTATATGATTAAAAGAAATACGTTTGATATTTTCTTTTCTTGACTCTACTGCAGCCAAGCTACAATATCCCGTCCTGGATAAGAAGATATACTCCATCGAACAGCAAGGCCTCTGATCAGGAGGCTTTGAGGAGCGTGGAAGCACCTCTTAATTGTTGATATTCTCTTGTCCACCCTGACCCGGGGTGGTAGCATCTGTTAGGGTCCCAGCTAGAGGCAAATAGTTAGCTTCCCAAACTGGGGTCAGAACAATATGAAATTATAAAAATAAGTTTTAATGCAGCAATACGTTTTTGCAAAAAAAATATTACTAGCAATAATTTTTTGGTATCTGTCTATATTTCTGTGATGAGGTATTATGTACATTATTTACATTATTCGGACTATAGTACTCATCTTTGTCGCCATATTTATTACAACGTTTCGGCCGTTTAGTATGTGTCTATATTTCTGAGATGAGGTATTATGTACACTATTTACATTATTTGGACTATTGTCCTCATCTTTGTCGCCATATTTATTACAACGTTTTGGCCTTTCAGTATCTGTCTATATTTCTGAGATGAGGTATTATTTATATTATTTACATTATTCGGACTATTGTCCTCATCTCCTGTCGCCATATTTATTACAACGTTTCGGCCGTTTAGTATGTGTCTATATTTCTGAGATGAGGTATTATGTACATTATTTACATTATTCGGACTATTGTCCTCATCTTTGTAGCCATATTTATTACAACGTTTCGGCCTTTCAGTATCTGTCTATATTTCTGAGATGAGGTATTATGTATATTATTTACATTATTCGGACTATTGTCCTCATCTCCTGTCGCCATATTTATTACAATGTTTCGGCCATTGTACGCTCCGTCCTTCTTTAGTTGGTTGGAATGTCGAACTGAACCCTTTATTTCACTCACTGGGGTAGACTGTTCTAGTTCCACGTGCCATGTTTAATGGATGTCAGTTATCAGTTATCTCCTGTTAATTCCTCTCCGAAAGTTCTCCACTGCCTTAGCCGGGTATTGAACTCATACTCTTTGGGTCCTGTCACTGGTTCTAAGCAGCCTTTATTCACTCTGCCTTGTGTCCTTGAGGACATCTGTGTATGAATTTCTTGGTATTATAAACCTAATGCCTTCAGCAGCAATTTTTACCAGTGCTCATATTGCAATTTTTTGCTGTTGTCAGTTATATTTTCACCAGAGCTCATATTGCAATTTTTGTTGTTATCGCTTTTCTCTGACACTCCTTATTACTGGTTCCCATCTTGTATTCATTTCTATGCTTGGTCAGCTAAGGAGATATTTCTGGCCTAGGATATGTGCTGATTCTTTAAGTTTACGAATCTTCCAATGGTGTTCTTTGTCTATGATCTCAATCTGATCCCACAGGGGGCAGTGATCTCCCTTCTCTTTCCATATGTAGTCAGCCACGCCTGATTCTTCCACATCCCCTCGTGTTACAGCTTTCTGGTGTTCTTGAAGCCTCACCTTAAGGAGGCGGCCTGTCTCCCCTTTATATTTCTTTCCGCAGCTGCACGGGATAGCGTACACACAGTCTTTAGTCATGTTCTTCTCTATGGGGGTCTTACTCGGGAGAGATATGTGCGAAGTGTCGTCCAGCTTTTGAAGGTTGTCCTGATGTTTCTGAACCTGCAGATCCTTTGTATTTTCTCTGATAACCCCTTCACATAAGGCAGGCAGACTGTTTTCTGAGTGTTGTTGTCCTCCTCTTGTACCCGCCTATCCCAGTATTTGGGGGCTGCTGCCATGTACCCAGGGTAGTTGTTACGTTGTAAGGTACTACTTATATTGACCAATTCTTTATCTAATGCCTCTGAGTCGCCACTTATGACTTTTGCTCGGTGTTGTAAGCAGCGGACGATCCCTTTCTTTACGCTGTATGGATGGTGGGAGTGGAAATAATAAAGCTACTGTCCGGTAAATATGGCGACAAAGATGAGGACAATAGTCCGAATAATGTAAATAATTTTTTGAAAAAAAATTATTACCAGCAATAAAAATCCTGTCGGTATTAAATAACCCATTGAGGTTTTGATATGCCATAAAAAACAAGCCAAAACAAAAGCTACAAACACTGCCCCCATCTTCTGATCTTGGTTCATATTCATTCGTGTCCAAGAACACTTACTTAATTAATCTGGTTCCATCCTTTTATATGGCAGTTAATGCTTTACAATCTCCCTACGGATGAGGAAGAATATTTTTCTCATATTCTCTCACACTCAGTAACCCCTTGCGTCTTAATGGCTTTATTGCCTTGCTTGGAGTGAAAAGATTACAAAGAAAAAGCGAAAAAAGAACATGCTTGTCTGATCTTGTTCACATCAAGCATTAGCGATATTGTATCAAAAGTAGGACAGTTTGATTACCAAGCCAATGCCGATAAGATTTGTTTGACTCATTCAAGTTTTATTTTGACCAAGATCCCCATAACCGATTAGGATCTTACAGGTACCATCACATTTACTGCATGAACAGTGGGTGTGTCTGGTGCAAGATAGTCTGGTGGAGCCTATCGTTTTTTGGGGGGGGATAGTTTTGAATTCAGAGTCGTCTCTCTCTTAGATGTCTTGTCACATCAAGGCAATAGAACCCAGTTTAACCTTTCTAAAAAGAAAGGTTAAACTGGACTCTTTTGCCCATAGGTGGAAAAAGAAGAGACGGATTCATGCCTTCCTCAAGTGCATTTGTGCGAACATGAATATAACAAACTCGACCGTTGCACTACGAGATTGATCTGGGAGAGAACGTCCGTCTTCATATTTACGAATTTATCAAAAGCTTTCTCGGCTGGTTTTGAATTCAGAGGTGACAATCTCCTTAAATGAAAGAGTCGTGTGTGCCAAGAGGATTTCGTATGCCCTGCTATTTCATCCATATTTGGAAAATCGATACTTGCCTTTTCCAAGGTCATTAGTGCTAAATGAACATGACAGACTCTGTTCGAATTTGAACTCGGTATGCTGATAACACTTTCCATGCTGATAAATACCCCCATCTCTACGTAATTCACGGTCCGCATGTTTGCATCATTGACTACTGACGTCAAATTGATCCTCACTAGGCGTCAATTCAGTTCTAATTTTGTTGCACGTTTCGTATTAATCGACACTGACCTTTGGAAATGTGAGGTATATTTATTGGACAGAGATGACTTTAGCTCAAGGTTACATCCATCATGAGAGACTTAGTGAAGGATGACGTGACAGGCAATTGCGACAAAAAAACCCTCCAATAATAAGTCTGCGACAGAAGCAGATGATTGGGAAAGATAAGCAAGTCAATTAAAGAAACAATACATTTGAATTTACTCTGTTCGGCCTAATCTAGCTTCTGTCTACAATGGCGTTTCGGTGTATAATGCCTAACTGATATTTTTAATAGGAAAATGATTTATGGTGTCTCCAGGGTCACATCATTACTTGAGCACGGAAAACAGACGATATTAATCCAGGCGGCGCGAAATATTGAAATGAGGCCACAGAAAATGACGTAATGCGCAGCGAAAGTTTCCCCAACTTTATATTATTGTCTTCTGGCTTCATAGTCTTGATTAGTCATCATAATTTGAATCGTTACCTATTGGTCGATGGGCTTTTAAACCTTCCTCATGATCTGATAGATATTTCCTTATGATTTCATGCTATTCTTATTATTATATTCTGACTAACTACGGATTGGTTTTCTTTATTTTCTGTAAATTCAAATACCATTATCGAAAATGTAGTGATGTAGCTTTTTGCATTCCACACACACACACACACACACACACACACACACACACACACACACACACACAAATAATTTGAAATGGTGTCGAGACACCAAACATCTTTTTTTTTTTAGCTAATTTCAGGTCTCTGAATGTGAAAACGACCGTACCTTTTTTTGGTTATCTACCGTTTTTGCTGTACAGAAATGCCTCATTTTTGGAAAAAAAAGCATATTTTTCATTTGTTTTCTGTATATATGACATTGACCGATGGCAATATTTCACAAAATAAAATCTTAGAAACCTCTCAATTCGTATTTAAACCAACAAATATTGGTCTGCTTATTAAAAAAATAATATTTTTGCAATAAACATTAAGTCTTACAACACGATTGAACTAAACTAATAGCAGAAATAAAACCTTCGTGAACATATGAACTATGGTAAAAAATCCACTTTCTTGATTGTCATGTTCAACGCTATTTAAGTTCCTTTTGATACTCCAGTAGTATCATGTACAATGGAATAGATGCATTCAGTTGGGATGTCTTTAGTTGGAGTTTCTTTCCAACTGTGAAAACAAAATGCTTTCAATGTACTTGGTTTCCTTCCGTAGTGAAGGGATAAAAGTGATGGGATAAATTTATGAATATCAAACAGAAGTTTTTAGGGTTTCATTTTTTGATGTCACCTTAATTACTAAGTTTACTAAAATGCATTGCTGATAAAGTTCATCAGTTAATTTGAATTTTGGCAATAAATTGGAAAACTTCGGTACTTCTATTTTAAAACCTTTGACTCAAAAACTCTTTTTTCTTATAAAAATGGTGGCTGATATAAATTGCTCGGCCTACCTGAAAATTGATGGGTTTCTACGACCTTTATTATCTAAATTTTGCGATCACCCAAGATCGTAACTTGATCTTTTTTTCCAAAAATAAGCAATTTCAGTACAATAAAAACGATAGCTAACCATGAAAAACTAAAGTCATTTTCAAAATCAACACCATCAAATTAGGTAAGAATGTGTTTTTCTTCTCTGTTATCCGCAGTTTTGAATTGAAGGTAATCTATATTAGCAGCCAGCCATGACTAATATTTAAGCCATACTTGGAACAGAGAAGAAATAGATCCACGCCCTTTTAAAATGGCATTAGTACGAAAATTATCTGTTGTGGATTCCGGAGATGGAATCCTGCACAAATAAATAAACAACGCCAGTAATTGAAATAGGAAAATAAGTGTATTGAACGTAAGAATACAAACTTGAAGTGAAGATTAGTAGTCCAGGAATGCGGGTTAGTAGAAAGTATATGTACAAGTCTCTGTAAGTGACGCCGTAATTATATATCTCTGGACTCTACGTATCTTAACCTTATCTCAACGTATCTGCACGTATCTCCAACTCTGTCAGTATAAGTATACTTTAGACGAGTCCATCTTGTGTAAAAAGGGAGATCCCCACGACATTATCACAACAGACTAAACCGTAAATTGAACTCGGCTCCCTGGTTCCACTTTCTAGGCGTGTAAATGTTAAACAAGATACACATCCTATTCTTGGATAAATATGTTCAAAGGATATTCGCACGGTTCTTTTTATTTAGTGTTTTTTTTTCATATAATACATATTTTATTCTATAATTTGATTCCTATTCGCTTACTCTTTCTTTTTTCTTTTTTTCGATTTTCCACCAGTCAAAATAAGTGAAATCTCGTAAAGTAGAACTTGACGATTGAACCGCACCCACCAACAGATCCTTTATCTAATTCCGTTTTCAGCAGACAATGTACTCAGAGGCGTTCAGCCATTCTTTCACACATGAAGATAAGAAAAGCGATCACAATGCTAGAGGACGTCATTGACCTTTTCAAAAGCAGAAAGAAGTGAAAATGTCTCTCGTCTGTAGACGTGGAAGGAAGAACAGGGAAATATTACGCCTTGCAAAGAAGATACAGTTCGAGATATGTGTGGAAGTAATGAGAATGTAGATTCCAGGTTACGAAACATCATCTGGTGTGAAGTAAGATTTACAAGAGGACCTTATAAAATCAACTGCAATTTATCTAGCTATGTCTCTCTCTCTCTCTCTCTCTCTCTCTCTCTCTCTCTATATATATATATATATATCCTAACCTAAACGAAGTAGATTTTCTAGATGTTACCGTCAACCTAAGAAAAAGCACATACAAACCATACAGAAAACCCAATGATAAACCACTCTATATGCACACATCTTCCAACCACCCGCCTTCTATAATCAAACAGATACCAAAATCGAATAACCGCAGGCTTTCCGACAATTCCTTCAATGAATCTATATTTAAGAAAGCTAAGAAAGAATACTGTTCCCGCCAAAATAATGGTTAGAACAAACTACAACAATCAACCCCAAAATTGAACAAATAGCTTTAATTATCTTCCCAAACAAAAACAAAACTATTAAATAAGCTATATAAAAAAAAATTTACTACGTTAATAAAAGCACAGATCAAAAATAAAATAAATAAATAGATATATAAGAAATAAAAAAGAACAAAATAAAAAAAAACAAAAAAAAACAAGCAAAATAATTTAACCCAAATAAATAAATAAACAAATAAACCACTTCCGGTATAATATATATATATATATATATATATATATATATATATATATATATATATATATATATATATATATCTTGTGTATATTTTGGCAGCATGTTTTCATTAAAACGTGTCTCATTAAATAAGTTAGACAAGTTTTGTCTACTTATTTTCAATAGGATCCTTTCATATTCACGAACAAGCTTCTTAGTCTCCTAAACTTGTTTAACCGTGAAGTGAAAAACGTTAAGATTATATACTAATAAATATTGATAAAATTTAACCAGGCCTAAAAACAAAAATTATGTTTATGTTTTTTAGGCTAGTTTAAATTTTTATGAATTTATATTTGTGCGTAAGAGGCGATCTTAAGAGTTGAGATCTCTCGACGTTAACGAAATAAATATCATCATGGTCTTTTAAGAGTTCGTTTTCTTTATAATATATATATATATATATATATATATATAAAAATAATTGTGTGTGTATATTTGTGTATATATGTATGTGTGCATTTGAAGATATGTAGTAAGCTATCCTTCGGTTAAACGTCTCACTAAATGATGGCACATTTTGTATATTAAGTCTCTCAAATGCGCAGCCAGGTACACGTAATTTAGAACGTTTAAAATATCAGGTGGTCTACCCAAACATGGGTATTCCCTAAAATAACGTGTATAGGATTCTTCATAACCATTTTAGATCTCACCCGTCGAAGTGCAGTTGAAATGCACTGAAACGAAGTTGCATCTTTGTAGTGAGTAAAATGATTTTGTCTATATGATAAAATTATAATAAATAAATAAATATCGCTGTACTATCGGTATCGAGCCCTCTTTTGGATTAAAACGTTGGAATTTATATATTACTTTCGTTCTCAAAATTAGGTTTTGAAAATATAACTTTTGATGGTTGGAAATGGAGGGAACTCTAACTCAATGTTACGTGGCATGCGCAAGATTTTTGTCACCTTCATTGTTGTTGAGACTTATTAGCAGAAAGGCTTCCAATATGACCTGCGAAATGAAAGCCGCCAATTATAACGGATAAGTGGTAATGAGATTCTTCAATATAGCTAAGTGAACAGGAAGAACGAAATTTGACTCTGCACCGACCCCACAGATGCAAACACCCTCATGTATGCCAAGAGCATCTCGTCTGTAATGGCGATGGGAGTAAACAGCAAGGGCCATATCATGCAGTCGCATTTCTTCCCGCCAACAGCGGCATGAGTCGGATCTTTTGATCGCAGCTCACCAGTGGGAAGTAAACCGACTCCTTTGCTCGGCTAGTTTGGGGTGAGGCATTGAGATAGTCTTAGCAACCCCTAAGTTCCTCGTGACAGGGATACGGTGTTATGGACGGCCGATTGCACAAAGGTTTTTTTTTTTTTTAAATTCTCCGCGTAGAATCTGTTTCTTCAATATCCTCGTCGCCACTGTTATGGTCCAGGTTAGGACCAAGGAAGTACAACATGAACACGAGATTAGAAATAACGAAGATATATTACAGGAAATAATAATACAAGATGTGGAAGTTCTTAGTATGACTGTCAGTCTGGTTTGGAGTGAACTACTATCGGCTCGACTCGATTCGTCCCTCTCTCTTGAGAGGCGTAGTATACATAGTGTAATGAAGGGTTCATTCTGTAGTTATAGGTAAGGACCCAGAACATACTGTGAAGCCAATAGCAGCAGGTTTGTGGATTGTAGTTGCCGAGCACTGTCTGTAACACGCTCTTTGATCAGCATTTTTGCGAAAGCGATGAGCACCCGAGTTCACTTAGTTTTGTCTATCTTTGTGAAACTGTGGTTCGCCCACATGTAGGACCTCAACAGGCGGATGAGTTCTCCAGCAGAACACACGGTTGGCGATACCTAGTACATTTAGGAAGCTACTGCGGACCATTTGGCTAAGGCCTCCATTGTACTGTTTCTGCATTCCATAAGGTAAGGAGGCACTGTGGAGTGATGCGGATAGAGGCTAGGATTGAGAAATGGGAGGGCCGAGTTCGAATTCCACTCAGATCCATTACATTCATTTACGTGCTAATAATCTTGGGAAAGGTATGAATCCTCTTTTTCTCCCTCCAGCTGTGGGTAAATAGCAGGACAAACCGGTTTCTATAGCCTTGTATGGCAACTGGTCTACCGCAGAGAGAAATGGCAACCTATTGCAAGAAAAAGTCTGCCTCGTCAGTCATGTATCGAAAGATAAATGATCGCCTAACAGTGTATCCCATATGGTACATAACTGACTAGGTGCTAGTCAAACCTGGGAATGCTTCTGTTGATGTGCAATGACTCTTTGGCACTATAATCCACTGCAGATAAGGAGGAGAAAGATGATGATACGTAACCTTCAACTATTTCCACGCTACCTTAAACAAAGCTTTTGGGAGGAATCTCCCATCAATTCTAGAAAGATTTCAAAATCTATTTCTTTGAAAAAGAGAAAATAGTTTATGAATTTCAACTGACAGTAATGCTAACTTTTCAACCTAGAAATGTCGAATGTTTCCTGCAAGGAAGAATTATGCCTGATACTTCTTTTATTAGACACTATCACTGGCATTTGGGCTGTGGAGCGAGATCGATCATTTCATCGCAGCTTATCAATGGAGAGGTGAATCGACATCTACCATCGGCTAAGTTGAGGTGAGGCCATGAGCAAATCTTAGCAACACCTAAGTTCCCCGTGCAAGGGATTCGGGGAAGCCAGTGGCATCAGGCTGGTGGATTGCAGTTGTTGAGCATCAGACTGTTTGGTCAGTACTTGCCCCTTCAGCAGTCGGATGAATTCTCTAACAGAACTAACGGTTGGCGATAGTTAGTACAGTTACGAAGTTATTGTGGGTCATTTGGCTGGTAAAAATCGTTTTATTGCTTTTGATTTCCATGGGATCAGGTGCTATTCAAACCAGGGAATGCCGTTGTCGGTGTGCGACGACAGTTTGGTTCTATCATGCGTCGCAGACAACGAGGAGAAATCAAAGTCCTTTGTGTTGAAAGCGACGGTTGGATCATCAAAGGTTCCGCTATAAAGATTGCATCAAGAGGGACCTGAAAGCGATGCTGAACGATTTTTAAACAACTGGGAAAGGGTGGCTGTGGACCGCCCTGCATGCCGCTGAACGCTTCATACTGGAGTAGCAAAGATTGAAGCATCAAGGTTGGACCAACCTTGGTATTTCGATCTTTGCCATTCTTTGATCTTTGGTTAATACCAACGAGCATCAGCCCAGGGACATGGCCGCCACGCGATGCAGATACGCCGCAACTAAATGAATTGCCATCTTCGTCGAATAAGGCGGACAGTAGATGAGGATGATGATGCTGATGATGGTAGTGATGATAGTGATAATTGTGGGGTGATGACGATAATGATGGTGGTCGTTTTGGTGGTGGTGATGATGATGATGATGATTTTTCTTGTATCATCTCAATGTCTATGTCTTGTTGGATGGTCACTGTAATCAAGTTCTGGATTGAAGGAGTAGACGTACTTGTTTCAGCAGGGCTCTATTCATTTATAGATGGCCAAAGCCAACCGATAATTTACTCCTCAATCAATTCACCATTAAGATGTGACTTCACCCGCCTCCCGATTTCAATCTCTTGGAATGCTACGTTGATTCTCGATGAGTGGCCGCACAAGTATTGACTTTTACTTGACTCGGCTGATTTCAGAACAGCCGACGGAACAGTTGTTAGCGCGCCTCGTCCACCAGTTCTGAAGTGAGTTCGATCCTTGCTATGCACCACGCTTTGTGGTCGTAACTCCAGTAACAACTTACAACTTTGCCTTGCATACTTACTTTGATGGTGCACTGTATCAAAATCTTTGGCAAAGTTTAAGTAGATCAAATCTGTTTCTATCGAGTTATCGTAGTTTTCAGTGCAGCCATTGAAATATTCCAACAATTGGTCAACGCAGGTGGAATGTTTCAGGTACCAGATCAGCAGTTAGATCTCATAATTTCACTGTTGAATTTTCCTAGTTGTAACCTGAAGTTCTATGCAGGAAGTTCCTTCTCACTTGAAGAACTCTCTTCCGCCTTCCTCTTCTCCTCTCACGGTAACCCTTTGTATCCTAGTGGTTTTTATTGCCTTGTCTGGGGTGAAATGATTAAAAAGATTATGTTTGATTTTTCTTGGCTCTACTACAGCCAAGATAAATATCTGACTTCCTCTTTTGATTACTCTAGTTCCAGCTTCTTATATGGTAATGAATGCTGAACAATCTCCTTACGGTCAAGGAAAACAAGAGGCAACAGAAATGTGATCTACAGAAGGATACTGAGCACTCCATATGCAGACCGAGTAAGCACCAAGGAAGTTTCAAAGAAGATGACAACAGAAAGGACACTTATACACAGAATCAACAAAAAACAGCTGGAATTCCTTGGACATATAACGAGGAAGGAAGGCTTGGAATACTTAACCCACACAAGGCATATTGATGGCAAAAGAGATAGGGGCAATCAGTGATCCACTTACTTGAAGAGTTTGTCCGAATTGTTGTGGAGAGACATAATCCTCTATGTCCTGATGGGAGGAGGCTTGCTGAAGAAGAAGAAGAAGAAGAAGAAGAAGAAGAAGAAGAAGAAGAAGAAGAAGAAGAAGAAGAAGAAGAAGCAGAGAGACGTACCACCAGGGTAACGGTTCCCACAGAGAGTAACCCTTCATTGCATTAAGATTGGTACCTATTATGTACAAAAAGGTGAGACAAAAGAATCTAGAAATGCTTTTTTCAATTTCATCACGTGTAAGAGGTTCTCACAATAAATTTCCTTGTGCCACTTTTCTTCGATGCGCAAGACTGTTTAAATACACTTTCACTCATTTCGTTTCTTTAATGAATTTTGAAACCATTTTCCCAGTCCTGGGTATGACGATAAACTATATACGCGTGCTGGGTAAGATGATAAACTACATCCAACAGCAAGGCCTCTCATCAGGACGTTCTGATAAGCGTAGAACCACCTCTAAATTGCTGGTTTTCCAGGTCCACACTGACCTGGATGTGTAGCACCTTTGAAGTTTCCCAGCTATGGGTAAATAGTTAACCCTCAACCTGGGTTCAAAACACTATGAAAGTATAAAAATAAATTTTAATACCAG
This sequence comes from Acanthosepion esculentum, assembly GCA_964036315.1. Classification (NCBI taxonomy): domain Eukaryota; kingdom Metazoa; phylum Mollusca; class Cephalopoda; order Sepiida; family Sepiidae; genus Acanthosepion; species Acanthosepion esculentum. The sequence continues at coordinate 144,815,229 of OZ038477.1, read as the reverse complement.
AAATACATTCGAACAAATTATTACCAGTAATACAGTATTACCAGCAATACATTTAAAAAAAAAATATTGCCAGCAATACATTTGAAAAAAATATATTACCAGCAATAAAAATCTCGTCGGCATTAAATAACCCATTGAGGTTGATATACCGTAAAACAAACCAAACCAAAACAAGTGAAGCATTGCCAAATGTGTAAGTTCGAATCTAGGCTTTATTTCCAATCCTCAGCTGCAGATTCATTGTCGTAGGTTGACGGCTCTGCTAAATATTATCAGAAATACTTTTTGAAAAGATCTTACCAGCAATAAAAATCTTGTCGGTATTAAATAACCCATTGATTTTGATATGCCGTAAAACAAACAAACCAAATCACTTTTCCGTTTTTTGGTCCTTGCCGATATTAAGTAAAATAAAAAGGATTTTTGGAAAAATAAATTGAAAGGAATGGTTTGACCCAGAGCTAACTAATGACAAAATTGAATTGCCTGTGTTTGTACACCTCCCATGCCCACCCAATAAAATCTACGTTTTCATTTCCTTTTTCTGTCATTTTGTTTTCTTGATACGTTAGTCAATTAGGTCAATGGGTCAACGAGATTTGTGAATCTCGCGTTATTTGCATCAATTGCTATTCTCGTTTTGGTCAATGATTGGATGAAGAGGAAACAAAATCATTTTCGCTTGGTTGATAAAACTGTGAAATGTTTGCGGTCTGTTCTCGCTTCACTCTTCGGTAAAATCATTTGGTTTTTGCGCAGTAGTGTTTTGCAATAATATTAATGAGTAGGGAACAAAAGAAAGAGTGAAAAAATGCAGCCCAATACAAAACGTGCCATCAAAGAAAATATATAACACAAAGCCACCCGCTTTGTTCACTGTTCCCTTAGGTAGAGTTTCAAATCCGACTGTCGGTAAAGTAATGTCCAATGATTTAACATTGGGCTCAAAGGTTGACTATCGGTGACTTTAGGCCTTTGTTGTGATAATCAATTTAAATATGTTATTGTTTATACTGGTGGATTTTTAACCAATGATGAATACTCAATGACAGATAGTGATATATTTATTTATTTATTTATTTTCCTTATTGTCTTTTTCTTTGTTGTTGTTATCACAATTTTTCGGCAGTTGTCCCTCATCAATTGCTTGTTGATTCGGGTAATTGTCAGGGAATTCCGAACTGAACCCCTTATTTAAGCGACGGGCGTAGGTTTTCTGGTTCCAGATCTAGGTATATAAAATCTTATTTAGTTCTACTCAGATATTGCTGAAAACATCGTCTCACATTCTAGGCTATAAGGGCTCTCTTACTATAGAAATAAATATGAAATATAAAATTCCTACCATAGAAATAAATATAACATGTGTGTCATTATTAGTAAAAGAAGAAAATCAAATGAGAGTAAGTAAGACCTCAGCATCAACAACAGCTGCAGTAAAAAGAGAAACCTCAATGACTTCAGTCAAATGCGACAAATAGCCACAGAAGTACTCATCCGTTGTAGGCTAGCTTTAAGGCTACTTGTTCTCGACCCAGGATTGTTTGACGTGTATTAAAGCGTTGCTTCGTGAATTTGAGGATATAGTAATTGTCTGTTCAATCCTTGGGTCTTGCATAGTTGTACTAAATGAAAGTAGACGAGATATCCTAAGAAACGGGCATATATATATATATATATATATATATATATATATATATATATATATATATATATATATTGAACGATAAAAATTATTAAAAAAAATAAAAATCTTCAGACATACTGTGTTGTAGATTAATATTCTTACGTTTTTTTTAATTATTATTTCATTTAGATTCCTCGACTAGTTTCGGCCAACATGGTCATCATCAGGAGAAAAAATGTTTCTGCTTGCTGGTAGCAGTAAACTACAGAAATGAATGTCTTGATGGAGAAAATGAACTTTTGTCTGTAGTTTTCATTTGTTTTTTTATTTTGTCTTTTTAACATGAGTTTATTAACATTCCTTGTGTTGGTCAAACAGTCTCTTTTAATTTGTTATTTGAGATAAGAGCTGGATGGATTCATGCTGCTTTGAATTCCCTTGGTCAGTTTGGCAGTTTTATTGGTACCTGGAGAGGGGATGGTAAGTGTGTGCGTGTGTCTGTTATTTAGATTAGTATGTGTGTTATTTAGTCTCTGGTAAGTGTGTGTGTGTGTGTTATTTAGTTTCTAGGGAGTGAGTATGATATGTGTTAGCTTGTATATTGCTATGGGTGTGTGTTATCATTTGGCTCATTAGGAAGTGAGTGAGTATGATGTGTGTAAGTGTGTATATTCGTGTGGGTTTGTGTATAAGTGTGAGGCCTCTACAACTCCGTAAGCATGTCTGTCTTGTGTGGGTGTGAAATGTGGGTAGGTTTTGATTTGGAGGGTTATGTATTACTACTATCTATATTGTTAAATTTATGATTAAGCCCCGCTGGATAATGCGTTTGTAAACGTCGTATCCACTTATTTTCATCGAACTCTAAAAATATTTCTAATGTTATCTGCTCTGGGCTTTTCTATTCTCTCAATTATAGTGAATTTGGCATGGGTTTTAAAATCGTGTTTTTTCTATGCGGAAATGTTGTTTTACAGGTAATAATCTTTCATGGGGAGTAGAGTTAATTCGATTGCGATAATTATTAATTCTGTAGTGAAAGGGCCATTCAGATTTTCCTACATATTGTTTCCGGCATAGTGTGCATTCTAGGAGGTAAATTATGTTATGACTTCTACAGTTAGAGTCATGGTAGATTTTGAAAGTAGATTTAGTGACCGAGCTAGTGAATGAATTCGTGTGTCTAACGTGGTTAACCGGCCGCGAATAGTTAGAAACCGGGAATATTTTTAACCCCGGTAAAAGCGCTTATAAGTACCTATTTTGATTGTTAAAACGCAAGTATGCTTTAAGCTTTCATTCTAAACACTTTAGAAACATTTCAGATTCTTTTAAAAACATTTTTGAAAAATACACTTAGCGATACATTTAGCGTAAATTTTCTTTCATACGTACAATAACCGTTTTTAATTACACATAGATCGATACACCCATTGAAAATACTTTATAAAATATGTGTAACAAGGCATACACTATAAAGTTTAAAACATTTTCTAAAACCAGAACTATGATGATGCCCCCAAGTCACTTTCAAGAACCCAACCCCAGCCCCTAACAAAGAACAAAGCCCAAGCACTATGCATGTTTTTGGGGTTTGTTTTTTTACAATAAAGATGTACAATTCTGCCAATTTTTACCATAAAAATGAACTGTCTATATTTCTGAGATGAGGAACTATGTACATTATTTAAGGACACATGTCACAGTAGATAAAGGTATTAGTTAGATCCAGTGACAGAACCCAAAGAGTGTGAGTTCAATACCCGGTTAGGGAAATTGACTGGAGATAACTGATAACTGGCATTCATTAAATATAGCACGTGGAACTAGAACGGTGAGCGAAATAAAGGGTTCAGTTCGACATTCCAACCGCCTGAAGAAGGCTGGAGCGTACAACGGCCGAAACGTTGTAATAAATATGGCGGCAAAGATGAGGACAATAGTCTGAATAATGTAAATAATATAAAAATGAACTGTTATATGTTTTAAGTCACTTAAATAACAGGAAAATAACACAAGAGTATTTTAAATATCTTCTATCGAAAAAATATGCGAATCGAGGGAGTTCTCAGCGAATAATTTGTACATATATTCTTCAGAAAAACACGTGAATGTTTGGGGTTTCCGCGAATAAAAACTACATATATTCTGAAGAAGAATCCGGGAATGTGTGAAACCGTGAATGCTGAGGCGAATAGGCGCGGGCTCACTGTATATACAGATAGATAGATAGATAGATAGATAGATAGATAGATAGATAGATATGGATAGACTGAATAGATAGATAGATAGATAGATAGATAGATAGATAGATATGGATAGACTGAATAGACTGAATAGATAGATAGATAGATAGATAGATTGATTGATTGTTAGATAGATAATGAAAACACTTAGATAGATAGATAGATAGATAGATAGATAGATAGATAGATAATGAAAACACTGAGATAGATAGATAGATAGATTGATTGATTGATTGATTGATTGTTAGATAGATAATGAAAACACTGAGATAGAATGATAGATAGATAGATACATAGATAGATAGATAATGAAAACGCTGAGAGAGATAGATAGACAGACTGATACATAGCTAGATAGCTAGATAGATAGATAGATAATCTAAACACTGAGATACATAGATAGATAGATAGATGGTGCCTTTCTTCTACCAAGGAGTGGACGGCGCACGTTCGAATCCTGCCGGAGGGTCCATATTTTCTGTAATAAGATTTCTCAAATATTCAGGCTAGTAGACGATAATATACTGTTTAAAAATCAAAACTGAGCATCTACACAAATATGGCTATTTTAAGTGATAAAAAATATGTCGTATTAATAAACGATAAATTCATTACTTTAGATATTGCTATGTTTCTTTGTGGGTGAGTCGATATAAGCACGTTTGAACGAATGATGGTTTCTCCTACCAAGGGGACGCTGGTTTGTATCCTGACAGAGGGTGAATAATTTTATTTAACAAGATTTCTCGAATATTCAGGTCGGTAGACAAAAATAAATAAATATACTATTTAATAAATAAACGGAGACTCTACTTAAATGTGAGTATCCACTAAAAATGACTTTTAAAGTGATAAAATGTTCTTCATGCATTAAACTGGGTATTGAACTCACGCTGTTTGGGTCCAGTCACTAGATCTAACTAACGCCTTTATCCACTATGCCATGTGTCCTTGAGGCAGTGGAGACCTCGGAGAGAGGAATTAACAGAAGATAACTGATAACTGATATCCATTAAACATGGCACGTGGAACTAGAACAGTCTACCCCAGTGAGCGAAATAAAGAGTTCAGTTCGACATTCCAACCACCTAAAGAAGGCCGGAGCGTACAACGGCCGAAACGTTTTAATAAATATGGCGACAAAGATGAGGACAATAGTCCGAATAATGTAAATAGTGTACATAATACCTCATCTCAGAAATATAGACAAAAATGTCGGATTTTAAATAAATCCATTAATTCTTCAGAAATTGCTTTGATGAAGCTTTCGAGAAAATGATAAAAATAAAGACGATGTGTTGCCCTTAAAAAGGAAGATTAGAACTTCGTGACGGTGCGTTAAAGTCCAATGGATCAAAAGATGGTTTCTCCTATAAAGAAGGACGTTGGTTCTATCGCTGCCTCGAACGCATTTATGTGACAGGCCAATAGACGTAATACTCACTTGTTAATAATTAAAAATGGCGTTTCAAATACGAACTATTACAATAACGTTTGAAGTAATAAAAGTAGAGACACACACACACACACACACACACACACACACACACACACACACACACACACATATATATATATATATATGTGTGTGTGTGTCTGTGTGTTATTATAAATTGCTTATTATAAGATTCGATACACTGTAGATATGTTTTACCTCATTTTAAATCACATTATTTTACCAAACGATTCACTGTATATATGTTTTGCCTTATTATAACTCACATTATTATAACGAACGATTCACTGTATATATGTTTTGCCTTATTATAAATCACATTATTATAACGAACGATTCACTGTATATATGTTTTGCCTTATTATAAATCACATTATTATAACGAACGATTCACTGTATATATGTTTTGCCTTATTATAAATCACATTATAATAACGAACGATTCACTGTATATATGTTTTGCCTTATTATAACTCAGTTTATTATAACGAACGATTCACTGTATATATTTTTGCCTTATTATTACTCAGATTATTGTAACGAACGATTTACTGTATATATTTTGCCTTATTATAAATCACATTATTATAAGGAACGATTCACTGTATATATGTTTTGCCTTATTATAACTCACATTATTATAACGAACGATTCACTGTATATATGTTTTGCCTTATTATAACTCACATTATTATAACGAACGATTCACTGTATATATTTTTTGCCTTATTATAAATCACATTATTATAACGAACGATTCACTGTATATATGTTTTGCCTTATTATAACTCACATTATTATAACGAACGATTCACTGTATATATGTTTTGTGTCTCAACGGCTGTTGTGATGCGTCTAGTGTGGTAGTCTGTAGTGGGAGTGCTTGTCGCTTCTCGCTTTCAGTTACCGCCGCTGGCTAGCAGCAATGCGAAAAGGGGAGCAGGGTGCGTAAGTCTACCCCTGCCAGGATATAGCCTCTCCATCCGCAAGCCCTATGTAGTGCCTCCTCGTGGTGACACATGGCAACCGTGCACCTTGCGGTGGTGGGCTAAACTACAGGGGACCGGGGAGGAGTTTGGTCACCTTAACATGCGGCATGCAGGCCCACCGGTGTGTGGACACGCCCTGGTGCCAATGAACCAAATCCCAGCTATGGGTTAAATAGCTCCACTGCCTTGTGGAAATCTTCGGGAGAAGAAAGGGCTAAGGAGTAAAGCCTACACAAATCCGAAGTGGATCCCCTAAGGCGGATGGACGACACTCTGTACTACCTTCCGCCACCTCCTGCAGCTGCGCTGGTACCCAACTGTATTGGTTCATCCTTTCCTTTGGACTCTGCTAGCATAGCCGAGAGGGGGAACGAGACGTCCGGGCAGCCCTAGTTCTCCATACATCCCGCCCAGGCTCGTAGCGCACTGGAGAGGATACGATGTAACTCCATCGCCTAGCACCTACAGCACTACTCCATCGTTTCTCGAGACGGCAGGATGCCGACGACGACGGGATTTTGTTTTCTCAAAGCGTCAACATTTTCCTTGTTCTCGATTTGTCCTTTACATTTCTGGAGCATTAAGAAATGAAAGCGGCTGACGATGACCAATTAACCACAGAAGAAATTGGAAAATTGTACTCTTATTGACTGATTTTTAGTCTGTAACACAACGCTCCGAAACAAAATGTCTACCATGACGGCTGACCATCGTAGACAATGGTCAAACACTGAGTTGCTGTGTATCGTTGGAAGAAGAGATCTCTTGAAACAAACCACAATCAAAACAACATTTTGAAAGATTTGCCCACAAAAGTCAGGATAAGAATTTATCTGAAAATAAAAATTCTCTACTTTTATATCATTAAAAATGTACGACTCCAAATATTTGGATGCGTTCTCGTATATTTGTGGTTATGTGTGAGTGTGTGTGTAAATTTTATCTCGCTTTTCCAATCTTGATTTGAAACTTTTCAAACTCGTTGTCCAGTCTCCATTTCATATTTTCTGTAATTTTCTGACCACTTACATTTGAGGTCGGATGTGATTTCTCTTCTCTTATCTTCTTTGTACAAAATGTTTCTTTTCATTTGCTATTACTTCTTTCATCAAAATCAATACATCATCAATGTTTATTTGATCTGCCCCTAATCGATAAAAACACAACTTTATGCGTTCGATTTTTACGCCTAACCAGATTTTCTGACATGATTAATAGAAACAAGTAGACGATAATTCTCCATATTGAACTTCAATTGATTAGATTAATACAAGGTAAATGACTCACAAGCATTTGTTAATCTAATTCATTCGTCATTCTGAGACCTTCATTAATATGTTTGATATATAAAGTTTTATATCATTCATATATATATATATATATATATATATATATATATATATATATATATATATATATATATATATATATATGTGTGTGTGTATGTGTGTTTGTGTGTGCATGTGTTACAACCCTTGCATAAATGGTACATACTTTGAATCTTGCGGTGATCATGCACACAATCTAAAAGAGAGACTGGAAGTATTTGTGAAAATAAAAAAAACTATTTGAAAGAAAATTCAATTCATTAATATGTCTTATATATAGTTTTATACTATATATATATATATATATATATATATTTAACGATATTAAAACATGTTATAAAAATCGCTACACAATTCCAATTATTTTTCAAAACCATAAATGTGTCTCTTCAGGCGATATTAAACTACTGGCGAGTGAAAGATTAAGGTGATTTAAAAAAACAGAATACTTTAAAAAATAGATTTGTGGGCGTGAATGTAAACTACGCTAAATTTAAATTCACTGGGAAAAATTTTGATATAAGTCATGACACGAAGTTGTCTGCATACAAATATCTAGACAATTTCCTTATGTGCAGATACAGATTGTTACATTGTTTCTGTTACACCGGCCTTTCTAACACAAGGGAATTACACCGGTTCTCACTATATATAGTGCCAGTAATACCTACCCGGTGTGTAAGCAGCGACAGTCCTTTTTGGACGTCTCAGCTGTTCGGTCGAACTCTCTGCCTCTGAGGCAGAGGGGAACTCTCTGCCTTTGGGCAGAGAGGAACTCGGACGAGGCTCCGCCGAAGGGTAGAGCCTCGTTCGAGGTGGTTGACCACCCCGATCCCGTTTATACGGTTTCTACGGGCAATTTTTGCCCGAGCCTACGGGCTCGGAAAGCCCACATTAAACCGGCCTTGTGCCACATTCGACACACGTGGGCGTGTTGTTAAACATCGTAAGCAGCGACAGTACTACAACAGCCTAGCTGAGTAGTACCCGTTTCCTACATTTGTACCTGTGATGTTAAATACACTTGTTCCTTAAACCAACCTCGACTTGATTTTCTTCTTTTTACTATTGTGCCACGACACAACAGTTTCGTAACATGTATCGAAACCAAACGCTAAAACTTACCAAGAAGCAAAAAGACCAAGAAATGGGGAGGTAATTCAACATAATTTTAGAGAGTTATATGCGCGTTCAGCTTATAAAATAAAATATTGTAGTTGCTAAATAAAACACTCTTTTAAGAAACTGGCAAACGACCGTTCAAAACAAACAGCAACAAGAAAAAAAAAAAAGAAAAAATACAGAACTAATTTGGCAAATTATTATGCAATGGTTTACTAAAGAGAACCCATATAAGATGTTAATAATACCAACTAATCAATGTAAGATGTTAATAATACCAATCAAACACATGTTCATCTATATAAGATGTTAATAGCCGAACGTCAATACAAAGCAATATTAAATCAAAATGAAGCATGAAAATAGAATAGTACGCCATTTATGATGCACAAAAGTTCATCTACTGATTAGTACTATGAGAAAAAGTATTATCAAATTCAAAGTTTAAACATATTTTAATGTAAAGGGAAAGCTATGCCTACAATTTAAAGTCTATTCACTTCTTTGGTTTAATAAGGAGGTTTTATAAAAAAATCTGATCTTCTAATTTTTCATGTAAACATAGGAAACAGGGTTCAGTTAAAGGTCTATATGTTCCAGCTTTTTAAAAAAAAATCATTTTACCTTAGGAGTTTTATTGTTTTCTTTTAAATTCCAAGCATATTTAGAAAGAGATGTACTATTTTTATAAGTACTATTGGTGAAAGATAAGACATGCTGATACCACGTAGTCTTAAAAGAATTATTAGTCCTACCAATATAAAATTTTTCAACAGTCGGATTCTCTATTAGAAATAGTACATAATAAACAACAAAGGTGGTTAAACA
>OZ038477.1:144713133-144798133 GCA_964036315.1 Acanthosepion esculentum | reverse complement strand
TATATATATATATATATATATATATACAAGTATAGGATTGGTGTTTACGGAATAAATTCCAATAACCAACAATTAATATTCTTCTCTCTCTCTCTCTCTCTCTCTCTCTATATATATATATATATATATATATATATATTTATAAATAAATGACAATAGGAAAACAGTAATGGCTGACGCGTTTCGTCCAATGTGGACTTTTTCAAAGCAAGAAACGAAATGAATTTAATTAAACAAAGAAATTTAATAGAAACAAAAAGCAGAGTCTTCTCTAAAAGTTAACTTTGAGAAATTTTCATATATATATATATATATATATATATATATATATATATATATATATATATATATGTGTGTGTGTGTGTCTGTGTGTGTGTGTGTATTTCAGTACAAAGTACGTATGCATATAGTTAATAAAGAGCGAAAAACATATAGATACACGTACATGCAGGGTGCGATGGATAAATTGTCACCTAAATGACGCAAAAATGAAAATAACACTGACATCTCATTTTAAGAGATATATTTACCAAAATTACTCAAAGATATCTTGAAGTACTAAAGAATACATTTATTCAATAAACTCGCCATTGTCTTCAACCACGGCCTTCAGAGGACTTCGGAATCTTCTGTACTTCTTCTGGGCGGTATGCTTGTTTAAGTTGGTGAATACAGCCATAATCCTTGCTTTCAGTTCATCTTTGATGTTAGAAGGAGTTTTCTTGGTCTCTCAATCAACTGCGCCCAACACATAATGATCAAGGGTTTTTTAGTCTGGTGAGTTAGGTGGTCAGATGTATGGGGTGATGTGGTTGCATAAATTGTCTGACAATCATGACTGCGTACTCCTGCTTGTGTAGCGTCCTGCAGAATCCTGTTGCCGGATAGAATGTCTTCCAGCAGCCATCATCTTGACCCAGGGCAGAACTACTTCCTCCATCTCCATGTTGACTCTGAGTCCTTCACAAACAGATTCATTTCCGTTTCCAAATTTTTGGCGGAGTGAATTGCATCATGGTGCTCCTTTTCTCATAGACGGTGCCCAACTGACCCTACTATACTTTGCAGTCGACAAAATTAAAAACTACGTTCATGCGCGAAATCAATAAGCATAAAATTGGGACAAATTACCCATCACACCCTCTGTATTCAGATAGATTCAGACATATATATATATACATATATATATACATATACATATATATATATATATATATATATATATATATATATAGAATATATATATATATATATATATATATATATATATATATATATATATATATATGTATGTATATATATAAACCGCACCCAGTTACACACACACACATTATATGTGGCTGTGTACAGATAGAGTAAGAAATCTACAAATATACCTGCATTGGTTAAACTGACTCATATACATAAGACACACACACACACGCACACACACACACACACACACACACACACATATATATATATATATATATGTGTGTGTGTGTGTGTGTGTGTGGTGCGTGCATGTGTTTTGTGTTTGTTTGCAGCAAAAATCCAATATATCATACACATTATACGTGTATATATATAGTTTATTTTTAAATATCAAAAGACTTTATATGCATAGTTACACACACACGCACACACACACACACACACACACACACACACACACACATACATATATATATATATATATATATATATATGGATGCAGGCACACATGCGCACTAACAGTGGTAGTGGTGTCTTCATCTAGCTAATGTCTTACCATTATGTGAAAGGTATTTCTCGAATGTGCATTTGGGCGGTACTTCTGCCTCACCCTTTATATACACACACACACACACACACACACACACACACACACACACACACATATATATATATATATATATATATATTGTAATTGATTTTACCAGAACTTTGACGTTCTTCTTATTATTTTTTCTTTCTCTCCAATGGAAAGATTTTTTAACTTGCGCAAAATTCCATTTCCTCAAATTATACCTTAATTATTTTTATGAATCAGAATCTTTTTCAAATCAGTTCGTGAGTTCTGGGTTCTGCCTGTTGGCACTGGTGTACAATTAAATTTATAGAAAACTTAGATTACATTAGACAACAAGGGTCAACCCCTCGTAACATACACTTATACGCTGTGACAGAATAGCCAACGGGTAATTCTTTTCTTTCTGCAAAAACCCAGATATTTTCATGGGAAAACGAGAATCTCGCAGCTACCCTCGTTTTCGAACGGTCTTTCTCAAATGCAATTTGCTACAGACTGACGTTAATGCCCTGATAGATTTCACTTATCTGTGACATTTTTTTCCTTCTTTTCGGGAACATTCTTGGTTAATATATAAATTCGCCTGCTTCAAATCTGTATCCACTTACATTGTTTTTCAATAGGAATTCCCAAAATAATGGAACCGTAAAAGCGATAAAATTGCCAAGACAAATGTACGAAATCTTTCGTTCAAAAAGCTTTCGCTTCTTGGCATTCGTTCACTTCAAGGTTTTCACTTTTTGCTGGTACTTGCTGAGATATTTTAAGTAACAAACTCATGTTCAGCTCAATCTGATCTCAGCGAAAATACACGCTTCATATTAAGAGATATCATAGAGTAATATTTAAAATGTTAGTCCATCGGTGCCTTATGGGATTAGATCTCTCACCTACTGGGTATCCCGTACCTGCAGTCTTGTGGCACACTGTTCATTACTGTCGAACTATCTGGCTTGAGCAGAGAGGAACCCGGACGAGGCTTTGCCGAAGGCCAAAGTTTCTTCCGGGGAGGTAGACAGGCCCGGAACCCGTTTATACGGGTTCGAAGGGAAAATTTTGGGCCGAGCCTATGGTCTCGGTGAACCCACGATAAACTCAGTCTTGTGCCACATACGACACACGTGGTTAAATATGATGGTTTAACCTTTATCATTTTGTGACTTCATTTATTGTAAAAGAAATTATCCTGCCATTGAAGGTGACTCTGATTCCTAAACAATAGAATATCTGAATTTCATAGTTGTGTTGTCATATCCTGCTATGGCAACAGAAAACTATTTTGAGTGAAATTAACAACAAGGATACAGCAATTGAGATGCATTGAAAAAGAATATAGTGGATACGGAAATAATATTAATGCAAAGTGCTAAAGGTTAATAAAAGCATTTAGTCGTGTTTACGTTCTTTGCAAGATGATTCCATAGGTAATGTCAAATGTATGCGGCATATTTGTGACCTCGCTGGTTTAGCGGCATATGGACACCTCTATGGGTTATTTAATGCCGGAATCTAAATATTTTTAACATAACTTTATGCATACAACTACAGATAAAATGTATTATTGTTCATTTTGCTATAAAATGTATTGTTGGTATCTTTGCTATAAATATGTATCGTTGGTAATGTTTTTATATAAAAATGTATTGCCGTTATTTTTACTATAAAATGTATTTTTATACTTTTAAAGTGTTTTTCTTTGTTTCGTTTGGGGTTTGACTATTTACCCATAGCTGGGACCGTAACAGGTGCTACCACTACAGGTCAGTGTGGACCTGGGAACAATAGCAAATAAAGCGTGATTCCTCGCCCCTCAAAACCTCCAATCTCCTGATTAGAGGCCTTGCTGCCGGATGTAGTTTACCGTCAAACTTGGGACTACTGTGATCTATCTATCTATCTATCTATCTATCTATCTATCTATCTATCTATCTATCTATATATATATATATTGGGACGCTACTTGTAAAAAAACTTCTGAAAACAGTTATTTCTGATGAAAGATCGGGGTCGATCTGAAATATCAAATATATATATATATACAAAAATATAAATAAATACTTTCACAAAAAAAACATTCAATTTTTTTCAATTTGCAACTTTTCAGTTGTTTTATATATATATATATATATATATATATATATATATATATATATATATATATATATATATATATATATATATATATACTTAGTGCCTTGTGTTGTAATATTTCTCTGAAGTTGCCTGTGTAGCCTTTTACGAGTTAAATTCTCACAAGTATAAGCTGCGTCTAGAGATTATATGCAAGTTATAAAGAGTTGCGTCTTTAATGTTAAAAGCCCTATTATGATGTTGTTTAGATTCTAGTCAATATTATTAACTTAGATATATAGTGATAGAGAAAACTATTGTTTTTGGTTTGAAAAAATTTACTAAGTATGCAAAACAGACTAATTTGACTGTCAGTAGTTTATTTGCAACTATTTATTTTGATACTTTTACATTATTATACCTTGTAAAACTAATGTAAAAAATAATATGAAAAGAATTTAGAACAAATTTGTCAATTTCTTAAAGAAAAAACATTAAAAAAACATTTTATTTTAAAAATAAAAGATATATTAACAAAAAATAATAAGAACCTCCTAAATAACTCTTAGCAGCCTATTGTCAACATCTGATATTAGATTTGCAATTTTAGCGGCTGGTAAGTTGTTTGCAGCAACTTTAACTGCCTCCCAGAGGTCACACTTGATGTTGAATTGCTTTCCATTAGAATAAATATCTATCTTGAGGATGCTCCACAGGTTCTCAATGGGATTCAAGTCACAGCTATTTGAAGGCCGGTCCATAAGAGAATCTTCTACAAATCCCTTTTCTTTCAACCAGGATTTAGTAAACTTTGATGCATGACTTGGTGCATTGTCTTGCATAAAGATCATAGATCTACGCTTGGCTAAAGACTGGTTATCAAGCCATTCAACGAAATATTGCTCTAGAAAATCACAGTAACGTTTGGAATTCATTCTAACCACGTCTTAAATGGACCCACGAGCTCATTACCAATAATCCCAGTCCATATCATGATTCCACCGCCGACTTGTTGGCGTTAAAAAATTTTCTTGAGTCATGTTGCTTGCAAACCCATCCTCGAGCCCATCCATCGGGCCCATCGAGGGTGAGCCTTGATTCGTCTGTAAAAAGCACTTTACTGAAATCAATTTTCATGTATTTTTTTGCCTACTGCAATCGTCTTTCCTCATGTTTTTTGTTAAAATGGGTTTCTTTATTTGATTTTTTACATCAGCAAACTTCCATAATGCTTTACACCTTGTTTCCCCTGACACCATAGGAACTCCAACGGCCTCAAATATGAACGCACTTGACGCATTTGTGTTTCTTATTAATTCTCTTCGGATATGTGATAGATCTCGCTTTGTTAAATTCCTGAATTCAGCCTGAGACTTTTTTTTCCTTGGTTGAATTCCCATTTGACATATTTTCTTGATTGTTCGATGATCCCTTTTCAAATCCTTAGAAATTTAAAGCGAAGACTTTCCTCTGCTAATTTCTTTGATTATATAGTTCTTTTCATTCATTGTTAGTTCTTTTTTACGAGCCATAATACTAAATTCTAGTTCTTGAAAATAATCTCTTGACACTGCAAATTGCTATAATTACTGAAAAAAATACTAAATATTGAAAATTGGGACTTAATTGCTTTCATGCTTACTCGCTATACATAATAGTACAAATTATTTCATTGGATAACACATATCTATGAATTTTACATAAAATATTTGACAATACCTCTTTTGTATATAATCCCTAGACGCAGTTTATGTCGTCCTGTTCTGGATGTGGCTTAGTTAAGTATTAGATGCTTTGATATGGAAAAATGTTTATTATAAAATTCACAACTACAGCAATTTCGATTCTTACTGGGAGCTTAAAATTTTCAACCTTGTGTCAGACTAAGTTAAATTAAGTAGTAAAGACCTATTATATTACAGTACTAGTTTGCAAAATAGTCTCAAAAGTTATTACTGTCGTGATTTCGATCCTCATTGGGGATTTTATATATGCAGTTTGTACTGTTATAAAATAATATATATAGATTCTACAAGTTCTTCTACAAGTTTTCGCAATATACATTACTAAATCTAAAAATAAATACGCTAAAAATTCAACTTCATCCCTGTCGTGCGCCGACGGCTTAGTGGTAGAATTTCCGACTGACGCCAATTCAGCTAGAGATAACCGGACGTCTAGCCACACTGATGAGCTGTGATACAGCGAAACAGTCTGTCTGTGGATGACAATGATATTGTCTCCTGAAAAATTAATTTCGGTTGAGCTCTGTGGGAATGAAGCGTGTGTTTGTAAACAGTGACTATTAAAGCTAATATAGCAAGACTCTTCGGCAGAATTGAGTCACTGTCAGTCACTGTTTGTTTATCTAAATATAAATATAAATACGCTAAAAATTCACCTTCATCCCTGCCGTCGGCTTAGTGGTAGAATTTCCGACTGACGCCAATTCAGTCGGGTTTCGATCCTAGCTAGAGGCAACCGGACGTCTAGCCACACTGATGAGCCCTTGATACAGCGAAACAATCTGTCTGTGGATGACAATAATATATATATATATATATGTGTGTGTGTGTGTTATACATACATATATATATATATATGTATAACACACACACACACACATACACACATATATATATATATGTATGTATGTGTGTGTGTTTGTGTGTGTGTGTGTGTGTGTTATACACGGCAAGACAAAATCTCTAACCCTGATCTCTTCATCAAATGGGGCATCGGTGGTATCAAATCCTTTCTGAGGCAATCAAAGTGCAGATAGGCTGGTTATGTCATCAGAATGAGAGACGATCGGATACCAAAAATCCTCATGTATAGCCAACTTTTCCATGGTAAGCGTAACGTAGCCCGTCCTTGGTTACGCTTCAAGGATAAACTTAAATACAATTTAATTGCTGCGAACATCCCTATTGAGGAGTTCGAACTTGCTGTTGAAAAGCGAGAAAACTGGAGAAATTCCTGTCACTGAGGTATGACTAACTTTGAAAAGAATCGTCTCAACCATCTGAGCGAATTAAGAATTAACACTAAATCTCTGGTTAATACATCAGCCTATATGACGGGAGTGTTCATCGTCATACATATATATATATATATATATATATATATATATATATATATATATATATATAAATATATATATATATATGTATATATATATATATATATATGCATGTATAGGACATGGATTAAATTGACCAGATTTTTATTTATTTATTTATTTCAACGTTATTTCAAAGGGATACTTCTCTCAGTTTCGTATCATTAATTATCTGTCGGAATCAATCTAAAAATGTCAAAAATCCTCATGTATAGCCAACTTTTCCATGGTAAGCGTAACATAGCCCGTCCTTGGTTACGCTTCAAGGATAAACTTAAATACAATTTAATTGCTGCGAGGAGTTCGAACTTGCTGTTGAAAAGCGAGCAAACTGGAGAAATTCCTGTCACTGAGGTATGACTAACTTTGAAAAGAATCGTCTCAACCATCTGAGCGAATTAAGAATTAACACTAAATCCTGGGTTAACACATCAGCCCATATGACGGTCAACCCTTCATTATGCCCTTCAGTTGGATTTGTTTGCATATCCTGTTGTTGTTTCATACGAAAAATAAACATAAAAACTGTGCTGAAAAACACTCATACCTCGAAAACGACAGGTGAGTCCATCATATCATATATATATATATATATATATATATATATATATATATATATAACACAAGTACACATCAAGTGCTCCAGACCAGGTGCAATCTTCAGCTGAGCTCCATGCTTCAGTAAGTTTTCGGCCCATTAAGCTCAATACCTTTCCACACGGTGGGCCCGCAACAGCTGGACGAAGTTACGTTGCAACCGGTCTATGTTAATTAAGTGCCACTCGATAATATATATATATATATATATATATATATATATATATATATATATATATATATATATGTATAAACATACACAGAAGTTTTGTTTAGAAATCGCATTTAAACTGAAAACAATATTATTATAAGTAATTTTTATTAAATTGTTGACAAGAATTATTCATTTTGACATTACTTTCATCTTAATTTTAATTGCTTTATTGACATTAGTCAATAATCTGTAGATATATTGCCTCGAAATTTTAAGATGAAGCATTGTCAGGAATTCTTAATTAATATTATTATTATTATTAGAGATTCTTTTTTATGTCTTATCAACCTTTTGTAGGTTATTTTAAGCCGAAGCATATTTTGGGATGTAAGAATAATTCTATTGTTTTTGTCAGTGAATATCGTAAAGATAGTAATAATTTTCAGATACAAGTCTTATTATTTAACCCATAGAGGAGGAAACGAGGTGGATTCATACCTTTCCCAAGCGCATAAGGGAATATTATAAACCTAACAGGAATTCGAACTCGGCTCTCTGACTTAATTCTGATACGTTATCTGTTACAGTACACGCACATCAAAGCTTATAGTACTTGGTATTCCCAAGCGGTCACCCATCTAATTAGTGACCTGGCCTGACGTTGTTTAACTTCGGTTATCGTACCAGAACCGGCGTTTCAACGTGATACACCCGTAATCCGAGCATTTATTTTTTTTTCCATGATGATGGGAATAGGATGGAAAATGAGTATCCCAAATTCAAATGAGCATTGGAATAGCAAAAGATGCCTTCTAAAAGTTAAGCAAAGTACAAGGAAACAGGAAAATTCTGTTAGAAAAAAAAGAAAAGAGTGTTGAACTCTTATGTCATGCAAGTCCTTCAATATGGCAGAAAATACTGGAAATTTTCCTCACGGTTGAAGGAAAGACGGGCTGCAATTTGTACGTCTCTCTACAGTTGGATGCTGAGAATACGATGGAGAGTAAGCAAAAATGAAGTCCTAATGGAAATGGAAGCAAAAAGGACACTTATGATAATGCAGAGAATCATAAAGAGGCAAGTGGAATTTCTTGGATACATAATGACGGAATCAAGAATATCTCAAGATAATAATAATAATAATAATAATAATAATAATAATAATAATACGATAAATACTAATATTGTACATAAAAATAAAAGCAAATCGGGTTACTTGCAACCGAGAGAAATAATGTATGAGTTGAAATGGCTTCTTTTGCAGTTGGCAGTGAGTCTCTCGCAGTTTAAACAAAAGAGAAGCCGTTGCAAAAAATTGGATCTGCAGAGGAAAAGAAAACGCGAGTTTCTGTTTGCTGGGAGCTTGTTTAAATTTACAATCTTCGCTGTTTGCTAAATTACGAAAGAATAATTGATATAAAAGCAATTAAAATTAAGACGAAAAATGAAATGATATTGGAATGAATAGTGGATGTTATATTGTACGCTACCATATTCGCGATATGCTAACACTTTATACACACACACACACACACACACACACACACACACATATATATATATATATATATATTAAATTGGTATATATATATATTAGATTGGTATATATATATATATATATTAGACTGGTATATATATATATAAATAATATATATATATATATTAGATTGGTATATATATATATATATATATTAGATATGCTAACACTTTATATATATATATATGTATATATATATATTAGATATGCTAACACTTTATATATATATATATATATATATTTATTAGATATGCTAACACTTTATATATATACATATGTATGTATATATATATATATATATATATATATATATATATATATATAGATTGGTATATATATATATATATATATATATATATATATATATATATATATATATGATAGACAGTCCCGTCATTTTCGACATTAGAGTGTCTTTCAGTACAGTTTTTTAATCCTGTACCTATCGTCGTCACCTTAACTCTCTCACCAGTGGACTTGTTACTCAGGTGAAATAGAAAAAAAGGGAAGACAGAACTGAACTGCAGACTATCCACGCAAAAGATTCGTTTAGAATGGTGAAGGCTTGTGTAGAACCAGCCACACTTATTGGAAGTACTGATAACAAAGAGTTGGTGCAAATATTTGCCACGCACAACACCCCTCAGGTTTTATTATCACCGAGTTATACCTCTCCTGTATCAACAGTGAACAGAAAAGTGCAGCGCCTTTCGATGGTAATTTCACATGATTTAGCCCGCCTGCTGAAGCGGTTTACAGGGTTTGGTGCGTTGAGAATTAGGGGATGGGCGATGCCCGTCCATCTTATTAATAAGAGCAGCCGAGTAACAAAGGTACTAGTTCTACCCACTGCCACCTACACGCATAGAACATACACTTTATATATATATATATATATATATATATATATATATATATATATATATATATATATTTATTTATAAATATAACAGTGAACATAGAAGTCAACACTTAGAGGCGGCAGTCTGTTTCATGCTAGTTGCAATCGTCAGGCCATGAAACAGACGCTCTATCTCTGATATTGAGCACTTTATCCCATAAATATAGCACATCTTAAGACTATATTTCTTTCATATATATATATGTATATATACCAATTTCTACCATTTACATATGCGCAATCGCCAAAAACAAGCATATAACGGGCTTCAAAATAATAACAAAATAGCCTTATAATTTTAAAAAATTAATAGCAATTTTTACCTACCATAGTCTTACACACACCCCATCATACGTATATACGTGCGTGTGAGAAAACATTATTCAGCGAACAAAACAGAAAAACGGTCTGCGCGTTGACAGCAAACAAAAATATTTGCTACACAATCCAACAATGAATACAGCGACCAATTGCGTACATATGTACACAAAGACACATGTATGAACACATATGCCCAGCCCCACACTGTCCATATATGTTTATGTTTGTGTGAGCTCCCGTGAGTGAGCGTGCGCGTGCGTGTGCGTGTGTGTGTGTGTCGGCGTATGTCAATGAGTGTACGTGCGTGTATGTATGTTTGTGTAAGTATGAGTGGCGTTCCAACGACAATTTTATTTTCCCTCCCACTTCCATAAAAACACCGATATACGCAACCATATATAAATCCAAAATTTAAAAATTAATCAGTTTGTCTGTCGATCGCATTTGGCAAGTTAATTTATTTCCAAGTCGATAGTGATTACGCTATCGATACAGACGGTGTAATACTATAACCGTAATAACAGATGATAAACTACTTTCACATAAATTGGCACAAGGCTACATAAGGAGGGTGTTCAAGATTTGTGTCAACGACCAGGACAAAGTTTGTCACCCAGAGGTATAAACGGCCACGTGTCCGTAACGAAGGTGAACATTAAAGTTGGAGGAGGCCATCGGAGGACATCGGCTATTGCTAGATTTGGATTGGCAGTCGCTGGCAGAACTATTTGTCCATGGTACACTACGCCTGGATGAATACAGCACCGGAAGCAACTCTATCGCAACACCCGACCATGAATCTGATGATGGTCAGCCTTTTAACGAGCTCATCACAGTAAGTAAGATACTTTTCGGACAATGGAGACAAAATAGCGTCAAATCGACAATCGTATTCGCAGCAAAAGTGAAAATTCTGGTTGTCAATTTTGAGCTCAAGCACCCATAGACATTAAGCTTTTCTGGCCCCCAAATCATACGAACAGAATATTCCATGAGGATCATAGAAGCAAGACTGACTATTTCTTCGGAGAAACTGATCAAACACAGTTGAACAGAGAGAATAGATGTTTCTCTTTCATACTATTGTCGAAGGGTTTGGGCTGGCCCATTCTTATAGGTAAAGTGAGAGGACATCGCTACATGTGATTTCTCGCAAAAGTAGCAACTCGTTAGTGATTTTTTATGGAAGTAAGAGTGCAGTTAATTAATTCTGTCAGATGAGCTTTCAGGTGATTAATTACAAGTAATTTATCAGATGAAGATCGATTTTTTTTAATGTGCAGACTAGAGAAACAACATTAGTGGATTGTGCAATTAATGAAAGAACCACACACACACACACACACACACACACACACACACACACACACACACAGACACACACACACACATATAGATATATATATATATGAGTTGCGAAGGATAAATTGCCGTTTAAATGACGCAAAAATTAAATTAATACTGACATCTGATTTTAACAGATATATTTACAAAATTAGACAAAATCATCTTGAAGAGTACATTTATTCAACCACAACCTCCAAACATCTTCGGAATCTCCTGCAACTCTTCTCGACGTCTCCTTGTTTGCGTTAGTGAATGCTGCCATAATCCTTGCCTTCAGTTCATCTTTGATGTTACAAGGAGTTTTGCTGATCTCTTGCTCAACTACGCCCAGCACATAATGATCAAGGGAGTTGCAATCTGGGTAATGGTGCATGGTGCAGAGTCTTGTTGCCAAACATACGGTCCTCCAGCAGCCACACTCTTGACCCAGGGTAGCACTACCTCCTCAAAGCACTTGACGTAGGCCTCCGTTATGAGCCTGAGCCTCTCACTAATAAATTAGGGAGTTCTTTTTTTATCAGGACAATCAGAAAAAGTTTTCAGAGCTGCCGGTCCTTCGTAATCACCACTAGACTGATTCAACTTTTTCTGAATCTTCTTCACTGTCCTCAGATTGACACTCAAACACACTGGAATGTTCGTATTGTTGTTTTCGGCGCGAATGCGACGCAGTACTGCATGTCGTTTCAAAATTTCTGGAGTAGTGTGACTGCGTCATGCTGATCTTTTTCTCACAGACGGCGCCAAACTGACCCTGCTATACTGTTAAGTCGATAAAATAAAAAAAAACAACGCACATGCGCGAAATATAAAATATAAAAATGGCATCAATTTACTCACCGCACTTTTCCTATATATATATATATATATATATATATATATATATACATATATATATATATATATATATATATATATATATATATATATATCAGAAAGACGGTGGATGTATGTAGAGTATATAAAGTCTAACGGTACGTAAATTATAATCCGAGTACAAATTCCACCATAATCTGTTGCATTTATTTAACACTGTGAGTTTTGGAAAAGGCATAAGCCTGTTTCTTATAACACCCCCCGGGTTAATTAGCAGGATATACTGGGATCTCTATCACAGTTTGGCAGCAAGTCTAGGAATAGAACATTAAGTAAATTGATTTCAGAAAAACGATTCCTGCAAATAAAATCAGTTTTACTACAATGCTGTCTGACGAATGGAAGTAATCTCTGCGAAGTTATGAATCGGAACAGATAAGTGAGAATTCTTTTTTATTTGTTATTGAGCACTTTAATTACTAAGAATGATTGCCTTAAAAATATTAACATTCAGATCTTCTCGAGCCCTTTATTGGCGAAACAAAATTTTATGTCTATATAAATATATCTATATATGATATATATATATATATATATATATATATATATATATATATATATATATATATATATATAATATCATATATATATATATATTTTGATAATATTAGTGGTAAATATACACATACATATGTAATCATATATCTAAAATATATAAATATATATATACATACATACATATGCATATATATATATGTAAGAAAATATATGGACAGTATGAGGAAAAATATGAAAAAAACAAAATTCGAATATGCAAGTTAGGCATTGAAACATTAAAACAGTAAACTTGCATATTCGGATTTTGTTTTGTCATATTTTTCCTCATATATATATGTATAAAAATTAATTCCAAGAATATAGAATCCTGGTAGAACTCAGTTTCCAGGACAGAGTAAGAATATAATAAAAAGGCTTAAACACTAATTTTCCATGGTCATAATTTATTCCATTGGAATCAGAAATATGATCCAATTCATCAGACCTACAAATTAAAAAAGAAATTAGAAAAAACAACACCGGGAATAAAAAATAAAATTTAGTGAGAGTGTATGTATGAGAGTATGGGAGGAATGCGAGAGTAAATGAAAGCTATAAGGAGGGGTAGCATACGGGAGAAGGAAAGGGACGTCTAAAGATGAAGGGGGGATTAAAATTTAACAGAGAGAAGTTTTAAAGAGGGGAGTCAAAGACGGTTTAAGTGAGAGAAATATGAATAATTTCAAATGTCTAATACATTGAGGATACACCGGAAAAGAGTATACATTTTGTGGTGACATACGCACACAATAGACGATATAATCTTAAAGCACAGAAGATGAGAGAGGGAGAGGAAAAGAAAAAGGAATGGGGGAGATGGGATGGTGGAACTAAAATCAAAGGGCATTTATAAAAGGGCCGCTGTGTAATCAAGAAAATTTGACAAAGTTAATATCGACTACAGGTTACAAATCTAATATAAACATATAAAAATAACGATTATCTAATCCAGCAAGGACCTATATTTCTATGTTCAATAACTAATGGATGCAGTTTTACCTCCTGCACAGGACTATAGGACAGTAACTAATGGATGCAGTTTTACCCAGGACTAAAGGTGAACCTTATAAGTCAGTACCAAATATGAGAGGAATGAAAGCCTGTAATTTCAATTTTGTAATTGGCTTTGTAAACAAATCCGACACGTTATTTTCCGATTGAACATATTTTCTTTTGTACCTGATCCATAACAAATTGATATTTAATATCAATATGCTTTGATCTTTGATGCATTATTGGGTTTTTAGCCAAAGCAATACTAGCCTGATTATCACACTAAATAGTTATAGGCTCACTTATTATTAGTGTTTTAATAGTTCTTATTAGTGATTTAAGAAAAATAGCCTCTTGTGTTGCTTGCGACAATGCAACGTATTCTGCTTCGCAGGTCGAAAGAGAAATCATGACCTGTTTCTTAGATTTCCAGCTAATTATTGGATTATCCTTTGCCAATCTAAAGCAATAGCCTGTGATACTTTTACGATCTGGTGAATTTGCCCAATCAGCATCACAAAATCCTTCCAGTTCTAATAGGTTTTTTGATTGCCGAAATACTAGGCACTGATTCGTAGTTCCCTTTAAATAATGTAATACTTGCTTAGCTCTTGTTAAATGCACAGTGCTTGGTTTATTTAAGTTTTGAGACAACTTAGTAACTGTATAACAAATGTCTGGCCTGGTTGATGTCATGATGTAAATAAGACTCCCTATCAACATTCTGTATTCTTTCTCACATTCCGCTATACCATCTTCATCAATCATAATTGTGTTTAAATCCATTTCACATGGAGTAGTTCGCATTTTACAATTTTGCATGCTGAAATTTGATAAGAGTTTCGATGTATCTGGATTAATTCATTGTAATAGTGTTATCCATCAATTCGAACTGGATACCAAGAAATCATGATAGTCGACACAAGTCGGTCATTTTAAACCTTATATTTAGGGAATTTTTAATTTTTAATAGAGGAGCTTCACATTTTGAAGCAATTAACATATCGTCGATCCAAATAATCAGAATTGCTAATATTTCATTAAATGTTCTTTTATACAGGCATGGGTCTACAAGAGAGGGTTCAAAAAGTTGTTCAATTGAATGGGAATGTAGTAATTTATTCCACGTTCTTCCGCTTTGCTTCAGCCCATATAGTGGCTTTTTGAATTTCCATACATAATTGTCACCTTTTTGAAAACCTTCTGGCGGTTTTATGTATATTTCATAGTCAATCGGTGCATTCAAATATGCTCCTTTGACATCCATATTGTGTATATCCATGCCATAATGCGCAGCCATTTGGATTAAAATTCTTATTGTTGTCGTGTTTGTTGTTGGACTGAATGTTTCTACATAATCTTCCCCGTATTTCCGCGAGAATCATTTAGCTACAAAACGAGATTTATACACTGGCGAGCCATTCTCAGTTCGCTTTACAGTATAAACCCAACGGCTGCCGATAATATTTTTATCATCCGGGGCCTTTTTCAATTCAAAAGAATCATTTGATACTAGGGATTCTATTTCTTTTTGCATGGCGGCTGTCCATCGTTTGGAATTATCAGAATTTATGGCTTCTTGATAGTTCTTCGGTATACATTGGACCGAATAACAACAGTCAATGTCACAGATATTACATTGACCGATTCCAAAATAGTCTGGCTTTCTTCTAATTCTGGTCGGATAACGCGGAATTTGCCCCCCCCCATCATCTGTTTCTTTTAATTCAAGGTCTGCGTCTGATTTTTCCTTATCTGTATCTTCCTCTTATTGTGGATCTTGAACGGGTTTTCTATTTATAGGCCCTATCTCATAATTAGGCCATACTGGTTCGTGTGGGACCAGCTCCTCACAATTAATATTCTTTTCTTCGGAATCCTTTACTTGCTTAAAGGAATCTGTAAATCTGACGCATCTGATCTTCCTTGTTATTTTACTTTCTGGGAAATAAATCATATAGGCCGGACTTGTTTTGTCATATATAATAATGTATATATATATGTATATATATATATATATATATTATATATATAAATATATATATATATATGCATATTGACCACTAATATTAAACTCTCACTCTCTCTCTCTCTCTCTCTCTCTCTCTCTATATATATATATATATATATATAAACAATGAATGTAACACAAAAAAGAAATAATGAAAGACAACTACCGATGCGAAAACATAAATTATTCAATAGCTCATAAATTAGACTGAAATTAGCTAAAAAATTGCGACTCAGATCCGCATCATTGAATTTGACAATCCACAAAAAGTACCATTTTTTGGTCTGACCCTCTCTTGTTTTTATATATATATATATATATATATATATATATATATATATATATATGTATATGTTTGTTTGTGTGTGAATGTGTGTGCGCGTAAAGAATTAATAGATTTATGTTTAAGCCGATATTTTCATTATTGAAATCGTTATTTTTGTGGATAACCGCCATGTTGGAAAGCACATTTTCATTATGAATTTTTCTTGAGTGTGCTGGCCTACAGACGTAATAAAAACGATTTAAAATAAGAGGCGTCTATTTTAAACACGTGTATCCACTAAAAATAACATGTTAAATCATATATATATATCACAAATTATGAAATGAACAATTCCGAGAATTTTCTAAGACATTTTATACAGATATATATTTAATTTTATGTTTTATAAATTTAATTATATATATATATATATATATATATATATATATATATATATATATATATATATATATATATATATATATAAAAGTGAACATTGAAGTCAACACTCAGAGGTGACAGGCTTCATGCTGTTTCATGCTAAGCACATCGTCAGGCGGCTTGACGATTGTGTCAAGCATGAAACAGCCTGTCGCCTCTGAGTGTTGGCTTCAATGTTCCCTTTTATATTTATATTTACATAGCCTCTATCTCTGATATTGAGCACTTTATCCCATAACTATAGCACATATTAAAACTATATTTCTCATATATATATATATATATATATATGAGAAATATAGTTTTAACATGTGCTGTAGTTATGGGATATATATATATATATATTATGAAATGGACTAAATTAGAATCATATTATATATATATATATATATATATATATATATATATATTATGAAATGGACTAAGTCCGGCGATCGTTTTAATATATTTTCTGTTTATACGTTATCTTTATAGATACAATTATTTAAGTAAATGTTCTGTTTTTAATTAAACGGTATTAATTTCATTTAGTAACCTTAAAATATGTGTACACTTCCAGCAGAGATGATCATTCGAGAAATATCGTGGTATATTTGTTTATTTAAAAACAGTAATTTGACATTATTAACCAGAAGCTAAATGTTTTAGCACGTCAGGACAACTGTCGGTTCTATGTAAGATACAGGTTCGATTCCGGTCGGAGGACAGATATTTTCTATCAAATTTCCCGGGCATTAACGCCGGTAATTATAATTAATACTGTTGATAACAAACGGAGAATTTCCTTAAATAACGTAATTCATAATGTATAATACGCCTTCATACATAATATGCAAACCAAAATTTATGCTGAAAGTGTGGGAAAATACTTCTACTCACTCATAATACGCACCTTTACTTTTGGTATTGAAACCCTATAAATTGTACTTACTGTAATTAAAATGATTTTAAACATAAAATAATATGATTCTTATTTAATTTTATAATTCATATTTTATTTTACATTTGTAAGTATTGTTAGGTCCATATGGTTGTATTTGACATTAGTATGGCGTCTCAGTCGCTGAATATTAGTGTCAAATTGTCACATGTTTATGGTGAGTAGTCATTTTGCAATTTAAATCGACCAATAAAACGGCAATTTGTAAAGATTTTTTGTAGCTGTGCATAATAAGCACCCCTAATTTTGCTTATTATTGTTTAGAAAAAAAATGCGTATTATACAGGGAGAATAATGGTAATTTATGTACAAAACAATGTATAAACAGAAAATATATTGCAATTGTTGTGTCGTGGCACAATAGTAAAAAGAAGAAAATCAAGTCGAGGTTGGTTTAAGGAACAAGTGTATTTAACATCACAGATACAAAGGTAGGAAACGGGTACTGCTCAGCTAGGCAGTTGTAGTACTGTCCCTGCTTACGATGTTTAACAACACGCCCACGTGTGTCGAATGTGGCACAAGGCCGGTTTAATGTGGGCTTTCCGAGCCCGTAGGCTCGGGCAAAAATTGCCCGTAGAACCCGTATAAACGGGATCGGGGTGGTCAACCACCTCGAACGAGGCTCTGCCCTTCGGCGGAGCCTCGTCCGAGTTCCTCTCTGCCCAAAGGCAGAGAGTTCCCCTCTGCCTCAGAGGCAGAGAGTTCGACCGGCTAGCTGAGATGTCCAAAACGGACTGTCGCTGCTTACGATGTTTATTAACACGCCCACGTGTGTTAAATGTGGCACAAAGCCGGTTTAATGTGGGCTTCCGAGCCCGTAGGCTCGGGCAAAAATTGCCCGTAGAACCCGTATAAACGGGATCGGGGCGGTCAACCTCCCCGAACGAGGCTCTGCCCTGCGGCGGAACCTCGTCCGGGTTCCTCCCCGCCCAAAGGCAGAGAGTTCCCCTCTGCCTCAGAGGCAGAGAGTTCGACCGGCTAGCTGAGACGTCCAAAAAGGACTGTCGCTGCTTACGATGTTTAACAACACGCCCACGTGTGTCGAATGTGGCACAAGGCCGGTTTAATGTGGGCTTTCCGAGCCCGTAGGCTCGGGCAAAAATTGCCCGTAGAATCCGTATAAACGGGATCGGGGTTGTCAACCACCTCGAACGAGGCTCTGTCCTTCGGCGGAGCCTCGTCCGAGTTCCTCTCTGCCCAAAGGCAGAGAGTTCCCCTCTGCCTCAGAGGCAGAGAGTTCGACCGAACAGCTGAGACGTCCAAAAAGGACTGTTGCTGCTTACGATGTTTATTAACACGCCCACGTGTGTCAAATGTGGCACAAGGCCGGTTTAATGTGGGCTTCCGAGCCCGTAGGCTCGGGCAAAAATTGCCCGTAGAACCCGTATAAACGGGATCGGGGTGGTCAACCTCCCCGAACGAGGCTCTGCCCTTCGGCGGAACCTCGTCCGGGTTCCTCCCCGCCCAAAGGCAGAGAGTTCCCCTATGCCTCAGAGGCAGAGAGTTCGACCGGCTAGCTGAGACGTCCAAAAAGGACTGTCGCTGCTTACGATGTTTAACAACACGCCCACGTGTGTCGAATGTGGCACAAGGCCGGTTTAATGTGGGCTTTCCGAGCCCGTAGGCTCGGGCAAAAATTGCCCGTAGAACCCGTATAAACGGGATCGGGGCGGTCAACCACCCCGAACGAGGTTCTGCCCTTCGGCGGAACCTCGTCCGGGTTCCTCTCCGCCCAAAGGCAGAGAGTTCCCCTCTGCCCCAGGGGCAGAGAGTTCGACCGAATAGCTGAGACGTCCAAAAAGGAATGTCGCTGCTTACGATGTTTAACAACACGCCCACGTGTGTCGAATGTGGCACAAGGCCGGTTTAATGTGAGCTTTCCGAGCCCGTAGGCTCGGGCAAAAATTGCCCGTAGAACCCGTATAAACGGGATCGGGGTGGTCAACCACCCCGAACGAGGTTCTGCCCTTCGGCGGAACCTCATCCGGGTTCCTCCCCGCCCAAAGGCAGAGAGTTCCCCTCTGCCTCAGAGGCAGAGAGTTCGACCGAATAGCTGAGACGTCCAAAAAGGACTGTCGCTGCTTACGATGTTTAACAACACGCCCACGTGTGTCGAATGTGGCACAAGGCCGGTTTAATGTGGGCTTTCCGAGCCCGTAGGCTCGGGCAAAAATTGCCCGTAGAACCCGTATAAACGGGATCGGGGTGGTCAACCACCTCGAACGAGGCTCTACCCTTCGGCGGAGCCTCGTCCGAGTTCCTCTCTGCCCAAAGGCAGAGAGTTCCCCTCTGCCTCAGAGGCAGAGAGTTCGACCGAACAGCTGAGACGTCCAAAAAGGACTGTCGCTGCTTACGATGTTTATTAACACGCCCACGTGTGTCAAATGTGGCACAAGGCCGGTTTAATGTGGGCTTTCCGAGCCCGTAGGCTCGGGCAAAAATTGCCCGTAGAACCCGTATAAACGGGATCGGGGTGGTCAACCACCTCGAACGAGGCTCTACCCTTCGGCGGAGCCTCGTCCGAGTTCCTCTCTGCCCAAAGGCAGAGAGTTCCCCTCTGCCTCAGAGGCAGAGAGTTCGACCGAACAGCTGAGACGTCCAAAAAGGACTGTTGCTGCTTACGATGTTTATTAACACGCCCACGTGTGTCAAATGTGGCACAAGGCCGGTTTAATGTGGGCTTCCGAGCCCGTAGGCTCGGGCAAAAATTGCCCGTAGAACCCGTATAAACGGGATCGGGGTGGTCAACCTCCCCGAACGAGGCTCTGCCCTTCGGCGGAACCTCGTCCGGGTTCCTCCCCGCCCAAAGGCAGAGAGTTCCCCTATGCCTCAGAGGCAGAGAGTTCGACCGGCTAGCTGAGACGTCCAAAAAGGACTGTCGCTGCTTACGATGTTTAACAACACGCCCACGTGTGTCGAATGTGGCACAAGGCCGGTTTAATGTGGGCTTTCCGAGCCCGTAGGCTCGGGCAAAAATTGCCCGTAGAACCCGTATAAACGGGATCGGGGCGGTCAACCACCCCGAACGAGGTTCTGCCCTTCGGCGGAACCTCGTCCGGGTTCCTCTCCGCCCAAAGGCAGAGAGTTCCCCTCTGCCCCAGGGGCAGAGAGTTCGACCGAATAGCTGAGACGTCCAAAAAGGAATGTCGCTGCTTACGATGTTTAACAACACGCCCACGTGTGTCGAATGTGGCACAAGGCCGGTTTAATGTGGGCTTTCCGAGCCCGTAGGCTCGGGCAAAAATTGCCCGTAGAACCCGTATAAACGGGATCGGGGTGGTCAACCACCCCGAACGAGGTTCTGCCCTTCGGCGGAACCTCATCCGGGTTCCTCCCCGCCCAAAGGCAGAGAGTTCCCCTCTGCCTCAGAGGCAGAGAGTTCGACCGAACAGCTGAGACGTCCAAAAAGGACTGTCGCTGCTTACGATGTTTATTAACACGCCCACGTGTGTCAAATGTGGCACAAGGCCGGTTTAATGTGGGCTTTCCGAGCCCGTAGGCTCGGGCAAAAATTGCCCGTAGAACCCGTATAAACGGGATCGGGGTGGTCAACCACCTCGAACGAGGCTCTACCCTTCGGCGGAGCCTCGTCCGAGTTCCTCTCTGCCCAAAGGCAGAGAGTTCCCCTCTGCCTCAGAGGCAGAGAGTTCGACCGAATAGCTGAGACGTCCAAAAAGGACTGTCGCTGCTTACACACCGGGTAGGTATTACTGGCACTATATATAGTGAGAACCGGTGTAATTCCCTTGTGTTAGAAAGGCCGGTGTAACAGAAATATATATATATATATAAATTTACCCATTTCTTTACCTGGGTGTATGCATGGTTAAAATGCTTAGAGTATATACTTTTGCAAAGAAAGGTATTTTTTCTCTCATTTTTTCATGTAGAGCAATGACTAAGACGTAATAAAACATAATGTTTATCGATAGAGATATACGCATGAGATCTCGAATGCCTAATTTAAAAAGAAAAATCAATATCAAAATCGAAAGTACGTCAAAATAGACAAACGCTTCGGCGTATAATTTTCGTAAAAAATTGAGTTTCTTCGTTTGAAGAAATAAATACATTTTTGTGCAAGCGCAGAGCGTACTGCATAAATATTATTCTAAAAGAATGCATATGTAAATTTATTTATTCAAAATATTTCATGCTGGGATAATTGGCATTTAGGGATTTGCTTTTGAAATTATTTCTAAATATGAGATTCTCTTTTAAAATTATTTCTAAATATGAGATTGTTGAACTGGTATAATTCTGCTTCGCTTCAAGCGTATACATAAAATGAAATATATTCTTGTATCCATTCCAATAATCTCGTATATACATGAACGCTTCCACAAACATATATATATATATATATATATATATATATATATATATATATATATATATATATATATATATATATATATATATATATATAGAGAGAGAGAGAGAGAGAGAGAGAGAGAGAGAGAGAAAGAAAGAAAAATGGAGTAATGGATAGCGGCACGGTGGATTAAAGAATCGGAGATCCGAGTTCGAATTCCAGTCGCATCCATTACATTCACTTACGTGCTAATACCCTTGAGAACGGTATAAATCCTCTTCTTCTCCCCTCAGCTATGGGTAAATAGGAGGACAGACTAGGTTCTATAGCCTTGGATGGCAACTGATCTAGGGGAAGAACAACAAAAACTGCGGAGGGTCGTTTGGGGACCTTGTGCACCAGGTCTCTGTGTTTGGCCCTTCCAAAAGTGTGATTGGTTCTAAAAAAATCAATCACCCTTATAATCAAATCCACGTGCAGGTATAAATAAAAACAGACCACTTTAAGGTTCCATGTAATAAATTATTTCACCACAGCCGTTTTAAAATACCGCGGATCATCAGACTTTACTTCCGAAAGTTGAAACGAAAAATGAAAAAAAATTTACACATTTTTGACGGGCAGTACTAAGTATATGTAAATAACGAAGTGAGGAAGTGAGGTGGGAGAGAGACTTGATTGTGTATACCCATACGGATTACCTAGTTTTTCGTAAACTATATATATATATATATATATATATATATATATATATATATATATATATATATATATATATATATATATATATATATATATACATATATATA
Source organism: Acanthosepion esculentum (assembly GCA_964036315.1). NCBI lineage: Eukaryota > Metazoa > Mollusca > Cephalopoda > Sepiida > Sepiidae > Acanthosepion > Acanthosepion esculentum. Next base: position 144,775,124 of record OZ038477.1, on the reverse strand, counting down.
TATATATATATATATATATATATATGCATATATATATATGCATATATATATATATATATATTTGCATATATATATATATAAGAATTAATATATATATGTATATATATACGAATTAATATGTATATATATATAAGAATTAAAGAATTAATATATATATATATATATATATATACAAATTAATATATATATATATAGATAAATATAAAAGTGAACATAGAAGTCCACTCTTAGAGGCGACAGTCTGTTTAATGCTAGATGCAATCGTCGGGCCATGATTGCATCTAGCATGAAACAGACTGCCGCCTCTAAGTGTTGACTTCTATGTTCACTTTTATATTTACACGCGCTCTATCTCTGATATTGAGCACTTTATCCCATAAATATAGCACATTTTAAGACTATATTTCTTCACATATATATATATATATATATATATATATATATATATATATATATATATATATATATATATATATATATATATATATATATATATATATCAGAATTAAAGAATTAACCAGATAGATAGATAGGAACAGATTGAGATAGATAGATAGATATGAACAGATTCAGACAGACAGATAATTGATAGATAGATAGATAAAAAGTGTGTGCATCGATTCTTATATAAGTATATTCACTAACACCAAGAAGTAGATTTGATTTGATTCGTTTTCTTAAACCCCTTGTAGGTCATTTAATTTTCTTGGCAGACTTGAATTAATAAAAATGTGATATGTTATTCTGCTTTTATGGTTGAATACATGGTAGACGATACTCAGCTTTTGGGCATATACACATTTGTGTGGATATAATTTCTAGAGGCGGCGATATGTGTGTTTTATGTTTTGCTGATGTTATATTTCGGAATACAGTTTTACTTAAGAACTTATAGGATATATATTATATTTATTTCATATGGATTAATGTCATGAATTTTCTTTGTTGTTAGGTCAATAGATTTTGTTTAGCGGCATATCAAATTCTATGAAATAGTTAATGCCAAAATCTAAATATTTTGAATACAAAATTATGGCTTCGACAGAATATATTCTAGAACTTAATGGCGTGGCTTCAACTGCAGATAAAATTTATTGTTGTTCATTTTTATATAAAAAAAATATATTACTGGTACTTTGACTATGAAGGCATTTATACTTTCATAGTTTTTGTTTTGTTTTGAGGTTCATTATTTGCCCATAGCTGGGGCCCAAACAGATGCTACCACGCCAGGTCAGGGTGGATCCGGGAACAACAGTAATTAAGAGGTGGTTCCAAGCTCCTCAAAACCTCCAATCTCCCGATCCAAGGCGTTGGTGACGTAGCTTATCGTCATGCCCAGGACTTAAGTCCTTTTACAGGATCTAGTTTTTTGTTCATACGCAGGCTAAGAAGTATATATGTATATATATATATATATATATATATAACATTTAATATAATAATGGACTCTCTCCTCGGTTTCGACGTATGAGGATCTCACAGCTTAATTGATTCAGTTATGAAATTTTGTCCGATAATCTTAAGTATAACTTAACCCCGGCTAGTGGTTTACAAAGGAGGCCACATATGGAGCAAGAGTAAGGATTGTGGGATGAGATCACTGTTAGATTGGCTGACCTTTTAGATCATGCTCTCGTTTCTTGAAGATGATTCAGACAAGCTGATTGAAAACTGCTCTCCACTAAAACCCATTTAATATATATATATATATATATATATATATATATATATATATATATATATATATATATTTATATATATTAAATGCGCAATTATAAAAGGCGGTTCGTTCTATGCATCTGTAACTAAACATACTGAAATTCAAACTCTCAAAGGAATAGACATGTCGTCAGTTTGAAGTTTTAAAATGGATTTGACGGATAAAAAAGTGTTTAATAGGTTCATTGGTTACAAAAGCTGGAAATATAAACAAAATTTACCAAATAACATATATATATATATATATATATATATATGTATATCAGGTCATCTCATAAGTTCTGTCCGAATTTTGAATAAAGAAAACAAGTGACCAAATGTTACATTTAATTACAGATTCAATCAACAATTTATTTTCCGATTATCTATGACTTCCTTCCATCTATTAACAAGCTTACTAATTCCATTACTGTAAAATCCTTTTGGCTTTGATTCGAAGAACTCACAAATGTCAGTTTCAACGTCTTTCCTGTGTTACAAAAGCTGTTTCTTCCAAATGATTCTGTAAGCTACGAAACAAATGGTAGTCTGAAGGATGAAGGTCGGGAGAATGAGGTGGATAAGGAATTTTCTCCCAACCAAGTTCTTCGATCTTTTGTGGCGTGATTCTTGCTGTGTGTGGTCACGCATTGTCCTGATGAAACATCACCCGTTTTCGATTCACTAGAGCAGGCCTTTTTTCCATAAAGCTTGGTTCAAACGCTCTAATTGCTGACAGTATAGTTGAGCATTATTTGTTGCATTAGGTGGTAAGAATTCAAAGTGGATTATTCTTTGGCAATCCCACCAGATTGAAAGAAGAACCTTTTGCCCATGAAGTTCCCTTCTCGGTTGTGGCTGGGGTCCTACCCCTTTACCAAGCCACTGTCTACGACGCTTAACATTTCGATAAAAGAACCATTTTTTGTCGCCAGTTACAAGTCTAACCAAAAAAAAGGTGAAACAATTTGGCGAGAATGGAGAGAAGAACAGATGTCAACTCGGGATTTGAGGTTGTTTTCAGACAATTCATGAGACACCCATTTTCCAAGTTTAGGAACTTTTTCAATTTGCTGAAGCTGACGATGAACTGTTGTCTGATTTGAACTGAGAACCACTGCCAATTCCTCAACTGATAAAGAAGGGTTTTCTTCAAGGTCTGCTTCAAGAAGCTTTTCATCAAACTCAACTGGACGTCCGGTTCGATCTTCATCTTCAAGGGTGAAATCTCCACCACTGAATTTTGCAAACCATCTTCTGCAAGTTCTTTCATTCACACATTCCTCTCCATAAACTGAGTGAATGTTTCTAGCCGCTTCGGCTTCTGAGTTTTTTTCTTGAACTCATAAAGCATTATGTGCCTCAAATGATTCTTGGGTACTTCCATGTTAAATAATTTAATTTTATTGCTCTCTGAAATAAAATTTGATCAGTTTAAATGCATCTAAACATAAAAATAATGTTGAGCTCCATTAGACATTATAAAATACTCATTAAATTTCGTTCATTTTAACAAAAAATTAAAATTCGGACAGAACTTATGGGATTACCTAATATATGTATATGCATATATATATATATATATATATATATATATATATATATATATATATATATATATATGCATATATATATCTGTTTATCTATCTATCTATCTATCTATCTATCTATCTATCTATCTCTCTCTCTCTCTCTCTCTCTCTCTATATATATATATATATATATATATATATATATATATAGATAGATATATGTATATATTGATTCAAACAACCAGGTCGGCAGTGACAGGCCACTACTATTAGTTTAATGTGTTTTCACACAATCATCAGGTGGCCAGTGGCTTGTAATAAGATGAATGCCCTATATACTACCGGCCGAGTTAGGCACCTCGCCGTGGTGTTATAGTCAGAAAGCTTGTTTGCTCGATCAATTACTGATTAGTGAGGTCGATCCTCACTGTGTGCCCTATACTTTCGGCGTTGTGCCACATCTAAACCACGCTTAGAAAATCACTATACTACGGGGCGAGTTCAATTTGGCAAGCAAACCAAATCCTCATCCAGCCAAGATCTAAAATTGCAAAACAACACTAGCAATAAAAGAAGGTTTGCTTGTATAAGGCTTGCCAGTATAGCAAAAAAATCAATTACGTGAAGTTAGTTCCACGGCCCAGGAGCTGAAGCCTTAAGCCAAAATAGAACTCAACAATACCGGACGAAGAAAATCACTTCAGAGCATATATATAAATATAAATCCAGGGTTTAAATCAGCAGCTCTGAATAGAGTGTGCCCGAAAAACAGTCTTCTGCCATAAAAGTGCTCCAAGCCACAAGAAATGGCGGAGGTTTTGAATATTAGTTCAAATAACCCTGTCGGCAATGACTGACCATTATTATTACTTTCATGTGTTTTCACACAGTCATCACACAATCTATCTATCTATCTATCTATCTATCTATCTATCTATCTATCTATCTATCTATCTCTCTCTCTATATATATATACATACATATATATATATATATATATATATATATATTATAAATTAACTGATTTAAAATATGTTTTTTTCGCTACACAGTAATAACCATGCTTCAAAAATGGGAGCTAACAACTTTAAACTTAATTATATAATTAAAAGCATTTGTTCCGTTTCATCTTCAAGCGAATTATCGAATAACTTAAGTTTTTGCAATATTCGCCTGAAGACAAACAGAATTAATGCTTTTAATTTAATTATATAATTAAATTTAAAGTTTTTAGCTCACATTTTTTAAATATGGTTATTACTGTGTAGCGAAAAAAAAACGTATTTTAAATCAGTTACTTTATCTATAAATTTGTAAAAATAAAAATAAAAAATTTCACCGGATTATATGTCTTATTTGCTCCACAAATTTTAAAACAGATAAAATTAGAAAGATAATTTATAGTGAATTCGGAAAACTAAATTTAAAAACTATAGTCAACACTAAATTAAAAAGGGTAAACTTACTCGACGTAACTCTAGACTTAATGAACAACATTTACCTGCTTTACAGAAAACCTAACACTAATCCCTTGTATGTACACCCTAAGTCAAACCACCCTCCATCTATAATTAGGTATATACCCACATCAATAGAGAAAAGAATTAGTATGAACTCCGCTAATAAGGAAATATTCCGACAACACAGTAATTTTTATAACACAGCCCTGAAAAATATCGGATACAAAAGCGCTGACATAAGCTATAGAAACAATAGTACCAATAGTAAGAAAAACAGGAAAAGAAAGATGAACTGGTATACCCCTCCGTTCAACCAAATGGTCAGCACTAAACTAGGGCATAAGTTCCTAGCTTTAATTGAAAAACACTTTCCTACTAATAGCAAACTTAGCGAGATCTTTAATTAAACACCTTAAAATTAAGTTTCTGCTGCACTGAAAACCTAGAAAAATCATAAAAAAACATAATAATAAAATCCTGGAAAAACACGCATGCCAAAACAGTATTAATAAAAATCCTAAACTGAAATTAGACAAAAATAATGAAAAATTATGTGATTGCAGAAACTCTAAAGACTGCCCGTTGGAAAATAAATGCCTCACAAAATCTGTGGTATACCAATGCACTATCTCATCCATTGAGAGTGCTAACACTGATAGGATATACATTGGGTTAACGAAGAATAAATTTAAAATTAGATGGAGACAACACAAGAGCTCCTTCAACAATATTCAAAGTAGAAATCAGACATCTCTATCCCAATATTTTTGGCATTTAAAAGAAACGAATAAAACACCAAAAGTAAAATGGAAAATAATAAATAGAACAAGAACTTGTAAAACCTGGGATGACCCATGCTGTTTATGCCTGCATGAAAAACTACACATCATTAAGTTTCTAAATAATGAAAAGTTATTAAACCATAAACAGGAGTTAACGTTTTTTTGCCGACATCAACAAATTTTCGCATTAAATACTTAGCATAAAAACAGATAAACAAATAAATTCCATAGTTTAATAAAAGTCTTAAAAGCTTAGCCCAATCATTAAATAGAAAAAACCCTTTGTGAAGTCGTCAAAAAACAAATTGTAGTTCAGTGCATCGCGTTTATATTTGAATAAACAAATAAATAAGGAGATTAAGAGATAGATAATATAATACAAAATAAAACAAAATATTCTCGACACTTAACGACTTGCCGTCGCGCCACGAACTATCTTTCGCTTTAAACTAACGAGACAGTCACCGCCACCATCAGCTTTGGAATCGATACACCACCCTACCCCGGGATAACCTGTCCGAAGGTGACTGATCTGTAGATAACAATTAACTGTTCGACCACCTAACTAAAAAGTCCGCCACAGCCGTTTCCATAGTAATTAATGTTGTAAAGGACCATACTTATAAACACGCGCAAACCACAAGATAGCTTATTCCTAAATTTTCGCTTGAGGATGAAACGGGACTTTACCTTAATTCAACTTAATTTTAATAATTATATTGAGGGTTCCGGCTCTCGTTTTTGAAACACGAGAACTCTTATGTAGCGAAGGAATCATATTAAAAAAAATTATAATATATATATATATATATATATATATATATATATATATATATATATATATATGTGTGTGTGTGTGTGTGTGTGTGTGTGTGTGTGGAAAATCGACCTTGCTAACTGAAACGCTTCTCTTTGGCTAAATCGTTAAGACACGCCAGGATATATGACGGTTCCGTATAGGATACAGGTTCGATTCCTGTCGGAGGACGCCTATTTTCTATGACAATTTATCGGACATTCAGGCCGGTAAATGTCGTTAATACTATTTATACAGAGCATTTACTTAAAAAAAATTATCTATAAAAAGAACGTATAAACAGCAGATGGGTGTTCTGTGGGTGTTGAATAAACACAAATAGGCCTAAGCAAGTGTCTGTAATAGGGATTGGCTAGCCGCCTTAGTAGACGGGTATCCTCGAATACGAGTGGCCAGCAATACACGCGCGCACACACACACACACACACACACACACACACACACACACACACACACAGAGAGAGAGAGACCCCCCACATATATATATATATATATATATATATATATATATATATATATATATATATATATGTATGTATATAGGGGCATGTGTGTGTAGGGGAAGTAATATCAGCCTAGGAAGCGCGTCCGAAAATCATACCATGTATTTCGGAAGAGCTCGATGGTTATGCTGGCACGAAGTCTATAGTCATTGTGACCGAGCGTTTGAGTATACCGGTCTCTTTCAAACCACTGGTCATGTAGGATTATGTCCTTTTCTGCCAGGATAGTTGCAATATAAAGTACAAGTTGGCTGTGCATGTTCAAATGAGACACGCCGACTCGCAGTAGGCCTTAAATATAAACATAACAGGCCGGTGTATTCGGAACGGCGAAAAAGAATCAGTTTTCCACCTGAAACGTCGCAAGCCTATCACTATTATCATGGAAAGTGTTTTGACAAGCTCCATTTTTTAGTTCCAGCAGCTCAGACATTCGCAGTTAAGACCTTTCATGCCAAATACACTGACAGAAAAGATCTCAATATCTTTTGTATAACCTTAGGTAAAAAGAACTTATATTCAGACAACTTATTTCCGAAAGCTACGATCATAACCGTTATTTCCCTAAATAGCCTCACATCTGCTAGAAAGGGGGGTGTTGTGGAGCTCTCCCCCTTTTACACAAGATGAACTCGTCTAAAGTATTTTTAAAAACAAGTAAATGTATTAGAATTACAGTAAGTAATTCTAATACATTTACTTGTTTGGATTAATAAGGAAACATCTTTCATCAACAAGTTCAAACCAATACTTAATTCATTGCATAAATAGATTCTACCAAATTCTCCTTACCATAAAAGAGATATATAGCCAGTTATGCCCCTTGATTTTCATTTTTTTTTCCATTTGTTCAAAATATAAGCATCAACACGTGGAGATAGAAACAGTTAAAAACTTTTTTGAAAAGCTAAGCTAAACCGGGTGTTGTGGAGCTCTCTCCCCTTTTACACAAGATGGACTCGTCTAAAGTATACTTATTCTGACAGAGTGGAGATACGTCGAGAGTACACAGGGTGTTCACAAAGAGATACGTTGAGATAAAGTTGAGATACGTAGAATCCACCGAGAGAGAGATATTTACGGCTTCACTTACAGAGACTTGTGCATATACTTTCTACTAACCCGCATTCCTGGACTACTAATCTTCATTTCAAGTTTGTATTCTTACGTTCAATACACTTATTTTTCTATTTCAATTACTGGCGTTGTTTATTTATTTGTGCAGGATTCCATTCCCGGAATCCACAACATTTAGCTCTTCCTGTTACGTTCCTACAACAACCGGATTTTTTTACGCTTAGGCTTTTCATAACGTAAACGTAATAACAGAGTCACGGTGGAGTAATGGATAGTGGCTCGGATTGAGGAATCAGAGTGACGAGTTCGAATCACTTGCATTCACTTACGTGCTAATACCCTTGGGAAAGGTATGCATTCTCTTCTTCTCTCCCAACTATGGGTAAATAGCAGGATAGACAGAGATTTGTAGCCTTGGATGGCAACTGGTCTACCGCAGAAAGAAATGGCAACCTTCTGCGGGAAAAAATCTGCTTCGTCAGTCATGTATCGAAAGATATGTGATCGCCTACGCGTGTTTCACGCATGGCACATAACTGACTGATGTTCCAAAGGTAAGATTAACAATAGCGCCCTTGACATATTTTAGCGAAATATATAGCATGGAATCGGAATAGTTGCCCTTCTCTGAGATTAGTTGCTAAGCCCTCTGTGTCGCCATTAATCTTTAGCTGCTATAGAAGAGACGGATTCTGTTGCAACGACCTTGACTAGCAGATGAAATCGAGATACCAGTACAACTTTCTTATACGAAAACCACTACACCACGTGCACATTTCTGTAGATTTTTTCTACTTTTATGTTTATCTAATGTAATACACATGTCTAAATATCAGATGAATGTTTTTCCTTACTTACTATGTGCATGTATGCGTAATAAATCACCACAATGAATACAAAAAAAGCCCTGCATGAATTAGGCTTTTACTGTTTTTCGCTCGGTTTATCGAATACCTATCGATTAGAGTGAATTATAGCACGCAGCCAGTATCGATACAAATAGACTTCACGTTCCCATCGATCTCTTTTGAACCCCTTTAATCAACAGTGATACAAAGGTGGAAGGCCCTATCGTTACAGCAATCGCAGCGAATTGAGTTCAAGGCTTGTATTTTCTGTATTCACATCTACTCTAGTGAAAGAGCTATTAATCTATTTCTTACTGTTATCTTTTTACATCATTTGTCGCCATTGTCTACATCATTGGTTCTCAACCTTTTTTATTCATGGCCCCCATGGAATTGATGATTTTTAAGGCACCATGCTGGCCGTTTATTTTAACACAAGTTCATTTTACAATTTCCGGAACAAATAAACAGTGGCATTTCTCCATACAAACTTCAGAATTACTTGTTTTAAAAACCAAACCACTTAAATGAAATAAGAATTTATTTGGGCAAAAAAATGTTCTGCACATAAAGGCACACTAAAAATATACTGCAAAATAAAAAAAATAAAGTTATGCAAAATAAAAAAAAAATAAAAATCTGCACATAAATTTTACATTAATGCTATTTACCTAGAGTTCCTTGATAAAATCCAAAGAAGAATCTGCAATATTATTGGACCTGATCTGGCGACTCGGCTTCAGTCACTTGCCCACCGGCGTAAGGTTGCCTCTCTGTGCCTTTTTCATAAATACTTTCATGGTAATTGTTTGGATGAACTCTTCGGATTCTATCTTGCATATCTATAAGTCTACCATTCGACCATATTTAGAATATTGCACCCATATATGGTCCGGTGCACCTACGATTTACCTAGATCTCCTTTAAAAGATCCGAAGAAGAATCTGCAATATTATCGGTCCTGATCTGGTGGCTCGGCTTCAGTCACTTGCCCACCGTCGTAAGGTTACCCCTCTGAGCCTTTTCTATAAATATTTCGATGATCTCTTCACTACGGTACTGAGACATTTTATACTTAAGCACAGTACTAGACTGGCATCGAGATCTCATCAATTTACAGATTGGCTGGCTATATACAACCGTAAATTCTATGCTAATAGTTTTCCCCGCACTCCTCGCGTGTGGAATTCCCTTCTCGTTCACTGCTTTCTAGCCAACTTTAATCTGCAAAAAAATAAATTCAATGTCAATCGTTAGCTACTTTCCTCAGCACTACACCTTTCTCTTTCCGCTCATTATTAATGTTTCCGTTCCTAATTCTTACAACTCCTTGTGTCTTAGTGGCTTTACTGCCTTGAATGGGGTGATACCGTTTAAAAAAATAGTAAAACAAAAGACACTTGGCAATTATTTGATAATACATAAAGAGGAAAACGTTATCATTTATTTAATGGCTAATATGGTCCTTGAACCTGATTGTCATCTGCAAACATTTCAATATCAGGCTCTAATGTTGTCAGTATTAGACGATGATTATCTCTTTTTAAGATGTAAAGTCGGTCACGAGCTTTTGATAGCAAATGTGAAATACAGCTAAAGCCAACCTCAACAAGGTATCAATAACATAGAATCTTATTTTCTCCCAGAGCAGTGGTTATTCTTTGCAATGTCACTGTTTTTTTCGCAACTTTCAAACATTTTAAATGTTTATTTTTGTGTCAATAAATTGTCTTTTTTTATTGAAAAGTTATGAAACATTTAGTTTTATTTAAAATATGAGGTGTAAACTTGATATTATCGTTTTTTTGTTTTTTCAACTTTAAGTTTATCGTTTTCTTTATGTCTAAATCCGTCATGGATATATCGGGTTTTGCGGTGAACCCAGTATAACGTTTATCGCGTTTGGCAACAAAACAGATTTTGCTAAGGCAAAAACACATAAAAAATAAAAGATAAAATAAAATAAAATAAAAATAGGGAAAATGTCACAATATGTAAAAAATGATTTTTGATGTTTGGTAGAGTGATGCGATGAAAAACCTTGGTAGTATTAACTGAAAAAAATTGAAAATGGCGTTTATAGCGTTTTGCATTCGAGCTCTTCATATTATGTTTCTTTCTTTAGCTCTTGCTTACAATACTTCATCACTCTGTAATACAACGAGCCATAGATATTGAATAATATAGATATTAAATAATATAGATATTAGATAATATAGAAATTAAATAATATAGATACTAAATAATATATATATATTAAAAAATATAGATATTAAATAATATAGATAGTAAATAATATAGATATTAAATACTATAAACATTAAATAATATAGATATTAAATAATAGGGACATTAAATAATATAGATATTAAATAATATTATAATAATATTTTTATGATAAAATATTTTACATCGCTACACAAAAATGTTTAGCAACTTAAAAATTGTTCCTCATCAGGCGGTATTGGATAACGTAAGGAAAATCAGAAAACTATTTTGTAGCTCATTTGCGAGTTTAAAAGGAGTGGGGTGAGGGTAAAAAGAAGATTCAAAAATGAAAATAACACATTGTTGATTAACCAATCAAAATACGGCTCAAAGATAAACTAGAAAAATGAGGTCAGAAGTTAGGTGTAGGTGGGTTATTAATTAATGTCTAGCTAAATTGACACTTTTAGGCATGTCAACACAGAAGAAATCCGGTTAGGAATACGTGCCTAAAATTAAATCATTTTCCAAGTAAATCATTTTCATCGTAAGTTACCTAATAACGCCCGATGAGTAACAATTTTTAAGTTCCTAAACAAATTCCTAAATAATAATATTATTATAATATTTTGCTCTACGTTGTACCGAGACACTTTTTTTAAACAAAAGTAAATGCCAAGAACAGTGGATACTTAAACTATCTGTTCTTTTTCAATATTTGGATATTATATAATATTGATATTAAATAATATTAACATTAAAAAATATAGATATTAAATAATATTGATATTAAATAATATCGATATTGAATAATATCGATATTAAATAATATTCATATCAAATAATATCGATATTAAGTAATATTGATATTAAATAATATAGATATTAAACAATATTGACATCAAATAATAAGATTTTTAAATAATATTGATATTTAATAATATCGATATGAAATAATATTGATATTTAATAATATCGATATGAAATAATATTGATACTAAATAATATAGATATTAAATAATATAGATATTAAAATATTGATATTAAATAATATAGATATTAAATAATATTGATATTAAATATTATAGATATTAAATAATATAGATACATTATAATACAGATATTAAATAATATAGACATTCCATAATATAGATATTAAATAATATAGATATTATATATTATATTATATAAATAGTCATTAAATAATATAGATATTATATAATATAGATATTATTATATTATATTATATTATATCTATATTTTATAATATCTATATCATTAAATAATATGTCTATATTATTAAATAATATAGATATTATATAATATAGATATTACATAATATTGATATTAAATAATATAGATATTAAATAATATTGATATTAAATAATATAGATAATAAATAATATAGATACTTTATAATATAGATATTAAATAATATACACATTACATAATATAGAAATTAAATAATATAGATATTATATAATATATAGCCGTTAGTTATATCCAGTGACAGAACCCAAAGAGTGTGAGTTCAATACCCGTTTAAGGCAGTGGAGAAATTGGAAAGGTGAACTAACAGGAGATAACTGATAACTGACATCCATTAGACATGGGACGTGGAACTAGAACAGTCTATCCCAGTGAGTGAAATTAATGGTTCAGTTCGAGATTCCAATCACCTGAAGAAGAACGGCCGAAATGTTGTGATAAATATGGCAACAATGATGAGGGCAATTATCCGAATAATGTAAGTAGACATTAAATAATATAGATATTAAATAATATAGATATTATATATTATATTATATAATATATATATTATATAATATCTACGTTATTAAAAAATATATCTATATTATTAAATAATATAGATATTAAATAATATTGATATTAAATAATATAGATATTAAATCTATATTAGCAGCATCAACTTCAAAATATATTATTACCCGTCGTGTGTTATATTTATTTCCAGTAAATCATTAAAGCGGGCTTGCATATCTTCATGCAATTTTATGAAATGTTCAACATATGCAGAAAACTTATTATTATGCCGTCCATTGCTAATTGAGCCAAGACATGAAAATTCCTCCAATGTATGACGTCCCTTATTGATTATAAATACCTTGAGTGTGTCAAGAAAAGCAGAAGCAGATTCTTTACATGATATCAAATCACAGTGTTCACCCTGTATCTATTTATTGAGCAAATTCACTTTTTCAAATATATCTTATGAGTAAAATATGTCAGTTAATTGTTCTCTGAGATGAAGCAACTGACTCCCAGATTTCTACAAAGACGAAGACAATCATCTTTAAGTAACCATCGAACCTCTGTACACATTAACATTCGTTCAAGGTTTTCTCCATTTAATCAACAATGTTCACGAAGAAAGGGTCTTGAAGAGCATTTGATTTGATATGAAGGACAGATTTTATTACGACCATAAGGGAATCGTCAGACCTTCTCTCAAATGTTTGGCAACTAAATGTTGTCTGTGGATCATGCAGTAAAAACAAAATACTTCAGGGAAAGCATTTTTAAGTAATATATAAATCTTCTGTACCTGTCTATCATATATGGAGCACCATTAGTAGCACAAGATATATTTCTAAGAGAATATTCTCTTCGAAATAAATGACAACTTTGAAAATTGCTTCATGTTTAGTGTCTGTTTCAAGATTTCTGGCATCGCCTGCCATTTCCTCACTTAATTCAGTATCATGACATTAATTATTATCCTGTGCATTTTACTTCATTACCATTGAAATTACAACAAACTGCAGAGAAAATTAGTCTCGCCCATATAATGACGATTTCCAGCTTTTGCAATTATATTCGGAATTTCACATGATGCCACTAAACCACTTTTTTTGTTTTGCTTGTTAAACAATCTGACCTAGAGATTTTCTTGCTTGAAAAACTTTAAGCAGTTTCTAAAGTACTCTATTGGCTCGTTCTTAGTTATTTTTGTGCTTCGTCTCAAAATGATTTCGAAATTTAGATGGCAACAGTTTTTTGATTGACAGACTTGCCAAACATAAGAGTCGCATTGATTTCGTCACAGGATCTTGTGATTGAAGGAAACCGTAGGAAAAGTAGTCCACCGAATACCGCCGGGATTTCTTCTTCACAGTATCCATAGTTTCTAAAATAAAGTAAAAGTATTTTGAAAGTAACAGAAGCAAAACTATTTAGACATGTACAATGCATCCTTGTTCTCATTTGATATTCTTTCTATATGAAGTGAGGATACACAAAAAAATAAGAAATCAATATGAATTATTACTATATTAAAAATCCATACTTTCATTAAAAAAATAAGCTAAATGGTAGCAGATCGAATAATAATTTTATAGGAAATTTCAGTTTGTTTTTAAGCTGACTACCGGATGATGATGTTAACAAGTAAAGGTAATTGGAGTTATTAAAATGGGAAAAATAATTACATTATTTCATTTCTTTTGTTGGTGTTTCCAGTTAATAACTTCGCATAATTAATAATGAAAATTAATTAAAAGAAAGGGGAAAAATTCAACTTGCACGGAAGAAAGATTAACGAAATTAATGTAAGTAGTTATTGCGATTTGGTGTGGTTTAATCCAATTGACAAAAAAGCCGTCACCAGGGGACGCTCCTTAAGCATATAGCAAGGCGTTAATTTCTCCCCACATCTCTTTTACACGTGAAGAATAGGTCTACCCAACGAGGAACACATTAATATTCAAGGATTTACTTCCTCCCAACTTTTAGAATCTGTCACAAACATATCTAACACACAGACCTATCTAAATTTCCCCCACACATAAAAACGCACATTATATAGTTTAAATATTTGTAAACTTTCACACACGTATATATTATATAGGCCTATCTTAATTTTCCCGACACAAAAAACGCAGATCATGTACATATAAATATTTGTACTTCCACGCATAAAAACGCACATTATGTAGTTTTAAATGTTTGTAAACTTTCACACATGTATCTATCACATAGGCCTATCTAAATTTTCTACACATGTAAAAACCGCACATTATGTAGTTTTAAATGTTTGTAATCTTTCACAAACGTATCTATCAGGTAGGCCTATCTACATTTTCCCCACAGATAAAAAGGCACATTAGGTAGTTTTAGATGTTTGTAAAGTTTCACCAACGTATCTACCACATAGGCTTATCTAAATCTCCCACACATGCAAAAACGTACATTACGTACTTTTAAATATTTGTAATCATTCACACACGTATCTATCACATAGGCTTAACTAAATTTCCCACACATGTAAAAACGTACATTATGTAGTTTTAAATGTTTGTAAACTTTCAACACGTATCTATCACATAGGCTTATCTACATTTCCCCCACAGATAAAAACGCACATTATGTAGTTTTAAATGATTGTAAAGTATCACCCAGGTATCTACCACATAGACCAATCTAAATCACCCACACATGTAAAAATGCACATTATGTAGTATTAAATGTTTGTAATCATTCACACACGTATCTATCACATTGGCCTATCATAATTTCCTACATATGTAAAAACAAACATTATGTAGTTTTAAAGGTTTGTAAACTTTCACACAGGTATTTATCACATAGGCCCATCTAAATTTCCCCCACACATAGAAACGCACATTATGTAGTTTGAAATGTTTGTAATCATTCACACACGTATCTATCACATAGGCTTATCATAATTTCCTACACATATAAAAACGCACATTATGTAGTTTTAAATGTTTGTAAACTTTCACACACATATCTATCACATAGGCCTATCTAAATTTCCCCCACACATTAAAACGCATATTATGTAGTTTTAAATGTTTGTAATCCTTTGCTTTCGATATAATTAGTCTTTAAATGTGTTCTTCCTTTTTTGTAATTGTAATTACTTTTCTCATTACATGAATTTAGTCCTCGTTTCTTTTATATTCTTATGCGTTACTTATTTTTTTTATCTAGATTCGAATTTTACTCTGGGAATATTTTTTATGGTATAAATTTTACTGGAGTTGTGAATATTTACTCTGGAAAATGTTGATTACTTCAACATAATAGTTGTTAAATATTTACCCAAAACATACTATCAATCCTGTGACATTGCTATGTGTGTATCATCCACTTTCCTGACTACACTCCAAACGGACATTCGATACGAGCCTGTATTTTATTACCACACATGAAGTGTTTCCATTTTAGTATTTCTGCTGAAGCAATTTCAGATTAACTCTATTTCACCTTGTCTCTCGGGGACTTAAATTCGCATTCAGATTTTTGGAACATAGGATAAAATCGATTTTAATTTCCAGTTTGTGGTCGCTTAAAAGTGATTTCAACCATAAAATTTTAGATTGCCCTTTCAACATATTTTTTTAAAATCTAATTATTAAATTATTTGTTTATTAAGACTTTTGGTTAGTTTGATTTCCAGCTATCCCATGCAATGCAATTTCAGACTAAACAGCACCAAACATTCATTTATTTATTTTTCTTTTATGAACATGATAGATCTGTACAGTTCTAATCGTGATATCTTGAGGATCGTAGTTGATTCTTCTAAGCTTTCGATTCCGCCAGGGTTAACGAACTGGTAGCAAAAGTCCGCTTTACAATTGGCCAATATATGGTAGGAGTTTTGCTATTGACCTTGTAATCAGTTGATGAACGTTAATCGCTCACTCGATAGAAACAGGCGACGATTACGCGATTAGTGGAACATTCTCGAACCAATCAGCAACATCCTATTCAAATAGACCAATCAGAACACGTAGATCGGCAACAACCAATCAAATACCACAAAATCAACGGAGTACAAGACCAGTGACAAGACGCCTAGTAATTTTTGTGGAATTGTAAAGTGGACTTTTGCCACCAGTTTCTTCTCCTGACAATGATTGCAGGACGAATCGAAACTTTAGGAGAATCATCTATTAATTCGGAGATGATTATAATCCATTATCTTTTTCTTTTTTTAGATTTATTTCTCTCCAGCGCTTAGGATAAGTGTAATGGTGAAGGATATCCATTTTACATACAAGAAACATTCAACATTCATTGACAATGGTCATAACTGTCAGTTGAAATTTATAAAATATTTCCTGAAAACAGTTATTTTTCGGAAATTAGGCATTTCAATTGCACTAAGTCTTATTGCTCTTTCTGTTACTGATTGGAGTTTCCTTCCTAACCTTTTGGTTAATGTAGTGTGGAAATTCAATATCATGATTATATTACCCTCCCTTCTACTTACATGTGCTAACCAATTTTGTTGCCGTGGTTATTGGACGTTTTCAAAAGACGTGTTGTTTCTGGTATTTGTTGAAGAACTTTGCAACTTTCTAGGATCTGATGAAGGATTTTATTCTTCAAGAGATAAAGATTCATTCCCTTGAAGTCATTTTCACCCATTGATTTGAGAAAACGCTTGTGGTTAGATTTTGAATCCAAACGTCACTTGACGGTTTCAGATCTTAAAACTTTTATTCAGAATTTCTTTTTACAGACTATCAACCTTTGCAGATTATTTAAAACTAGAAAATATTTATAATTTAAAAAGGTTTTTGAGAATAATAAATACAGTGCTGTTCGATAAAAGTGACTCACCTGATGTTTTTTACTTAAACATTTTTTCGACAATTGTTTTTGGGGTAAAACTAAATTTTAATCTTACTAATTTAAAGACCCCTTCTCGACCGCCTAGTAAAAAAGTTTACTCACCCTAAGGTATTCTATTGATAATTATAATTTTGGATATAAATGAGATTTAGGGAAAAACTCTGTGCAAAAAAAAGTGACTCACTTATTTCCTGCAACTAGTAATCAATAGAAACATAACTGAACAGCTTTAAATAAAGAATAATAGAGGTATAATTTATTTATAATAGGTAATATAGTTCGAAATATTTAATAATCTATGGGTCCTCCTTTATTTTCAATAACCTTTTCGAGCCTTTTTGGCATTGACTTGATTAGGTTCTGGCAAATCTCATCTCAAAGCATTGAATTCCATTCGGATATGAAATTCACAATCAAATCCTCTTTGTTGCTCAACTGCTTTCTCGAGAGTCTGTACTTTATAATTCTCCATAAGTTTTCTATGGGGTTGAGGTCAGGAGATTGGGGCGGCCATGTTATAACACTCACCTGCTTCTCATCAAAGTATTCCTTCATCAATTTTGATTTGTGACAGGGAGCATTATCCTGCATAAAAATGAGCTTGGTCGGGTCGATTTGCACCCTTTCAGCAGAAGGGAGCAGACATTACTCTAAAATTCTCTTCTCTGCTCGCTATTGAAAGAAACCAGTTCCATAAAAAGAAAAGCATCCCCAGAACAGTATACTCAACGGATGCTTGACAGTACGTACTGCTAAATTCAAAGAGCTTTCAAGGCTTCTTCTTCGGATTAGAGATCGCTTATCCTTTGAATTTAGCTCAATTTTCGTTTCATCGGAGAAGAGAACATTTAGGAAAAAAATCAGGCGAGTCACTTTTATCGAACAGGACTGTATTTACTGATACAATTCCTACTAATTAACCAATACTTAGAGGGAGAAGACGTGATCCATATTTTTCTCTATTGTATTTGCACTTAAGTGAATATAATGAACCCGACAGGAATTGGAGCTCGGCTCTACGAGTTCCAATTCTGAGCTGTTATCCGTTACACCACCTGCACATCCAAGCTTAAAGCAATTGGTGTTCTCAAGCGATGACCTATCTTGTTATCGACCAGGATCGATGTTGCTTGACATCGGTGATCTTGCGAGAACCGGTGTTCAACGTGATATGGCCGTAAATCAGTTTTTTCTGTTGAGTGTCATGTAATTTAAACTTGTGTATATATCGTTTTAATTAACATTTTTGTCACTTTTTCAATGTTTCAGATAATGAGACCAGCCTTCACTCTTGTACGAGTCCCGATGTTTAATTCAATAAACATACTGAGTTGTGCAATGTGCAGAAGAAGCAGATATGATAGAATCAGCGAAGCAAGGTCGAGCCTAACATACTGCTTTCAGTTTCCTGCAAATGCCCTTGAGTAAGACGTCTATCTAATCTTCTCGTAGCTAGCAACCAGTCTCAGCAACAAAGACATTAAATTCCCAACCGTGGAGAAATCAAATGGAAACCACTCCGTCATCATTTTAAAGAAGTCATGACATTTCACAGATAATAAAGATAAAAAAGTAATATGGCGGAAGCTATGTTCTCCCATATTGTGAAAGAGCTTGGTTTTTAATTTTTAGAAAATGGGTTATATAGTAGGGTAGACTGAAATCTGTAGTCTTGACAACCAGTCTAAGAGAAGAAAAATTCTGAAGTCCAAACAGTAGAGAAGACAGTGGCAAACAACTCTATTATTGACAGAAAAGAAAAGCTATTAATCGGCGGGGTGCCATTAATTCATCTATCCTCTTCCAGGTATGATTTTTTAAATCATTTCACCCCAACCAAGGCAAGAAAGCCACTAAGATGCAAGAATTATTGATTATGAAAGAATATGACAAAACAAAAATGCTATTAAGGAGAAAAACAATACTAAAACAAGAATTAAGAAGGCAAAATAAGAAGATTGACATTGTATTTAAATTTTTGAAGGTTGACTGGAAAGCATGGAGTCAGAAGAGAGTTCTACAAGTAAGAAGTGTGAGAGAAGATATTATTAACATAGAACTTACGGTTCGACGTCGTTGGCATCCGTCCGTCTCGATAGTAGCGCTGTAGGTGCTAGGCGATGGAGTTACATCGCATCCTCTCCAGTGCGCTACGAGCCTGGGCGGGATGTATGGATAACTAGGGCTGCCCGGACGTCTAGATCCTCCTCTCGGCCTTGCTAGTAGAGTCCAGAGGAAAGGATGAACCAATACAGTTTGGTACCGGCGCGGCTGCAGGAGTTGCCGGAAGGTAGCACAGTGTGTCGTCCATCCGCCTTAGGGGATCCACTTCGGATTTGTGTAGGCTTTACTCCTTAGCCCTTTCTTCTCGCGAAGATTTCCACAAGGCAGTGGAGCTATTTAACCCATAGCTGGGGTTTGGTTCATTGGCACCAGGGCGTGTCCACACACCGGTGGGCGTGCATGCCACATGTTAAGGGGGCCAAACTCCTCCCCGGTCCCCTGTAGTTTAGCCCAAGTCCGCAAGGTGCTCGGTTGCCATGTGTCGCCACGAGGAGGCACTACATAGGGCTTGCTGATGGCGCGGCTATATCCTGGCAGGGGAAGACTTACGCACTCGGCTCTCCTTTTCGTATTGCTGCTAGCCAGCGACGGTAACTGAAAGCGAGAAGCGACAAGCACTACCACTACAGACTATCGCACTAGACGCATTACAACAGCCGTTTAGACACATAAACATGTAACACTTACGGTTACATCTAGTAATTAAAACTGTAAAATGATTAGACCTGGCCGTTAATCTAGGGCTGGAATTAATTCGATGAAATTGAAGTCCGAAAAAGGAGAGCTCACCAGAACAATCGCCATCAAAATATTTACAGTAATGGCAGAGGGAAGCTATGGAAAATGACTGAAGCCGAGATTCTAGGTCAGGACCAATGATATTGCAGATTCTTCTTTGTATTTACATACTCTCTAAAACTTAAATTCTAAAGTAGACTAGGTGCTCTAGCCTTGGATAGGCATCAGCCTAAGCGAAAGAAACTGTGGAGAGCCATGGTCGCCTAAACCCTGAA
This sequence comes from Acanthosepion esculentum, assembly GCA_964036315.1. NCBI lineage: Eukaryota > Metazoa > Mollusca > Cephalopoda > Sepiida > Sepiidae > Acanthosepion > Acanthosepion esculentum. The sequence goes on along the minus strand of OZ038477.1, from coordinate 144,754,492 downwards.
GAGATATGATATACAAGAAGATCATGATTTATAATCTCATGAATGTATAATATTTAAATAAACCCGCGAACGGTGGTAATTTTAACCGCGATAGGGTCGTAAAAAATTGTGATAACCCTCGGTGATAATAAGAAATCGGTTTCAGATTACCGGGAGTTAGTTTGAAAGGTTACGGGTAAATTAGAATCTTTACACACGGAACACTTGAGATAATCGCTTGTACGCAGATAAATTGTTCCTTGCGTTTATTTGAAAGTTATGTGACAGAATTTAATTTCATGGTGCATGGATGTACATAGAATTCGCCTTGATGGAAAATCTTGTAATGAGACACATAAAAAAATATATATATATATACATATATTTGGTAGCGATAGATTTTGACAGTTCCAATATTGGATCAACAGAGACCGACAGGGTAAGGCTAAGTGGAGTTTGCCTTTCTCGGAAAATTTAAGAGGCAAACAATGGGCGTAACTCCGAGACGCAAGCGGCTAATTAAGTAATATGTTTTGGACAAAGAAACGCCGAGGAAAGCTTGGCTCGTATTTTACGTTTGGGTTGATGTTGCATGCAAGAATACGTACAGAAGGGGATGCGAAAAGCTTTTCTTCTTTATACTGATATAGATGCACAGTTATATATTTTTTAATCATTTCGCCCCGAGCAAGACGATAATGCCACTAGGACGAGGCGGGGGCGAACAGAGAGTGAAAGAGAATGAAAAGACTTTAGTAAACGTGAGGAAAAGTACAATAAAGGAACAAGATTAAAGAAGACAGAAGATAGTTCGCGTGGCTGCATAACCTTATTCCTTTGTCTTTATTCTCATATATATATATATATATATATATATATATATATATATATATATATATATATATATACAAGTTTAGGATTGGTATATACGGAGTGAGATCCAATAACCAACAATTAATATTCTTTAAAGAGTGCTCAATACAGAGTAGAGCAGATATAATTATTTATTTGAATATTACAATACAAATATGTTATAAAATCACGACAAAATAGCCATTTTGTTTCAACACTTCTAGTGTCTTTTCAAGTGACGATGTAGAATATAGAATAAATGGTTTTAAAAGTTTCAAATTAATCAACGATCCTTGATTAATTTGAAACTTTTAAAACCATTTATTCTATATTCTACATCGTCACTTGAAAAGACACTAGAAGTGTTGAAACAAAATGGCTACTTTTGTCGTGATTTTATAACATATTTGTGTTGTAATATTCAAATAAATAATTATATATATATATATATATATATATATATATATATATATATATGAAGAAATATAGTCTTAAGATGTGCTATATTTATGGGATAAAGTGCTCAATATCAGAGATAGAGCGTGTGTAAATATAAAAGTGAACATAGAAGTCAACACTTAGAGGCGACACTCTGTTTCATGCTAGACGCAATCATCAGGCAATCTTTAAAAAATCAGGAGGCCAGTTGCATCCTCTACCTTGGTTTCAACTTTACGGCCTCCTCAGGCGATTTTTATTAAATGACCACCTAACGCCCTTTTTTTAAATTTTTTTTAAATAATTAAAGAACGCTACATTATTACTTTTGTGAATGTTGTTTAATACTGTTTATTATAAAAAAACAGAGCGTTTACTTAAATATTTGTATCTATAAGAAGAGTATATAAACATTAAAATGTCTTAAAATAATTGTCGGACTTTGTCCATTTCATAATGTGTGACGTCATTTGTTTACATTTGGATACGCATTGAGCAGATATGAATGTACGTGAGAGATTTATGGAAGATTGAAGTTCCAAAACAGTAAAATCGACCTTCGTATCCAACGATTCTCCGTGTCTCGATCGGTTAAGGCATGTCAGGCTATCTGACGGTTCTGTATAGGATACAGGTTCGATTCCTGTCGGAAGACGCATATTTTCTATGAAAATTTCTCGGACATTCAGGTCGGAAAATTTTATTAATACTGTTTATTATAAAACAAAGTATTAACTTAAATATTTAAAAATATATAAAAAGAATGTATAAACATAAAAAATGTCTTAATATATATATATATATATATATATATATATATATATATATATATATATATATATATATATATATATGTGTGTGTGTGTGTGTGTGTGTGTAACGACAAAAACACAGTGTTCAACAGGTAAAATATATACAGATGAATAAGCAAAAAGATACAAGCACCTTTTATATATTGTATTTTTTGTATATATACGAAAGGACCTTGACTTACGACACAGTTTCTTTCTGACGCTCTTTCGTAATGCAATTTCCGTGTTTTATTGGCGGGTTGGGCAAAGAACCAACAAGGTAGATTTGAAGGATGATTATAATAAATATGAACGAGAAAAATTACACTCGTAAATTGAATAAAGGATTCATTTCGAAATTCCCTGAAGATTATTCGGATTGACAAGCTTCCGATGAAGACTGAAACGTTGATGAGGACAATAGTATGTAAAAAATATAAGTTATGAACTTGAAATAATTCTAGAAATGTTCAGAATTGGGGAAATATTTAAAAAGTAAGATTTTATTCCATGCTTAAAGCATAGACATTTTCAAAGTATTTACTGAATCTATTCATTGCAAAAGCCGTGACCATGTATTTTTAAAATCTAAAAATCAGCCTCCTTAACGAGACGAAAAAAGAAAACCCTTAGATTATCTTGAGTAAATATAATCTTTAGCTTAAATCTTATTAGTTGTAACTTGAACGACGAAAAAACTTTTCCAAGAACGTATAATAATTTCCTACATTTATTTGAATAACAACACGAAATGTTAAACTATCACGACCGATACTTTTAATGCCTGAGATATAAACGCAAAATGTTACTATAAATTCTCAAATATGCCTTAGTTTGCTTAGTTGGTAATTTTTTTGATTAACCAAATCTATTTGCCAGTCATCCACAGAGAAGCTTCTTATACAGTGCTGTTCGATAAAAGTGACTCACCTGATTTTTTTACTAAATGTTCTCTTCTCCGATGAAACGAAAGTTGAGCTAAATTCAAAGGATAAGCGATCTAAAATCCGAAGAAGCTTTGAAAGCTCTTTGAATTTAGCAGTTAGTACTGTCAAGCATCCATTCAGTATAATGTTCTGGGGATGCGTTTCATTTTATGGAACTGGTTTCTTTCAGTAGCGAGCAGGGAAGAGAATTTTAGAGTGATGTCTGCTCCCTTCTGCTGAAAGGGTGCAAATCGACCCCACCAAGCTCATTTTTATGCAGGATAATGCTCCCTGTCACAAATCAAAATTGATGAAGGAATACTTTGATGAGAAGCAGGTGAGTGTTATGACATGGTCGCCCCAATCTGCTGACCTCAACCCCATAGAAAACTTATGGCGCATTATAAAGTACAGCCTCTCGAGAAAGCAGTTGAGCAACAAAGAGGATTTGATTGTGAATTTCATATCCGAATGGAATTCAATGCTTTGAGATGAGATTTGCCAGAACCTAATCAAGTCAATGCCAAAAAGGGTTGAAAAGGTTATTCAAAATAAAGGAGGACCCATAGATTATTAAATATTTCGAACTATATTACCTATTATAAATAAATTATACCTCTATTATTCTTTATTTAAAGCTGTTCGGTTATGTTTCTATTGATTACTAGTTGCAGGAAATAAGTGAGTCACTTTTTTTTGCACAGATTTTTTCCCTAAATCTCAAAAATTATAAATTATCAATAGAATACCTTAGGGTGAGTAAACTTTTTTCCTAGGTGGTCGGGAAGGGGTCTTTATATTAGTAAGATTAAAAATTAGTTTGACCCCAAAAACAATAGGCGAAAAAATTTTTTAAGTAAAAAACATCAGGTGTGTCACTTTTATCGAACAGCACTGTACACCCATTTCTTCTTTTTACAGGGACAACCATAAGTAAATCACTTTCAGGTACACACTGCTTCAGGCACTATCCTTGAACATTCCCTATACTAAAAGTTACCAATAGAATAAAAGTTACCAATAGAATAAAGAATTGCTTCTCATTTGGTTCAATCTCCTGTTTTTCTATTTTCTCTTAACAATTCAACGCGTGCAAGTTTAACACATTACGAACCACAAAACAATTTCTTCGGCATCTTCTCAAATTAAAACGACTACCATTTTAACCACAGATAGTGAAACGCTTCAAAAGACAGGAAGCTCACTAGAGAAATCATCACCTATCTTCTGAAATAACATGGCACATAAAAGAAAACATTCAAAACTTAACTTGACATATCTATAAGCAAATTGTCATGTTTCGTCATCTGGAAATCAGTTAGAGGGGGCGATGGCGTACACGGAGCTCACTGTCTTTCAGGCCCGCAGCAGGAGACGGCACAGACATATTTGAGCTTGTAAAGTCGTGCTTCTAATCAACTGCGCCATTTGTAGTTGTACTGAATTCAGCTTAAATGCTCGGAGCAAATGAAAGCTAAAAATCGAATTTCAGGTCAAATGAACGAAAATCGCATGCTTGGATGGAGAACGGCTACAAAAGTTAGAATCTGCTTTATTTGATAAAGAAACAAAACTGAATAACATTCGATTGAAACAGACGAAGACACAAGAACGTCGGCTTTCACTGAGCATGCGTAAACTCACATCAAGTCAAATGTATAAAATCAATAGAAAATATTGCAATTCTCGCATCACTTCGCGCAAATTTTGGAAATCACGTCTGTAACGGAAACTTTCTGAAAGCATACATATTTCCTGGTGCACACACACACACACACAATATATATATATATATATATATATATATATATATATATATATATATATAATATCAAATCTGTAAGTGGAAAGGATAATCTTAAAAACTTAGCCATTGAAATAAATTATAATTCATAACCGTGTTTTCTATGATGCGTTAAGTTTTTCCTTGACATACATACATATATATATATATATATATATATATATATATATATATATATATATATATATATATATATATATATATATATATGTGCAGGTATGCAGAAAAATGGGAAAGAACACGTTAGGTAAATAATCCGGTGTTCCTTAGTATTTTTGCTTTTATTTTCAAATGACAGTGCTCCATACAGAAGTAGAGCTCGCTTGACGAGGAAGCGTGACAGACACCTTAATTCAACATAATTTCAAAAATTATATTAGGGGTCTCGGCTCTCGCTTTTGAAACATGAGAACTCTTATGTAGCGAAGGAATCATATTTTTAAAACAAAAAATATTATAATATTATATATATATATATATATATATATATATATATATATATATATATATATATGTATGTATGTATGTATATATGTATGTATGGGCAGGTGAGTTGTTAGAACGTTCGAATCTCACGATGGTCGATTTGTCACGCAGTTAACTTCTTGATGTTATCTGTGTGGAGGAGGTGATCTCAGCGTGCGACACCTTGGAAAGTGTCTGAAAGCCCTATCACTGGTAGACCAAAGGCTTCTGAGCGAAATTGGCTAGATGATACCCTTGGGGCTCGTCGATAACTGTGCTAGCACGAAGTCACAAGTCATCGTGATCGAGGGTTTGAGCGTGCTGGCATGGTTCAGATTCTTGATCCCGTGAGATAATGCGCTCTCTTCCAGACACTGTAACTAAGGTAAGCTCAGCGTAGATGCACCATAAACCACTGGTGGGCTCTTTGGGTGTTTAACAGACAAAAAATGTGTGCTGAAAATGAGATGATCTAGCAGCCCCAGTAGACGGGTATCCTCGGATATATATATATATATATATATATATATATGTATGTAGAGAGAGAGAGAGAGAGAGAGAGAGAGAGAGAGAGAGAGAGAGAGAGAGAGAGAGAGAGAGATAGAGAGATAGAGAGAGAGGTGAACATTGAAGTCAACACTATTTATTTGAAAAATAAGTAAAATAATTTAACTCAAACAAATAAATAAACAAACAAACCACTCCCGCAAAAATAACCGCCAGAATACATTACCCACAATGCACCACTGACCCATATATATATATAACCGAGGAAAAATCCAGAATTCGCGGCCTGACGATTGCTCCCAGCATCAAACAACCTGTCGCCTCTGAGTGTTGACTCCAATGTTCACTTTAAATTTGCATTTCGTACGATTTATTATGAATTTGTTAAATTTAAACATTTTGAAAAAAAAAAGTGATTTTCCTCCTTGAAATTCCGTAGGCATTCCAAGAAACAGCATGATTTTTTGGCAAAGTTCCCAACAATTTACTCAATGGTGTACAACCTATAGGAACGCTCATAAATATTCATCAAGTTAGATGAAAAGCCGGGCAAGTTATGGAGGACACGAAGTGACATAATTCAATGTCAAAGAAAATTAAGTAAGTGATTTAAAAAAAAAAATGTTCTAATTAGTATTTAAATTATTTTGATTAGGGATTAATTTATCTATATCTATAATTCTCAAAATGTGTTTGTGTATGTGTGTTTGAGTATTTGTGTGTGTGTGTGTGTGTGTGTAATCGGAAGTTGTTTATGCGTTTCCACAGTTTTCATCCGATTTCGATGAAATTTCTTTGTTTGATAGATAATTCTTTAGTGCCGGTTTTGAGTCCAAATTGTTGGCGACAATGGCTCTCCACTACTTCCTGTCCATCATAACTCTCAGCAACGTTTTACTGTTTACTATCTGTTCTTGGATATATATCTTTCATAAAAACTTTAATAAAAATAAATAGTTTAAATTATTACAATAATATTATTTATTATTATACAGTTCCATTTTCAGAGCCCCCCCATTCAAATTGTTACCCCTTACCCCATTTGGGGATGTGCCTCTGTTGCGCCCAAATGTTGTTACTAATATTGATTTTCGTGTGGGCTGATTTTAAACTTAAACTGCTCCAAGTGAACGGCAAAAACTCCCAGTAATGACAGACCCGACCCAAGACGGGTTATACTGCTAGTGTGTTATATATTTTGAGTAACATGAGGTTATGGATTTAACTCTTTTCTTTTAATTTTTAGTGCGACTAAATCAACGACTGTAAGCGTTCTGAAAGCAAAGGAAATGTTTGTCGCAGATTATATCCACACTGCAGAGAACAAGTCATTGTAATATCAGGCTCAAAGATCGGGGGCAGAATTAAATGCCGATAACTCGATTCGCATGTACTATCTCTCAAATCACAACGCACGTAACTAGTCAAAAGTATAACTCACTCTCCGACGAACGCAGTAGCCAAAAAACACCAATTTGACCACCCTCAATTCGAGAACACGAACTGCTTTTATCACCCGAGCATTTTTTCCATTTGTCGACAGCTGGGAGAGGACGCCAAGTAATTTGCATATCAAAGTAATTTTATAGAGACTCCTGCGACGTACTTGATGTTTTTTTTTTTACATAAACATTCCGTGTTAAGCACGCCATGCGGAAGACGTGTCCTTTTGTTTGTTAAGTAATTTTCTTTTTCGTCGTAGGATACACGCGACGCGCTGTCGCTTGGTTTGACGGGGTAAGTCGCCGTTTTCTTCGCTATAACGACTTAACAGTTGATTCCCTTGTCGCTGATATCCCCGGAGTTACCTTTGTGTTAAGACATTCAAAGTTACCTCTTGCTGAATTGGCATCATGATGCCAATATTTTCAGACTAACAAATTCCTATCCATGCACAGTTTAATTTGATCTCATTTGCTAGTAACATTTGTATCTGAATGAATGTACGACATTCCCGGTGCATATTGTATTTTACAGTCCCCCTAAAACATGAAAATATCGTTTGGGAAGTCGAAAGAAATGAGTCTCTTGATGACCCCATAAAACGTTTTTGTCTTTATTGTTACTGTTTCACAATTCATCATAAATCATATTCGAACGCAGATAAATGGCCAATAAACCGACTTTCGATGCGATGCAGTCTCTGGATTATAAGAGATTCCGTTATTTTTAAGAGTTTTTTTTCTCTTTTGTTTCTCCTAAATATTTCAAGCTTTGATTGTTATTCAATACGCCGTCAGGTTCACAATTTGACGTTCTTATTAATATTCATCTTGCGAAACATGAACGTCTGCCAGTTTCATCGCAAATACAGAGTCAGATTTTGTGATGTCTGTTCAAATTTACGGTAATTACCAAATTTGGGCCGTTGTCGCGTTCGGCCCTCTTCAAGTATTCATGTAACCTTTAGGGCATTTCGAACTGAACCATTTATTTTATCTACAAAGGTTGACTGTTCACGTTTCTTCTTAGTACTGTTCAGTTATCGCTAGCCCCGTATCCAATGAGACTGAATCTGGATTAACTGGCACAAAGATTGAATTCCAAATTACAATAACTGAGCCATACTAAAAACAAAGACAAATCCTTTTCTTTTTTTTATTAAATTTCATTTATTACAAGTCACAAGAGCCATTCGAGGTAGTGGGTTACTGAATGATTTGTGATATAAACGTAAGATTGGGACGCAAGAAGTGAAGATTCTGAGTATATGGCGGATAGATAATAATTAACCCGAGATTTGAAGAGTGTAGTGTTCGGGAGGCACGGCTTGAGTAATAGATAGCGGTTCGGATTGATGAATCGGAGAGCCGAGTTCGAATTCCAGTCGAATTCATTACAAATACTTACATATGAAAGATATGAATCCATCTCTTCTCACTCGAACAAGCTGTGGGAAAATAGCAGAACAGACTAGGTTCTATAACATTGGGTGGTAACCGATCTATGAGAAGAAAAACTCTGAATTCAAACCATTGGTCTGATATGACTCCTATTATTAATTAATATTTCTATTACTCAAAAGTAAGTTTAATCCATCCAGTTGTATCTTGTGTCAGACTGACACGAGTAATTTCTATCATAAAATCTATAGTAAATACAGTCGGAATAATGGCTTCATCTTTGCTATTGCTAGCCCTGTTTCTGCTGGGTCTGTCTTTGTACAGCCCGATACAGGATTTGAACTCCAACAAATACACTAACAGACGAAACGTGATAATAACAATAAAGATGATGATATTGGTCTATAAATAATAAATAAACTAACGCTAATATATTGTTCTTTTTACGCAATTTCGCAGCCGAGGTCTGTATAATGATACTTATGAGATTATGCCGATGACCTTAGGTATTGTGAGTTGGAATACAAATGATCTACAGCAATTACAACATTCTCCACCAAGAGTTCCAAGAAATAGGAATGGAGATAAACCTTTCCAAAATAAAAACAATAATTTGCAATTGGAATAAAAGCCGTTATGGCGTATACCCTGAATCCATTCAGGATGGAGAATTAGTCAATACTAAAGATTTCAAATACTTCGGTGTATGGATCAGTTATAACAAATTTAGTATAGAAGAAAGGAGGTGGAGTAATGGATAGCGGCTCTCGTTGAGGAATCGGAGAGCCGAGTTCGAATTCCAGTCGAATCCATTGCAATAACTTACGTGGGAAAGGTATGAAAGCTCTTCTTCTCCAGTTATGAAGAAGAGTATTCATAATGAAGAGTATTCATAATGAAGAAGAGGATTCGTAATAGTAAATGGTAGGACAGACCGGGTTCTATAGCCTTGGATGGCAACTGGTCTACCGCAGAAAGAAATGGCAACCTACTGCAGGAAAAATCTGCTTAATAAGTCATGTATCTAAAGATACATGATCGCCTAAGCGTGTATCATGCATGGCACATCTTACACTTACCATTACCTAGAGTACTCTACTTTTTGACAAAATTGAAAGACCAGGAAACTAACGCTTTAAGTGACTACTCAAGAAACCTGATTTCCTGAAAATTGTTTGAAGAAAAAGATTTTATAAATTTCAACCGAAAGCAATATAGGTTCCGTGGCCAAATATTTCCTTGTAGGGAAATGGCTAATATTACACATGGCACAATGACTAAAGGCGTTGGTTAGATTCAGTGGCAGGTCCCAAAGAGTGTGAGTTCAATACCCGGTTAAGGCAGTGGAGAACCTGGAGAGGGGAGTTAACGGGAGATAACTGATAAGTGACATCGATTAAACATGGCACGTGGAACTAGAACAGTCTACCCCAGTGAGCGAAATAAACGTTTCAGTTCGACATTCCAACCACCTGAAGAAGGCCGGAGCTTACAACGGCCGAAACGTTGTGATAAATATGGCGACAAAGATGAGGACAATAGTCCGAATAATGTAAATAGTGTACATAATACCTCATCTCAGAAATATAGACAGATATTGAAAGGCCGAAACGTTGTGATAAATATGGCGACAAAGATGAGGACAATAGTCCGAATAATGTAAATAGTGTAAATAATTTATGATAATCATAAATAGTTTAATAGAGAACATTTATTATCCTCTGCAGACATAATATTTCAGAGTGAGTTCAAGTTTCAAACATCCATGGAACAATTTATAGATGATATTAAATGTTATGGTCCAGGTTAGGACCAAGGAAGAACAACACGAACATAAGAGTAGAAATAACGAAGATATATTACACGGAATAATAATACAAGATGTGGAAGATAATAATACAAGGTGTTAGTATGACTGTCAGTCTGGTTTGGAGTGAACTACCATCGGCTCGACTCGATTCGTTCTTCTCTCTTGAGAGGCGTAGTATACATAGTGTTAGGAAGAGTTAATTCTATAGTTATAGGTAAGGACCCATAACAGAGAGTGAGCGAAAACCGGTACTGGTGATAGCATAAACGGGAAATGCATCCGGTGGCTAAAATAAACATGGCGCACAAGTGTCCTGAGCGGAAGGAAATGTGTGCTTGCGTGGACACATGGCCGGAAGAGGCGTGGCCACAAGAAGTTGCGTAGGCGACATATCGGAAAAAGGCGTAGCCACGTGAAGTTGCGTGGGTGTCCAAAATGCTATAAAACCGGTTCAATTCTTAGTCTGGGCAGAGAAGATTTGTCTCCGTCAATTCCTGTGTGCACAATCTTAACCTCTGTGATTCTCCCTCAGTTTACCCAATCGTCGCAACTCAAGCAATAAAGATATTAAACGGAATAGTAATACAAGATGTGGAAGGTGTTAGTATGACTGTCAATCTGGTTTGGAGTGAACTACTATCGGCTCGACTCGATTCGCCCCCCTCTCTCTCTTGAGAGGCGTAGTATACATAGTGTTAGGAAGAGTTGATTCTGTAGTAAGGACCCATAACATTAAACGAGCTCTGTTTATTAAGATTATTTAAGATGGCTATTTCTATCTGTGCGTACATTCACTATTTATGTAGGCAGAGATTAGAGTTGTCTGTTTTTTTAAACATTGGTAGTAAAGTTTGAAATTTAAAATAATAATGATAAAGGGTAAATATTAGAAGTGTTAACATAGAAATCAACACTGCCTGGTGATTGTCAGTTCCACGCCTTAAACTATCACGGCAAAAAAAAAAATCATAGCTTAAAAGTCATAACATCTGGTACGCCAAATACCAAACTTTTCAACCAAATAGTTTTATAAAAATAAAATAACGTAAATTAATTAAAGTTACAAATAAAAAAAAGAAATAAAAAGAAAATATCAAATAAATAAAGACGCAATAAAATGAATAAAAATAAAATATTAAAAATAAAATATAAAAATAAAATAAATAAAAAATATAAAAAAATAAAGGTTAGCAATATGAATGACATGATTTTAGCCCGAAACAAACGCATGTTAAAAACTTTCCCGCTTCCCAGTAATCCCCACTGATCTCTATATAGAGAACCGACACAAGGAGTGTTAGCACAAGATTTGATGAACACCGCGGACGTAAAATGTCAGTCAACATTCGATGTTGAAAATGAAGATAATATGAAGAAATATAATCTTAAAATGTGCTATGTTTATGGGATAAATATAAAAGTGAACATAGAAGTCAGAACTTAGAGGCGACAGTCTGTTTCATGCTAGATGCAATCGTCAGGCCACCATCGCATCTAGCATGAAACAGACTGTCGCCTCTAAGTGTTGACTTCTATGTTCACTTTTATATTTACACACGCTCTATATCTGATATTGAGCACTTTATCCCATAAACATAGCACATCTTAAGACTATAACTATATATATATATATATATATATATATATATATATATATATATATATATATATATATATGTGTGTGTGTGTGTGCGTGCGTGTGTGTAATCATTTGTCTTGGTTTTTGATGAAGTATAAAATAACGATTGCATCTAGCATGAAACAGACTGTCGCCTCTAAGTGTTGACTTCTATGTTAACTTTAAATATATATATATATATATATATATATATATATATAGTCAAACCTGACCCTGACGATCTGCCTAAGTGAAACCTTGGTAGGTTTGTCTGGCTCATTAGGTTTTGACTAGGTCTGCTCTACGTTTGTATCGAGCTCTTTAGTTAGTTGTTTACTCGTATCGGGGTTTTTTCTTTGGGCCTTGAACCTGTATCTGTGCGATTATTTTCGACTGACTTTCATGTTCCTGGCTCTTTCTTTTTTATAACCTTTTTTTCCCTTCGAGATTGATTTGGCTATTGTTAAATCAAGAATTCGAAGGTTTTTCGACACGAGTATAGTTACCTATATATATATATATATATATATATATATATATATATATATATATCCAAAGAAGAATATGAAATGTTATTGGTCTTGACCTGGCATCTCGGCTTCAGTTCCTTTCCCAATGCCGTAATATAACCTCACTACGCCTTTTCCATAAATACTTATATGATATTTGTTCTGATGAACTTTCTGTTACGGTACTTGGACTTTATGAATTTAAGCGCAGTACTAAATTGGTGAAAAAGTCTTATCATTTTATAGTTGAATTGGCTAGAGGCAACCGTATGTTCTATGCTAAAAGTTTCTTTCATCGCACTTCTTATTTGTGGAACTTTCTCCTAGCTTCTCGCTTCCCAGTCAACTTTGATCCTCAAAAATTTAAATGCAATGTCAATCATTATCTTTTGTCTTCTTAATTCTTCTTCTTTTATTGGCCTTTCACCTTAATAGTAATTTTCTTTTCTGATATTCTCTCATACTCAATAACCGCTTGCGACATAGTGGCTCTATTACCTTGTTGGGTGTGAAATGATTAAAAAAATTCTGACATCATTTAATGTAATAAGAAATAATCAATTTATATATAGATACATATAGGTAATGGGCACGTAGCCGAGTGGTTAGAACGTTCGAATTCTGACCATGAGATCGGAGTTCGAATCTCACCATGGTCGATGTTTCTCAGACTGGAGGGATCGATCCCAGTGCGCGGCACCTTTGGAAAGTGACTGAAAACCATACCACGGGTTGACCCAAGCATTATGAGTGAAATTGGGTAGACGTAACTCTTAGGGGCCGTCGATAGCTGTGCTAACACGAAGTCACAAGTCATCGTGGCTGAGGGTTTCAGCGTGCTGGCCTTGTTCAGGTTGTTGATCACCCTAGATAACACGTTTTTTTCCAAGAAACTGTAACTAAGGTCTGCTCAGCATAGTTGCAGTATAAACCACAGGTGAGCTCTGTGGGTTTTGAACAAACACAAATGCAACAAATTATATATATATATATATATATATATATATATATATATATATATATATATAATCTGGAGAAAACAACTGAAAAGTTGCAAATTAAAAAAAAATTGAATGTTTTTTTTGTGAAAGTATTTATTTATATTTTTATATATATATATATATTTGATATTTCAGATCTACCCCGATCTTTCATCAGAAATAAATGTATTCAGAAGTTTGTTTACAAGTAGCGTCCGTCGCAAGACGCGGACGTTACGTGATGTGGAATGTAATTTTGTTTGAATATTTCTAACTATATATATATATATATATATATATATATATATATATATATATATATATATGTGTGTGTGTGTGTGTGTTTTTCTACTTCCGATAATTAGATGTTTAAAGTAACTTTAAAATTAGTGATATCGAAAATCCATGCAAAAGATACCTCGTTCTGTTTCCTCTTTGTCGCGTTGAAAACAAGTGTGGAAAAGCAGATCGGAATAAAAACGAAGTTAATGCAGTCTTTAATGAGGCCAGCGCACAGTGAAAAAAATCCATTTCCCCCGGGAGTAGGGAATAGCGTTAAACCAGTTTAAGTAGTCAAAACTTATTGAAAACAAATCTCTCGTCGCAATAACTAAATCATCCATCGAAAACTATATTGAAAATCCTATTTGAGAGATTTAATGAGAAAGTGAAGAAATCAATAGAACGGGTTACATTATCGTCTATGGAAGATTTTTGTTGCAAATATTTTCCCAGTTTGAACTGAGACGGAGAGAAAGTCAATTAGATAAACATGTTTTAGTAATTAGCTTTATATATGTTTATAATATATATATATATATATATATATATATATATATATATATATATGTATGTATGTATGTATGTATGTATATGTATATATAATTTTGTGTATTTAGGCAGCAATCCTTCTTTCATGCACATTTCATTGAATACGACCATACATTTAGCCTTTTTCAAATATTAAATATTTTGACTGTTGAATAAGAAATAATTTGTAATATGTATGTTTTATAAAATGTTTTCATTTTTCAAAACACGGCCAAGAAAGCGCTCAGATAAAAAGAACTTTCGGACAGTTTTTATATAATTTATCATCCGAAAAGAAAAAAAATTATTAGATCGCATGACAAATTGTATAAAAAACTAAATAAAAGCACCTTGACCTTGTCTGTCGTATTAAATGAAATGTGCATATATATACATATATATACATATATATATATATATATATATATATATATATATATATATATATATATATATATATATATATATATATATATTATAAATTAATAGATATAAAATATGGTTTTACCGCTACACAGTGATAACCATGTTTCAGAAATGGAAGCTAAAGCCCCTGAATTTAATTTTGTTATTAAACCAAAGACATTAGTTCCATTTCCTCATCAAGCGAATTTTGGAGTAACTTACTTTTTAAAATTTACGGTTGTTAACGGCACAGGAAAGATTCATAGTTTGAGGGTTTCCAAGGTTACCGATAAATCCATTCATCTAGACAAGGGGTGGTAGAGGGTTCAATTTTTAATTTTCGTTGTATCAGTTAATAGTTACATTTGAAAGCGGGGTTATGTTTAGGGATGGGTAGGGATGTATCTTTTAACAAATTCTGACATCCGCTAAATTCATGTCATCTGGGTTTTTTTCTAACGGCAAAAATTCTTATGGTATTTTTTCTATTTGTATATTTAAAGATTTTGAGGGACTGTTTAGGTTAGAATATGTTTTATCCACCTTTCTAAAAAATTATTTTTAATATTTAATATACTATACTCCTAGTTAAAAACCAAGTAAATGTATTAGGATTACTTACAGTATTTAAAATTATTTATTCTTATCGAGTATAAGTAAATATTATTTTATTTTATTTTATTTTATGTAAACTTTATGACAATGACGGCAAAGGTGGTTAAATTATTTCACTAATTCAATAAACATTTATTTATAAATTTAGTATTATAAATGTATATATGTATGTATAAAGGACATTTAATGTTCAATATTATATTCTAACTTATTAATTTCATATGACTTTCGGTGTTCACTTGGATTCTTTTCAGTGTTTGAATTGCTTTGAGAGAGGTGTTATGGTTAGAGTACGTTTTATTTAATTACAATTTTAAAAGATGTTTAGGTTAGAATCTGTTTTATTTAATTTCAATTTTAAAACATTTTTAAAAATTCTACTTTCAAATTTAACTTTTAAATTTTAATCGGCTATATTTCTTTATAAACCAAGTAAATGTAATATAATTATCTACATTATTTAAAATTATTTATACCCATCAAATATGAGTATGCATAATAATCAGGTAATTTTTTTTTTTTTTTTTTTTTTTTTATAGATTATTTAAAGATTATTTAAAGAAAACTTTTGGCAATGACGACATAAAATAGCTATTTCATTTCTCTGATTCAGTAAATTTTTATTTTTTATAAACTTAGTAATATATAGTTTCTCATGTATGCATAAGTGTTGACTTCTATGTTCACTTTTATATTTACACACGCTCTATCTCTGATATTGAGCACTTTATCCCATAAACATACCACATCTTAAGACTATAACACACACACACACACACATATATATATATATATATATATATATATATGTATGTATGTATGTATGTATGTATGTATGTATGTATGTGTGTGTGTGTGCGCCTGTGCGTGCGTGTGTTTGTGTGTAATCATTTGTCTTGGTTTTTCATGAAATATAAAATAACAATGAATTTGAATTTGTAGTTTGGAAAGAAGGGGAAATACGTATAATTTTGAATAGATAGAAAAAGAACAGAGATAGATATTATGGATACACTCAAAAGAAATGTCTCAGAAATAGAGAAACTGAGAAAGAAAGAAAGAAAGGATAAGACAAACCAAGAAAGAAGAAAAGAAGTACACTGATAAAAAGAAAAAAAAGAAAGAAAGAGATAAAGCAGGTAAGAAAGAAAAATAGAAAGAAAGAAAGAAACAAACAATTGAACAAACAAAAAAGAGGTAAACCGAGAAGAAAGAAAGAACGAGGTAAACAGAGAAAGAAAGAAAGAAACAAAAAGGTAAACCCAAAAAATAAAAAAAGAAGAAAGAAAAAGAAAAGCTCAAAGGAAAGAACAGAACTCGATGGAGAAAGAAAGAACATAGAAAATAGTGAAAGAAAGGGGTATTGATAATTTCGAGCAATTGTGGGGTGCTTTCGATTATAACAAGTGATTCACTACCGTGACCTCCAACCAGACTAATCGAAGCTTAAGATAAAAAAAATCAATATATAGATACGAAATAAAAAAATGAAATATATAGATACGAAAATTCTGCAATACATAGATATAAACAAATTAAGAGAGCGATATGCATAAAAGAGATAGGTATAAACAGACGAAGGTAGATAGATAGATATGAACAGGCTGAGATAGATAGATAGATAGATATGAACAGGATGGGATCGATAGATAGATAAATAGATAGATAGATAGATAGATAGACATGAACAGGCTGATATATATATATATATATATATATATATATATATATATAGATAGGTAGATAGATAGATACGAACAGGCTGAGATAGATAGATAGGTAGATAGATATGAACAGGCTGAGATAGATAGATAGATAGATAGATATGAACAGGCTGAGATAGATAGGTAGATAGGTAGATAGATATGAACAGGCTGAGATAGATAGATAGATAGGTAGATAGGTAGATAGATATGAACAGGCTGAGATAGATAGATAGATAGATAGGTAGATAGGTAGATATGAACAGGCTTAGATAGATAGATATGAATAGGCTGAGATAGATAGATAGATAGGTAGATAGATATGAACAGGCTGAGATAGATAGATAGATAGATAGATAGATAGATATGAACAGGCTGAGATAGATAGGTAGATAGATATGAACAGGCTGAGATAGATAGATAGATAGATAGATAGATAGATAGATAGATAGATATGAACAGGCTGAGATAGATAGGTAGATAGGTAGATAGATATGAACAGGCTGAGATAGATAGATAGATAGATAGATAGGTAGATAGGTAGATAGATAGGTAGATAGATAGATATGAACAGGCTGAGATAGATAGATAGATATAAACAGGCTGAGATAGATAGATAGATATAAACAGGCTGAGATAGATAGATAGATAGATAGATAGATATGAACAGGCTGACATAGATAGATAGATAGATAGATAGATAGATAGATAAGAATCTCACTGAAAGTAATGTAGTCTATAATTTTGTTCACAACCTCAGAAGCGGATGAAAACGGTGGGATCAAATTTTATATTTTGTACGATTTGCCAATAAATTTGTTTTACAGCTAACAATTGGTTGGTATTCTGGTGAAATGTCATCTGACATGAAAGTGCGTACGATTCAGAAGTGTTTCACTGAACTTCTACTTATAGGAAAAAATGAATTCATTGGTAGTCGTCGATGCTTACTGAGCGTTGACGACCAGTTAATCAATGTGAGTAGAAGCGGTGAGTCGTGAGTTGCTTTGAAAGAATGTGTCGGCTTCGCCAGGCAGGCTTTTGTTCATTAATGGTGAAGATGTATAATAAATATTGAAGAATACCCGAAAATTTGACCTAGCCAAGGGTGAGTCTGCAATCTGCTCTCGGAATTTGACTTGTCATACACACCGCTGTCATCACCGTTGAAAGTCTTTCCGTTCAACTCGAGTTGTTGAATGCCAATAAGTAATGTTTTTTTTTTCTTATGAAGTAAATCATTGACATATCTTTGCTATGTGCGTACTTTCATATCAGACACCGTTTTGTCAGATCGCCTTTCAACTCTAAAAAATATAAATACATGGTTTATGGTAGGAAGGTTCAATCTGAACAGCATTGCGAAAACATCCACATCTGATATCGTGATACAAAAAATAAAATAGGCATTAACGTGTCTTCGTGTGTGTCTCTCTGTTTATGTTTGCCTATCTGTGTGTCTTTGTGTTTTTCTAAGTGTGTGTGTGTCTTTGTTTGTGTGTGTGTGTTTGTGTGACTTTGTATGTTGTCCGTCTTTGTATATGTGTGCCGTCTCTTGTTTGCGTGATATGTCGCTCTGCGTATGCTTGCCTATCTGTTTGCCTTTCTGTTTCTCTGAGTGTGTGTATGTGTGCCTATTTATGTGCGTGCCTGAATGTGTTCGTTTGTCTCAGTGTCTGTTCGTTTCTGTGTTTGCCCGTCTTTGTGTGTTGAGGTGTATTTGCTCTGTGTATGTGTGTGTGTGTGTTTGTGTGTGTTTGTGTAACTTTGTGTGTGTCTGTCTCTGCATATGTGTTCGTCTGTGTGCCTTTTCTTGTGTTCTTGCGTGTGTGTATTCCTCTGTGTGTGTGTGTGTGTGAGTCTCTCGCCCCCTCTCGCCCCCTCGCCCCCTGTGCATCTTGTCTGTCTGTGTGTACATCCATCTCTATGTGTCTCCGTATGTGAGAGTATGTGTTCGGACGGCCATTTCTCTTCAAAGGCAACTATTCTATTTTATGTTCTTCGCCCTCTCGTTCTCTCGCACTCTCTCAATTTCAGCCATTAATAGACACTTTTATTCGACCCGCCATATTCCTCCTCTTCTGACGCAAGTGGATCATTAGGATCCCGATACTTTTATGCTCCACTTCAATAATACAATTTATTCGCGCAGCATACGCGTTCTGCTGCGGACTCTGCAGGTCGCGTTCTATTTTGGTTCGTAAGCGCCCTATGCTGCTCGCCTTTCGGAAAATATTCGTTAAATAACATTAAGAGCTGACTTGTTGGTCGTGAACACAAAGAAAGGGTGAGTAGAGGGTTTTAGTTTGACACTGGAACGATGGAAAGAGATGTCGGCGTTTGAGCTTAGAAAATATTAGCAAAAATGTTGGAAGGACATTTTTTTTTTTAATGGAAAATTTAGAAAATGTTTTCGTAACAATTTTCAATTTTTGAGTTTACTTTCTTCTAATATTCATTTTACTTTTCGTTTTCTTTTTGTATTTAATTCTTAATTCTTTTTATCTTTTTTTTCTTCTGGTTTCTTTAATATTTCATTCAAACCTTTTTCCTTTCATTCCTTTGGTTTAGTATAGTTTGTTTTACGGCATATCAACACCTCCATGGGTTATTTAATGCTGACAAGATTTTTATTGCTGCTAATATATTTTTTTCAAAAATGTATTGTTCGTATTATTTTTCCATAAATGTAGTACTGGTAATTTTTTTCAGAAATGTATTCCTGCTAATCATTTTTTCAAAAAAAAATATTGCTTGTTTGTTTGGTTTGGTTTGTTTTGTTTTACGGCATATCAACACATCAATGTGTTATTTAATGCCGACAAGATTTTTATTGATGGTAATATTTAAAAAAGAATATATTGCTGTTAATATTTTTTTTCCAAAAATGTATTGCTGGTAATATTTATTTTCTTCAAAAAGGTATTGCTGGTATTAAAACCTATTTTTACACTTTTATAGTGTTGTGACCTGCAGTTTGGGGTTAACTATTGGCCCATAGTTGGGACACTAACAGGTGCTACCACTCCGAGTCAGGGTGGACCTGCGAACACCAGCAATTAAGAGGTAGTTTCACGCTCCTACAAGACTCCTGATTAGAGTCCTTGATGTCGGATGTAGTTTATCGTATTACCCAGGATGCGGATATAGTTTATCGGCTTATCTAGGATGCGGATGTAGTTTATCGTCTTACCCAGGACGCGGGTGTAGTTTATCGGCTTACCTAGGACGCGGATGTAGTTTATTGTTTTACCCAGGACGCGGATGTAATTTGTCGTCTTGCCCAGGACGCGGATGTAGTTTATCGTCTTACCCAGGACGCGGATGTAGTTTATCGTCATACCCAGGACGCGGATGTAGTTTATTGTCATACCCAGGACGCGGATGTAGTTTATCGTATTACCCAGGATGCGAATATAGTTTATCGGCTTACCTAGGACGCAGACGTAGTTTATCGTCTTACCCAGGTCGCATATGTAGTTTATCGGCTTACCCAGGACGCGGATGTAGTTTATCGTCATACCCAGGCATTCCTTTGTTTCGTTTTTCCTTTGTATTTTATTTTTGTTCATATTTCGTGCATTTCTTTTTAATTTTTTATTTTCTTTCTTTCTTACTTCGTTCCGTATTTTGTATTTCTTTGCATCTTTCTTTCCTTTTCCTATTGCCTTCGTCTTTCGTATTACATTTTTCTTTTTTCGTATTTTCTTCTGCATTTTGTTTTGTATCTGTTTTTCCTTCTCATTTTCTTTCCAATTTATTTGCTTCTGTCGCATTTAATATTCTTCATTTTTGTTTCCCTATTTCTTTCCGTTCTTTTTTTTTTTTTTTACTTTTTTCTTTTTCTTTCCAAATATCTTGCCAGTTTTTTTCTTCCCTTTAATTAAGTTCGACAAATCTTAAAGATCTCGGAAGTATTTTAACGGGGGACAAAAAATCTGACACCGAAATTCGAATGTTTATTTGAATAGCAAAAATTCCTCTCCACAACTAAGCAAATTTCCCAGAAGCAGTAAAATCGTTAGAAACAAAGAAAATGGTATTGAAGCGCTATGTAATTCCAGTTATCCTATATGGCAGTGAATTCTGGGTATCAAGACGAGGCTAGAGGCACTATGTGATTCTGCGGGACACCATGAACGGAGCTAGTAATTAACGACATACAGATATTAATGAAATGTTACTGAAATGTTACATATATATTTACAGGCTGTTGCAGCAAAATCTGACACTTAACAAAAAGAAAACGAAGTAGGCAATAAAAACAAAAGTTGTATATGCAGAGACCCGACAGTTTGACAACTAACTAACGTTTTCCTCTCTACCCTTTTCCAGGATGGTCGCCAAGGCGTGTGACTCATTTCACGCCCGCCTTGAGATGGTCACTGCCGTCACCGGCGGTTACATTGAGAAATAATGTAGTATGTAACTCTAACTGTTGCTAAATAAACTGTTGGGTCACTGCATATACAACTTTTGTTTTTATTGCCTATTTCGTTTTCTTTTTGTCAAGTGTTGGATTTTGCTACAACACCCTGAACATCAAATATTAATATGTCTCTACTAAACATATAGTGGAGGATCGGTTTTCTATCGTTATGAAGTAATAAATTGATCCCTCCAAGAATTAATACACAAATCTCAGATTTTATTATGCAAGTCAATGTTTTAAAACGAAAATTGATCATTTTAAGGATATGTTGATTTGGATATATCTATATGGCAGTGATTTCTGGGCAATTTTCAAGACGAAACGAGAGGCAATATTAATGCGATTTTACAGGAGGACACCATGGACGGAACTCGTGTTTAATGATCTGCAAAAATTCAAATGCAACGCCAATCGTTATCTTCTTCCTTAATTCCTGTTCTTTTACTGTTTCCCCACTTTAATAACGTGTTTATTTTTCTCATATACTTTCACATTCAGTAACCACTTGCATCTCAGTGGTGTTATTGCCTTTCATTGTAGAAAAGTCTTAAGGAAAATGAAAAGAAAAACTACATTTTTACTTAGAATCAAGCAGAAACAGCTGAGATTTCTTGAACGCAAAATTAAGAAGAAGGGTTTGGCAAATTTAACACTCAGAGGACATGTCAAGGGGACTGGGGAAAACTGCGGGCTTCCCTAACTGACGAGGTTTTGTGAATGGATGGTGGAACAGGGCTGCGATAGATGGCAAGAACCAAATCGTTACTAAGAGCTACAAAGGATAGGAAATTGTGGAGAGTCATGAACACCAACGCCCTAAATAGACACAGCACATATAAAAACAAATACTTAGATCTCGTCATAAAGGATTTGTTTTTGATACAATATACTCTTTTCCATACGCTATGTCAGATTTTATTATGCAAGTCAATTTGTTAAAACTAAAACTGTTATTATCCAAACAATGTCAGTGAAATTTTTAGGATATATTTACATTAAATATTAACATAAGTCTCTACTGAACATAAAGTGGGGGATCTGTTTTCTATTGTTATTAAGTAATAAATTGACCCCCCACACCAGAATTAATACAGAAATGTCAGATTTTATTATGCAAGTCAATGCTTTCACAATAAAACTGGTATTATCCAAACAATGTCAGTGAAATTTTTAGGATATATTTACATTAAATATTAATATGTCTCTACTGAACATAAAGTGGAGGATCTGTTTTCTATTGTTATTAAGTAATTAATTGATCCCCCACACCAGAATTAATACAGAAATGTCAGATTTTATTAGGCAAGTCAATGCTTTCACAATAAAATTGATAATTTTCAGGATATGTTGATTTGGATATCCCTAAAGCAATTGACAGGGTTCAGCATGTTCGTCTTCTTCACATGTTGAGGAGTTATGACGAATATTTCAATTTTTCTTATCAAATCGCGAGCTGTAACTTATCCTGGACAGTCATTTTTCTAAATCTTTTTGCATTAATGCAGGTATCTCCCAGGGCTCTATCATTGGCTCTATGCCGTTGTTAATTTTTAGCAACGATCTTCTTGATGTCATCAGATCTCAATATGATATCTATGTTAAGAAAACAACTATTTACACCTATCTTAATTGTAAGTTTGATCAGTTCGATGAGGTCGGTCATATTTGGCAGCTAATCGGAAAAAAATGACCTACAATCTGTTGCTAACTGGAGCAAGAAATGACTTGTTGATTTTAACGCTTCCAAAACGAAACTGCTTTCTTTTAATCGTCTGAGAGAACCAGTATGGCTGATGGTAACCTCCAGGACAGTGACCCATTGCGGTTTCCGCTGACATGAAGTGGAAAGTTTATATTGAATCAATTGCTAAGTGCGCTGTTAGCAAAGTTGATTCACTGTGACCAAATAGACATTTCTAGTCTACAGAATCTATCTTACACATTTAGATGTTTACCATTCATCCATGTACTAAATATTGCTGTCATATCTGTCCTAGTGCTTCTTCTGTGTATTTAGAGATAAATGACAAAGAAGAATCTGCAATGTTATTGGTCCTGAACTTGCATCTCGGCTTCAGCCATTTTGCCGTTGCCGATATGTAGCTTCCCTGTATTTTTTCTATAAAAAATTTCACGGTAATTCTATATGTATTTAAGCGCAGTACTAGATTGGTGAGAGGGTCTCATCCTTTTACAGTTGAAATGGCTGGATGTAACCGGAAGTTATCTGCTAAAAAGGTTCTTCTTTCGCACTTGTCGATTGTGAAAATCACTTCCGGTTTCTTACATTCCAATCCACTTTCATTCTTCAAAAATTTAAATAAATGTCAATAGTTATATTCTGTCTCAATTCCTGTTCTTCTATTTAATTATCTCATATTCTCTAACACTCACTAACCCACTTACGTCTTAGTTACAATATTGCTTACTTGGGATAAAATATATATGTATATATATTTTGTTTATACGTTATTTTTATAGATGCAAATATTTAAGTAAAATGCTCTGTTTATAATAAACAGTATTAACAACATTTACCGGCATGAATGTCTGAGAAATATCAAAGAAAATATGTGTCCTTGACAGGAATCAAACTTTTGTCCTACATGGAAACGTCATATAGCCTGACGTATAAACAAAAAATATATCAAATAGTACATTTCATAATATATATATATATATGAACATAATAAAATAGGCAGCATATAATTTTATATTACAAAGAGTTAATCAAGGTATGATTAACTCTTTGTAATATATATATATATATATATATATATATATATATATATATGATGACGAGATTGTTAATTGCATTGCAAAAGCCAATGTTTCCTTTGGTTCTCTGCGTTATAGGTTGTGGGGAGAATGGGGAATAAAACTTTTCCCCCAAATCCAAGTGTACAAAGCTGTCGTTTTGTCAACTCATTTGTATGGCTCTTAAACTTGGACATCTTATACATGTCGCCTTAATCGATTAGATGTCTTCCACAAAGGTTGTCTCCCTACAATCTGTGGCCTAACATTTGATAATCGAGGGTCAAATGCCGACCTTTTTGAGAAATGCAAGATTGGTACCATCGAGACCTTCATAATGCAATCACAACAACAAGGGGCTGACCATGTGGCAAGGATGAGTCATGGTCGCACACCAAAAGTCTTTTCCTACAGTGAACTCCATAGTGGTCATACAAATGTCGGTTGACCTTGGCTCAGGTATAACGATGAAAAGAGGAGCAAACTTTCTTGCGCCAATATACCAGGACTTTGAAAAGGTAGCTATGAAGATATCAGAGTATAGTTCCATCTGCCATTCAGGAATGATGCACCATCAAGAAGCAAGCATCATTCGACTACGTGAAACACGAAAGCAAAATAAGACAGCTAACAGTTTTCCTGCTGCACTTGGATAAAATACATTCTCCTGCACTGTTTGTGGTCTCATGTGCAATTCTCGAGCCGGTGTCAAAAGTCATGCCCGTCATAGGCATGCAGATAATTAGTTCGTGGTCGTCGGAACCTCATACGTCGAACTCGATGGGAGAATCAATCATATATATATATATATATATATATATATATATATATATATATATATATAGTAAAAGTAACAGATCCATTGGTATATAATTCAAGTGGATCCCAGTAATGTAAAATATTAAAACTGATACACAAAAATAGCTCATATTCATTATTACAGAGCAAATAACTAATAAAGAATAAAATCCCAAATCACTTCTGTTGTGTAGGATCCACCTAATCTGCATAGGTGACTACCAACTATATAAATAATGGTTGGTACCGGAAGACGAGGGAAAAGGAATCACGAGATCCAACTAGAGACTCTGATCGACTGCGACTAGTCAACACATTCTCCAGGAACGTCTTCCCAGAAATATACAGAAATACTATATGTACTTATTGTGTACACTTTCTTGTTATAATACATTCTTGTTCCAAGTACATTTTGTGTTGCATTATTATTCCATGCAATAGGCGAGTTTCAACATTGAGTCAAGACTCAACAACTTCATATGGGGAATAGCTTATTTCTGCCATGATGTTGTCTGTGGTCGAATGGTCTGAACCTCACCAAATTATGCGTTGTTTTTCTTGTGCTGTGGATTGAACTATATGATGTTTTTTTCTTGTTGACATTTTTGTGCTGTATGAGTTGCCGGAAATTCACAAGAGCTGTTTCATAATCTTTTTTGGCTTCGTTGAAGATGATGGAAGAACAGTCAGATAACCTGCGGCTAACTGATTTTGGCATCCGTTTAATTATTGGTGGCGGGTGGTGGGAAGATCTGTGTATATAAAGCGATTTCTTATTAGGCGGTTTGTATGGTTAAATGTGACATCTCAGGAATCTACTTCTTTCAGGTTAGCTTTTATGTCTATGTCGAATGACATATCTTTGAAAGTTTCTATGATTGTTAGTCTTGTCTTGTCTATTTTTCGTCTCTTACAGTTTCATAATATTATGAGACCATAGTCTTTGTAGATCCCTATTTTATTTTTATCTTTTATTTTGCTTGATTCATGTAGTTAATGTATAAGTTCTAACTGAGCGATAGTTAGAAGGGGACAGAAGGTTCTCCCTAGTTCTTACAAACAGGCACTACAGTGGAGTACTTCCATTAAGCTGAAAAGCAGGAAGGAGGGAGGCAATAGTTGTAGAGTTGGAAGAGTGTCTCTCCTGCAATTTACCTATAGCTGGGGGGGGGGGGAGAAGAGGATCCATACCTTTCCCAGGGGTATAAGCATGTAAGTGAATGTAATAGATTCGACTGGAATTCCGATTCTTCAATCCGAGCCATTATTCCACCGTGCCTCGAATACTTTGACGAAAAGCGGTAGGAGACTAACTGAGCGATAATTAGAAGGGATCAGAAGGTTCTCCCTAGATTTTAAAAACAGACACATCATCGTCTACCGATTGAGTTCATACCTGAAACAGACCTATGGGTGTTAACTTTAATATCCACTTATATATATATATATATATATATATATATATATATATATATATATATATATATATATATATATATGCGTGTTAACTTTAATATCCACTTTGGACCGATGTCTCAGCCAGTTGCTCACAACACTTATGACTTCATCGTCACTTTTAAACTTCGTGCCTCTCGTGAACGCTTTCAAGGGACCAAACAGGTGAAAGTGTGAAGGGGCAAGGTCTGGGCTGTAAGGGAGATGAGGGAGCAGTTCCCAGCACAGCTCGTTTATGGTCTGCACCGTTTGGGCTGCTGTGTGAGGCCTTGCGTTGTCATGATGCAAGATGACTCCTTCTGACTGATGACCCCTGCGTTTGTCCCATAAGCTCAAAGTCCTTGCAATGTCATCCACTCTCACCCTTCTGTCAGACTGAATGAGGTCATTGACTGATTCGATCACCTCAGTAGACCTCACTTCTATAGGCCTCCCAGGCCTGTCTTCATCCTCAACACTGCTCCGTCCTTCTTTAAACAATTTAGCCTACTTGTAGACAACATTTTGGCTGAAACATGTGGCACCAGACACTGTTGACATTCTCCTATGAATTTCAACTGGTTTGCACCCTTCAGCAACCAAAAACTTGATAACTGACCGCTGTTCAATCCCGGCCATCTTTGTTAATCGCCAAAACTCTCAAAGTTCTTTTTTAATCTGCAAAAGAAATTAAATCCATGTGAAAAAGAAGTAAAACAAAAAAAAAGACTAAGCTTCTATCTGTATTAGAAGTCCTTTACCGAAAAAATCACCTTATTTATTGAATGACCCTCGTATATATATATATATATATATATATATATATATGTGTGTGTGTGTGTGTGTGTGTGTGTGTGTATACACACACCCACACACATATATATATTGAAAATAAAATCATGAATCCCATAGAAACTGATATATATATATATATATATATATATATATATATATATATATATATATATCTCAGTTTCTATAGGATTCATCGTTTTATTTTCAATATATATATATATATATATATATGCAGAAATATAGTCTTAAAGTGTGCTATATTTATGGGGTAAAGTGCTCAATATCAGAGATAGAGCGTGTGTAAATATAAAAGTGGACATGGAAGTCAGCACTTAGAGGCGACAGTCTGTTTCATGCTAGTGCAATCGTCAGGCGACTAGTGCTGTTATTTTTCTCGGCTGTTTATATAAGGGTCAGTGGTGCATTATGGGTAGTATATTTTGGCGGATACTTTTACCGGAAGTCGCTTATTTGTTTATTTATTTATGTCAAATTATTTTGCTTGTTTTTTTGTTTGTTTTTTTATTTTTTATCTTATATATTTATTTATTTATTCTTTTATTTTGATCGGTGTTTTTGGTTAACGTAGTAAAAAAAATTTGTTTATATAGCTTATTGTTGGTAGTCTATAATGGCCGCCATTTACCGGAAATCGCTTGTTCGCTTATTTATTTGGGTCAAATTGTTTTGCTTATTATTTTTATTTTTGTGGAAAAACACAAAAACAACCATTGACTGGTTCAACAGCATAAATAACAAACAAAATTGCCACTTCCTACAATTAGACATAAAAGAATTTTACCCATCCATAACAGAACGTACACTAGATAAGGCCATCAACTTAGCTCAGGAACAAATAATAATAAAACCAAACGAAATCGACATCATTAAGCACTCCCGTAAATCATTATTATTTCACCATGAAGAAGCATGGATAAAGAAAGATGGGATATTTGACACTACAATGGGAAGCTTTGACGGTGCAGAGACATGCGAAATCGTAGGTATTTATTTACTACACGAAATAAGCAAAATAATAGATAGAAATGACACAGGGCTCTACAGAGATGACGGTCTCATAATCTTAAGAAACTGCAACAAACAAAAGACAGACAAAACTAGAAAAGCAATAATTAAAATCTTCAAAAATAAAGGATTCGAGATAGATATAAAAACTAACCTAAACGAAGTAGATTTTCTAGATGTCACCTTCAACCTAAGAAAAGGCACACACAAACCATACAGAAAACCGAATGATAAACCACAGTACATACATATATACTCCAACCACCCGCCTTCTATAATCAAACAGATACCTAAATCGATTAACCGCAGGCTTTCCGACAATTCTTCCGATGAATCTATATTTAACAAAGCCAAGAAAGACTACGAAACAGCCCTAAAAGATAGCGGATTCTCAGCAACACTCACATACTCACCACAGAACACAAAAAAGACCAACAGAAAAAGAAATATCATATGGTTCAACCCACCGTACAGCAAAAACGTAAAAACAAACATAGGAAAAATATTCTTCAAGCTTTTACACAAACACTTCCCGGAATCAAGCACACTACACAAAATATTCAACAAAAACACAGTAAAAATCAGCTACAGTTGCACCGAGAACATGGCACAAATAATAAAAAAGCACAACAGAAAAATTATTAACAAACCACACGAACAAATTAAACCCACGTGCAACTGCAGAATAAAAAACGAATGTCCCTTAAACGGTAATTGTTTACAAAACAACGTAATCTACCAAGCAACGACAAAATCAGCAGATAATGAAGAAAAAGTATACATAGGAGTAACCGAAGGACCATGGAAACAAAGAAATTATGTACACAAAATGTCTTTCACAAATAGTAAATATGCGAACAGCACAATGCTTTCTAAGTATATCTGGGAAATAAAAAACAAAACACACACCACACCAAAAATATCTTGGAAAATAAGGAAAAAATCATCAGCCTACAACAACCTATCAAAAACTTGCAAACTTTGCTTGGAGGAAAAAATAGCTATCATTACCTTCCCAGATCAAAATAAATTATTAAATAAAAGATCCGAGCTAATCTCAAAATGTAGACATGAAAACAAATTTTTACTACGTAACTTAAAATAGAAAAATAAATAAATATATAAACAAACAACAATAAAATAAGCAAAATAAACTACTCCAAACAAATCACAAAACCACACCTGTTAGAATATGCGAAATAAAATCAAAACAAAAGAACGGACGAAAGTTATAACTGTTATACAAATAAAAATAAAAATAATAAGCAAAACAATTTGACCCAAATAAATAAGCGAACAAGCGATTTCCGGTAAATGGCGGCCATTATAGACTACCAACAATAAGCTATATAAACAAATTTTTTTTACTACGTTAACCAAAAACACCGATCAAAATAAAAGAATAAATAAATAAATATATAAGATAAAAAATAAAAAAACAAACAAAAAAACAAGCAAAATAATTTGACATAAATAAATAAACAAATAAGCGACTTCCGGTAAAAGTACCCGCCAAAATATACTACCCATAATGCACCACTGACCCTTATATAAACAGCCGAGAAAAATAACAGCACTAGTCGCCTGACGATTGCACTAGCATGAAACAGACTGTCGCCTCTAAGTGCTGACTTCCATGTCCACTTTTATATATATATATATATATATATATATATATATATATATATATATATATATATATATGTGTGTGTGTGTGTGTATACATATATATATATATATGTATATATATATAAATATATATATATATATATATGTATATATATATAAATATATATATATATTTATATATATGTATATATAAATATATATATATATTTATATATATGTATATATATATATGTGTATATATATATATATATATGTATGTATGTATATAAAGAATACAGGAACTTATATATGATCCTACATTTTATTATTTTAAACGCTATTTTTAGTGAATACCCATGTTTTAAATAGACGCCCCATTTTATGTTTAATAAATGAAAATGCGGAGTCTACTTCAAATAGGAATTTTCCAATGCAATATCATTTGAAGTAATATATATAGAAAGTGTATTTTAGCGGTAATCCTTCATTTTTACCTGTTTTCTTGACTGTAACAGGCAATGAAAGTCTGTTAAGTCTTTATGTAAGTCTCTCCTAGTGTCGAAGAAGTTATTATTAAATGTGTATTAGAATAGTTTGACGTAACTAGCCGAAATTTTGTACTTTGCACTTCTCAAACAATCATTTCATATAATATATATATATATATATATATATATATATATATATATATATATATATACTTTCTTTTCCTTACTTATAGCTAACCCCAGGGCTTCTCACTCAAGGTAAGGTCGTGGAGAAGTGATTTAAATCTGGAAACCTTCCTCTAGGCGTATATGGCCACTGAATTACCCTATTGCAAACATCGTCGAATGATCTTATCTTCTTAGGGACACACAACAAACAGCATTTGAGAGATGACTGGTTTTACACACTATCCCATCTTTCCTCTGGTACATCAGGCCTGTCAAATCGCCAATTAATCTCACACCATCTCGTCTCGTTCTTATGGCGTATTTTCAGAGAAAGAATCATAAACTCCTCCCGGCTGTTGAATTCGTTCTAAATTCAGTCATTGCCCAATATTTATCTTCATCTTGATTTAGGCATCTGTCGAATATGTTTTCCATTTCTTATTCTAAGTAACTTTCTCTGTTCACTATATTTATCCTTTATTCCTTCCAACATTTCTTCACTCTCCTTTTATTCTTTCCAACATTTCTATCCCCTCCTTTTATTCCTTCCAACTTTTCTTCACTTTCGATTTATTCCTTCCAACATTTCTTCCTTTCCCTTTATTCCTTCCAACATTTCTTCCCTTCCCTTTCTTCCTTCCAACATTTCTTTCTTTGCCTTTATTCCTTCCAACATTTCTTCCCTTCCCTTTATTCCTTCCAACTTTTCTTCGCTTTCCCTTTATTCCTTCCAACGCTTCTTCCCATCCCTTTATTCCTTCCAACATTTCTTCCTTTCCCTTTATTCCTTCCAACATTTCTTCCTTTCCCTTTATTCCTTCCAACATTTCTTCCCTTTCCCTATATTCCTTCCAACCCTTTTTCCCATCCCTTTATTCCTTCCAACATTTCTTCCCTTTCCTTTATTCCTTTCAACCCTTCTTCCCATCCCTTTATTCCTTCCAACATTTCTTCCCTTCCCTTTCTCCCTTCCAACATTTCTTCATTTCCCTTTATTCCTTCCAACATTTCTTCCCTTCCCTTTCTTCCTTCCAACATTTCTTCCTTTCCCTTTATTCCTTCCAACATTTCTTCCTTTCCCTTTATTCCTTCCAACATTTCTTCCTTTCCCTTTATTCCTTCCAACCCTTCTTCCCATCCCTTTATTCCTTCCAACATTTCTTTTCTTCCCTTTATTCCTTCCAACATTTCTTCCCTTTCCCTTTATTCCTTCCAAACCTTCTTCCCATCCCTTTATTCCTTCCAACATTTCTTCCTTTCCCTTTATTCCTTCCAACATTTCTTCCTTTCCCTTTATTCCTTCCAACCCTTCTTCCCATCCCTTTATTCCTTCCAACATTTCTTCCTTTCCATTTATTCCTTCCAACATTTCTTCCATTTCCCTATATTCCTTCCAACCCTTTTTCCCATCCCTTTATTCCTTCCAACATTTCTTCCCTTTCCTTTATTCCTTTCAACCCTTCTTCCCATCCCTTTATTCCTTCCAACATTTCTTCCCTTCCCTTTCTCCCTTCCAACATTTCTTCCTTTCCCTTTATTCCTTCCAACACTTCTTCCCATCCCTTTATTCCTTTCAACATTTCTTCCTTTCCCTTTATTCCTTCCAACCCTTCTTCCCATCCCTTTATTCCTTCCAACATTTCTTTTCTTCCCTTTATTCCTTCCAACATTTCTTCCCTTTCCCTTTATTCCTTCCAACCCTTTTTCCCATCCTTTTATTCCTTCCAACATTTCTTCCTTTCCCTTTCTTCCTTCCAACATTTCTTCCCTTCCGTTTATTCCTTCCAACATTTCTTCCCTTCCGTTTATTCCTTCCAACCCTTCTTCCCATCCCTTTATTCCTTCCAACCCTTTTTCCCATCCCTTTATTCCTTCCAACTTTTCTTCCTTTCCCTTTATTCCTTCCAACATTTCTTCCCTTCCCTTTCTTCCTTCCAACATTTCTTCCTTTCCCTTTATTCCTTCCAACATTTCTTCCCTTTCCCTTTATTCCTTCCAACCCTTCTTCCCATCCCTTTATTCCTTCCAACATTTCTTCCTTTCCCTTTATTCCTTCCAACATTTCTTCCCTTCCCTTTCTTCCTTCCAACATTTCTTCCTTTACCTTTATTCCTTCCAACATTTCTTCCCTTTCCTTTATTCCTTTCAACCCTTCTTCCCATCCCTTTATTCCTTCCAACATTTCTTCCCTTCCCTTTCTCCCTTCCAACCCTTTTTCCCATCCCTTTATTCCTTCCAACATTTCTTCCCTTTCCTTTATTCCTTTCAACCCTTCTTCCCATCCCTTTATTCCTTCCAACCCTTTTTCCCATCCTTTTATTCCTTCCAACATTTCTTCCTTTCCCTTTATTCCTTCCAACATTTCTTCCTTTCCGTTTATTCCTTCCAACATTTCTTCCCTTCCGTTTATTCCTTCCAACATTTCTTCCCTTCCCTTTATACCTTCCAACCCTTTTTCCCATCCCT
This sequence comes from Acanthosepion esculentum, assembly GCA_964036315.1. Classification (NCBI taxonomy): domain Eukaryota; kingdom Metazoa; phylum Mollusca; class Cephalopoda; order Sepiida; family Sepiidae; genus Acanthosepion; species Acanthosepion esculentum. The sequence continues at coordinate 144,721,465 of OZ038477.1, read as the reverse complement.
TTATTCCTTCCAACATTTCTTCCTTTCCCTTTATTCCTTCCAACATTTCTTCCTTTCCCTTTATTCCTTTCAACATTTCTTCCTTTCCCTTTATTCCTTCCAACATTTCTTCCCTTCCCTTTCTTCCTTCCAACATTTCTTCCCTTTCCCTTTATTCCTTCCAACCCTTCTTCCCATCCTTTTATTCCTTCCAACATTTCTTCCTTACCCTTTATTCCTTCCAACATTTCTTCCTTTCCCTTTATTCCTTCCAACATTTCTTCCCTTCCCTTTATTCCATCCAACATTTCTTCCCTTCCCTTTATTCCTTCCAACCCTTCTTCCCATCCCTTTATTCCTTCCAACATTTCTTCCCTTCCCTTTATTCCTTCCAACCCTTCTTCCCATCCCTTTATTCCTTCCAACATTTCTTCCCTTCCCTTTCTTCCTTCCAACATTTCTTCCTTTCCCTTTCTTCCTTCCAACATTTCTTCCTTTCCCTTTATTCCTTCCAACCCTTCTTCCCATCCCTTTATTCTTTCCAACATTTCTTCCCTTTCCCTTTATTCCTTCCAACATTTCCTCCCTTTCCCTTTATTCCTTCCAACATTTCTTCCCTTCCCTTTATTCCTTCCAACATTTCTTCCTTTCCCTTTATTCCTTCCAACCCTTCTTCCCATCCCTTTATTCTTTCCAACATTTCTTCCCTTTCCCTTTATTCCTTCCAACATTTCCTCCCTTTCCCTTTATTCCTTCCAACATTTCTTCCCTTCCCTTTCTTCCTTCCAACATTTCTTCCTTTCCCTTTATTCCTTCCAACATTTCTTCCTTTCCCTTTATTCCTTCCAACCCTTCTTCCCATCCCTTTATTCTTTCCAACATTTCTTCCCTTTCCCTTTATTCCTTCCAACATTTCTTCCTTTCCCTTTATTCCTTCCAACATTTCTTCCCTTTCCCTTTATTCCTTCCAACCCTTCTTCCCATCCCTTTATTCCTTCCAACATTTCTTCCTTTCCCTTTATTCCTTCCAACATTTCTTCCCTTCCCTTTCTTCCTTCCAACATTTCTTCCTTTCCCTTTATTCCTTCCAACATTTCTTCCCTTTCCCTTTATTCCTTCCAACCCTTTTTCCCATCCCTTTATTCCTTCCAACTTTTCTTCCCTTTCCTTTATTCCTTTCAACCCTTCTTCCCATCCCTTTATTCCTTCCAACATTTCTTCCCTTCCCTTTCTCCCTTCCAACATTTCTTCATTTGCCTTTATTCCTTCCAACATTTCTTCCTTTCCCTTTATTCCTTCCAACTTTTCTTCCTTTCCCTTTATTCCTTCCAACCCTTCTTCCCATCCCTTTATTCCTTCCAACATTTCTTTTCTTCCCTTTATTCCTTCCAACATTTCTTCCCTTCCCTTTCTTCCTTCCAACATTTCTTCCTTTCCCTTTATTCCTTCCAACATTTCTTCCCTTTCCCTTTATTCCTTCCAACCCTTCTTCCCATCCGTTTATTCTTTCCAACATTCCTTTCCATTTATTCCTTCCAACCCTTCTTCCATCCCTTTATTCCTTCCAACATTTCTTCCTTTCCCTTTATTCCTTCCAACATTTCTTCCTTTCCCTTTATTCCTTCCAACATTTCTTCCTTTCCCTTTATTCCTTCCAACCCTTCTTCCCATCCCTTTATTCCTTCCAACATTTCTTTTCTTCCCTTTATTCCTTCCAACATTTCTTTTCTTCCCTTTATTCCTTCCAACATTTCTTCCCTTTCCCTTTATTCCTTCCAACCCTTTTTCCCATCCTTTTATTCCTTCCAACATTTCTTCCTTTCCCTTTATTCATTCCAACATTTCTTCCTTTCCGTTTATTCCTTTCAACATTTTTCCCTTCCGTTTATTCCTTCCAACATTTCTTCCTTCCCTTTATACCTTCCAACCCTTTTTCCCATCCCTTTATTCCTTCCAACATTTCTTCCTTTCCCTTTATTCCTTCCAACATTTCTTCCTTTCCCTTTATTCCTTTCAACATTTCTTCCTTTCCCTTTATTCCTTCCAACATTTTCTTCCCTTCCCTTTATTCCTTCCAACATTTCTTCCCTTCCCTTTATTCCATCCAACCCTTCTTCCCATCCCTTTATTCCTTCCAACATTTCTTCCCTTCCCTTTATTCCTTCCAACCCTTCTTCCCATCCCTTTATTCCTTCCAACATTTCTTCCCTTCCCTTTCTTCATTCCAACATTTCTTCCTTTCCCTTTATTCCTTCCAACATTTCTTCCCTTTCCCTTTATTCCTTCCAACCCTTCTTCCCATCCGTTTATTCTTTCCAACATTTCTTCCTTTCCATTTATTCCTTCCAACCCTTCTTCCCATCCCTTTATTCCTTCCAACATTTCTTCCTTTCCCTTTATTCCTTCCAATATTTCTTCCCTTCCCTTTCTTCCTTCCAACATTTCTTCCCTTTCCCTTTATTCCTTCCAACCCTTTTTCCCATCCCTTTATTCCTTCCAACATTTCTTCCTTTCCCTTTATTCCTTCCAACATTTCTTCCTTTCCCTTTATTCCTTTCAACATTTCTTCCTTTCCCTTTATTCCTTCCAACATTTCTTCCCTTCCCTTTCTTCCTTCCAACATTTCTTCCTTTCCCTTTATTCCTTCCAACCCTTCTTCCCATCCTTTTATTCCTTCCAACATTTCTTCCTTACCCTTTATTCCTTCCAACATTTCTTCCCTTCCCTTTATTCCTTCCAACATTTCTTCCTTTCCCTTTATTCCTTCCAACATTTCTTCCCTTCCCTTTATTCCATCCAACATTTCTTCCCTTTCCCTTTTATTCCTTCCAACCCTTCTTCCCATCTCATTATTCTTTCCAACATTTCTTCCTTTCCCTTTATTCCCTCCAACCCTTCTTCCCATCCCTTTATTCTTTCCAACATTTCTTCCCTTTCCCTTTATTCTTTCCAACATTTCCTCCCTTTCCCTTTATTCCTTCCAACATTTCTTCCCTTCCCTTTATTCCTTCCAACATTTCTTCCTTTCCCTTTATTCCTTCCAACCCTTCTTCCCTTCCCTTTATTCCTTCCAACATTTCTTCCTTTCCCTTTATTCCTTCCAACCCTTCTTCCCATCCCTTTATTCCTTCCAACCCTTCTTCCCTTCCCTTTCTTCCTTCCAACATTTCGTCCTTTCCCTTTATTCCTTCCAACATTTCTTCCCTTTCTTTTTATTCCTTCCAACCCTTCTTCCCATCCCTTTCTTCCAACATTACTTCACTTACTTTAGTCCTTCCAACATTTCTTCCCTTTCCTATATTCCTTCCAACTTTTCTTCTCTTCCCTGTATTCCTTACAACTTTTTTTCCATTTATTCCCTTACTCTTTTCTTCCCTTCCCTTTATTCCTTCCAACATTTCTTCCCTTACCTTTATTCCTTCCAACATTTCTTCCTTTCCCTTTATTCCTTCCAACATTTCTTCCCTTTCCCTTTATTCCTTCCAACCCTTCTTCCCATCCTTTTATTCCTTCCAACATTTCTTCCTTACCCTTTATTCCTTCCAACATTTCATCCTTTCCCTTTATTCCTTCCAACATTTCTTCCCTTCCCTTTATTCCATCCAACATTTCTTCCCTTCCCTTTATTCCTTCCAACCCTTCTTCCCATCTCTTTATTCTTTCCAACATTTCTTCCTTTCCCTTTATTCCTTCCAACCCTTCTTCCCATCCCTTTATTCTTTCCAACATTTCTTCCCTTTCCCTTTATTCCTTCCAACATTTCCTCCCTTTCCCTTTATTCCTTCCAACATTTCTTCCCTTCCCTTTATTCCTTCCAACATTTCTTCCTTCCTTTATTCTTCCAACCCTTCTTCCTCCTTTATTCTTTCCAACATTTCTTCCCTTTCCCTTTATTCCTTCCAACATTTCTTCCTTTCCCTTTATTCCTTCCAACATTTCTTCCCTTTCCCTTTATTCCTTCCAACCCTTCTTCCCATCCCTTTATTCCTTCCAACATTTCTTCCTTTCCCTTTATTCCTTCCAACATTTCTTCCCTTCCCTTTCTTCCTTCCAACATTTCTTCCTTTCCCTTTATTCCTTCCAACCATTTCTTCCCTTTCCCTTTATTCCTTCCAACCCTTTTTCCCATCCCTTTATTCCTTCCAACTTTTCTTCCCTTTCCTTTATTCCTTTCAACCCTTCTTCCCATCCCTTTATTCCTTCCAACATTTCTTCCCTTCCCTTTCTCCCTTCCAACATTTCTTCATTTGCCTTTATTCCTTCCAACATTTCTTCCTTTCCCTTTATTCCTTCCAACTTTTCTTCCTTTCCCTTTATTCCTTCCAACCCTTCTTCCCATCCCTTTATTCCTTCCAACATTTCTTTTCTTCCCTTTATTCCTTCCAACATTTCTTCCTTTCCCTTTATTCCTTCCAACATTTCTTCCTTTCCCTTTATTCCTTTCAACATTTCTTCCTTTCCCTTTATTCCTTCCAACATTTCTTCCCTTCCCTTTATTCCTTCCAACATTTCTTCCCTTCCCTTTATTCCATCCAACCCTTCTTCCCATCACTTTATTCCTTCCAACATTTCTTCCCTTCCCTTTATTCCTTCCAACCCTTCTTCCCATCCCTTTATTCCTTCCAACATTTCTTCCCTTCCCTTTCTTCATTCCAACATTTCTTCCTTTCCCTTTATTCCTTCCAACATTTCTTCCCTTTCCCTTTATTCCTTCCAACCCTTCTTCCCATCCGTTTATTCTTTCCAACATTTCTTCCTTTCCATTTATTCCTTCCAACCCTTCTTCCCATCCCTTTATTCCTTCCAACATTTCTTCCTTTCCCTTTATTCCTTCCAATATTTCTTCCCTTCCCTTTCTTCCTTCCAACATTTCTTCCCTTTCCCTTTATTCCTTCCAACCCTTTTTCCCATCCCTTTATTCCTTCCAACATTTCTTCCCTTTCCTTTATTCCTTTCAACCCTTCTTCCCATCCCTTTATTCCTTCCAACATTTCTTCATTTCCCTTTATTCCTTCCAATATTTCTTCCTTTCCCTTTATTCCTTCCAACATTTCTTCCTTTCCCTTTATTCCTTCCAACCCTTCTTCCCATCCCTTTATTCCTTCCAACATTTCTTTTCTTCCCTTTATTCCTTCCAACATTTCTTCCCTTTCCCTTTATTCCTTCCAACCCTTTTTCCCATCCTTTTATTCCTTCCAACATTTCTTCCTTTCCCTTTATTCCTTCCAACATTTCTTCCTTTCCGTTTATTCCTACCAACATTTCTTCCTTTCCGTTTATTCCTTCCAACATTTCTTCCCTTCCCTTTATTCCTTCCAACCCTTTTTCCCATCCCTTTATTCCTTCCAACATTTCTTCCTTTCCCTTTATTCCTTCCAACATTTCTTCCTTTCCCTTTATTCCTTTCAACATTTCTTCCTTTCCCTTTATTCCTTCCTACATTTCTTCCCTTCCCTTTATTCCATCCAACATTTCTTCCCTTTCCCTTTATTCCTTCCAACCCTTCTTCCCATCTCTTTATTCTTTCCAACATTTCTTCCTTTCCCTTTATTCCCTCCAACCCTTCTTCCCATCCCTTTATTCTTTCCAACATTTCTTCCCTTTCCCTTTATTCCTTCCAATATTTCCTCCCTTTCCCTTTATTCCTTCCAACATTTCTTCCCTTCCCTTTATTCCTTCCAACATTTCTTCCTTTCCCTTTATTCCTTCCAACCCTTCTTCCCTTCCCTTTATTCCTTCCAACATTTCTTCCTTTCCCTTTATTCCTTCCAACCCTTCTTCCCATCCCTTTATTCCTTCCAACCCTTCTTCCCTTCCCTTTCCTCCTTCCAACATTTCGTCCTTTCCCTTTATTCCTTCCAACATTTCTTCCCTTTCTTTTTATTCCTTCCAACCCTTCTTCCCATCCCTTTCTTCCAACATTACTTCACTTACTTTAGTCCTTCCAACATTTCTTCCCTTTCCTATATTCATTCCAACTTTTCTTCTCTTCCCTGTATTCCTTACAACTTTTTTTCCATTTATTCCCTTACTCTTTTCTTCCCTTCCCTTTATTCCTTCCAACATTTCTTCCCTTACCTTTATTCCTTCCAACATTTCTTCCTTTCCCTTTATTCCTTCCAACATTTCTTCCCTTTCCCTTTATTCCTTCCAACCCTTCTTCCCATCCTTTTATTCCTTCCAACATTTCTTCCTTACCCTTTATTCCTTCCAACATTTCATCCTTTCCCTTTATTCCTTCCAACATTTCTTCCCTTCCCTTTATTCCATCCAACATTTCTTCCCTTCCCTTTATTCCTTCCAACCCTTCTTCCCATCTCTTTATTCTTTCCAACATTTCTTCCTTTCCCTTTATTCCTTCCAACCCTTCTTCCCATCCCTTTATTCTTTCCAACATTTCTTCCCTTTCCCTTTATTCCTTCCAACATTTCCTCCCTTTCCCTTTATTCCTTCCAACCCTTCTTCCCTTCCCTTTCTTCCTTCCAACATTTCTTCCTTTCCCTTTATTCCTTCCAACATTTCTTCCCTTTCCCTTTATTCCTTCCAACCCTTTTTCCCATCCCTTTATTCCTTCCAACTTTTCTTCCCTTTCCTTTATTCCTTTCAACCCTTCTTCCCATCCCTTTATTCCTTCCAACATTTCTTCCCTTCCCTTTCTCCCTTCCAACATTTCTTCATTTGCCTTTATTCCTTCCAACATTTCTTCCTTTCCCTTTATTCCTTCCAACTTTTCTTCCTTTCCTTTTATTCCTTCCAACCCTTCTTCCCATCCCTTTATTCCTTCCAACATTTCTTTTCTTCCCTTTATTCCTTCCAACATTTCTTCCTTTCCCTTTATTCCTTCCAACATTTCTTCCTTTCCCTTTATTCCTTTCAACATTTCTTCCTTTCCCTTTATTCCTTCCAACATTTCTTCCCTTCCCTTTATTCCTTCCAACATTTCTTCCCTTCCCTTTATTCCATCCAACCCTTCTTCCCATCCCTTTATTCCTTCCAACATTTCTTCCCTTCCCTTTATTCCTTCCAACCCTTCTTCCCATCCCTTTATTCCTTCCAACATTTCTTCCCTTCCCTTTCTTCATTCCAACATTTCTTCCTTTCCCTTTATTCCTTCCAACATTTCTTCCCTTTCCCTTTATTCCTTCCAACCCTTCTTCCCATCCGTTTATTCTTTCCAACATTTCTTCCTTTCCATTTATTCCTTCCAACCCTTCTTCCCATCCCTTTATTCCTTCCAACATTTCTTCCTTTCCCTTTATTCCTTCCAATATTTCTTCCCTTCCCTTTCTTCCTTCCAACATTTCTTCCCTTTCCCTTTATTCCTTCCAACCCTTTTTCCCATCCCTTTATTCCTTCCAACATTTCTTCATTTCCCTTTATTCCTTCCAACATTTCTTCCCTTCCCTTTATTCCTTCCAACATTTCTTCCTTTCCCTTTATTCCTTCCAACATTTCTTCCTTTCCCTTTATTCCTTTCAACATTTCTTCCTTTCCCTTTATTCCTTCCAACATTTCTTCCCTTCCCTTTCTTCCTTCCAACATTTCTTCCTTTCCCTTTATTCCTTCCAACCCTTCTTCCCATCCTTTTATTCCTTCCAACATTTCTTCCTTACCCTTTATTCCTTCCAACATTTCTTCCCTTCCCTTTATTCCTTCCAACATTTCTTCCTTTCCCTTTATTCCTTCCAACATTTCTTCCCTTCCCTTTATTCCATCCAACATTTCTTCCCTTTCCCTTTATTCCTTCCAACCCTTCTTCCCATCTCTTTATTCTTTCCAACATTTCTTCCTTTCCCTTTATTCCCTCCAACCCTTCTTCCCATCCCTTTATTCTTTCCAACATTTCTTCCCTTTCCCTTTATTCCTTCCAACATTTCTTCCTTTCCCTTTATTCCTTCCAACCCTTCTTCCCATCCCTTTATTCCTTCCTACCCTTCTTCCCTCTCCCTTTCTTCCTTCCAACATTTCGTCCTTTCCCTTTATTCCTTCCAACATTTTCTTCCCTTTCTTTTTATTCCTTCCAAACCCTTCACCTATCTTCCCATCCCTTTATTCCTTCCAACATTACTTCACTTACTTTAGTCCTTCCAACATTTCTTCCCTTTCCTATATTCCTTCCAACATTTCTTCCCTTCCCTTTATTCCTTCCAACATTTCTTCCCTCCCTTTATTCCTTCCAACATTTCTTCCTTTCCCTTTATTCCTTCCAACATTTCTTCCTTTCCCTTATATTCCTTCCAACATTTCTTCCTTTCCCTTTATTCCTTCCAACATTTCTTCCTTTCCCTTTATTCCTTCCAACATTTCTTCCTTTCCCTTTATTCCTTCCAACCCTTCTTCCCATCCCTTTATT
>OZ038477.1:144685483-144712933 GCA_964036315.1 Acanthosepion esculentum | reverse complement strand
TTCCAACCCTTCTTCCCATCCCTTTATTCCTTCCAACATTACTTCACTTACTTTAGTCCTTCCAACATTTCTTCCCTTTCCTATATTCCTTCCAAATTTCTTCTCTTCCCTGTATTCCTTACAACTTTTTTTCCCTTTATTCCCTTACTCTTTTCTTCCCTTCCCTTTATTCCTTCCAACATTTCTTCCCTTCCCTTTATTCCTTCCAACATTTCTTCCCCTCCCTTTATTCCTTCCAACATTTCTTCCTTACCCTTTATTCCTTCCAACCCTTCTTCCCATCCCTTTATTCCTTCCAACATTTCTTTTCTTCCCTTTATTCCTTCCAACATTTCTTCCCTTTCCCTTTATTCCTTCCAACCCTTTTTCCTTTCCCTTTATTCCTTCCAACATTTCTTCCTTTCCTTTTATTCCTTTCAACATTTCTTCCCTTCCGTTTATTCCTTCCAACATTTGTTCCCTTCCCTTTATACCTTCCAACCCTTTTTCCCATCCCTTTATTCCTTCCAACATTTCTTCCTTTCCCTTTATTCCTTCCAACATTTCTTCCTTTCCCTTTATTCCTTTCAACATTTCTTCCTTTCCCTTTATTCCTTCCAACATTTCTTCCCTTCCCTTTATTCCTTCCAACATTTCTTCCCTTCCCTTTATTCCATCCAACCCTTCTTCCCATCCCTTTATTCCTTCCAACATTTCTTCCCTTTCCCTTTATTCCTTCCAACCCTTTTTCCCATCCCTTTATTCCTTCCAACATTTCTTCCCTTTCCTTTATTCCTTTCAACCCTTCTTCCCATCCCTTTATTCCTTCCAACATTTCTTCATTTCCCTTTATTCCTTCCAACATTTCTTCCTTTCCCTTTATTCCTTCCAACATTTCTTCCTTTCCCTTTATTCCTTCCAACCCTTCTTCCCATCTCTTTATTCTTTCCAACATTTCTTCCTTTCCCTTTATTCCTTCCAACCCTTCTTCCCATCCCTTTATTCTTCCAACATTTCTTCCCTTTCCCTTTATTCCTTCCAACATTTCCTCCTTTCCCTTTATTCCTTCCAACATTTCTTCCCTTCCCTTTATTCCTTCCAACATTTCTTCCTTTCCCTTTATTCCTTCCAACCCTTCTTCCCATCCCCTTATTCTTTCCAACATTTCTTCCCTTTATTCTTTCCAACATTTCTTCCTTTCCCTTTATTCCTTCCAACATTTCTTCCCTTTCCCTTTATTCCTTCCAACCCTTCTTCCCATCCCTTTATTCCTTCCAACCCTTCTTCCCTTCCCTTTCTTCCTTCCAACATTTCTTCCCTTTCCTATATTCCTTCCAAATTTCTTCTCTTCCCTGTATTCCTTACAACTTTTTTCCCTTTATTCCCTTACTCTTTTCTTCCCTTCCCTTTATTCCTTCCAACATTTCTTCCCTTCCCTTTATTCCTTCCAACATTTCTTCCCCTCCCTTTATTCCTTCCAACATTTCTTCCTTTCCCTTTATTCCTTCCAACATTTCTTCCTTTCCCTTTATTCCTTCCAACATTTCTTCCTTTCCCTTTATTCCTTCCAACATTTCTTCCCTTCCCTTTCTTCCTTCCAACATTTCTTCCTTTCCCTTTATTCCTTCCAACATTTCTTCCTTTCCCTGTTATTCCTTCCAACCCTTTTTCCCATCCTTTTATTCCTTCCAACATTTCTTCCTTACCCTTTATTCCTTCCAACATTTCTTCCCTTCCCTTTATTCCTTCCAACATTTCTTCCTTTCCCTTTATTCCTTCCAACATTTCTTCCTTTCCCTTTATTCCTTCCAACATTTCTTCCCTTCCCTTTATTCCTTCCAACATTTCTTCCTTTCCCTTTATTCCTTCCAACCCTTCTTCCCATCCCTTTATTCCTTCCAACATTTCTTTTCTTCCCTTTATTCCTTCCAACATTTCTTCCCTTTCCCTTTATTCCTTCCAACCCTTTTTCCTTTCCCTTTATTCCTTCCAACATTTCTTCCTTTCCGTTTATTCCTTTCAACATTTCTTCCCTTCCGTTTATTCCTTCCAACATTTGTTCCCTTCCCTTTATACCTTCCAACCCTTTTTCCCATCCCTTTATTCCTTCCAACATTTCTTCCTTTCCCTTTATTCCTTCCAACATTTCTTCCTTTCCCTTTATTCCTTTCAACATTTCTTCCTTTCCCTTTATTCCTTCCAACATTTCTTCCCTTCCCTTTATTCCTTCCAACATTTCTTCCCTTCCCTTTATTCCATCCATCCCTTCTTCCCATCCCTTTATTCCTTCCAACATTTCTTCCCTTTCCCTTTATTCCTTCCAACCCTTTTTCCCATCCCTTTATTCCTTCCAACATTTCTTCCCTTTCCTTTATTCCTTTCAACCCTTCTTCCCATCCCTTTATTCCTTCCAACATTTCTTCATTTCCCTTTATTCCTTCCAACATTTCTTCCTTTCCCTTTATTCCTTCCAACATTTCTTCCTTTCCCTTTATTCCCAACCCTTCTTCCCATCCCTTTATTCCTTCCAACATTTCTTTTCTTCCCTTTATTCCTTCCAACATTTCTTCCCTTTCCCTTTATTCCTTCCAACCCTTTTTCCCATCCTTTTATTCCTTCCAACATTTCTTCCTTTCCCTTTATTCCTTCCAACATTTCTTCCTTTCCGTTTATTCCTTCCAACATTTCTTCCCTTCCCTTTATTCCTTCCATACCTTTTTCCCATCCCTTTATTCCTTCCAACATTTCTTCCTTTCCCTTTATTCCTTCCAACATTTCTTCCTTTCCCTTTATTCCTTCCAACATTTCTTCCCTTCCCTTTATTCCTTCCAACATTTCTTCCCTTCCCTTTATTCCATCCAACCCTTCTTCCCATCCCTTTATTCCTTCCAACATTTCTTCCCTTTCCCTTTATTCCTTCCAACCCTTTTTCCCATCCCTTTATTCCTTCCAACATTTCTTCCCTTTCCTTTATTCCTTTCAACCCTTCTTCCCATCCCTTTATTCCTTCCAACATTTCTTCATTTCCCTTTATTCCTTCCAACATTTCTTCCTTTCCCTTTATTCCTTCCAACATTTCTTCCTTTCCCTTTATTCCTTCCAACCCTTCTTCCCATCTCTTTATTCTTTCCAACATTTCTTCCTTTCCCTTTATTCCTTCCAACCCTTCTTCCCATCCCTTTATTCTTTCCAACATTTCTTCCCTTTCCCTTTATTCCTTCCAACATTTCCTCCCTTTCCCTTTATTCCTTCCAACATTTCTTCCCTTCCCTTTATTCCTTCCAACATTTCTTCCTTTCCCTTTATTCCTTCCAACCCTTCTTCCCATCCCCTTATTCTTTCCAACATTTCTTCCCTTTATTCTTTCCAACATTTCTTCCTTTCCCTTTATTCCTTCCAACATTTCTTCCCTTTCCCTTTATTCCTTCCAACCCTTCTTCCCATCCCTTTATTCCTTCCAACCCTTCTTCCCTTCCCTTTCTTCCTTCCAACATTTCTTCCCTTTCCTATATTCCTTCCAAATTTCTTCTCTTCCCTGTATTCCTTACAACTTTTTTTCCCTTTATTCCCTTACTCTTTTCTTCCCTTCCCTTTATTCCTTCCAACATTTCTTCCCTTCCCTTTATTCCTTCCAACATTTCTTCCCCTCCCTTTATTCCTTCCAACATTTCTTCCTTTCCCTTTATTCCTTCCAACATTTCTTCCTTTCCCTTTATTCCTTCCAACATTTCTTCCCTTCCCTTTCTTCCTTCCAACATTTCTTCCTTTCCCTTTATTCCTTCCAACATTTCTTCCTTTCCCTTTATTCCTTCCAACCCTTTTTCCCATCCTTTTATTCCTTCCAACATTTCTTCCTTACCCTTTATTCCTTCCAACATTTCTTCCCTTCCCTTTATTCCTTCCAACATTTCTTCCTTTCCCTTTATTCCTTCCAACATTTCTTCCTTTCCCTTTATTCCTTCCAACATTTCTTCCCTTCCCTTTATTCCTTCCAACATTTCTTCCTTTCCCTTTATTCCTTCCAACCCTTCTTCCCATCCCTTTATTCCTTCCAACATTTCTTTTCTTCCCTTTATTCCTTCCAACATTTCTTCCCTTTCCCTTTATTCCTTCCAACCCTTTTTCCTTTCCCTTTATTCCTTCCAACATTTCTTCCTTTCCGTTTATTCCTTTCAACATTTCTTCCCTTCCGTTTATTCCTTCCAACATTTGTTCCCTTCCCTTTATACCTTCCAACCCTTTTTCCCATCCCTTTATTCCTTCCAACATTTCTTCCTTTCCCTTTATTCCTTCCAACATTTCTTCCTTTCCCTTTATTCCTTTCAACATTTCTTCCTTTCCCTTTATTCCTTCCAACATTTCTTCCCTTCCCTTTATTCCTTCCAACATTTCTTCCCTTCCCTTTATTCCATCCATCCCTTCTTCCCATCCCTTTATTCCTTCCAACATTTCTTCCCTTTCCCTTTATTCCTTCCAACCCTTTTTCCCATCCCTTTATTCCTTCCAACATTTCTTCCCTTTCCTTTATTCCTTTCAACCCTTCTTCCCATCCCTTTATTCCTTCCAACATTTCTTCATTTCCCTTTATTCCTTCCAACATTTCTTCCTTTCCCTTTATTCCTTCCAACATTTCTTCCTTTCCCTTTATTCCTTCCAACCCTTCTTCCCATCCCTTTATTCCTTCCAACATTTCTTTTCTTCCCTTTATTCCTTCCAACATTTCTTCCCTTTCCCTTTATTCCTTCCAACCCTTTTTCCCATCCTTTTATTCCTTCCAACATTTCTTCCTTTCCCTTTATTCCTTCCAACATTTCTTCCTTTCCGTTTATTCCTTCCAACATTTCTTGCCTTCCGTTTATTCCTTCCAACATTTCTTCCCTTCCCTTTATTCCTTCCAACCCTTTTTCCCATCCCTTTATTCCTTCCAACATTTCTTCCTTTCCCTTTATTCCTTCCAACATTTCTTCCTTTCCCTTTATTCCTTTCAAAATTTCTTCCTTTCCCTTTATTCCTTCCAACATTTCTTCCCTTCCCTTTCTTCCTTCCAACATTTCTTCCTTTCCCTTTATTCCTTCCAACCCTTCTTCCCATCCTTTTATTCCTTCCAACATTTCTTCCTTACCCTTTATTCCTTCCAACATTTCTTCCCTTCCCTTTATTCCATCCAACATTTCTTCCCTTTCCCTTTATTCCTTCCAACCCTTCTTCCCATCCCTTTATTCTTTCCAACATTTCTTCCCTTTCCCTTTATTCCTTCCAACATTTCCTCCCTTTCCCTTTATTCCTTCCAACATTTCTTCCCTTCCCTTTATTCCTTCCAACATTTCTTCCTTTCCCTTTATTCCTTCCAACCCTTCTTCCCTTCCCTTTATTCCTTCCAACATTTCTTCCTTTCCCTTTATTCCTTCCAACCCTTCTTCCCATCCCTTTATTCCTTCCAACCCTTCTTCCCTTCCCTTTCTTCCTTCCAACATTTCGTCCTTTCCCTTTATTCCTTCCAACATTTCTTCCCTTTCTTTTTATTCCTTCCAACCCTTCTTCCCATCCCTTTATTCCTTCCAACATTACTTCACTTACTTTAGTCCTTCCAACATTTCTTCCCTTTCCTATATTCCTTCCAACATTTCTTCCCTTCCCTTTATTCCTTCCAACATTTCTTCCCCTCCCTTTATTCCTTCCAACATTTCTTCCTTTCCCTTTATTCCTTCCAACATTTCTTCCTTTCCCTTTATTCCTTCCAACATTTCTTCCTTTCCCTTTATTCCTTCCAACATTTCTTCCCTTCCCTTTCTTCCTTCCAACATTTCTTCCTTTCCCTTTATTCCTTCCAACATTTCTTCCTTTCCCTTTATTCCTTCCAACCCTTCTTCCCATCTCTTTATTCTTTCCAACATTTCTTCCTTTCCCTTTATTCCTTCCAACCCTTCTTCCCATCCCTTTATTCTTTCCAACATTTCTTCCCTTTCCCTTTATTCCTTCCAACATTTCCTCCCTTTCCCTTTATTCCTTCCAACATTTCTTCCCTTCCCTTTATTCCTTCCAACATTTCTTCCTTTCCCTTTATTCCTTCCAACCCTTCTTCCCATCCCCTTATTCTTTCCAACATTTCTTCCCTTTCCCTTTATTCTTTCCAACATTTCTTCCTTTCCCTTTATTCCTTCCAACATTTCTTCCCTTTCCCTTTATTCCTTCCAACCCTTCTTCCCTTCCCTTTATTCCTTCCAACATTTCTTCCTTTCCCTTTATTCCTTCCAACCCTTCTTCCCATCCCTTTATTCCTTCCAACCCTTCTTCCCTTCCCTTTCTTCCTTCCAACATTTCTTCCCTTTCTTTTTATTCCTTCCAACCCTTCTTCCCATCCCTTTATTCCTTCCAACATTACTTCACTTACTTTAGTCCTTCCAACATTTCTTCCCTTTCCTATATTCCTTCCAAATTTCTTCTCTTCCCTGTATTCCTTACAACTTTTTTTCCCTTTATTCCCTTACTCTTTTCTTCCCTTCCCTTTATTCCTTCCAACATTTCTTCCCTTCCCTTTATTCCTTCCAACATTTCTTCCCCTCCCTTTATTCCTTCCAACATTTCTTCCTTTCCCTTTATTCCTTCCAACATTTCTTCCTTTCCCTTTATTCCTTCCAACATTTCTTCCTTTCCCTTTATTCCTTCCAACATTTCTTCCCTTCCCTTTCTTCCTTCCAACATTTCTTCCTTTCCCTTTATTCCTTCCAACATTTCTTCCCTTTCCCTTTATTCCTTCCAACCCTTTTTCCCATCCTTTTATTCCTTCCAACATTTCTTCCTTACCCTTTATTCCTTCCAACATTTCTTCCCTTCCCTTTATTCCTTCCAACATTTCTTCCTTTCCCTTTATTCCTTCCAACATTTCTTCCTTTCCCTTTATTCCTTCCAACATTTCTTACCTTCCCTTTATTCCATCCAACATTTCTTCCCTTCCCTTTATTCCTTCCAACATTTCTTCCCCTCCCTTTATTTCTTCCAACATTTCTTCCCTTCCCTTTCTTCCTTCCAACATTTCTTCCCTTCCCTTTATTCTTTCCATCATGTCTTCACTTCCCTTTCTTCCTTCCAACATTTCTTCCCTTCCCTCTATTCCTTCCAACATTTCTTCCCTTCCCTTTATTCCTTCCAACATGTCTTCCGTTCCCTTTATTCCTTCCAACATTTCTTCCTTTCCCTTTCTTCCTTCCAACCCTTCTTCCCATCCCTTTATTCCTTCCAACATGTCTTCCGTTCCCTTTATTCCTTCCAACATTTCTTCCCTTCCCTTTATTCCTTCCAACATTTCTTCCCTTCCCTTTATTTCTTCCAACTTCCTGGCCCAATCTTTACTGCTTTGAATCTGAATGTGTTCTTGACTCTTTACCTGTCTGTATGTTGATATTGTAAGCGTCCATCTGAGTTACTTTTAGGGCAAGGCGTTTGGTATTACCTAGACATACACATTTCCGAAGTTATCTTTGTCAGTTAAGAATTTAACCAACTGTAGACAGTTCTACGGATAGCTTGTAAAATTCGAAATACTCTCAGACAAGGGGAATTATCGCTCGTATTACAAGAGTGAAAATTTAACTAATTAATATTACTAATGAAAAAGAAACAGAAAATGTTAAACTTAGATTTTAATCTAATTACACGTTATAAAATAATATTTTCTGGTATATTCTTCTTCCTTTATCTTCGTTGTCTTTTTAGAAAATGGACGTTCCTGGCTCTACACAATCTTCTACCTTTCGCAAGTTTAATTAATGTTTGTCTCCTTACTATCCATCCCAATCTCAGTCCGGTCAGCCATTTACATAAACTCTTTAAGAATGTTATTCTATGTTACTCTCTCTTCCTCTTGCCATCAATATGTCCTGTGAGTATAAAATTCTCCAAGCCTTATCTCCTTATTATGCGTTCCAGAAATTTCTACGTTAACAATGTTCTCCGCATCCTTCTGTAGAACAACGTCTAAGTACCAACTTATCTGGGAAGAAAATGTCAAGCATTCGTTTCATTTTATGACGGGCCTACTAAAAATTCCGGTTTCAATTCTTTGTAGTTTCTCATATCTTCTCAATTACTTCCATGGTAACTAAATATTTTGAATTGACAAAAAGAAATAGGAGTTTTATTTTCTTTATGTATTTTAATTTTCACTATGTCAATGTAAAGGGGAATTCTATGTTAAAATTGTTTCGAACTTTCTATTATTGGGACTGAAGGGCGTTCTAATTGCTAAAATTTTGGTATTGTTATTTATCCTTGCTTTTCGGGCCTCCAAAAAATTGATTTTAAATACTTCGTAGATTCACCTAAATTTCTAAGTTTCTCTATTTACATTATACCGACTATCGTCCTCATCTCGCTGGGTTAAACTGTTCTAGTTCCGCGTGTCTTTTCTAATGGATGTCAGTTATCAGTTATCTCCTGATAACTCCCCTCTCCAAGTTCTCCACTGCTTTAATCCTAGTGTAATAAAGGGTTCATTTCTACAGTCCAACCACCTGAAGAAGGCCGTAGCGTACAACGGCCAAAACGTTGTGAGAAATATGGCAACAGAGATGAGGACGATAGTCCGAATAATATAAATTGTGTGCATAATACCTCATCTCAGAAATATAGACAGATACTGAAAGGCCGAAACGTTGTAATAAATATGGCGGCAAAGATGAGGACAATAGTCCGAATAATGTAAATAGTGTACATAATACCTCATCTCAGAAATATAGAGAGATACTGAAAGGCCGAAACGTTGTAATAAATATGGCAACAAAGATGAGGACAATAGTCCGAATAATGTAAATTGTGTACATAATACCTCATCTCAGAAATATAGACAGATACTGAAAGGCCGCAACGTTGTAATAAATATGGCGACAAAGATGAGGACAATAGTCCGAATAATGTAAATATTGTATATAATAACTCATCTCAGAAATATAGACAGATACTGAAATGTCGAAACGTTGTAATAAATATGGCGACAAAGATGAGGACAATAGTCCGAATAATGTAAATTGTGTACATAATACCTCATCTCAGAAATATAGACAGATACTGAAAGGCCGAAACGTTGTAATAACTATGACAACAAAGATGAGGACGATAGTCCGAATAATGTAAATAGTGTACATAATACCTCATCTCAGAAATATAGACAGATACTGAAAGGCCGCAACGTTGTAATAAATATGGCGACAAAGATGAGGACAATAGTCCGAATAATGTAAATATTGTATATAATAACTCATCTCAGAAATATAGACAGATACTGAAATGTCGAAACGTTGTAATAAATATAGCAACAAAGATGAGGACAATAGTCCGAATAATGTAAATTGTGTACATAATACCTCATCTCAGAAATATAGACAGATACTGAAAGGCCGAAACGTTGTAATAAATATGACAACAAAGATGAGGACAATAGTCCGAATAATGTAAATAGTGTACATAATACCTCATCGCAGAAATATAGACAGATTCTCAAGTTTCTTTAGTATATTATTTTATTTAAAACATCCATTACCAAGAACATTTTAATTTTTCTTCTCCAGCCGATCTCCTATCATTATAGCCGTCTACTTCCCCCCTCATCTTCACAGTGGTACTCTTTTCCAATCATTAGTTTCTCAAGAAGAATCTGATTCTGCAAAGTAATCAATGCTTCAGAACAAAACGTTGGAACTATCTTTTAATATGTTTGTTTCTTGATAAAGCTGAAGAATATATTTTCCGGTGTCTGGTGTGACAGGATTAAAAAAAAAAGAAAGAGAAGAAAGAACGGTAATCCACGCTAATGAATTAACCATATCTATTTAAAAAACAAAACTACCAAAGAGAGAAACACCTAATTTCTGGTGAATTTTACTATGTGCAGAAATGCAATGTTGTAGTTATCCCAGAAATAATACACACATGAAAAAAAAAATTGACTTAAACCTCCCTACATTTACACTTTTGACTTTCCAGCATTCAAATATTTTGGGAAAACAAAAAAAAAAAAAACTCGCATCTGTCCAGGACACATGGCACAATGGATAAAGGCGTTTGTTAAGATCCAGTGACAGGACCCAAATAGTGTGATTTCAATACCCTGTTAAGGCAGTGGAGAACTTGGTGAGGGGAATTAACAGGAGATAACTGACATCCATTAAACATGGCACGTGGTACTAGAACAGTCTACCCCATTGAGCAAAATAAAGGATTCAGTTCGACATTCCAACCACCTGAAGAAGGCCGGAGCGTACAACAGCCGAAACGTTATAATAAATATGGCGACTAAGATGAGGACAATAGTCCGAATAATGTAAATAGTGTACATAATACTTCATCTCAGAAATATAGACAGATACTGAAAGGCCGAAACGTTGTAATAAATATGGCGACAAAGATGAGGACAATAGTCCGAATAATGTAAATAGTGTACAAAAAATTGCTTAACCCTGGAAAAACGAGAATACTTATATCTTTCCATACCTTAGTATTGTCCTCTGAAATGCTTGGCTACTTATTATTTTTGTCGTAGAGTTATGTATCAAACGGCAGGACGAACTAGGTTCTAGATCAGGTAAAAGCTCATTTTAAATTCAAACCCGTGATAAACGCAATAGGATACCACTCGACTATGTGTCCCAAGAACAGCCATGTAAAGGCTATTTACAGATATATTTTTAAATCACTTCACCCAAGCAAGGCGATAAAGCCACAATGATGCAAGCGGTTATTCAAATTTAAAGAATCTGGGAAAGTTAATTACTCAGTTGTTGTCAGTCCTGTTTCCATTGCCTCTGAATATGTCTCTACCTCCTTGCTCAAAGATTGAACTCACAAGTTTTTTTATGCCTCGAAACGCATCTACCAATGGCCCATCAATGTTGCGATGTTAACAACGAAGATGAGGACACTAGTCTGAATGTTAATATTAAAAAAATATTTTTATAATAACAAAATTTTAATTTAAAAAAAAATTATTTCACCCAAAACAGACGATAAAACCCACTAAGGTGAAGAGGCTACTGAAAATGAACCAATCAGAGAGGACAATAAAAGAACAGGTTTTCAAGAAGACAGAAGGTAACGATTGACGTTGAGAAGCGTGAGAGATGAAACAATTAGTATAGAAGCTACAATTATATCTAACAGTTTCCACAGTGTAATTATGTAACTTATCTGCCAGTTGAGTACTGCCCATAAATTGATGAAGACAAGCTACCAGGAAAGCTCACCCGACCAATTACTATGGAAATTGCCATTAAAGTTATCAGGAAAACTCACCAGAACAATTATCATGGAAATCGCCATGAAAGTCAGTAGCTCATTAGAAGGATTACCATAAAATATTTTTCTGAAAAGGCATATAAAATATACATAAGATCGGTAGGAAAGTGAGTGAAACTGAGATGCCAGGTGAAGATGGATAATATGGTAGATTCTTCTTTGGATTTTGTCAAGAATTTCTGGATCTATATCAGAAGAATCAGACCAGAGAAATTTATATTCTTTTTTTCTTCAAATAAAGCATTTCTCCTTTTCTTTCTGGAAATAAAATTAATGTTAGACATGTGTTTTAAGCTTAATCTTTTGCAAAGGACTCTCGGATTCAATTGGCGTTATTTTTTGAAATTTTGCGAGTACAGCATTAATTCGTTGTTGATGGCTCGTGAAACCAAAATACATAGAAAGCAAGTGTTTCAGTTGATACTTGACGTACACTTTGGCTCCAAATACAAGTACGGTTTGGAATAATCATGCCGATGGGTATCGTTGAACTTATAGAATCAGTGTATCCGTTCAAAAAACTTTCGGGTGGTAGTTTTATATCTTTTTAATGAACCTGGAATTAATCGTGCCGCTGAGAAAATGATATGAAATATAAACCACACCGTTCCCGGTGGAAGGGTTAAAAGAAAATATCTAATCGTTCCAGTATTTGCATTTCGACTCCAAGAGTACCTTAAACAATTTACCGCATAATCTTAAACAGAAATCACATTTGGTAAAAGCGAATTACTCTCAATATCTATCTTATTTCGAAGCTTATATGATTACCTGATATTGACCTAACCCTATTTACATTATTCGGACTATTGTCCTCATCTTTGTTGACCTATTTATCACAACGTTTCGGCTGTTGTATGCTCCAGCCTTCTTCAAGTTGTTGGAATATCTAACTGAACACTTTCCAACCACCTGAAGAAGGCCGGAGCGTTCAACGACCGAAACGTTGTGATACATGTGGCAACAAAGATGAGGACAATAACCCAAATAATGTAAATAGTGTACATAATACTTCATCTCAGAAATTTAGACAGATATTGACCTAACCCGTTAAATCGCATCACAAAATCTGGTATTATAGAAGTGAAAGAGAAATCTCATATCAAGTAAAATTTAAAAAAAAATTAGATATTAATTATAACTTTATAATCAAACTAGCAACTATACACAGATGGTCGATCAGAAAAAGCGTTCAATTAGAATGCAGCAAAAACAACATCATGTTTAGATGTAACAGAATGCATCTCCTTCAATTACGGTGGAGTAATGGATAGCGGCTCGGATTGAGGAATCGGAGAGCCGACTTTGACTTCCAGTCAAATCCATTAATTATGTGCTAATACCCTTGGGAAAGGTATGAATCCTCTTCTTTTCTCCCCAGCTATGGTTAAATAGCAGGACAGACCAGGTTCTACTGCAAAAAAGAATGACAGCCTACAGCGGGCAAATATTCTGCCTCGTCAGTCATGTATCGAGAGATACATGATCGCTTAAACGTATATCATGTATGACACATAACTGACTTTTATTAAAATACAATTTTGAATTAATGGAGTTACTGACATAACAGTAGTACTCTGTATTTATCCAATCGAAGTTAGCCGAGGACATGAATGGATAATACAGATAACATGAAGACTCTGTAAATTCAATTTGTCAGTGTGCTCCCAGGGATATAAAAGAGGATATATTTATAAAGCAATTGTTAAGTTTGATGAAAATTGGTTGAAAGATCAACGAAAAATAAGGAAGAAACCAGTAAAAATCGCCATTTTTCGCTATTTACGCGGGTTTTCACTATATGGGTGGGCTCAATTATCAAGTTAAATGACTGTTAAACAATCAACTTATTGTTGGCTACAAATTAGGGTTAGTTTGTATTAGATTGCTTGAAAATTGAGGGAGTTTTTAGTCTAAAATTTGTGTTGAAATCGACTTTTTGCTTTTTGCGGTTTTTCGCTAAACGCAGTGGCGTAGAGATAAAAACGAGGTATCGTGGAACTCGTCATGATGTACGTAACCTACATATCGATTTTGAATGAATTCGTAGAAAAAAAAAGTTGAATTTATCGATTTTTCATCAGCTTCATCGATTATTGATTCCTTAAAAATTATCGATTATTTACGTTCGAACCTATTGAATGTTAGAACATGTTTCGGGATTTCTCTTCCCTTCATCAGCTAAAGATTAAGATTGATTTCATTCTTAGTTTTAAATGCAAAAGTGCAATACATTTTTGGAACGGACAATAAATCACAATTCTTAGCAAGAGAAGACAAATCCGTAATTCAAAAGAAGAAGAAGGAAAAAAATAAAAGCAAGAAGAAGAAGAAAAGGAAGAAGAAGAAAAAGAAAAGGAAGAAGAAGAAAAGGAAGAAGAAGAAAAGGAAGAAGAAGAAAAGGAAGAAGAAGAAGAAAAGGAAGAAGAAGAAGAAGAAAAGGAAGAAGAAGAAAAGGAAGAAGAAGAAAAGGAAGATGAAGAAGAAGAAGAAGAGGAAGAAGAAGAAGTAAAGGAAGAAGAAAAATGAAAAGAAGAAGAAGAAAAGGAAGAAGAAAAATGAAAAGAAGAAGAAGAAAAGGAAGAAGATGAAGAAGAAGAAGAAAAGGAAGAAGGAGAAGAAGAAGAACAGGAAGAAGAAGAAAAGGAAGAGGAAAAAGAACAAGAAGAAAAAGAAGAAGAAGAAGAAGAAAAGGAAGGATGAGAAGAAGAAGATGAAGAAGAAGAAGAAAGGAAGAAGAAGAAGAAGAAGAAAAGGAAGGAGGAGAAAAAGAAGAAGAAGAAGAAGAAAAGGAAGAAGAAGAAGCAGAAGAAGAAGAAAAGGAAGGAGAAGAAGAAGAAGATGAAGAAAAGGAGGAAGAAGGAGAAGAAGAAGATGAAGAAGAAGAAGAAAGGAAGAAGAAGAAGAAGAAGAAAAGGAAGGAGGAGAAAAAGAAGAAGAAGAAGAAGAAGAAGAAGAAGAAAAAGAGGGTTTTGTACATTCTCAAAACTGTTTGATATGATAAAACTTAAACTTGAAATGTCTCCCATTTTAGGAATCCAAAATTCTTCTTTAATTGCCAATTTGTTTGCTTCTTCCTCCTTTTCCATAAAAAAAACAAAACAAAAATCCATTGTTCTTCACAGTGATTTGATAAATGTTTGAAAATTGAAGACTTGTCCATAACCAGATATCCCATTGTATATTATTGGGAATGACCAGACATCTTACTCATATAAATGACATAACAGTGCATGTAAATTCAGTGGCGGACCCATATTCTAAACCAACACAATAGATTTGAGGATCCAATATTTAGATTATGAATAGATTCGGGTACGGTGGAGTAATAGTTAGCGGCTCGGATTGAGGAATTGGAGAGCCGAGTTCCAATTTCAGTTGAGTTCATTATATTCAATTACGTGCATTGGCACGTAAGTGAATGTAATCTATCAAATCAATGGGTGAAATAGCAGGTCAGACTGAGTCCTATAGCCTTGTTTAGCAACTAATCTGAGTGAAGGGAAACCTGAATTCAAAACGGATTGCACTGTATACTTGCGAATGGGGACTTGTGAATCCAAATCGCTACACACACACACACACACACACACACACACATATATATATATATATGTACATACAGGGGAATTTTGATATCAGATGAAATGAGTATTATAGCATATTCTAAGGCCAACGTTAACTGCTTCAACCGATTGTCTCATGAAGCTATTACTATTTTTTAATTTTAATAACAAACATCTCATTAAAATAAACATCGATTTTGTTGAAAAAATGACACATTAAAAATTTCTTCAGGGTCCGCACTAGGATTAGAGACCCTGAAGCTTAATCTTCATTTGTTTCATAGCAGATCCGTCACAGTGTGAATTTATATACGACGCATTCTACAGAAATCAATGATTATTTTATCTTGAGTTGATAACAACCAGTTTTCTCATTTGTACAAATAATCCTCCACGCGACGCCATTCCTAAAAAATCTTTTGACAATTCACTAATTGTAAATTGAATAGTTTTTGAGCACACCCTCCCTCCCAAGAGTGAAACGTTAAAGTTATTGCGCCTTCTCACTTTTTTAAAAAATTAATTTTACCTTTCACAGAATTATATTTTTTATTTGGCGGTTACAAATAATTAATATGTATGTTAACAGGAATTTTAATGTTTTTTTTTGTTTTGTTTTTTACATAAATTGAATTAGACTGTATAAAATATGCCCCGAAATTTCTTTTCCGTTTATCAACCAAAGATTTACACTGATTCAATTTTTAAGTTCAAAAAGTGAAATACAGATTTGTAACGGATATTAATTCAAAATTCTTAGAAAAAGAAGGATTTTCTTTCTGTTTTTAAGAAAAAGTTTGTACAATATTCGGTTGTTATAAATCTACAAAATTATATTTATATCCTCAACACTGCTATATATGATATAACTTGTTTATTTTAATAAGGCTCCCTGTTAGCCATTCAGAATTCCTCTTTAAGAATTTCTTTTGTACGTTTACCTTGCCGATGATTGGGAAACAGTCAAAATTACATTTCATTGTTCACACTTGTCGCTATTCGTCTATAGTAATTATTGTCCATTTCAAGTTTGTATTGTACTTTAGATATATTTAAACGAAAAAAATTAATGTACATTTTTGACTGATGAAGGGAATAAAAGTCCCGAAACGTGTATCGACATTAAATAAAAATATGTTATGTAGGTGTCCATGTGCGGTTGGTTTAATGGGTAATGGTTCTGAATTGTTAATCAGAGAGACGAGTTCCAATGTGTTGTGGAGTTCTTTCCCCAATAGAACTTGTAGTCGGACTAAATGCGTCCTAAATGGGGTAAACGTACAGAAACGTTAGGAACTTGTAAATAAGTGTTACGCAGAGTAATCGAGTTGTGGTCGCTGATAACTACTCTTCCCTCGACTACCTACTGACTCCTACTTATAACAGGTGGGAGAGTCTATTCTCTAGACCAGGTGTCTTTCACTATAACACAATGCCAGTTGGGTCATTATATTCTCTTACGCGTAAATGCCATTGGGAAAAGTATGAATCTACCTCTTGTCTCCCCCACCTATGGGTTAATTTATAATACTTGAAATCATTAAATCATTATTTTCTCCGGAAAACCAAATAAAATTCTTACAATGTAAAAAATACTTTCTGTTTTTAAATAACCTGCAAAAGATTGATAAGCCGTAGAAAACGAATCAATCTGCCATCTTTTGTTCATTCTTTTAAAGAAATGGTTTCCTCTCTTAGATTCTTCAGTCCTTTCTGAGATTCTGAATCGTTTAATTTACATTTCTAACGACTATCATAATCCTTGTAAATTTTAACGCATCTTATTCAAGAGATAAGACGGGATTTTATTTCAGATTCATGCTTATATTGCTGTCTATATTTCTGAGATGAGGTATTACGATTATTTACATTATTTACATTATCCGGACTGTTTTCATCATCTTCATTGCCATATTCACAACGTTTCGGACGCTGTAAGCTCTGCCCTTCTTCAGGTGATTGGAATTTAGAACCGAACCTTTTATTTCGTCCGGTGGTGTAGATTGTTCTAGTTGCACGTGCCATGCCTCTTCAGATGTCTCACTTATTTCCTTTTAACTCAACTCTTCAAGTCTTTTGGATTACCAATGGAATTGGTCTCACAACTCTAGTCACTAGCTCTAACCAACACCTTTATCTACTGGACCATGTGTCCTTGGACAAAGGATTCGATTCGAAATTCCACTCACCTGAAGAAGGCCGGAGCGTACAACGGCCGAAACGTTGTGAATATGACAATGAAGATGAGGATAACAGTCCGAATAATGTAAATAATTTTTAAGTTGCGTTCATTGTTTTTTTTTTCAGAAGTTATCCAATACTTCCTTCCATATTTTTAGACTATTATTTGACGAGCACGCTTGTAATCGTGACTCTCCTTACTTAAAGATGAACATGAGACTAACTTTCATCTTTGTCATTCTATTACAGTATGATAAGTTGTGTAGATAACGTGAGAAAAAAGAGAATAAAAAATGAAGAGGCGTCTAATAACCAACGAATCTCCTTTCAGTTTTCTCCTGCATCAGACGAGGTTAATCTTAGCAAATTCTTTCTTCCATACTATTTTTGGACGATTGTTTGAGGAGTTCACTTTTAATCTTCTAAGCTAACACATCTAAATCGTCTATTTTTCAGCCCTGTGATTTCATTAAACAATATCACTTTGGGCAGTGAAAGAAAAAAAAAATGGTACGTAATAATCAATAGATCTCCATTCATTTGGCCCTGTGCCATACAAAGTTAATCTTAGTAAATATCAATACTTTTTTTGTTGTTTAAAAATTCTCAACATTTTTTTTCCTTCGAAGGCGAAATGACATTCTTTTTCTAAAAGCGCCGTGCTATCTGATGGAAGCGACAGGTTGAGTTAAGAACTGAGAGACAGCCTAAGTAAATGCAAAAGAACGGTATCTCTCTCTCTCTCCCTCCCTCACTCACACACACACACACACATATATATATATATGTATGTATATACTCCCAGTCTCTTGCACTTCTTCCCTCGCACCGATTTTTCCGACCTTAGAAGAGACAAACTGATTGCCTTCAATGTTAATTAGATCATATCTGTTAATGCTATTCGCTTGTTAGTTTCTCTCTTTTAATTATATTTTCTTTCGTTTTTTAGTTTGTTATATCGAATTTCCCTTTGCCGAGTGTCTATTGTAAATCAATAAAAAAGTAATGCGTCGACAAGTCCGAAGATCTGTTTCGAACACGTTCTTAATACAAGCATGACAAGTTAATTAAAACTAAAAACAGTTGAATCTTCCAGTTTTTTTTCTCTTGTTTATTTAAACTTTGTTTCAATGAATATAGGAAAGCAATAAAAAAATATGTTCTTAATAAATACATGACGTAATTGTTTTTAAAGATCTGCGATGAAGTAATTTAATTCTACATATTGTTCGGCTGTTAGATTAATTTAAAGAACAATTTTAATACGAGCGATACCATTTTTGGCTTGTTCATATTGTTTGAGTATCTAAACGATTCTTTAGAAAATTCAGTTTTATATTTCCGCAAACTCTGTCATCCTTAGGCATTTCGAAGTTCTGAAGTTGTCTGCTTTTTATTCTTCTTTGGGTGATAAATTTTATGTCGTTTTTTTATCTAACATTTAGCTAAACAGTTTCATAACTTCCTTAATGGAAATCATTTATTCTTTAATGTTTTTCTTTTTCTCGTATTCCTTGACACTCAGTAATCTCTTGCATCTCAGTGGCTTTATTGCCTTACTCTGCATAAAACGATTAAAAAAAAATCTGAAAATAGTATGCAACATTTTCCGCAACAAGAAATACAGCATATCTTTTGAATTCAGACTTAATTGCATTATTTTTTTGTCGTTTATATGTAAGATTTTGTCTGTAGAATATCGCTAACGGAGGAACAGGTGTACTAATGGTTCCAACGCGAACGGTGGAAGCAATTATCCGAGT
The DNA here is from genome assembly GCA_964036315.1 of Acanthosepion esculentum. NCBI lineage: Eukaryota > Metazoa > Mollusca > Cephalopoda > Sepiida > Sepiidae > Acanthosepion > Acanthosepion esculentum. The sequence continues at coordinate 144,694,158 of OZ038477.1, read as the reverse complement.
GCACATTAAAGCTGAGTTATTTTAATTTAACAATTAAAAGGAAAATTCTGGAATAAAAAAGGAGGAATCTACCCTTTCCTTCATTCCTGAATAAAAATATTGAAGATATAGAGCAATCTGAACGAGTCACCGAATCAAGTATATTGCTAACAGTATAGCGGGACTTCCTCTAATTACCAGAGTGAATATTTTATAACCAGAAAGGTTCATTACGTGTATTATTTTCTAATAGTATTTTCGTTTTGATAGTGTAGAGAACCGAAAAGAATTTATAGTTCCATCGATAGGTTCTTCAACGAAGGATTTTCAGATGATTTTTTTCAATTTTTTTAAACCTGTAAAACTATACGAAAAAACGGAAAAGAAAAAGATTAAAACTATACGAAAAAACGGAAAAGAAAAAGATTATTTTTAAATAAATTCTTACAATGCGGGTCCTGTGGGTAGTTCTTGGTTTAACCTAGCCAGGAAAATGCTAAAATTATAGTGAGCAATGAAGTTATTTAGAAACTGGTTTCTGGATGCAGATGTTACAAGTATTTGCCTTATTACAAGTATATGCGATATTGATGTCTTAAGGTCCCCTAGAGTGTCAAATGACAGTCCACTGGAGAGGATATTTATTTAGTGCTTGGCTTCTGACGTAGGATGCTGCACGTCGACTGTGTTCTAAAATAAAACCAAATAGATTCTACAGGGTTCTACCGTGTTTCTCACAATATTCGGTTGTTATAAGTCTACAAAATTATATTTATATCCTCTACACTGCTGTATATGATATAACTTGTTTATTTTAATAAGGCTCCGTTTCAGCTATCCAGAGTCTCTCTTTAACAGTCAAGTTCTTTTGCGGGTCTACCTTGTAGATGATGGGGGAGAAAAGTCAAGATTATATTTTATTGTTTGCGCTTATCGCTATTTGTGCGCATTCTAATTCTTAATTGCTGTCCATTACAAATTTGTATTCTACTTTAAATACATTTAAACGAAAACGGTGAGGCTACATTTACCTTGCCTCCCTCACATACTACTTGCCTTTTTATATGTTTCATTATTTATATATATATATATATATATATATGTGTGTGTGTGTGTATATATATATATATATATATATATATATTCAAAAATTCAACAAATAGATTTAATCAATGACAAATAAACAAATATATAAGATAAAAAATAAAAATGAAAATAAATAAAAACAAGCAAAACAATTTGACCCAAATAAATAAGCAAACAAGCGACTTCCGGTAAATGGCCGCCATAATAGACTACCAACAATAAGCTATATAAACAAATTTTTACTACTTTAACAAAAAACACCGATCAAAATAAAAAATAAATAAATAAATATATAAGATAAAAAAAAACAAGAAAAAACAAACAAACAAAAAAACAAGCAAAATAATTTTGACATAAATAAATAAACAAGCGGCTTCCGGTAAAAGTAAACGCCAAAATAGACTACCCATAATGCACCACTGACCCTTATATATAATTCTCTGATATTGAGCACTTTATCCCATAAATATAGCACACTTTAAGACTATATTTCTTCACATATATATATATATATATATATATATATATATATATATGTATGTATGTATGTATGTACGTATGTGTGTGTGTGTAAATTATTTAGTGGGTTTCTGTGAAGGTACAAAATTAATAAAAAGACAAGAAGAAAAACTATTGTTAGCCGACATATTTCGTCTTCTGAGGGACTTTATCAAGGCAAATCTAAGGATTTATTTTGTGGCACGTATTTATATACAAGAGCAAAGATGTCATTGGTTTAACAAGACTTTTAATTTTGAGAACGTTCATGAATATTTATCAAGTGGTTGAAAGGTCAGTCAAGACATGGGGACCTTTCAACCACCCGATGAATATATATATATACACATACTAGCAAAAACACACATACACAATATACAATACACAAGAATAGACGAAGGACTGAAAAGATACAACGGCATATAAAAAGATAAGAAGGAAGACATCCACCTATCTATCCCTTGCTCTGGCCAAATTTAATTGTTTTATTACCCCTCAAGAAAAGGGACATTTTTTGAACCGTCAATAATGGATTTAGATGATTACTACTACACACAAAAGACAATGGTTATAAGATTCAAGATAGGAAGTAAAAATTCATTCCTTTAAATAAAATGTGGAAAAAGCCATTCTTCGTCTGATGAGGGTCACATGACCAGAAACAAGTGTAGCAAATTACATAGAATAAAGTTTATAAAAAATCCACATTATAATCAAAGCCGTTTGTGGCTTTTCCTCTCTTTTTTTTCTCTCGTCGGAACAACAATAATCTCTACCATATATATATATATATATATATATATATATATATATATATATATATTTATATGTGTGTGTGTGTGTGTGCGCGTTTGTGCGTGCGTGCGTTAATATAATTAATGTATGTAGACTTGTGTTTTGTATATAAAGTATTTTCATGCTTAAGTTATTTCTGAACTTAGTGTCTTTGTGTTTTTCTAGTATCGTTAGGAGGGTAGTATATCACGGATATAAAACTGCCAAAAAGGTCTTGGAAAGTTTGGAGATGCGCGATATTTGCAGTCTCTTTTCAAGCATCTTATTACAAGGAATTGATTCCGAAGAGTGAGAAATTCCATTTTCAGTTCAGTCATTTTGTCTTCTCGTTTTCTTTCTAACCACATCAGAAGATGTGCTCCCATAAAATTCATCGGTCCACCATAATTTTGAGTCAAGTAAGGCAAAACTGAATAAAGGTGATTCAATCCAGAAGTTCCCATTGTTATTGATGAAATTTTCTATTCATATAAATTTTGATAAAATACAGTGCTGTAATCGTGTTTTCCAGTTCAACAAAATAAAATAAAATATACATCTCTCTCTCTCTCTCTCTCTCTCTCTATATATATATATATATATATTAGTGTGCAGCCTGTATTTTATATCATAGGGAAACAATTTATAAAAAGAATTAAATGGTAATGTTAATTTGATTAATTGTGAAATCACTTCGCTAACAGAATTTAATAAAAATTAGCTTACTATCAGTTCCTTGAACAATAAGATCCTTATATTAAACTTGTTGTTAGATGGAAGACACATGCCATTAATCACATTAACATTGGAATTTAATTATTTGTATAAATTTTTTCTTTATGATATATATATATATATATATATATATATATATATATATATATATGGATAAAATAACCGAAAAAAAAATGGGTGTTTTTTTACGAAAGTATTTATTTCTGTGTTTTTATATATATTTAATATTTCAGACCACCTCGGTCCTTCATCAGAAATTAAATGAAATACTGTGTTTGTGTGTTTGTTTACAGCGTTCGTCGCGAGACACGGACGTCACATCATGTGGAATGCGACTGTGTTTGAATTTTTAACGGAAAACTAACGATAGTATTTTAGATGTTGTTTAAAAAGGTCTTTTTAACCATATCTAAAGAAATTTTTTCAGTCATTTTATCCATATATTATATACATATCAAGAAAGTATACGTGGCTTCTCATCATGCTATATATATATATATATATATATATATATATATATATATATATATATATATATATATATATATATAAATGATGAACGCCTAAGAGACAAAAAAACGACTGTGAAAATGGCGGGAAAATATTCGTGTTGTTCTGTTCCAAGATCCTCCCTTTTGCACAATATCTGGACTTCTATGCCGGCAGGTCATTAGTGGGATTGAAAGGTCACGTAGCACGCAAACACAAAAATATAGTTTTCGGATCTTACATCGAAATCGCTGTTTCGCTGTAACACAACTCCCCAATGCGACTAGACAATCGAATGCCTCAAAACCGGATCGAAACCGAACCGATTTGGTGTCAGCCACTGCTTCTACCACTGAGTAATCTTCACTCGACAGGGCAAGTTGGCCAAATCTAGCGTATTGGTTTTACAAACGTATATTTAAGCATTTTTGGTTGAATAATTAAGAAGTATTATGTTTATTTTTCTTTTAATCCTTTCAAGTCCATTTCTTGGTAGCTGCAGAAAATTAATCAAGAAAACTTCCAAAATTTTCTTTCAAATAATTTTATTTTCCCAAGTACTTTCAATCTCTTCCAACACCATCTTCAGAGTTTGAGCGCGTGTAGATATTTTTGCGCGAGCAACGCAAAATTAAAAATATTTACCCATTATGGAAGAGAGGTATCTTACGTGATTTTTGGGAGTAAACTTTTGTGCATGATCACCGTAAGATTCGAAATATTTACCCGTTATACAAGGGAAGTAACTCCCTTTAAATGTATAATAGACACCGCCGTCTTGTAAAAAATATAGTTATACCGGAGAGTCCATCAAAGATAAAATAGGGAATTACTTTTTAATCACGCTGCACACACACACACACACACACACACACACACACACACACACACACACACACACCCACATATATATATATATATATGGTATAAATATACAAATAATGGGCTTTATATATATATATATATATATATATATATATATGTAATTACTTTCCCCCATAAATATACCATATATATATATATATATATATATATATATATATATATATATATATATATATATATATATATATATAGCATTAATTGTTTTATAGGACAAAAATATATCCGAATACCTAGATACATATATGCATACATACATACTGTGTATTTAATTTAAGGAATATTGGAATTCTTAATTACTTTACAACAGTTGTGTTTTGTCTTAAGTGTAAAAATGTCGAAATAATCTATTTTTGTTCTCGGAAAAGTGGTTATCTAATTTGCTGATTTGCTTAAATGTTCAATTGATTGTTTATCTACAAAGGGAGTCTCATAAAAGATCGAATTAAAACCACTTTTCACAAGCCAAATTTAATCATAAAAATAGTTTTAATGATAAATACTCTGACCTATGTTCATAAAATTCACCTTTCTTCATAACATCCTTAAACGTATTTCAGTCCCATGCAGCTTGAGCAAAGAAAATCATAAATTTCACCTTCTTTCTTCATAACATCATTAGACGTATTTCTTTCCGATACAAATCCATGCAGCTTGAACAAAGAAAATCATAAAATTCCCCTTATTTCATCATGACTTTCTTAGATGTATTTCACTCCCACACCAAGCATTGCTGCTTGAGCAATTTAAATCCTAAAATTCGTCTTCTTTCTTCATAATATCCTTAGACGTATTTCAGTTCTAAAGCAAGCCTTGCAGCTTGAGCAAATTAAATAATAAATTTCACCTTCTTTCTTCATAACATCCTTAGATGTATTTCAGTTCCCAACCAAACCTCGTAGCTTGAGCAAATTAAACCATAAAATTCACCTTCTTTTATCATGACTTTCTTAGATCTCTTTCATTCCCACACCAAGCCTTGATGCTTGAGCAAATTAAATCCTTCTGTCATCATCAGATACAAAATACGCATTACTCCTGCTTCTTACTTCTTCGGCATCTCTAATCATCGCAAGTTGATGGCCAGGATGGAATACCACAGTATGCGTGCCTCGGTGCATTAGGGTCTTAATTTTTACTAGATGTACAGCAGCCATAGCAGCAGAGGTGTGTCCTGGGCAAGATAAAATCACGGAGACCGCCTTCTTTAGGCCGGTTATGAATTCAGGGTTGCACATCTCTAGACTAGATAATTTAGTTTACGCAATAGCTTCGGAAGGGGGAACGCGGAAAATTGAATCATTACCTCTCACAAAAGTATTTGGGCGAAAGTAAATGCAACGGACTAGACCTGAATTCGAACTAAGCTCGCCGATTTTACTTTCTGCGCTGAGAGAAATCGCACAAATATCCATTCTACTGCGAAAATAGTCGCGTCCTTGTAGTTACATGCCTCTTTCTGACATTCTTTATGTTTACAAGAATCAGATCAAAAATAGATTATTGTGGCTCATTTACGCCATCTTTATTGGTCATGACTCCAGCCCGTTTCCCCGCAAACGTAACGTCACAAGCCTATCGCTACTGGAAAATGTCCAGATGAGCTCCATTCTTTTATTCAGACCTTTAGTGCTTGGAAACGACATGTCACTTCCATGGATTTGAATCACCCTCATTCCTTACGTATTCCATTTGTAAATAGGAATTCCACTCACACAGCTTCTTTTCAGGAACCGCCACTCATGCGTGGATTCACAACAATCTTAATCGATTCAAGAATCAATCATTATCTATCGTCGACTACCCCAAAGACTTACTTTCTCCTCTTTCAAGAATCCTCTACCTTGAGTAACTCTTGTGCTTTCTATTAGGTGAAGATTAGTATTTCTAAAGAATATGTTACACTAACTACACATTCTTCTAGGTTAGGATATTGAATAGCAGTTTTCTCAGCAAGCAGGTAGATATTCGGAATCGTTTGTACATAACATAATGTAAATCTATAAGTAAGAGTGGACGGGTGTCAACTCCAGTTGGTTGAAAGGATTTGAAGGGCAATTTTCAAGGCATTCCTTTTCTTTCTGTTTTCAGTTATATTTACCCACACCTGTCTTCAAGAAGACCTTTCAACTATAGCAGATTGATGCAGCTGAAACTACCTAGATGACTTTTCCCCTACGACCATCTGTCATAGTAAAAATAAATATAACATCGCTTTAATAAAAATTCCCTTTGCCACTCACTCAAATCGACGATTCAACAGAGACGAAACTAACTTTCCAAATCTCGCCCCCAGCTCTCGATGAACGTGACGTGGATTTATTCTTAAAATGAAAGCCTCAAATTTGGTCCTCGTAACCGTGCCGGCTCCTAAATATAAGAACAATTAAGATTTGATACTTTCTGTTCAATGAGAAAATGTATGAAATAGGATGGAAACGGTAAGAATCGGGACATTGAAAAGAATTGTAACTGATATAAAAGAACTGAAACCTTATTGGATTCTTTTAGTTTATAATACACTAGCAGCATGGCCCGGCGTTGCCCGTGCTTGATTCAAAAATCGTACGACTCATACAGCAATCGCTATCACTTGACTTAAAATATTTTTGCCCTTCCTTGCCTTTAAAGGAGTGCCCTTTGCCGTGCTGATGTTGCTACATGCCTTACTTCTTGCCTATCTCACACTGCGAATTTTTTCTAAGCTCTATACTAAACGTTAAATCTGTTACGAAAAAAGAACTAAACAAAATGAACACAAAACGATCAGCTTTTAAAAATGACTTGTATCTGGAAAAACCGAATGAAAAAAGAATGTTAACAACAAATACTTTTCACACCAAACCCAGTTCTGCGGAATCAGAATCAACGTTGAGTTTAAGCAAGCGAATGAGCCAATTGGAGTAAAGTGCCATGCAAATTAAAAAAATTTCCACTTGTGACGAATGCAGCTATTCTAGCATGCTAGTTAACATTCGTGTCAGTCAGCTGTTGGCTCTCACGCTGGCCAGTAGAATCTTCCTGCCTATCCCTGGCAGCCAGCTATAGGCTCTCACCCAGGCCAGTAGAAAATGGCCGAAAACTACATGAAAACTGCCGTAGAAGCATGAAAAAATAGATTATGTCCACTATCGATGGGAGTTGGGAAATGCTTGTTTATTTAAAAATTGTAACATAAATATGTTATAAAATCACTACAAAAATAGCTATTTTGTTTCAACACCTCCGGTGTCCTATCAAACGATGATGTTGAATGTAGAATAAAGGGTTTTAACAGTTTCAAATTAATTAACGTTCCTTCGTAATATATATTAACTTAAACAAGGAAGTCAATACCGGGTGGCGACACTCTGAACCTGCTAAGATTGTATTCATATATAGAACAGACTGTCGCCATTTGGTGTTTACCTCAGTGTTCAATTTTATCTTTACACCAGCTCTATCCCTGATAGCGAACACTTTTATCCATAAATTTGTCATAGCTTCAAACTATATTTTTATCATATTTTATATATATATATATATATATATATATATATATATATATATATATATATATATATATATATATACGAAATTCTTGTAGAATTTTATTGTTATTTGTAATTTTTAATTTACTGGTACCACATAACCCAGTGAAACCTGTCGCGTATTATATCCATTAAATCTAGAAATCATCATTTCCCCGATGACTGCATTGAAGTGGGCAACATTGTATCCTGATGATCTGCTAAGTCGTGAGATAATTAAATTCCTTAAAGGTAAGTTACAATAAATATTTTCGTTCCGGGACCTCATGACCTTTAGACTTTTGCTCCTTCTGCCGGAGTATACTACGCAAATCCAAACTGGAAGGCAATTGATCGCTTCTAATTTGAATCATTTCCAAGAGTTCTTTTCGATTTGTGAAGAAAACATACAAAAGGTGTTTCAGTGGTTGGACAAATAGGTTGCGTTCTCGCCCAAATCGCCAGATCGATGCCAGTACACCGTTGACTTGCGACGAAAGCAGGTTCGGCCTTGATTTCATTTGTTGGGTTTCGATAGCAGCCTTTCTTATTTGCTTGTCCACTCCGATCTATATTTCCATTCATACACTTCATTTGTGTTAACGACTTTAAAAAGATATCCGGTACCTGTTGGCATAGCGAGGAAACCGTACCTTTTCTTAACCTTTCTTTTGCCATTTATGATTTCTTACTCCTTTTCCTTTCCCGACACACGCAACAGTA
>OZ038477.1:144675483-144680483 GCA_964036315.1 Acanthosepion esculentum | reverse complement strand
CCAGTAGCGATGCCGAAACCGCATCGAAACAAGAATACATCTTTGTAGTGAGCAATGTCGTTTTTGTCCGTATACAAAAAATTAATATATATATATATATTCATGTATGTATATTTAAGCAAACAAACCAGGCAACCGCATGCGACCAATAATATAAAAAATCAGCGCACCCCACAATATAGAATAAAAAAATATTGTGTGTGTGTGTGTGTGTTTCTGTCTGTGCGTGTGTGTACGCGTGCGCGGGTATATATGAGGGTGGACATATACATATATATGTGTAAAATGCGTATATTTCGTCAGTATGTTTCTACTTATTCAGACATATGTTCTGCCTACTTATTTTCGATAGGAACCTTTCATAATCGCGGAAAAGCTTTTTGTGCCATTATTGAAACATACATATTTTATTTTTTTTACTACTCATTTCGTAAAAGCTCTCCACAACGTAACTAGTTACCTCCCTTTAACGGTGTCAGCGATCACGCACTGATTCAGTACTCCTCACTTAACATATAAGAAATTTAATTTTCAGATGATCACAACAATTTTTGTCTTTCACAACGATAAACACTACAATATTTATCCTCTAACAAACAATACGCTGACGATGACATTATTCTATGTCAAAAGTACTCGGAAATAAACATATTATGTATCAACACGGTGATTTCCTCTCGTCTTTCAATAATGACACAATAAAGCTTACAAAAACTTAGTGAATATGAAAGGATCTTATCGAAAATAAGTAGACAGAACATGTCTAAATTATTCAACAAATATCTCAATATATAAATCTATATATAGTGATATGTATGAATATGTGTGTACAGGTATACATATATAAAAAGCCTCCAGGATATGCATATGCACATGTGTGTGTGTGTATCCGCAAGTGTGTATTGATGTGTTTGTATAAGTGTATATGTATGTACAAGTATGAAAAAAGGGATCTAATACATATATATATATATCTGGGTGGATGTTTGACACGTATGTATGAGTGTATATACATATATGTATGAGGTAATGATTTGGTTTCTAGTTTCCCAAATAAATCATGTTCATCATAAGTTAACTATCATCGCCTGATGAAGGAACATTAAAGTTCCGAAACATCAAAGTTTTTGCGTAGCAATGTAAAATACTATATTAAATATATCATAATAAATAATATTTTGCTCTACGTTTTATTATTGAGCACTTATTTAAAAAAGTAAATGCTTAGAAATGTGGATTCTTAATCTGTCTGTTCTTTCTCTTTATTTGGACACACAAACTCACACACACATTTATATATATATATATATATATATATATATATATATATATATATATATATATATATATATATATATATATACCTCGATGTTTACCTCAGTGTTCACTTTTATATTTACACACGTTCTATCTCTGATAATGAGTACTTTAACACATAAATACAGCATACCTTAAAACCATATTTTTTATCTTTATATATAAATATGTGTGTCTGTGTATGTGTGTCTGTCGAAATTTTGTTTTTATTTCTGATCGATTCACAAAGCATTGAAATGTGTTTGAAAAGGTAATTTCTTCTATTCAGAAGAATGTTCTTAACGGCTTTTTATTGTAAGTTAAAACATTTTTCGCCAGAAGAAATGCGCCATTTCAAGATGCTTTGTTAACTCATACAATGCGTGACCCTTTTTAAGAGCGTCAGATTTATCGAGAGCAGTCAGCTATGATATACAGTCATGCAGTGGCCTAATATTTTAGCCAAGTCCTTAAGTCGTGGGTGGCTGTTTTCACAGATTTAATACTTTTCAAATAATACAAGCGTCCATTTTTTTCTGGGTATATTAACTTTGAATTGTCTCGGTGAAAATTAACTTTAACACCAGTTTTAACAGCAGACTGAACCGAGAAAATATTTTGCTTAAATTTAGGGATATATAAAGCCCTTTTTAATAAACATTTACAAATAATTCCTTTTGTATCGCGTAAATAAATACAGGCATCGCCTCTTTTTAAAACTAAATTATTAGCTCTGGGACCGTCAGCCAACTCAATAAAGTGGGAATCTGGCTTGAAGATGAAGTCAAAATAAATAAGTTTTGTTTCATCTGTAATTACATGTTTTGTTGCAAACGTGTCGACTAGGTAAGAATTATAACTATTTGGTATAGTATCCAACCCAAACAAAAAAGCATGTTGGCTCATTCGAAAAAGCTTTTACATTTTTACAAAAATCACTCCTTGTATGAAATTAACATTTCGCACGTACATGCCCGGCTCTTCCACAACGAAAGCAGATGATATATTATTTTCTATTGTTATTGATCCTATTGTTGTTGTTGTCATAGTTGTTTTTAAGACCCTTGTTTTTAATATCATAATTCCTAGTATGGTAGGTTTGTAACGCAATTTTAAACTCAGTGAAAGTTAATTTTTTATATTTTTGAGTTATGACTGTCGTGAATGGTTTGAATGTTGCTGGTAAACCCTCTTAAAACCATAGCTATTAGCAGCCCATCTGAGATAGTCTCACCTGCCATTTTTAAGGCATTTGTGACATTCTCAGCTCGTATGATATAATCTGTTACAGATTCATTTTATCGTCTCCTTAACGAGGTTAGTTCAGTATATAAAGCAATAATTTTGGGTTTACCTTTTGACAAGTAATGTTCACGCAATATTCTTAAAGCTTGGCGGCTGTCGTCCCTGGCTTATCTCATTATTAAAGACAAACTCCTGTCATCCAGGCATTGAATTAATTTGGCGAACACGGTCGCATTTCTTTCCATAAAATCATCATCATCTTTCTGGTCATCTTGGCAAAGAATGATGTCATGAAGTTTTTGTATTCTAAGGTAGCCTAGGAATTTCACTTCCCACAATTCGTATTTCGACTCGTCTCCGTCAAAATACAGTCGTAATCTGGGCTCGTAACCAATGTTGACCATGTTCACCATAGTCTATGAATATAGAATCCAGTGCAGTACGTAATCTGTTCAATGAAAAAACGTTAAAGATTAACACTCACGAGTCAGACACTCTACTGAATCGGACTATATCGCCAATACCACCAGCAGATGTTCCGTAATTCTTCAGACTTCGATATCAAAGGCTGGCAATGCATATTCGGGAAAAAAAAGATGGCCGCCTTTATACACGTCGTAAGAAATATTTTGAGCCTTCTGATTGGTTAACCTTCTGTTGGTGAACTATAAATCGTGTCAGCTCATTTTGGCTGGCTCACTTTTTTTATACTATAAAGCGAACTGAGGATGGCTCGCCAGTGTATAAGGCTCGTTTTGTAGCTAAAGGATTCTCGCAGATATACGGGGAAGATTATGTAGAAACATTCAGTCCAACAACAAACATGACAACAATCAGAATTTCGAAGCAAATGGCCGCACATTATGGTATGGATATACACCATATGGATGTTAAAGCAGCGTATTTAAATGATCCGATTGACTATGAAATATACATACAACCGCCAGAAGGTTTTGAAAAAATAGTACAAATTGAATATGTTCTATCCGAAAATAACGTGTCGGATTTGTTTACAAAGCCAGTTACAAAATTGAAATTAGGGGCTTTCATTCCTATCATATTTGGTACTGACCTATAAGGTCTTTAATAGTCGTGGGTAGGACGTAAAACTCCATCCATTAATTATTGTCTTAAGAGACGTCAGTTTTTGGTATGAATGTGAGTCCTTAGTTTCTGGGTATAAACGTAAATAGTCCTACTTTTAGCCCAATCCTCCTCTGAATGACTCTCAGAATCACTCTGACCCGGAGTGATAGTGCCTATTTTAATGGGTCCCAGCTATGGGTAAAATAACAACTTTTTCCACTTTTTTGCTGTGATCACAACCGAAATGTATAATATTGTTATTAATGTTTATTAACCTGAAATACTTAACAGTGGACAAAATGATATAACTAATTTTTGTGGAGATTAAAAAAAAAATTACAAAACAAAGATATATTTTATGAATACTCAAGTATTTGTTCCACATAAATAATGACTTTACTAATATTTTGAAAGAAGATTCCATAATGTACCCAAAATGGGGCGGTGTTAGAGTTTTGGGTACCCTTGTGCACTAGTGAGCCAGCCAAAATGAGTTGACTCATTTTATAGTTCACCAATAGAAAAGTTACCAAACAGAAGATTCAAAATATTTAAGGAGACCTGTATAAAGGCGGACATATTTTACCCGAATATGCACCGCCAGGCTTTGATGACAGAGAGGAATCCGGACGAAGACTGTCTCTGAACCCGATTTTTACGGGTTCCAATAGGGAATGTTTTTGGCCGAGCCTACTGGCTCGGAAAAACCACGTTAAACCCGGCCTTGTACCACATGTATCCCTTGTGGAAGGGTGGCTAAATATTACCGCCAGCCTTTGATAGCTGAACAGTGAAACACTCTCTCTTCGGACAGAGAGGAAACCGGACGAGGCTCCGCCGAGGGGCAGAGTCTTGTTGGGGTGGTAGAATGTCCCTGAACCCGTTTTTACGGGTTCCTATAGGGAATATTTTTGGCCGAGCCTAAGAGCTCGGAAAACCCACGTTAAACCCGGCCTTGTGCCACATGTAACCCTCCTGGGTGTGTGGCTAAAAAAAAATATTACTGCCAGCCTTTGATATCGAAGACTGAGGAATTACGGAACAGCTGCTGGTAGTATTGGCGATATAGTCAGATTCAGTAGAGTGTTTGACTCGTGGGTGTTAATCCTTAACGTTGTTTCATTGAACAGATTACCTACTGCGCTGTATTCTATATTCATAGACTATGGTGAACATGGTCAATATTTCTTTTTCCTGCTCCTGTAAAGAGTAGAATATAGAAAATTTGGATACAAGGGTAGTGTAGCGTTTAACGACTAAGGGCTAGGCATGGTCTAGCCCAACGGCCGAATTTTAATTATCGTCCATAACTCTTTCTTATGGTGCTTTTGTGTGTGGTCGTTTTCGCATCGGGAATTTATTATTTTTATCCT
>OZ038477.1:144567983-144670483 GCA_964036315.1 Acanthosepion esculentum | reverse complement strand
ATGTATCGAAAGATAAATGATCGCCTAAGCGTGTATCACGCATGGCACATAACTGATGGGATATTCACTTATTGAATAATTCTTTTGGGAAACGTATGAATCCTCTTCATCTCTCCCCAGCTATGGTAAAATAGCAGGGCAGACTGGTTCTATAGCTTTGGATGGCAACTGGTCTACCGCAGGAAACAATCTGCCTCGTAAGTCATGTATCGAAAGATAAATGATCGCCTAAGCCTGTATCACACACACGGCACATTACTAACTGACTGATAAAATACATACTTGTTAGTAATTTGTTATATGCATACAACAAGCAGTGTGAGGGGGGCGAAAATAGAGAGTCACAATTACAGTAAAAACGGTCTAGTGGTGTCATCTATGTGCCACGTGAGACCGTTGTTTTCTCCGTATGCCCTATTACTGTAGGTTTGTGTCGTCCGTCTTCGCGGCCTACATCGCAACCGGCAGGGGCCGAAAGGTCTTAGCTCCAGGCGTGATAAATAGCCACTCGCGTTCATCACTCTATGACTTGACATCACTCACTGGCCATACGTGACTTAGCCTCAGCCAAAGAGAGATAATCGTTTTTGCAACCCGATATCACCATCAATTCTAGCAACAAAAAAAAAGAGACGGTCAACATCAGCTTTCGGGGGCTGTATGTTACGGCAAGTAATTAATTTTTATAATTTATATATCAGTTTTTTTTTTATTTCAGGAATTTCCAGTTGACGTTTGACAAGGATTAATGTTGTTTTACGTCATATCAGCCTCAACGGGTTATTTAATGCCGACAGGATTATTAGGATAGGTTCGTATGAATAGAATATCTATTCTTTGTAAAAAAATAGTTTGTAGATCTGGTTTTATTGACGTATTTCTGTCGAGAGGGTTTTTTGTTGAGAGCCAAATCTATTGCTGGTATTTTTTTTCAACTGTATTGCTGGTACTTTTACTATAACAGTCGACTTTTACTCTTTCATCGGGGTTTGACACGTGTTTTGAGTTTAACTATTTGTCCATAGATGGGACCCTAACAGGTGCCACCATCCTGGGTTAGGCTGGACCTGGTAACAACAACATAGGAACAACAAAAATTAAGAGGTGGATCCACGTTCATCAAAACCTCTCAATCGGAGAACTTACTGCCGGATGTAGTTTATCGTCATACCGGGGACGCTATTCCTAGTTGAAAAGATCGTTTGTTCTGTAGATCTCTTTTGTAATTTTCCTTTTATTTTTGCCACATGCTTTATGCTGTCTGTCTTTTGGATTCCTAAATATTTGTAATTTTCCTCCTGGTCAATTTTTTTTCAATGACTTCATTTATTTTCTTCAATGAATTTTCTTTTTCTTTCGTTCATGTCGTTTTCTTGCTACGTTTTATTATCTATTCCGTCTCTTATTTTTCATCCTTGCTTTGATTTTTATTCTTTCATTTCTAGATTGAGACCCACTTCTTTTCATTTTCTTTCCAAAACCTAGTTCCGTCTGTATCTCTCTCTATTTCTATTCATTTCCTCTGTCTCTCTACCTCCTTTTCTCACTCTATCTCCCTCTCTCTCTCTCTCACACACACACACACACACACACACCTTTTATTTATTCTTATCACTTCCTCCTAACCTTTTTACACGCTTCCAGAATTCTGCGCTTAATTTAGATACCGAAATCTTGTTATTTACTTCGCGTTTTTATCTAGTGTCATTTGCCCCTACGCCGATATACAAAGTTGGCCTTCTACTAGAGGGCAATTCATACAAAAGCTGAAAGCAAAACGTAGTTATCTCCCTTGGAGGGTATGACTCAGCTTTGCAGAACAATACCAAAAAACAAAACAAAAAACAACCAAACAAAAACAAACCAAAAAAACAAGGGAAGCTAAGACATAAAATGGCGTCGCTTGGTGCGGGCAATTTTCAATGGAAGAATTCTCTTCCCGTCTCTGGTATTGTCAGTTATATAAAGAAAAGAAAAAAGGAGAAAAAAATCTGAAAAGCAAGAAATACGGATTAAAGGCATCATGAAGACAAACAAAGGATCGCAGAATATTTTTAGAAAACCACAAAATTCGCCGTCAAACATATATACTGAATGGAGTTTGATCCTCAAAAGCTGATCCTAGATTATGGCCTTGTACCACACTAAACGAACTTTAGCAAATATCAGAATTGAAAAATTAAATGTGTATATCCATATTGTAGCATAGGGTAGAGTCCGAATAAAAATAAACAGTCAGGAAGCTGATTTTCAAGAACGACACTCAAGGCAAAACTGTGACAACATAAACGAATGGCTCAAATTCAAGAGACAGACATCTCCAGAAAGAAGCAGCATATAGTCGGAAGTCTAAAGGAAATTCAGATTTACAACGTTCGAGGTAGATTTTGAATCTCTCAGGTAATACATAACACTCCTGTAAGACTCAAGGCGGACAACTCATCTCATATCAAATTCGCCTTGAAAATCCTTTCGAAAACCCACCTTGACAAGCATAAATCATATTCTTCATAGTTCATCAGTTAACAACACTTTTCAGCAGTGTGTTATAGAACTGATTCATCCAATCAGAACCTCCTTCGATTGGATTCTATTGAAGAACTGGACTTTTCAATGTCACTCTAAAATTCGTGTTTAATGCGTTTCAAATTACACCCACGGACACAAAACTTCAATTATATAAGAAAATATGTCGACACTTATTTACTTACGGTATTTTGAGTTTATTAAAATGAGCGTAGGAAATATAGCGAATACACGAAAGACAATATATCTCACCATCTTCAACCATTGGACCACCATTGCTGGAGAAAGCCCTTTTGAAACATCGACCGTGATTATGCTAATCTCTATCATATGTTATTAACTACTCCTCACTCTCGGCAATCTCATCCTTCTGTTTGGTTTTCTGGCTTTCTTATTGATTAGGCGCCAATCAACCAAAATTTCAGATTGTTAAGCGCCCCGCGCCAGACTGCGTTCCTGATTAAAACAAACCCAGATGTAATTACGTTGGATACATCATCACCCGTCTTTCAAGACGACTGGATCCACATCTCACTGACCAGCTCCATACGAACACATTTTAATTAATCATCGTAGAATTTTACCAAATTCAATACGAAATATACTTGCCGCGAAAACAAGTTTTATATCATGCATAATAGAACTTGCTTACCTTTTATTTTAATCAGGCAGTTATGTACCATGCGTGATACACGCTTAGGTGATCATATATCTTTCGATGTATGACTGAGGAGGCAGATGATTCCATTACTTTCTGCGATGTACCACTTGACATCCAAGGCAATAGGAGCCGATCTCTCCTGCTATTTACCAATTGATGGTGGGAGAAGAGGAGGGGGATACCTTCCCCAATGAACAGTCAATCAGTTATGTGCCATGCGTGATACAGGCTTAGGTGGTCAAATATCTTTCGATACATGACTGACGACGCCATGTTTTCCATCAGCCTGTTGCCATTACTTTCTGCGGTAGACCAGTTGCCATCCAAGGCAATAGGACCCGATCTGTCCTGCAATTTACCCGTAGATGGGGGGTGAAGAAGAGTAGGATACCTTTCCCATGGGTCAGTCAGTTATGTGCCATGCGTGATACACGCTTTGGTGATAATATATATTTCGATACATGATTGACGAGGCAGTTTTTTTTCCATCAGCCAGTTGCTATTACTTTCAACTGTAGACCAGTTGCCATCCAAGGCAATAGAACCCGAAGTGTCCTGCTATTTACCCATTGACGGGGGGAGAACAAGAGGAGAATACCTTTCCCAAGTGTCAGTCAGTCAGTTATGTACAATGCGTGATACACGCTTAGGTGATTGTATATCTTTCAATACATGACTTACGAGGCAGTTGTTTTCCATCAGACGGTAGCCATTACTTTCTGCGGTAGACGAGTTGCCATCCAAGGCAATAGAACACGATCTGTCCTGCTATTTACCAATTGAAGCCCGGAGAAGAAGAGGATGATGCCTTACCCAAGGGTCAGTCATTTTTACCATGCGTGATACACGCTTAGGTGATCATATATCTTTCGATACATGACTGACGACGCAGATGTTTTCCATCAGCCAATTGCCATTATTTTTTGCGGTGGAGCAGTTGCCATCCAAGCCAATAGGACCCGATCTTTCCTGCTATTTACCCGTCGATGGGGGGAAGAAGAGGAGGATACATTTCCCAAGGGCCAGTCAGTCAGTTATGCGCCATGCGTGATACACGCTTAGGTGATCATGTATCTTTCGCTACATGACTGACGGGGCAAATGTTTTCCATCAGACGGTAGCCATTACTTTCTGCGGTAGACCAGTTGCCATCCAATGCAACAGGACCCGATTTGTCCTGCTATTTAGCCATTGATCGGCGGAGAAGAAGAGGAGGATACCTTTCCCAAGTGTAAGTCAGTCAGTTATGTACCATGCGTGCATACACGCTTAGGTGATCATATATCTTTCGATACATGACTGACGACGAATTTTTTTCCATCAGCCTGTTGCCATTACTTTCTGCGGTAGAGCAGTTGCCATCCAAGGCAATAGGAACCGATCTGGCGTGCTAGTTTCCCGTCGATGGGGGAGAAGAGGAGGGGGATACCTTCCCCAATGAACAGTCAATCAGTTATATGGCATGCGTGATACACGCTTAGGTGATCATGTATCTTTCGATATATGACTGACGATGAAGTTGTTTTCCATCAGCCAGTTGCCATTACATTCTGCGGTAGACCAGTTGCCATCCAATCCAATAGGACCCGATCTTTTCTGCTATTTACCCATTGATGGGGCGAGAAGTGGAGGTGGATACCTTTCCCAAGGGTCAGTCAGTCAGTTATGTACAATGCGTGATACACGCTTAGGCGATCATGTATCTTTCCTTACATGACTGGCGACGCAGATATTTTCCATCAGCCAGTTTCCATTACTTTCTGTGGTAGACCAGTTGCCATCCAATACAATAGGACCCGAACTGTCCTGTTATTTACCAATTGATGGACGGAGAAGAAGAGTAGGATGCCTTTCCCAAGAGTCAGTCAGTTATGTACCATGTGTGATACACGCTTATGTGATCATATATCTCTTCCGGGTCTGTAGAAAATATCATCAGATAATTGGCTACAAAACGTGTTGACAATGATGAGGTGGAGGAAGCTGTATGGCCTCGTAACCAGATCCCAAGACCTCTCCAACGCCATGCTACAAGGTAGGTACAAGAAGTAAGGAGAATGTGACTCCAACTAAAGAGACGGTCGAACAACGTCGTTGAATGGACCGTTGAACGTTTTGCCCAGACTCAGGCGCTGGTCAATGAGCGTTTCAAGTGGAGACTTTTTACTGAGCAAATCATCTTGAAGCGACACTACGATCTGGTGGTTTATTGAACATGAAGTCTTACCATAAGGTCTCTGCTTATTAAATCCGTCTTCAAATGTACAATCGATATGGAAGATACCGCCTGTACTTTTGAGATAAACCATTATCATTTAAAGAGTTGTTCGAAATACTAACCTCGGATTAGTAGTTCCTCTTGTTACCATTAATATTTTGATATCAGGACTAGAGATTCAATCTCTTTGTTTCAATAGTTCGAAAGTTTACTGCATCAAGTTCTACCAATTGCATTGGATAGAGAAAATTCAACAAAAAACTTCGACCTCAGGGTATTACTGCGAAGGTCCCACTTAGTTAGTACTCGTAGGTAGACATATTTTAGATCCTTTAAGTATAGATTTTATAAAGTTGGTGATGCAGTGTTTGATGCGTGTTTAAAGATAGTAAATGATTTATCAGAATCCCTTCGAAGTATTTTCTAAGTAAAAAAATATTTTCATTTTTAAAATTAGGGTGGCATTTATAAGTTATGGTCAGTTTGGTTACTGTGTCTTACGAGCAAGTTTAAAAGAGTTAAAGGATCCAAAATATGTCTACTTATTACTATAACAACCGGTGTTACGTAAAAACCTTCCCAAATCATCAGGCGGACAACCGCAATATATAAAGGGAAACGCCTAGTAGACACACAGACAGACACACAAATCAATGCTTATTTTTATAACGTCTAGACATCATAGCGAAGAGCGATATTTATTTTATAAATGTACAAAAAGATACTACAAGGTCAAAAGGGGGAATGGGGAAAGGATGGGTTTCATCTGCCTTAGACTTAGCTAGCCACAATTACAGACCCAAACAAACTACAATATTCCTTACGCCAAAATAACACATTCTTACCATTTTTACTACATCTACCATAACACCTCAGAGTCTCTATGAAGTCCTAAGTAGTCCCCATATGTAGAATTTTTGTCTGTGGTTGAAGGAGGATAAAACAAATGTTATTTACAGGTAACTAAATAAAATATTTTAGCAATTAAAAAAACCCAAACACTGCATAATGTGGCAGAAATATCAGTTAACAGGACGAAGTTAATGTGGCACTAAGTTAATAAAACAATTATTCGTCAAAACACTCACTCAAACATACAATCAACCAAACACATTAACAATGCCATGAAAGTATTTATAGAAAAGACAGTAAGGCAACTTTTCGACTGTAGGAAAATGAACGAAATCGAGGCGCAAAATCAGTACCAATAATATTGTTGATTCCTCTTTGGAGTTTTATCATGGAGCTCAAAGTAAATAGCAGGAAGACAGCATCATATCAGGCAAAAATATTTAAGCATGGTGAAATAGCAGACTTATAAATATGGAAGATAGATTCGGAAGAGAAAAATTGTCTGGTACAACACAGAGAACCAACTTACTTAGCAGCTTACCTAGCAGTGTATTTAATATAATCTTTTCACATTCACTTTATGTCAGCCGATAACTTTAGTCCGAGAAGGTGAAACGAGTCATTCTCTGGAGGTTAGCATCAGCCATGCTGATTGAAGTTAAAAATGCTTTTCTTAGAGAATTAACAGAGAGCCTTTTACTTTTAAGGCGTTAAAATTAACAATTCCTTTTACGTTCTTTCGTTTTGTCTCAAATCCGGCGTCTAAAACATACATCTCCACTAAGGGTTGTCTAAATTTAGACTTCACTAAAGGTTGTTGAATTTGTATTTCACTAAGATATATTTATTATTTTGTTACTGACCATAAAACCTCTAAAGCGACTGGAGGCCTCACGAGCGAGCAGCGTCCAAGATGGCGGAATAAACTTTAAAGCACAATGACATCCGATCGAAGTCAGCCGTTGTTCGTGAACAGAGAGACAAAGTGCTGAACGGGGTGATAATCACAAGAGATGACAAAAGAAATAATGGCCAAGAGAAACAATAAAAGAAGCTTAGGCTGTCTGAGTAGACGAAAAAGCCATCAATGTAACATCTGAAGGTTTCTTCATATTTTTTTCTTAATTTGATCATTCTTGTATTCATAATTAGGAAATCTCTCTCTCTCAGCTTGTTCCTATCTCTCTCTCTCTCTCTCTCTCTCTATATATATATATATATATATATATAATATATATATATATATATAATATATATATATATAATATATATATATTATATATATATATATAATATATATATATATATTATATATATATATATATATATAATATATATATATTATATATATATATATATATAATATATATATATAATATATATATATATATATATATATATATATATATATATATATATATATATCTGTCTGTTCATATCTATCCATCTATCACAGCTCATACCTATCTATCTATTTATCTATCTATCTATCTGAGTCTATTGCTATTTATCTATCAGACTAGCTAGTCTCTTCATCTATCTATCTATCTATCTATCTATTTTTGGTGAAGCCCCGTTTCAGAATTGTAGGAAAATGGTACTCTCACGAAAAACTCATTTTTTGTACTTTAACAGACTCCAGATATTCGACTTTTTGTATTAATCAACCATCGACGTTGAACGAGACACTCGGCATTTATTGAATTAGCAGACGGTAAAATATCTTCAAATTAAATTTTGGAGTTTCAACTTTAGAATATGTTCATCCATGGCTCACTAATATATAGGGATCCACATACCATTTTTCAGGCTAATTTCTAACAGGCCTATTTGGTTTATAGTCAATTTATGTCTGCTTTATCTAAAACACGTTAAAACCATCCCAAAATACACAAATTGGTTGCTTGCTCTTTTTAAACGGAAAAGTAATAATGGAAAACAAAAACATTATGAAAGAATTAAGGTGTAATACAAAATAAAGTAAGTAAAACAAAACCTACCAACAGTTTCTTTCTAACCCAGTTTCCATTTTATCTTTGCCTTTTTAAAAACATTCTAAAATATTTTTCGAACTTCATCCGATGGTAACTTTCGTTTGTTGTAAAATATATTCTCAACAATATAACGGCCAACGGCCGAAACGTTGTAATAAATATAGTGACAAAGATGAGGACAATAGTCCGAATAATGTAAATAGTGTACATAATACCTCATCTCAGAAATATAGACAGATATTGAAAGGCCAAAAAAGTTGTAACAAATATGGCGACAAAGATGAGGACAATAGTCCAAATAATGTAAATAGTGTACATAATACCTCCTCTCAGAAATATAGACAGATACTGAAAGGCCGAAACGTTGTAAAAAATATGGCGACAAAGATGAGGAAAATAGTCCGAATAATGTAAATAGTGTACATAATACCTCATGTCAGAAATATAGACAGATAGTGAACGGCCGAAACGTTGTAATGAATATGGCGACAAAGATGAGGACAATAGTCCGAATAATGTAAATAGTGTACATAATAACTCATCTTAGAAATATATACAGAAACCCTAGAAAGATCCAGCATTTAAAAGTTGTAAAATAAATTTCCGAATCTCATCAGTATGCCACTTACAACTAACTGCTACTTCAGGGAAGCCTTTAACGACTCATGGTACTGCCTATTTAAAACCATTTATCATAAATACCATTATTCCTTTATAAAATGTATCATCTTTATTTCCACCATTGTACTCCCCATCATGAACCTGTGTTTCTTTTTGAAGGTAAATTTCATCTACCATTAAGACACAGTCTGGAGAAATTTCACCCTTTTTCCAGGAAGGATTTTGCAGATGTTATTGATTCCATTCCACCTCTTTGAATTTTCTCCAATATAGAGAATCTAGTAATGGAAATTTCTCCAGAAGTAATTTATAATCTTGTTGAGACGTATAGCGCATTACTAATGCATAACGTATTAGTTCTGAATAAAATGAAGGATGACCTCTTGGTTTGTAATTCTTTTAGTATTTTTAATTGAGTATCGTTGTTCTTCTACCACGTTTGGTATGTACTTTGGAAAATTTTCTAACATGCTAAAACTTGTGAGTTTAGTATTATATCCATGTATAAATCACTCTGGTAACGTTGTAGGAGTTTCATCGCACTCGAGCTAGACGTGAAGTCTTTGGTCAATGCGAATATCTTCTTTTATAGATGGAAATATGTTTCAGGGTCAAAGACTATTCTATAAATAAGAACATAATCCCCCCCTTTTTTTAAATTCAAAAAAGTTAAGTCAACACTGCTTCTTCAAACTGACTAAAATCCTCTATCGTATCAGCTGAAATAAGATCATCTTCTTCATCAATTTGGACCAGTCATTGTTTTGGCAGCTTCATGAATTTTCTTGTATTCGGCAAAAGAGACAGTTATATTTTTTTAGAATGTATTGTAGGAATTAGATGTAAATCCCAATTCAGTTTATTTCGTTTTTCTTCCAAATAAATTTCTCTTCAAAATATTTCATACAGAGAAATAATTTTTTGTAGGAAACCAATCAATACGATTCATGAATTTTATCCATTTTTATACGAAGTCAAATTTTCCAAGAGGAAAAGTAAATGTCGATACTTTTTCAGTGTTAGTAACATATCCACTAGAACAGCCAAAGGCATCACATTTATTAATCACTAGCAGCATGGCCCGGCGTTGCCCGTGCTTGATTAAAAAATCGTACGACTCATACAGCAATCGCTATCACTTGACTTACAAAATTTTTGCCCTTCCTTGCCTTTAAAGGAGTGCCCTTTGCCGTGCTGATGTTGCTACATGCCTTACTTCTTGCCTATCTCACACTGCGAATTTCTTCTAAGCTCTATACTAAACATTAAATCTGTTACGAAAAAAGAACTAAACAAAATGAACACAAAACGATCAGCTTTAAAAAAGGACTCGTAACTGGAAAAACCGAATGAAAATGAATGTTAACAACAAATACTTTTTCACACCCAACCCAGTTCTGCGGAATCAGAATCAACGTTGACTTTAAGCAAGCGAATGGGCCAATTGGAGTAAAGTGCCATGCAGATTTAAATTTTTCTCACTTGTGACGAATACAGCTATTGATTTTTTTTGCATGCTAGCATGCTATTTAAAATTCGTGTCAGTTAGCTGTTGGCTCTCACGCTGGCCAATAGAATCTTCCTGCCTATTCGTGGCAGCCAGCTATAGGCTCTCACTCTGGCCAGTAGAAAATGGCCGCAAACTACATGAAAACTGCCGTAGAAGCATGAAAAAAATCGATTATTTCCACTATCGATGGGAGTTGGGAAATGCAACGTCGGTCTTGGCCTTCCACTCACTTGGAGCATATGCATGTAAATTTTGGTGCAAATCCGTCGAAAATTGCGGCCGTGCATTCGTTACACACACACACACACACGCACACACACACACACACACACACACACACACACACACACACATACACACACACACACACGCACACATCCTGCCCTTTATAGATGGAGATTTTTGTTAAATAAAATATCACTACAGACTTTATAATTTAATCTTTAAATGCGATGGACTATGATGTAGAAAATTTTCCTAATAGCGTCCATTTGCAAAACGGGCCGCATACGCAATTGAAAATCGTCAAAGGGAGGAAACTCTCAGGCATTTATAATTCGTGGATTAATAAAAAAGATGTCATTATGCATTTAAGTGTTGAAAACATGTCTCGGGAATTGAAATAACGTCTGATAAACTCTACGTAATTGTACGTTGCTTCACCTTTCTTTTTGTTTACATTACATCGGCCTGTTAGAATTCAGCTTGTTATGTGACATATGCGTGGGGGCGGATAATACTACTCGGCCATGGTTCAACAATATTTTTCTTCCTTAAAAGAAATATTTAAAAGTTGGGAAAATATATATTAGCCAATAAGCTTGATATTAATAAATCAAAATTTTAGATAATATTTAATAATATATATGATCAATATCTGTTCGCTAACTAGTCTTTCAGTGAACCTTTGACCTGGGTGTTTGTTCGATCGTTTGTTACGCAAATTAATACTCTTAATTAATTTCTAACATCCTTCGCATATTTCTTTGAGTATTCAGTATTACAAAAAAGATGTTTAGCGATATTTACGATATTTCCGCAACTAACTTACCTTGCCTTTACTTCGTGCGGCTTGCTGCTGGGCTTACATACGCGCAGTGACAACAATGTAAGCCTGTGTCACATAGATCTCTACATATATATTCAGATTTTCAGTTTATCCTATACTAATACAATACATTTGGTTGTATTGTAAAAAGAAGAGACACACAATATTTTGTGTAAAGTTGTTCGCAAAGAATAGTTATAATTAATTTCTTTCAATTCATGTCTATCAATCTCTCATCAATGTTTCTGACCGGTCATATTTCATCAATCTTAGTTTGTCCAAATATATCAGTTCATCTTTCTATCTAACCAAATCTTTTTATATCTATCCCTGCCTTCTCACCCCCCCGCATCAACCCATTCATATCTTTTTTATTTCTATATATATCTATCATTATAGACATAGATGTACCAGTCTATTCCAATCGATCTATCGGCTACATTTCGATTATATCACTCTTTAATATTTTTTCTTATAAAAGCTGATAAATTATCGGAGAATTCAGAAATGATATACTGTTATTTAGAGAGAAATACAAAGTTTATCCTGAATTTACTGCCTTCCTTTTAGTTATGTTGTCCCACAACATCAACGGTAACAGTATTGACTGAATCTTCCCGCCAATAAGCTATACTATGTTATTGTTACAGATGGCAGTTAGACAAAATGTTGTCTGACATTGAAATTCATATGAGGTAAAGATTAGTTCTTCAATTACTGCCTGTGAATACATCGCACTCATTTTTAGCAGAGAATCATAGCATTTTCCTGTAATTCTACAACAAGGTTTGCTAATACATCTATTCTAAGGTTATAATTTTTTAACAATGAAATTTATGTCTACCAGTATAGATATCGAAAGTCTTAATATATATAAGTTTTTGTTTTGTATATGGGAATATTTTATCAAATATTAGGCACATTTAAATTACTATGATATTCAAAAAATATTACTGATTATATATATATATATATATATATATATATATATATATATATCAATTACGTGGTGCAGGTTCAATTTACATTACGTGAATCATTCATACAAATTATCTGCTTTTTGTATGAATGATTCACGTAATATATATATATATATATATATATAATATTAGTGGTCAATATATATATATATATATATATATATATATATATATATATATATATATATATATATATATATATATATATAAATTTCCAGGAGGATAGAATCCAGGTAGAACCCAATGTCCAGCACAGAATAAGAATATAATATAAAGGCTCAAACACTAACATTCCATGGAATATTAGTGTTTCAGCCTTTCATATTATATATATATATATATATATATATATATATATATGTATATAATTTTTATTTACTTTATTCTCTTTTAACATCTTATTTATTATTATTATTATAAACTATTATTATTATTCCTTTGATTTCTGGTGTGTATCCATTTCGTTCCGGATCCCGTCCAGAGACCTAAAGCTAGGAATGGTATAATGACATTTTCCACTGACAAATATATATATATATATATATATATATATATATATATATATATATATATATATATATATATATATATATTACATAGATAAAGCCCTTCGTAAGGTGTGCGCTGTATTTGTGAGAACAATTTTTCGTATTTCTTTAAGGCATGGTCTTCCAGGAATCCCTTCAATTTGTCTACTGGAATCTTTTCCAGCCAATTATAAGGCTCCAACTACAACAGAGATTGTTGATGTTCCCATGTGCCACATTTGTTTAGATTTCGATTTCAAGGTCCTTGTATTTTGATAGATTTTTGAAGATCTTCAAAGACACATTGCAGTCCACAGGGACTGCCATATCAATAAGGGGGCACTTTTTTGTTTGTAGTCTTTAATAACAATGTCTGGGCGGTTAGATTTGATTGTTCTGTCAGTGTGTATTGTGTAGTCACATAGAATTGTAACAGGTCCTATCTCCGTAACCGGGTCTGGGTGGTTTTCGTACCAGTTTCTTCCAGTTTCCTTCCAATAGGAGTTGCAAATTTTCCAGTGCAGATATTGGCCCACTCTGTCATGCCGGTTTTTATATTCAGTGGGTGCCAATAACGTGCAACCTGATACAAGATGATCAATGGTTTCTGGATATTTATCACAGAGTCTGCATTTTGGTCTAACAGAGTATTTTAGTATATGTGCTTGATAATTCCTAGTTAACAAGCATTGTTCCTGTGCAGCAAGGATAAAACCTTCAGTTTCAGCTTTCAACCCTGCACTACGTAGCCACTGATGGGTACGGTTTTTGTCTACGTCAGCTTGTTTGGTACGGGCAGAGTATTGGCCATGAAGCGGTTTATCTTGCCATTGTTTCTGTATCTGGTCGGTTACATCTGTCTTTGCTTTCTTTTTTAGGTATTTTGCAGCTTCAGACGGTTCACAGTGCTGTACTTGTATTTCTGCGCCCATTTGAAACTCCATTTTGAATTTGTTGGCTTCCTTTATTACGGAGTAAAGACGCTTACTACTTTCATGTCCCTTGACACATACCATCATCCAGTCTTCTGTAGTTTCCAAGTATCTTTTAAGGCCAATTGTTGTAGTTTTGTAGGACAGTTCTAGTCGAACTAATCCTCTGTCTCCTTCAGATCTGGATCATACAGACGATCAACATCAGCTTTGGGATGATGCATGCGGTAGCAAGTGAGAAGCTTTCTCGTTTTGGTGTCCATTCACTTAATTTCAGCTATGGTTCAGTTAAGAACGTTAAAACTGTATTGCACCACAGAGACAGCCAAGGTGTGTATGGCTGATATTCTGTTTTTTTTTAGTTTAGCTCGGTATTTAGTACCAGACGTACACGCCTGTAGTACTCCTTTCTTACCTTCTTCATTTGGAGGTGTTGTATGCCATCTCCTTCGTTAATTCCTAGGTACTTATCACCTTCATCATGCTCCAATTCCCTAATCTTTGTGACAAAATCTAAATCTATTAAGTGTGCTTCTGTAATTCTACCTTTCTTGAATGTAACTTTTGCACATTTATCTAATCCGAAGTTCATACCTATGTCGTCACTGAAGTATTTTACAATATTGAGGAGGCCCTTCAACTCATTGTCGTCTTTGGCAAAGAGTTTGAAATCATCCATGAAGAGTAGGTGATTGAATATTTTCTTATTTATTTTGTAACCATAGCTACTGTTGTTCAGTTCATGCGTAAGGAGGATTAAGGACAAACAAAACAGAAAAGGTGACAGAGAGTCTCCTTGAAAGATTCCACATCGGATTGATATGGCAGTGCCTCTGGTGTGACTAAGATATACTTTGGTGTTCCCCATTCCCATGCTGTGCTTAAGGAAAGTTAGTACCACAGGGGAGACTTTGTACATTTCCAAAGTCTTAAGGATCCAAGAATGTGGAACACTATCAAAGGCTTTACGATAATCAATCCACGCTGCGCTAAGATTTCTACGTCTTCTCTCGCAATTTTCCAGGATCATTTTATTTATCAGTAGTTGATCTTTGCAGCCATATGAACCTCTCCTGCATCCCTTCTGTTCCAGCGGAAGAATGCTGTTTGTTTCGAAAAAGGAGTAAGCACGGTTCGTCAGGACAGACGTGATCAACTTGTGCGTTGTGGAGAGACATGTTATCGGTCGATAATTTTTCGGGTCGTCTGTTTCATTTGTTTTTGGTATGAGGCATGTAATACCTTCAGTAATCCATTCCGGGATTTTATTGGGTTATTTACAAGCTTTCATAATGTTTTCGCAAGTATTTTATGGATAGATGAGAGATGATAAAGCCAGAAATTGGGAACCTTGTCATTTCCTGGGGATTTCCATTTTGGGGATTTCGTTAGAGCTTGCCTAACATCATCTATGGATATATTTTCCCATTCTTGCAAAGGTGTATCCAGCATTCGTTCTTCTTCACGTCGGATCCATTCTGCATTTGGGTTATATTCCGTCGGGTTGCTCCAAATATTTTCCCAAAATGTCTGTACATCATCAATCGGTGGTGGCCTTTCGACATGTATAGGTGTTTTTCCAATTTCCCTGTAAAATTTCTTAAGGTCCGTTTGGAATATTTTATTTTGGCGATAGAACCTACAACGTTTTTCGTATCGTCTTGTTCTCTGTGCCTTTAGCTAAAGTTTCTGCTTCAGCAATTCCGTGGTTAATGGAATGTCAAGTCGGGATTTAATTTTGTATTTCCTCTTGATCTTTTTGCACTTGCGTGTGGAAATATTAGGGTTTCTGGTAAGCTCATCTAATATAGAAAGCTCACATCTGATTTGTTTTATTTCTCGTAACAGTTTTGCTTTCCAAGCTGGCTCTCTATGTCTGTTAACTTTATTTATTGTCTTGATCCCAAGCTTCCTAGTCGCTGCTAAAGCTGTTGCGTATATGACGTTGTTACCTTCAGTGATGTTTCCCAGTGGGTTATCTGTTAACAGTGTTTCCATAGCAGCGTTGTATATTTTCACAATATGCTTGTTGGAATTCGTCATATGGATTTTCGGTAGCTGGTCTCTTCCTGACAATTGTATGAAAGTTACTCTGCTGAGTACTTGGATGACGTGGTTTTTCGCTTCGGTGATTTCAGATTTGTGGTTTTCAAGGAATTCTAACATAATGTACCTGGAGTCATCTTCAGAGACATTGTCTAGAGAACTGCAGGTTGTGTTTAAGATAGAGTCTTTGATTTTATTTCCTGGGAGGTTATTTCGTATTTCATTTGTTTTAGTTTTTACCTCATCCTCTGTCACATTACTTATTTCTACATTCATCTAATTACATTTTGAGTAATCGGTCATAGTATTTTGTCTTAAATCTAATTTTATCCTATCTATTTCTGTCTTTGAGAGTCTGTTGTTTCGCATAATGTAGCTACGGACATTAGAAAGTATGTTTGGATTGAGGTTAGGTCTTATATCATTTCCCATCATACTTCTCCATATTTGGTATGTTTTATTATTATTATTATTATTATTATTATTATTATTATTATTATTATTATTATTATTATTATATCGATTACGTGTGTATCAAATCAAACTATGGTTTAGTTTGGTTTGGGTTATTTTACGGTACAGCCACCTAAAGTGGGTTATTTAATGCCCACAAGATTTTTAGAATAGATTCGTATGAATAGAATATGTATTCTTTCTAACAGCTCAGTGTGTAGGAGATCAACTTTAATTGACGTAATTTTTGTAAAGAGGGTTTTTTTTTGTCGTGAGTCTATTGTATGGCTGGTAATGTTTTTTTTTCCAAAAATATATTGCTGGTATGTTTACTATAAAAATGTATTTTTATACTTTCATGGTGTTTCGACTCCAGTTTAAGGGTTAACTATTTGCCTATAGCCGGGACCCTAACAGTTGTTACCACCACAGATAAGGATGAACCTGGAAAAAACAGCAATTAAGAAGTGGTTCCACTCTCCTCTCGATCAGAGGCCTTGCTGCCGGATGTAGTTTATCGTCATACCCAGAACGACAACCCAACCTATCATGATAAAAAATACGAAAAGATATTTTCTGAATCTTGTATTAAGTTATAACTTATATAATACAAATAAAACCGAAATCAAAAATATTATATAAAAATAATGATAATTTTATTCCTCCTCGTTTAAAATTACTAGTTTTCCTAAAATATGCCGAAAATTCGTTTTGACTCCAAGGGTAGATCAGAAGCCGGTCCAGTACAGTAATTGCTGTGAACCACTGTCTAGTCTCACTACGCGTATCCCCAGGGATCAGTTAATAATGAGAGAAGAAGAGGGTCAGCGGAACGACTCTATTCCCATAAAGCCCTTCTCACAAAAAATGAGAAGGGAGGAAAGGAGGCATTAAGTAACAAAGTGGCAGGTCTGCGCATCTCAGCTTTCCGGTAAAAAGATTACAAAAAACAGTGCTCGGAGCGGCCTTGTTTTGCAAGACAAGCCACGGCAAATACTTCGCCTCCCACGTCTGTCCGCAACCCAATACACGCAGGTATTTTCACTTATTTTTTCCACAATAAGAATATATCAAAAACTGTTAACATAAGAATTTAAAAAAAAACTCTTTTAAGTAGCTAATTACGAAATGCCAATAAGCTGTACCGTAATAATAGTGATATTGTTATGAGAAAAGTCAATAAAACAAACATTTAGCTTAAAGTAAATTACCATCCTAATTACAATCCATGTCAACTAAATCATCATTACAAACAACGCAGAAATAGTTTCATTCAGGCACCAAAAAGTGATTCTCAACTTGGTTATTGCTTTTGCAGCGCTAAAATAAAAAATTAAAAAACCTAGACGCCTTAATCTTAAAGGTTCCCATTCCTCCTTATCAACTTTCAAAAAACACTACATAAATGAATATCATCTTATTTATTATGTAAACATATCTTTAATTCTACGAACAAAAAATCTCGCAACAAAATAATAGGCTCTTTTGATGTAGAAAACCATATTGTTTACGGATTCAATCAAAATGATTACAAGTAAAACAGGACAAAATAAAAGGTGAAAACTGACAAAAAATAGCAAAGAATACATTTCAGCACGTGAAAAAGTTATTTTTTTCTGATATATTTAATATATACTTTTCACTTAGCTTTTTTCTCTAGTGACTCGATCTTATGACTTTAAGAGCCGTGCTAGAATGGTGTCAAAGTCTAATAATTTTTGAATTGGTTACAAGCGACCGTAAGTTCTACGCTAGCAGGTTCATCACTCGCAGTTCTGACTTGTGGAACTCTCTTCCGGCCTCTTGCATTCCAGTCAACTTTGATTTTCAAAAATTTAAATGCAATGTCTGTCGTTATCTACTCTCTTCTTAATTCCTGTTTGTTGTTCTCTCTCCTTCATATATTTTCCTATCTCATATTCTCTCATACTCCGTAACACTTTCCGTCTTAGTGGCTTTATTGCCTTATTCGGCGTATATTTACTTGTCAGTCTTTAATGGGAAACAGCATGGGGATATTAGATGCGGTAAGATTAAATCGAGCAGATGAAACTCGTTAATCTTGGAAGACAATCCATCTATGAAAAGGAAGATTCTGATTTCAAGCCTCTTCCGCCTTAGGGGGAAACAGAGCTGTTTAACTGTGCTAACAATGAAATCGTTTAGCTGATTCTTTTTGCACTAATGCACTTCGAAGATGGAATTAACCCATCTTCAAACTGTGGCTTAAATATCAGGGTGGACTGGGCTACGAGCCGTGGCTTAATAACCAGGGTATACTGGGCTTCGAGCCGTGTCTTAAATACCAGAGTAGACTGAGCTTCGAGTCCTGGCTTAAATACCACGGTAGACTGGGCTTCAAGCCGTGGCTTAAACACCAGGGTAGACTGAGCTTCGAGCCGTGGCTTAAACACCAGGGTAGACTGGGCTTCGAGCCGTGGCTTAAATACCAGGGTAGACTGAGCTTCGAGCCGTGGCTTATATAACAGGGTAGAATGGGCTTCGAGCCGTGGCTCAAATACTAGGGTAGACTGGGCTTCGAGCCGTGGCTTAAATATCAGGGTAGGCTCGGCCTCGAGCCGTGGCTTAAATATCAGGGTAGGCTGGGTTTCGAGCCATGGCTTAAATAACAGGGTAGACTGGGCTTGCTTGACTTGTATAACACCCAATATACGAGAAATCTAAACTCAAGATTTAAGATAATCTTTTCAGAGATTTATTATATCCATTAACTTATGTATACAGGTCTTGTGCCAGTGTATCTATCGTAGCTGTATTCACTCGGGATGATGTTCTCAGGGAATTTTTTCATTCTCATTTTTTTTTATTTCAAGCGCAATCCAACACCATGGCCTTAGTTCCTTGTATTCTCTTTCAAATCGACGCAAAAAATTGGCTAGATGTAAGCGTAAGTTCTATGTTGACATTTTCTTACTCGCACTTCTCGCACTTCTCTTTTAACATTGAATAAATGTGTGCATTACTAATCAAATAAGTCTCTATATTTTAATGTAAATGTCTTGCTAATAGTTTTACTATAGAAATGCGTTGAAAATACGGTAGCAAGGGGAATATCATTGGCCAGGTATTAAATCATGACTTAATGGGGGAGCATAAGGGTGTTATATGTATACTTCTTTATTAAATGTATTTATTGTTTATAGATTATTGTTATAGATACTATTTATTTCTAATTAAACAGTATTAATTACACCTACCGGCCTGAATGTTCGAGCAATTTCGTCGAAAATATGCGTTCTCCAATAGGAATCGAACCTGTATTCCTATACAGAAATCATCATTTGATCTGACTTGCTACAACCATTCAGCTACAGAGAAGCGTCTGGTTAGCAAAGTCCAAATTATTGTTTTTAAACACTCAATCTTCGACGATTTTTCTCCAACGATCATGTCTGCTCACGAAACATATCTTAACGTAAACAATGACAACAAATAATGAAATGGATTAAGCCCGACACTTATTTAATATATTTTCTTTAACTCTATAGATAAAATTTATTTAAATAAATGCTCTGTTTTTATCTAAACAGTATTAATTGCATTTACCGGCCTGAATGTTCGAGAAATTTCGTAGAGAATATGCGAAGGAATCGAAACATTATTCCTACACGGAAACCATCATTTGATCTGACGTGTTGCAACCATTCAGCTACAGAGAAGCGTCTGGTTAACAAAGTGAATATTACTGTTTTTAACGACACAATATTCGACGATTTTTCCCGCTCGATGATATCTGCGCACGAAACGTATCTTAACGTAAACATTGACAACATATAATGAAATGGATTAAGTCCGACACTTATTTGATATATTTTTCTCTTTATATAGTGCTGTTCGATAACAATGACACACCTGATTTTTTTTACTAAATGTTTTCTTCTCCGATGAAACGAAAGTTGAGCTAAATTCAAAGGATAAACGATCTAAAATCCGAAGAAGAAGCTTTGAAAGTTCTTTGAATTTAGCAGTAAATACTGTCAAGCATCCGTTCAGTATAATGTTCTAGGGATGCTTTTCTTTTCATGGAACTGGTTTCTTAAAACCTACTGAAAAGACCCTCAGGAGCGAGCAGTACAAGAGAATTTTAGTGTCTTGTCTACTCCCTTCTGCTGAAAGGGAGCGAATCGACCCGACCAAGCTCATTTTTATGCAGGATAATGCTCCCTGTCACAAATCAAAATTGATGAAGGAATACTTTGATGAGAAGCAGGTGAGTGTTATGACATGGCCGCCCCAATCTCCTGACCTCAACCCCATAGATAACTTATGGAGCATTATAAAGTACAGGCTCTCGAGAAAGCAGTTGAGCAACAAGGAGGATTTGATTGTGAATTTCATATCCGAATGGAATTCAATGCTTGGAGATGAGATTTGCTAGAACCTAATCAAGTCAATGCCAAAAAGGGTTGAAAAGGTTATTCAAAATAAAGGAGGACCCATAGATTATTAAATATTTCGAACAATATAACCTATTATAAGTAAATTATACCTCTATTATTCTTTATTTAAAGCTGTTCGGTTATGTTTCTATTGATTACTAGTTGCAGGAAATAAGGCAGTCACTTTTTTGGCACAGAGTTTTTCCCTAATTCTCATTTATATCCAAAATTATAATTATCAATAGAATACCTTAGGGTGAGTAAACTTTTTTTCTAGGCGGTCGGGAAGGGGTCTTTATATTAGTAAGATTAAAAATTAGTTTGACACCAAAAACTATAGGTGAAAAGATTTTTAAGTAAAAAAATCAGGTGAGTCACTTTTATCGAAAAGCACTGTACTTTATTTTTATGGATACAATTTATTTGAGTAAATACTCTGTTTTTTAATTAAACATTATTAATTACACTTACCGGGATGAATGTTCTAGAATTTTCGTTGAAAATATGCATTCTATGACAGGAATCGAACCTGTATTCTAATAGGGAAACAGTCATTTGATCTGAAGTGTTATATCATTTAGCTGCAGAAAAACCTCTGATTGAGAAAGAAGTATCATTAACTCAGAATAGTTGCTAAAACTTCTTGTACAGAAAACATTGTTTGTGTTCACTGATACGAAATGGCTGATGCTAACCTCCCGCATTTTCGGGTTAACGTTTTTCGCTGACATGAAGTGGAAAGATTATATCGAACCAATTGCTAGGTCTGCTGCGAGGAAAATTGGTTGTCTGTGTCGTGCCAGACAATTTTTCTCGCCAGAATCTATCTTACATATTTATAAGTCTACCATTCCTCCTTGTTTTGAATATTGTTACCAAATCTGGTCTGTTACTCCTGTTATGAGATTCTTGATAAAATCCAAAGAAGAATCTGCAACGTTATTAGTCTTGACCTGGCATATCACCTTCAGTCATTTTTGCACCACAGTAACGTAGTTTCCCTATGCCTTTTTCATAAATACTTTCGTGGTAATTGTTCTGATGTACTTTCCTCTATGGTACCTAGACTTTAGGAATTTAAGCGCAGTACTAGATTGGCGGTAAGGTCTCATCATTTTACAAGTGACATGGCTAGATGTAACCGCAAGTTCTATGCTATTATTTTCTTCCCCCGCACCTCTCGCTTACGGAACATTCTTGCACCCTCTTGCTTCCCAGTCAACTTTGATCTTCAAAAATTTAAATGCAGTGTTAATCGTTATCTTATGTCTCCTTAATCCCTCTTTCATTGTTTTCTCCTTAATAATAGTTTTTCTCATATTCCCTTAGTAACCTCTTGCGTCTTAGTGGCTTTATTGCCTCGCTTGGTGTGAAATGATAAAATAGGCAATGATTGCTTGTATTTATTTAAGAAGTGATACATCACCGTTTCTAAAAAGGTTTTTAGATGAATAGAACCCAAAATCTACCGATGCGTAGGTATTACTTAAAGATTTTATCGACCAAAATTCATTAAGATCCACAGATTAATTTCGTTATTAGAGGAAGTGAATTAAGTGTCGTTACGTCAGCCGTACTATAGAACAGCACACATGATAACATCTTGCAGGTCCTAATGACTGCAATTATCAATCTCTCCCTTGTGTTTCATCACGCGAATGAATAAACAGTTGTTTACGATCTTCTTTGTTCTGATACAAAAAAACTCTCGACTTCTAAAGAGGCAGAACCACTTTTAATATCGCTTTTTTTTTAATGGTCGCCATTTTGTGTTCGCGCGGGAAACTTTTTTCAATTAGCCGTTAAGTTTTTCGAGATACGGCTAATTGTTTTTACAACAATTTGCACCCACGCTACAAACAGTAGATTTCAATAGATAAACATATCAATAAAGGGCGCTTCATCGCGAAGCAGAAGGTAGCCAAAACGGTTGACAGTGAAGAAAATTAGTGAGCAATCACTTAAGTGAAGAAATAATATTCCCACAACTACAATCGATGCAGTCTTTTTTTTGTATGTACCGTGTGCCTCCTCAGGATCTTGGATCTCCACAGCTTCCTGTTCCTTCTAGTTCTTAATAAACACTGTCTTTCTGTTATTTGTCCTAAGTCCTACACAAACTGACTAAATATGTTATGCGTTGTTGTGTCCCTCTTGCTCTCTTGTTATATAGGAAAAACGTGTCGCTGCCGACACTTGAGTTTGAACATAGATCGCCAGTGACTAAAGACAGGTGATCCCATTATTGAATTAAGTGGATCACGTGACCATAGAGGAAACACATGAGTAGGAAGTCGCGTAACGTCTAAAGGATCGTTATTTCTACTCTACCCACTATTACTATTCGGATCACTATTTCTAGTCTATCCACTATACTATTCGGATCTCTATTTCTAGTTTATCCTCTATACTATTCGGATCACTATTTCTAGTCTATCCTCTATACTATTCGGATCATTATTTCTAGTCTATCCTCTGTACTATTCGGATCTCTATTTCTAGTCTATCCTCTATACTATTCGGATCACCATTTCTAGTCAATCCTCTATACTATTCGGATCTCTATTTCTAGTCTATCCTCTATACTATTCGGATCACTATTTCTAGTCTATCCTCTATACTATTCGGATCTCTATTTCTGGTCAATCCTCTATACTATTCGGATCACTATTTCTAGTCAATCCTCTATACTATTCGGATCACTATTTCTAGTCTATCCTCTATACTATTCGGATCTCTATTTCTGGTCTATCCTCTATACTATTCGGATCACTATTTCTAGTCTATCCTCTATACTATTCGGATCTCTATTTCTGGTCTATCCTCTATACTATTCGGATCACTATTTCTAGTCTATCCTCTATACTATATGGATCACTATTTCTAGTCTATCCTCTGTACTATTCGGATCTCTATTTCTAATCTATCCTCTATACTATTCGGATCACTATTTCTAGTCTATCCTCTATACTATTCGGATCACTATTTCTAGTCTATCCTCTATACTATTCGGATCACTATTTCTAGTCTATCCTCTATACTATATGGATCACTGTTTCTAGTCTATCCTCTGTACTATTCGGATCTCTATTTCTAGTCTATCCTCTATACTATTCGGATCACTATTTCTAGTCTATCCTCTATACTATTCGGATTTAAGGATACCTGTCTACTAGGGCGGCTAGCTAATCCATATTGAAGACGTTTGCTCAGGCGCATGTTTGTGTTTGTTTAACACCCACAGAGATCCACTGTGGTTTATACTGCAACTATTCTCTGGGAGTTTCTGGGAGAGAGCGTGTTGTCTAGCGTGATTAACAATCTGAACAAGTCCAACACGCTCAAACCATCGTTCACGATGACTTGTGACTTCGTGCTTGAACAGCCATCGACGGCACCCAAGGGTCCGTCTACCCAATTATTGGGTCAAACCCTGGTATGTTTTTAATGCACTTTCCAAAACTGTCGCACACTGGGATAGCCTCCTCTAGAATAATAACCCTGTCTCGTGGTCAAAAAGCGAACATTCTGACCACTTGGCCACGTCCCCATATCGCAGAAATAATATAAAACAAACAATTAGACACAAATACAATTCCAATCCTTCTCTTTATAAATTCTTTTTCGGAGAGCCGAGTTCGAATTCCAGTCTATTCACTTACGTGCTAATACCCTTGGGAAAAGTATGCATCCTCTTTTCTCTCCAGCTATGGGTAAATAGCAGGACAGACCGGGTTCTATAGCCTTGTCTACTGCAGAAAGAAATGGCAACCTACTGTGGGAAAAAATCTGCCTCGTCAGTCATATATCGAAAGATACATGATCGCCTAAGCGTGTATCACGCATGGCACATAATTGACTGATATTCACTTACATGCTAATACCTTTGGGAAAGGCATGAATCCTCTTCTCCCTCCAGCTATGGGTAAATAGCATGAAAAACCGTGTTCTATAGCCTTGGATTGCAACTGGTCTACTAGAGAAAAAAATGGCAATCTACTGTAGAAAAAATCTGCCTTATCAGTCATGTATCGAAAGATACATGATTACCTAATCGTGTATCACGCATGGCAGATAACTGAACTAGTGAAATAAACACCGGCCAATTCTGAATAAATTTCTGCTTTTTTTTCCTATTTTTCCAGACGAAATCGCTATAAAATTTAATTTTCCTCGACAGCCTGAAGTATTTTTTATCGTCGTCAGATTCTTACAATATTCTTACGCTCAAAATACTTGGAATAGCAGCCGATCAGGCCACAATACATTTTTAATACCTTTTCTAGAATTAATCATTTTAACTAGTTTCTTTCACTTTTTATTTACGAAAATATAGCCTACTAGCAGCATGGCCCGGCGTTGCCCGTGCTTGATTAAAAAATCGTACGACACATACAGCAATCGCTATCACTTGACTTAAAATATTTTTGCCCTTCCTTGCCTTTAAAGCAGTGCCCTTTGCCGTGCTGATGTTACTACATGCCTTACTTCTTGCCTATCAGATACTGCGATTTTTTTCTAAGCTCTATACTAAACATTAAATCTGTTACGAAAAAAGAACTAAACAAAATGAACAGAAAACGATCAGCTTTAAAAAAGGACTCGTAACTGGAAAAACCGAATGAAAAAAGAATGTTAACAACAAATACTTTTTCACACCCAACCCAGTTCTGCGAAATCAGAATCAACGTTGAGTTTAAGCAAGCGAATGAGCCAATTGGAGTAAAGTGCCATGCAAATTTAAATTTTTCCCACTCGTGACAAATGCAGCTATCGACTTTTTTTTTGCATGCTAGCATGCTAGTT
This sequence comes from Acanthosepion esculentum, assembly GCA_964036315.1. Lineage (NCBI taxonomy): Eukaryota > Metazoa > Mollusca > Cephalopoda > Sepiida > Sepiidae > Acanthosepion > Acanthosepion esculentum. The sequence goes on along the minus strand of OZ038477.1, from coordinate 144,644,909 downwards.
AACATTTGTGTCAGTCAGCTGTTGGCTCTCACGCTGGCCAATAAAATCTTCCTGCCTATTCGAGGCAGCCAGCTATAGGCTCTCACTCTGGCCAGTAGAAAATGGCCACAAACTACATGAAAACTACCGTAGAAGCATGAAAAAATCGATTATTTCCACTATCGATGGGAGTTGGGAAATGCAAAGTCAGTCTTGCCTTCCCACTAACTTGGAGCATGTGCATGTAAATTTTGGTGCAAATCCGTCGAAAATTGCCGCCGTGCATTCATTACACACACACACACACTCTCTCTCTCTCACACACACACACACACACACACACACACACACACACACACACACACACGCACACGCACACACACCCTACCTTTTATAGATAGAGATTTTGAAAAATATTTTACGCCAGATTATGATCGTTAAAATTTAAATGGAAATAAGTTTTTGTTAGAAAAATTTAAGTTTTCTTTTCGTTATTGAAAATCCCGTCATAACATTTACTCTACCATTATAAAATATATAACAAACTGAATATGAAAAATAGCAATCATCTGAAATAATGTCTTTTCCGATATTAATAATTAAAATACATCTGTAAGAAATACAGCTACTGGGGAAAACTCAAGACTGTTACATCAACCACTGTTAGGTACAAACAAGTAATCAAGATGGAGTATGTCTAAATTTGAATTTCGTCAACTGATAGATCTCTGTAGCGAAATCGAAAAACGTTGCCAACAAATAAATTCTCGTCATTAAAATTCGTCAGGGAGGTAACCAGTATTTTAACTTTTTTTTACTTAATTTTCTATCCATAATACTTATTTAATGGTCTAAAACTTAGTTTATCAAGTCCATTCCCGTGTTATTCACAGTCTCTCCACAGCACTTACACTGTTGATATTAATATGAGAGTGTAAACAAACAATATGGCGAAGGTAAACAAAGGAGAAAGGATTTAGTTAATTTACTAGATGTAAATTTGGATGGTCTGCGGGAAGAAATCGTTAGAGAAGGGTTTCTAAGAATATGGAATATGAGTTCAAACCTCGTCAGGGCCATTTTATTATTCCTGAGTTAGGCTTTGTTTTACTAATGTTTACTAACTATAAGTCCCAAGAGACACTCAAGGTAGAGTGTTACAAAAATGAAGATGGTTTGAGGGTGTTACAGGGAGCGAGCTAGGAGTTTATATTGTAAAGATATGTAGGATAACGGTTGTCCTTCGACTTGAAGAGGCTAAGACGGTCGTGATCGTGGAGGCATCTTTTTCAGAGTCGGTTTCACAGAGCACCAGTTCTCTGCTGTTTTCTGAAGGATCATAGAATTTAAAATGATCTGACTTTTGAGAAAAAAACAATAACAAAAAAAAAACAATAAAATAAAATTATCACCTAGTCAATATTTAATAATTAAAATAGCTTCTTTCTGCAAACAATTCATTTAAGAACAAAAAGAAACAATTTATTCTTTTTTTTCTCGATTTATTAAGTTTGATTTTTTTACAGCTTATCAACCTTTTGCAGGTTATTTAAAGGCAGAAGTTTTTTTCAGATTGTAAGAATATATATATATATATATATATATATATATATATATATATATATATATATATATATATATATATATATATATATATATATATATGGAATTTAAAGAAAAACAAACCACTTTAAGGCTCACTTTGTAATAATTTATTTCAACAGAGAATTTTATTTTTCTCTGGATCTTCAGATTTCACTTTCAAAAGGTGAAACGAAAAATGAATTTAAAATTTAGACTTTTGACGGGCAGTATTAAGATTATATAAGTTGACATAGAAGGTTGTGAGGAATGATGTGAGAGACATGGTCGAGTTTAGAGAGGGAAGGGAGAGTTTTAAAATTTATTTTTATAATTCTTTTTGTTATTGCGAGTGAATATTGCATTAGTAATTTCTTTGGGGGATAACAATGACTTTTCCAGATAGAAGTCCTACCATTTAATCCATAGCGACAAAATATGGATTCATATCTTACCCAATGGTATTTTGCGCAAATAAAGGTAAGGAACTCGACTGGAATTCGAACTCGGCTCCCAACTTTCTTATTGTGAGCCGCTATCCTTCCCACCAACATTACATACCGATTTAATAAAGAGTTAAAACGTATTTTTCATTCGTCTACTCTTCATCATTTTTCTTTGCTTCTGCCTGTCTGTGCTTTGCCTCTCTCCATCTTTCATTTTTCCATTTTGATTATAGCCCCAGACTATAGCTCAGACTTCAATTTCACTTTCCATGTAGTTTCATTTTGTCTCCTGTATTTACCAAATGTCGTGTCCCCGAGAGACAATTGCTGCGTACACACTAAGTTCTGGCAATTTGCCCTTACCAACACCATCTACGCCTCGTCAGATGGCGGAAAATGTCCTCAATCCGAATAATATATATATATATATATATATATATATATATATATATATATATATATATATATGGTGAGATAGAGAGAGAGAGGAATTCTGTGGCTTCCCTTAGTCCGTCCGTCTATCCGTTTCACCCTCTAAAATAGTCATACAATGACCGATCGAAACAAAATTTTGAGAAGAAGTGCAAACATCTAAGAGGCTACAAGGTAGAATTGGTTTTACTAGGTTGCTTAGCTTAGTACATAAATTTTCATTCATGTTTTGGAAAAATTAATGTATTATTATTTAACATACAAAATATTTTTTAAAAACAATTTACTCATTAAAATAAGAAAAGCTTATTTAATAAAAATGCAATATTGCTTTTGGCATATCTTTTCTTCAAAATGTTGGAATTTGGCTCCACAAATAGATATTTACGCATAGCCAGTTGTATGTTGCATGCTCAAGAATAAGAAACCGTAAGAATTTATTCTTCGCTGTTAAAAAGGAAAAAAAAATTTAAATAATATTATTTGCTATGGAGTCCTATAAAATTAAATTTAAGAAATTATTAAACCACGAATTAAAGTTTTTATCTATGTATTTTTCCAAACACATCTGCTTATACAAATTTCCTTGATTGGTTTGCAAAATTGAACGAAACGTAGAGTTTGTAAACCTCCACGTAAAATGTTAGCGATATACTTCAACAAAATAAACTAAATATTATGAAGATTATAACACGCGTCAGCGTGTTGCCAAAATATTCCAGTATATAAAAGTGGACACTGATGCCAACATATATGCCAATATATATATATATATATATATATATATATATATATATATATATATATATATAGGAAAAGACAATATTTATATGGCATTTTTAAAAAAGCAAAAGCTAAAATAAAAACAACCGGTTTCGTCCCAGTTTTATTTATTCTGGGAATTTAAAAAAGTGTGTAAATTAATTTTAAATTAACGAATGTAATAGAATAGAAGAAGAAAAAAAATTATGAATTTCAAGAAACTAGAGTCCAATAATATTCAGACCCAGCAAGCATTCCCTCTGTTTACAAAGGGAAGGCCCACGGGATCTGATATACAAGGACTGTAGAACCTTGAGGTGAAATGTGGAGTTGGACCTCGATAAAATCAAAAACCGGTCGCCACTAAAATTAACTACACATTTCCTACTATTTATTACATGTTCAGCAATAGCAGAACGAGAACTGTTGGCCAGTTGGCTCTTCCTGGAGGACGGATTCAAAATCCTGGGGGTAAATGCTGTTTTATTCTCGAATCGAAACGTTGAGACGTCCTCCCTATGTCGTCGTGTCCACAACCACACTTGTATTGGTAAATCACTGAATTAACATAAGGGGGGAGGGAGGACGTCCTTACGAGTCGAAGAGAAAGCAGAACGGGTAGGAAATATTACCCTGACATTCGCCGAAAAATAACAACTATTGATTAAACGTTAAATACGTTTAGATAAACTCTCACCCTCTGTACCAATATAGGGAAGACGCAGAAAAACTGAGCATTTATCAGCTAATTGCGGCTTCACCCTATGAAATTTACTGATGACGTCTTGAATAACGGAGTCTAAAACATGCGAATGATATCCGTTTTTTGATAGTGTCATTCTAACAAAGTCAATTTCACTGCAGAGAAGGCCCTCAGAACAACTTGGCCTGTGAATTAAGGCCTTAATCAAATTAATCTTTCGTTTAGTGGTAACCGATTTATAATTTTATAATCTTAGATCAACGCTGCTCATGGCTTCTCTGAAGAACATGGAGAGCAACATCTATTCTGGCATGATCTGGGGTAAGAGACATGCAACACTCATTCAGTACCGACATATACCCGCAAAATAATGTTCCCGGTGACTGGTTACCAAGATAAAACAAGTCCGAGCAATCGGATCTCGAGATATTCTGTTTTTCTTTTATAATTTCACACAAAGTAAGGCAATAAAGCTACTAAGATGCAAGGGAATGGAGAATTTGTGAAAAAGGAAACATTATTAATGGAGAGAACAATAAAAGAACAGAAATTAAGAAGATAACGATTGACATAGCATTTAAACATGAATCCGGAAGAGAATTCGTCAAGAGAGAAGTGCGATGGAAGAAACTGTTATCATAGAACTTGCGGCTACATCTAGCCATTTAAACCGTAAAATGTTGTCTCCTTGCCGTCTTCTCTAGTAATGCCCTCAAATTCATAAGGTCAAGGAAAGAAATTTCGCTAGAATAATTACCATGAAAATATTTCTTAGAAAAGACACTGAGAAGCTATGTTTCGGCGGTTGGAGAGGTGATGGTATGGAGATGCTAGGTCAAGACCAATAACATTGCATATTAGTCTTTCTATTTTATCTAGATCTCTAAATATATAACAGATGCACCAGACCAGATGTAATAGCAACATCCAACGAATGGAGAAAATGGTAAGATTAGATTCTGGCGATAAAAAATGTGTAGCGCAATACCAATATATCAGATCTCGTTGAATTTTAATAATTTAACAATGTTAATCTCTATCTATAAAAGGCAGGATGTGTGTGTGTGTGTGTGTGTGTGTGGGAGGGTGTAACGAATGCACGGCAACAATTTTCGACGGATTTGCACCAAGATTTACATGCACATGCTCCAAGTTAGTGGGAAGGCCAAGACCGACTTTGCATTTCCCAACTCCCATCGATAGTGGAAATAAACGATTTTTTCATGCTTCTACGGCAGTTTTCATGTAGTTGGCGGTCATTTTCTACTGGCCAGAGTGAGAGCCTATAGCTGCCACGAATAGGCAGGAAGGTTCTATTGGCCAGCGTGAGAGCCAACAACTGACTGACACGAATGTTAACTAGCATGCTAGCATGCAAAAAAAATCGATAGCTGCATTCGTCACAAGTGGGAAAATTTAAATCTGCATGGCACTTTACTCCAATTGGCTCATTCGCTTGCTTAAACTCAACGTTGATTCTGATTCCGCAGAACTGTGTTGGGTGTGAAAAAGTATTTGTTGTTAACATTCTTTTTTCATTCGGTTTTTCCAGTTACGAGTCCTTTTTAAAAGCTGATCGTTTTGTGTTCATTTTGTTTAGTTCTTTTTTCGTAACACATTTAATGTTTAGTATAGAGCTTATAAAAAATTCGCAGTGTGAGATAGGCAAGAAGTAAGGCATGTAGCAACACCAGCACGGCAAAAGGAACTCCTTTAAAGGCAAGGAAGGGCAAAAATATTTTAAGTCAAGTGATAGCGATTGCTGTATGAGTCGTACGTTTTTTTAATCAAGCACGGGCAACGCCGGGCCATGCTGCTAGTATTTACTAGATTCGGCTAAATCTGACACACAGATGCAAATGATATACGTGCAGTAAGTATGAAAATGACTATAGTTGCAACAGTTTACGTGATAAGATTTCTTATCCCTCATCCACGACGATATGCCCAATGCTCAAATCATATCAATTGCCTGTGTTTAAGTAAAAGGAAAGAAAAATTGTCCAGGCACAAATTTTTGATGCCTGCACGTTTTTGAGTGATTGCTTCACGAGGCGATGGACTTGCCGGGGATTGGCGCCAGAAGACAATACAGAGAGAATATTCTGGTCAAATACATCGATTATCTGTGCTTCCTCAGCTGGTAAATGTGTCATCAAGTGGCTCAGTGAATCTGCCTTAACCTGACGGCTTACAGGAGGCCAAGAGTTTTCCAAAACGAAGCTTTTTCTGAAAAAGCAATTTGTGCATGCTTAGCGCGTATAAATTTACGCAAGTTTAGCGCACAGCGTTTAAAAAAATATTATGAATAAATTGTTGATATTATTATTATTATTACTATTATTATTATCAGTTTTTTTCCAAAACGAGGCTTTCTGAGAAAAAAACTATTTGTGCGTGCTTACCACGTAGAAATTTGCTCGTTTTGCGCGTAGAACTTTGAAAAACATTATTAATAAATAATATATTATTATTTCGTTTGATTTTTGTTATATACGCATTTACTTCCGGGTTGTAAGCAGAGACCTAAGGTCAGAAATGGCTTCATGACATTTTCCACTGATCATGTTTGTAATTATGCATAAATGAATCTCTTCGTAATATGTGAGCTGTATTTTTGAGTACGATTTTTTTGCATTTCTTTAAGGTGGCCAGGGCTACCATGAAGCTTTTCAATGAGTCTATCCGAACATTTTCCAATCAATCCGAGGGCTCCAACTTTAATTGAAATTATTGATGTCCTCATCTGCCACATTTTTAAGATTTTTACTTGAAGATCCTAGTATTTTGATATTTTGTTTGTTTGTTTGAAGATCTTCAAAGATAGATTACAATCTGCAGAGACTTACATGTCAGTAAGAAAGTATATTCTGCTTTGTAGTGTTTGATCACGATTAAATTTTATTGTTCTGTATTTTTGATATTTGGCCTCCCGTAAAGATTGCATACTTTCCAGTACATTGGTTTCTACTCTATCATGACTATTTGTATATCCAGTTGGGCGTAACACCCTCTAATCTGATACCAGATGGTCAATTGTTGGGTGTAACACCCTGTAATCTGATACAAGATGGTCCATTGTTGCTGGATATTTATCACAGAATTTGCATTTCGGCTTAACACTATTTTCCGTATGTATGCTAGGTAATTTCTATTAAGCAAAACCTGGTCCTCTGCAGTTAGAATAAAACTTTTGGCTTCAGCTTTTAACACTGCACTACGTAGCCACAGATTGGTGCGCAGTTTGTCTACGTCAGCATGTTTGGTACGGGCAGAATATTGAACCTGAATAGACTCATGTTGCCATCGTTTCTGTATTTGGTACATTGCTTTTGCTTTCTTTTTTTAGGTTCTTTGTCGTGTATTGTGGTTCATTTGCACTCCCTCGTCCACTTGAAATTCCCTTTTGAATTTCTCGGCTTCCTTTATTATTGAATAATTTTCTTTATTTCTTTCATGTTCTTTGATACAGATCATCATCCAGTCTTCAGTAGTTTCCTGGTGTCTTTGGAGAACGATTGTTGTGGTATTGTAAGACAGTTCTAGTGGAACTAATCCTCTGTCTTCTTCGGATCTGGGCATATACAGGCGATTATCGTCAGCATTAGGATTATGAAAGCGGTTGCAAGTGAGAAGCTTTCTCGCTTTGACATCCATTTGAATAATGTCAGCTTTGGTCTAATTAAGGATGTTGAATCTGTCCTGCCCCACAGCGACAGCCAAAGTGTTTATGGCTGATATTCTGTTTTGTGTATTCAACTCAGTATTTAACAGCAGACGCACGCTGCTTGTAGCCTTATCTTCTTACTTTCTCCTTCATTTGCGTATGCTGTATTCAATCTCTTTCGTTGAATCCTAGGAATTTATAGGCTTCTTGTTCCAGTTCCCTAATCTCTTTGCCAGAATCTAGATCTATTGAGTGTGTTACTTTTGCAACTTTATCTAATCCGAAATTCATACCGATATCATCATTGAAACAGCATTGAGGACACTCTTCAATACATTGCCGTCTTTGATAAAGAGTTTATCATCCACTTAGCATAAGTGATTAAAACCTTTCCTTTTTAGTTGTATCAATAATTATTACTATTTAGTTTAGAAAGGGGGGTTAAGCACAAACAGAATAGAATAGGCAACAGGGATTCTCCTGGGAAGATTCATCGTAGTATATTCAAACAATTGAAAGCGCTAGTAGATTTAGTGTGATTTAGGTATAATTTGGTTTTCCAAAGTTCCATGCTATATTTAAGGAAATTTACTATGACTGACGAGACTTTGTACCTTTCCGAAGCCTTAAGAACCCAAGAGCCTGGTACATTATCAAAGGCTTTACGGTAATCTACCCAGATTGTGCTGAGATTTCTACCTTTTTTCCTGCAATTTTCCATGATCATTTTATTTATTAGTAGTTAATCTTTGCAACTATATGAACCTCTTCGATATCCCTGCAGTTCCAGGGGAAGAATATTGTTTTCATCGAGAAAAGAGTAAGTACATTTCCTAAGGACAGACGTGATTTATATGTGGTGGGCAGACATGTTATTGGTCTATACTTTTTTGGATTATCTGTTTCACCCATTTCTTCTATGAGATATATAATTACTTCAGTGATCCATTCTGGAATGTCATCAGGCTTATTAATTAGCATTGATAAAGTTTGCGCAATACTTTTATGGATTGATGATAGATGATAACACTAAATCTGGGTAACTTGTAATTACCTGATGATTTCCATTTTGGGGATTTTGCTAGAACTAGCCTAACATTATTCTTGGTTAGATCTTTCTATTCTTGAACAGATTTGTCCTTCTTTCTAAATTCTTCTCGTTTGATTCATACTGCATTGGGATTATATTCCTTTGGGTGGTTCTAAATATTCTCCCCAAACGTCTGCAATGGTGGGTGGCTTTATGACTTTTCCAACTTCCCTGTAAAAGGTCCGTTTCGAATACGCTTTTCATGCCGTCTTGTTTTTTGTGTCTTTAATTACAGTTTATGTTCCAAGATTCCCTTGATTGGTATAATTTCATTTACTGCTTTAATTATATATTTGCTTTTGAACTTCTTGCTTTTCCGTGTTGAAATATTTCAATTTCTTGAATGATTTATATCTGATTTCCTCACTTTCTCTTTTTAATTTTGCCTTCCAAGTCGGCTCTTTTTGCTTGTTGTTTAATCTTTTATCTGTCTTGACAATAAGTTTTACAGTGGCTGCCAAAGCTGCTGCTGCTGCTTATATGACATTATTTACTTCTGTGTTTCTTTTACCAGTGGTTTGTCTGTTGTTGTTATTATAATTATTATTATTATTATTATTGTCGGTGAATGTCTCATGGTATTGTTGACGTGTAGATGCTTTAAGTACCCAAGGAAGATTACGCTGTCAAGCGACAAGAAGGAACTCAGTCAGACAGGGAATTTCGAAGTATTCTTTCTGTATGTAAAAAGTCAGAGTTTTCTAACGTTCGTAAAGTATATTTCACATATTTAGTTGGTCGTCGACATATCCTTTAAAGTTCAATAGGATTGAGTTGAGTCCTTCACCACTGTCAGTTTAAGTCCCAATAACGCCGCCATTGGTCATTTAACTATGCGTTGGCATCATTTCCATGAAGGTGTTGGTATGTTTTAGGTGTTTTCCTTCTCCTAGTGATTTTCACGTGAAATCATCACTATTTGGGTTGCTAACCAACTCTAAGAGAGATCAACATACTCTGATCAAAGGTCAGTTATGTCGTGCTAGATGTCATCTTGGTATTATCATTATTATTATTATTATTTTGTGTGTGTTAACTACTGTACCTATGAACACTAATGAATACATACGACACTATTGTAAGTGTGGGTAATAAGATGTCTAAATAGTTCACGACTAGCAGTAGATTACCTACTTAAACCGCTGGCGAGTATTGTATTTTGTTGGTCTTCTAAAGACTATTCCTTATTCAGTACCCCTTCTTACGTTAGAACAGTGTGATATCATTTTGCCAGTGAATAATTTTAAATGCCTAATTACCAAGTACCCTCCTGGGTCACTGAGTAAAAAAAGGACACTGCCGGTTAATTATCTATGCACATTTAGGGCGTTTCCTTTAGTCAGAGAAGGTTCTGCGGATGATATGTGCAATTCTACACAAAATAATCATTTTTATACTTTTTGAGATACTGTTGTGTCCAAGAAGTTTAATCACATGATTTTCGGTAGCCTTCTTCATCATACCCAATGCCTCTATCACAACAGGGATAATCGTTGTTTGAAGTTTCCACATTATTATTATTATTATTATTATTATTATTATTATTATTGTTGTTGGAGGTTTTGGGTACATTGGTGTACTAGTAAGCCAGCCAAAATGAGCTGACTCATTTTATAGTTCACCAATATAAGTTATAACCAAACAGAAGGCTCAAAATATTCAATGGGACGTGTATAAAGGCGGCCATGTTTTTTTCCGGAATATGCAGCCTTTGATATCGAAGACTGAAGAATTACGGAACAGCTGGTGGTGGTATTGGCGATATAGTCAGATTCAGAGTGTCTGACTCGTGAGTGTTAATCTTTAACGTTGTTTCATTGAACAGATTACGTACTGCGCTGGATTCTATATTCATAGACTATGGCGAACATGATCAACAATTATTATTATTATTATTTCGCTTCAGCATATAATGTCAGTTGCTGGTAAGGTCATTTTCAATTCATCTGTCTTGTCTTAAGAACATAGACAGGTCATTTGTTCTTTTCAAAGACTGCCTGGACCCAATAACTTTCGAAATATCCTTACTGTTACGAACAGGAATATTTTCTATTTGCTGAATTTCCAAATCAAAAACCAATAACTGCACAGACTTTTCCCAATACTCACATAATCACAGATAAATCTTTTGATAGTCCTTCTCAAAATCTCAAAATTTCGTACTTTAAATCATTGTGTTATTACGAGGGTTATTCAATAAATAAGTGAATTTTTCGGTATAAGGACTTCTAATACACATAGAAGCTTACTTTTTTTCAAATTTTCAAGGTAGTCTCCCAGCACTGTCACACACTTTTCCCATCTGTGCACAAGCTTCCGTATTCCCTCAGCGTAAAAATCTTTGGACTGATGTCTCAGCCAATCGCTCACAACACTTTTGACTTCATCGTCACTTTTAAACTTCATGCCTCTCGTGAACGCTTTCAAGGGACCAAACAGGTGAAAGTCTGAAGGGGCACAGTTTGGGCTATAAGGGGGATGAGGGAGCAGTTCCCAGCCCAGCTCGTTGATGGTCTGCACCGTTTGGGCTGCTGTGCTGTTTGTGCTCTGCAGTAAGCATCTTTGCCCTCCCCGGCAGCTAACCTTGTGTGCTGTCCCAACAGATAAGCTCAAAGTCCTTGCAATATCATCCACTGTCACCCTTCTGTCAGACTGAATGAGGTCATTCACTGATTCGATCACCTCAGGAGACCTCACTTCTGTAGGCCTCCCAGGCTTGTCTTCATCCTCAACACTGCTACGTCCTTCCTTAAACAATTTAGCCCACTTATAGACATTTTCTTTGGCTGAAACATGTGGCACCATACACAGTTGACATTTTCCTATGAGTTTCAACTGGTTTGAACCCTTCAGCAACGAAAAACTTGATAACTGACCGCTGTTCAATCCTGGAGCATACTTCTTGGTCGGCCATCTTTGTTAATCGCCAAAACTCTGAAATTTTTTTTAATCTGCAAAAGAAATTAAATCCAAGTGAAAAAGAAGTAAAACAAAAAAAAAGTAAGCTTCTATCTGTATTAGAAGTGCTTATACCGAAAAATTCACCTTATTTATTGAATGACCCTCGTATTTTCATTATTATTATTGTTATTATTATTATCATTATTTTTATTATTAGCAACAGCAGCAGCGGCAGCCTTCGCAACGGCGGTGACGGTCGCTATATTATTATGTCTTTTGTCGTTTTGTTGAATGTTTTCGCTTTTTAAGCTTTGAAGAGTGCAGGTGTGTCAGACATCATTTTTCTTATCTGGTCATTTAATTAGCTTTTATCTATTCTTGTCTCTTCTTCAAGGTTTTTTTTATATCTATTACTCTTTTGTTCTTTATCGATTTTACACTTTTTCTCCATTACGTCGTAATCAATTCTTTCCGTATTTTTAAGAGTATTTTTCCCCTCCGTGTCGATTTGTTTAAATTTCCTAAAACATTCTTTATTTCGTCCATTATCTTTACTAACAACATCTCAAGGCTAAAGAATATATCGATAAAAACAATGAGATAAAAAGAAATCTTAAAGAAGATGCAAATGAAAAATCCAACATTGAGACCAATATATTTCATGTAAGAATCACATACAATTTACAGTTCGACTTCGTCATGTCTATCCAAACCAAGACATGATAACACCACCTTTCATGAACGGTGTAGTCGTGTTAGACCACCATGTCGAATTACCTCTAGGACACAGGATTCAGGAGGCTTGCTGGATGATAAGTTTATGTAAGTGGTCATTCGAAGTAAAACATCCATTCAAGGAATATTCTTCTCCAATTACACGGTACGTTCCATTATCCATGGCACTGTGTGCCCCTGTTGGACTGATCTATATCCTCAATGTCGAACTCACTCCAGGATCCATCGGAAAGATGTACTTCAGGTTGGTTGGTTGCTGATAAGTTGATGTGAATGGTCATTCTAAGTAGAGTCCCCATTCAAGGAATATCCTTCTGCAATTTCACGGTACTTTCCACTATTCATGGAACGGCGTGGCCGTGTTGGACAGATCTACATCCACCATTTGTAATTTTCACCAGGGTAAAGCGGTAAGGGTGATTTCAGAGTGCATGCTTGATGTTAAATTGATATAAGTGGTCATTCGAAGTAGAACATCGATTCAAGGAATATTCTTCTCCAAATTTCACGATACGTTTCACTATTCATGGTCGAGTTGGACAGATCTAGATTCACAATTTCGAAATATCTTCAGGATCCAGCGGCAAGGTCGACTTCATGATGGTTGCTTGATGATAAGATGATGTGAATGGTCATTCTAAGTAAAACAGCCATTCAAGGAATATTCTTCTCCAATTTCACGGTACTTTCTACTATTCATGCAGCGGTGTGGTCGTGTTGGACAGATCTAGATTTACCATTTCGAATTTTCTCCAGGATCCAGAGGCAAGGTGAACTTCAGGTTGGTTGCTTGATGATAATATGATGTGAATGGTCATTCTAAGTAGAACCCCCATTCAAGGAATGTTCTTCTTCAATATCACAGTACTTTCCACTATTCATAGAACGGTGTGGCCGTGTTGGACAGATCTAGTTCCACCATTTGGACTTCCCTCCAGGGTACAGCGGTAGGGATGACTTCAGGGTGCTTGCTTGATGTTAAGTTGATGTAAGTGGTCATTCTAAGCAAGACCTCCATTCAAGGAAAGTTCGTCTCAAATTTCACGGTACATGTTTATCCACTTGGTTTGAATTAAGTGTTTTCTTCTTTGAGGCTGCTATCTATGATGGATATCCACGCCCTGCCAGTATAGTCGGGGATGGAGAGATGTTTCCCGAGAAAACTATCTTAGTGCGTCAGCTGACTTAGCGGCCATGTTATGGGATATTCAATCTGCAGTCACTGAAATGTAAACATTATTTTTACTAGTTTGCACCCATTACAAGACTCAAGTGCCACTCAAGAAAGAGTGTGACGAATGAGTATTTTGTATGAGCTGAAGTGGTGTAAGTAAAAAGTGCATTATTTACATGCGTACTATTGGCCTCTTCTAACGTATCGGCCAAGGGTCAATAGCCTAGTTGGGCCGGTCAGTGAACCTGATACTTAGTTGTAACGTGGCGAGGAATAATTAACCAGTAATAAAATAAGATATAGATGAGATATACCTAACTTGGGCAGTGGAACAACTCTGTAGATTGAATAAAGTGTTTCATTGCATATAAGATATCCTGATGAAGAGCTGAGGTCACGACAGCAAAAACGTTTTGATAATAACAATGATTATTTACATTATTTACATTGTTCGACCTGATGTTCTCATCTTTATTTCCATATTCACAACGTTTCGGCCACATCTCAGTAATATAGACAGATCATGGAGAAGGCCGGCATGTACAACGGCCGAAATGCCGTGAATATGACAACAGTACGACCAATGTAAATAATGTAAATAATTACAATGCCTCATCTCAGTAATATAAACAGATCCTGAAGAAGACCAGTGCGTACAAAGTGAACATGGTGATAAAGGTGAGGACAACTGTCCGAACAGTGTAAATAATGTAAATAATGACAATACCTCATCTCAGAAATGCAGACAAATATCAATCATTAGAAAAATATCCATATAAAAATGATGTAAATAATGATAACTCCTGATCCTTAAAATTCAGTCTGAATTTCAGCTCACGAAGATATGTGTTATGGGTCCTTATCTATAACTACAGGATGAACTCTTCTTAACACTATGTATACTACGGCTCTCAAGAGAGAGGGACGAATCGAGTCGAGTCGATAGTAGTTCACTCCAAACCAGACTGACAGTCATACTAACACCTTCCACATCTTGTATTATTATTCTGTATAATATATCTTCGTTATTTCTACTCTTTTGTTCGTGTTGTTCTTCCTTGGTCCTAACCTGGACCAGAACACTGTCTATCTCAGTCCTTTCCATATCTATCTATCTATCTATCTATCTATCTATCTATCTATCTATCTATCTATCTATCTATATATATATATATATATATATATATGACTCAGTCCTTTTCATATCTATCTATCTATCTATCTATCTATCTATCTATCTATCTATCTATCTATCTATCTATCTATCTATCTCAGTCCTTTTCATATCTATTTATCTATCTATCTATCTATCTATCTATCTATTATGGGTCCTTACCTATAACTACAGAATGAACTCTTCCTAAAACAATGTATACTACGCCTCTCAAGAGAGAGAGAGAGAGACGAATCGTGTCGAGCCGATAGTAGTTCACTCCAAACCAGACTGACAGTCATACTAACACCTTCCACATCTTGTATTATTATTCCGTGTAATATACCTTCGTTATTTCTACTGATGTGTTCGTGTTGTACTTCTTTAGTCTTAACCTGGACCATAACAATATGTATGAAAGAGTTGACCCTAGATTTATTGGATTAACATTGTAGTGATCGGGTAAGTATAATCTCGGGAGTGTGTATCATATAGAATTAAGGAACATAGCTCTTCAGAAGAGAAATAGCGATAGATTAGTGAGAGGTTTGCAATGTTTCGCATATTACTGCCTTTATATGCCAGGTGTAACAGCAGAATTGTCCACAATGTGAAAAAGCAAGTGATAATTGTCAATACTACAATATGTTTTATCTCTAAATGAACGCTACACTGAGTTTATTCCTTCCATAATTTCAGATAAAACGTTTGGCCATCTTGAGACCATTTGTCGTTAGAATCACTGAAAAAATTCTTAGAGCTATTCAGTTAGAAAGATAACAGGTTAAAATCGTTTTATATCAGTCCCACAATATCTTCCCAACTGAGCAATGTTGAGAGTAAAAGGATAATTCATTCATACAGTAATGGCAAAAACATTCATACTCTGGCTTCCATTTCAGTGTCCCTTCAAGAACCATTAAGAGAACAGTTGATAAGTTTTAAAAATGTCGGAGCAGTAGAGAGGAAAACTGGATCAGGAGGTCACAACAGCAAGAGGGATTATGATTTCAGATTACAGCAAAATTCGTTCTTATTGTTCAAAGTTCAATACTGTTATAAATGACTCGGATATTTCCAGTAAGATATCTTTAATCATTACTAAGATACAACGGTTCAAAGCTTAATTCAACTGTTGGATAATTTTGCTGTTACACGGTTTGGACAATTTTGCTGTTACATCCAGTATGCTCACAGTGGAAATTATAATTTTTAAACAGTTTGTAAAAAAGGCGTTAGCGATTATTATTTATTTATTCAGGAGCCCTCAAAAAGATGTAATTATTTTAGCAATTTTTTAAGCAATTATATTTAAAATATGAAAGCTCTCTTGATATATATATATATATATATATATATATATATATATATATATATATATATATATATATATGTATATATGTATATATATATATATATATATATATATATATATATATATAATTTTTATTTACTATATTCTATTTTAACATCTTATTTATTATTATTATTATAAACTATTATTATTATTCCTTTGATTTCTGGTGTGTACCCATTTCGTTATAGATCCCGTCCAGAGACGTAAAGCTAGGAATGTTATCATGACATTTTCCACTGACAAATATATATATATATATATGTATATATATATATATATATATATATATATATATATATATATATTACATAGATAAAGCCCTTCGTAAGGTGTGCGCTGTATTTGTGAGAACAATTTTTCGTATTTCTTTAAGGCATGATCTTCCAGGAATCCATTCAATTTGTCTACTGGAATCTTTTCCAGCCAATCCTAAGGCTCCAACTACAACAGAGATTGTTGATGTTCCCATGTGCCACATTTTTTTAGATTTCGATTTCAAGGTCCTTGTATTTTGATAGATTTTCCAGGTAGAACTCAGTGTACAAGACAGAATAAGAATATAATATAAAAGGCTCAAACACTAATATTCCGTGGTTATAATTTATTACATTGGAATCGTAACCACCATCCAAATCATCAGACTGAGGAATTGGATCGTGATTACGATTCCAATGTAATAAATTATAACCATGGAATATTAGTGTTTGAGACTTATATATATATATATATATATATATATATATATATATATATATATATATATATATATTTATATATAATTTACGAAAAACTAGGTAATCCGTATGGGTAGACCCAAGGAGGATAAAATCCAGAGAGCTCAATGTAAATCAGAGCTAATAATTTAAATAAAAATAAAAACAGACCACTTTAAGGTTCCATGTAATAAATTATTTCACCACAGCCCTTTTAAAGGACCGCGGATCATCAGAATTTACTTCCAAAGGTTGAAACGAAAAATGAAAATATATATATATATATTAGTGATATCTTTCAGTGTCGAATCACCATAAATCTGTGCCTGGGGAGTTTCGATTTTACTGGTATTATTAGTTCCATACTGGAGTCACAGCCTCGGCTTCCCCAATTACACTTCCACGACACCTATCTCCAGATTTGCCTCGTTACAGTTTTCTCATCGAATGTGCATTTCCTCACCGGCAATCCTCGCTGAAGCCCCCCTCGATATATTTTCTGCCTCTTATCCTTCAATCTCCCTCCGACGTCCATGTCCTTGTGCCATTATGTCTCTTTTGCACACGCGTCTTTGAAATGAAGATATGCTCGCTCTCTTCCGTCTGACTTAAGGGACGATAATGCCGGAGGATGACTAAGAAGCTGGTTCCTGAGAGCGTCTGAGAACATCAGTGTTGATGTCCACAAAACGTTTCAGATTGCGAAGCTGAAAACAACGTTAAGAAACACCGTAGACGCTAGTAGTGGCTCTAGGTCTCGCCGAGATAAATCAATTTGCTGAGGACATAAACCCTGGAGACCGCAATCATAAATTTTTGTGTTTTCGTTCAATATCTTCTCGGTATTAGGCAAAACAAATAATGCCCTATTCATTATGGAATAATCATAATTTCCCTGTCAGCAAAACAATAATAATGAGAATTTCTGGCTTAAACCTCATTCAGACAAAGAAATATATATATATATATATATATATATATATATATATATATATATATATATATATATAGATATATATATATATATATATATATATATATATATATATATATATATATATATATATATCATCGACTCTCCCGTCGAATTCGACGTATGAGGGTCAAGCAGATCAGTTCCTAGAAACTGAGAGCCCGACGCCGACACATAAGATTTGATTATAGTGGTGAAGGTTTCGTGCAGGACCATCCACACTTTTTTGAAGGGACGAATACAGGGACCTGGTGCACTGAGTGCTACAAGGTCCCCAAACGACCCTCCTAGACCAGTTGCCATCCAAGGCTAGAGAACCCAGTCTGTCCTGCTATTTACCCACAGTTGGAGGGAGAAGAAGAGGATTCACACCTTTCCCAAGGGTATTAGCACGTAAGTGAATGTAATGTAATGTAATATATATATATATATATATATATATATATATATATATATATATATATATATATATATATATATATATATATATCCAGGTAAGATGAGAACGAATAGAGTACAAGTCCAACGTTCGTAATATTTAATTTAAAATTGGGTTCAATGGAAAGTACATCCATATCCTTTACTTTAGGAAAGTAAACCTGTCAGAATCGCTACACAATTACAGTCGTGTTTGGTTACGTATCACTTGTAATTGTAATTTATGATCGCCTGATGAGATGCCTTGATACGAAACACGACCTGTGAATTCAAAAATTAACGTTATCTAAGGGAGTCAGTTATGTGCCATGCGTGATACCCGCTTAGGCGATTCCGTATCTTTCGATACATGACTGACGAGGCAGATTTTTTTCCCAAAGTAGGTTGCCATTTCTTTCTGCGGTAGACCAGCTACCATCCAAGGCTACAGAGCCCGGTCTGTCCTGCTATTTAACCATAGCTGGTGGGAGAAGCAAATTCATACCTTTCCCAAGGGTAATAGGACGTAAGTGAATTTAATGGATTCCACTGGAATTCGAACTCGTCTCTCCGATTCCGCAATCTAAGCCGCTATCTATAAGCAACTTCATTTTTATTTGTAAATCTTTTTTAAGAAATTACAAATGAAGTATTTTAAAACTTGCTTTAAAATCTCCAAGTTTTAAAATACTTAAATTGTAATTTAAAATAAAATTTGATCAATGGGATTACAATAAAATAAATAAACAAAATATGTCTAAATTATTCATCTAAACATATATATATATATATATATATATATATATATATATATATATATGTGTGTGTGTGTGTGTGTGTGTGTGTGTGTGTGTGTGTGTGTTAAAGATAACAAATCCGTTGGTATATAAGTGGATCCTAGTAAAAGAAAATATTAAAACTTATCCACAAAAAGAGCTCAATGTATTTATTATTACAGAGCAAATAATTAATAAGCAATAAAATCCCAAATCACGTCATACGAAGATATTGGTTGTTTGTCTTATCAACCCCGGTGTGGACTGAGTTCATGTCAGAAATAGAAATTTAAGTGTGAAATCTAAAAAAAAAAATAAAAAAAACAGTCGAAAAACTAAAACAGAATTTATCCATTTCAATGTTTCAGTCAGACTAAAGGCACGAGGCAGGGGTCAGGGGAGGGTGGAAAGTATTTGTCTTAAAGGGAAGATGTTTTATAAAATAAAACCCGAATATTAACCTTATGATATTAATTTGGGGTTATATGAAGAATGAAATATTAATTTAAAATTAAAAGAGGAATATATATATATATATATATATATATATATATATATATATATATATATATATATATATATATATATATATCGCATTTTATATACACTATTTACATTATTCTGACAATTGTCCTCATCTTTGTCGCCATATTACAACGTTTCGGCCGTTGTAGGCTCTGGCCTTCTTCAGGTGGTTGGAATGTCTAACTGAAGCCTTTATTTCACTCACTGGGGTAGATTGTTCTACTTCCACGTGTCATGTCTGATGGAATGTCTGTTATCAGTTATCTCCTGTTAATTCCCCCTTCCCAAGTTCACCAGTGCCTTAACCGGGTATTGAAATCACACTCTCTGGGTCCTGTCACTGGATCTATCCAACGCCTTTATCCCCAGTGCCATATGTCCTTGAGGAAATATAGACAGATACGCATTTTATGTGAGTAAATTAATTGGTGTGAATAGATAAGTAACGACCAATATTTGGTTGGAAGAACATCCAAGATGCTTTAAAACACAAATAAATTATCTGAAATATCAATAAAAGATTCACGAATAAGTTCTACATTCTAAAGTTAACCCAAGTCATGAGTGTGTGAGCGATTTTCTCTCACTCTTAAGTAAGAATAAAACATGAAGAAACGAAAAACAAAGTTAAAAATACGATGCAACAAACTTATGCAGAACAGAGTTAAGAAAAAAATCTTGAAAGATGTCAGAAATTCGATGTAGAGGAACATATTATGGGAAAGTCGTGCAACAGCAGCAAGTCACCCTAAGGGAAGAGAAACAAGAAAAGAATGAAGGGTATGACAGGTGAATATCCCTATCTGATGATAGAACGACAGCTAAGAAATGGCGCAGAATATACGATGTTAGTCAAAAACCTTAGAAATAAGCACAGCAAATAAAGATTGACTCAGTGAGAATAAGTAATAAAAAAATGCAGAACATAGTCTAAAAAGATAGACGTAATATCTGGGAAAAAACATTCATTTCGTCAGGATGCATAATAGTGACAAAATAAAAAAAAGTAGACCCCAAAAGAAAACCTAGGTTCTCCTACAGAGGTTTGTAAGGGAAATCGAGAAGAAAGGACAAAACATCAGTTTAAAGAATACAGAATGCATGGTTGTCCGCAAAAGTCACAGCCACAGTTACGAAGTACGAAGCGGCGAGACTAAAATCAAGAAAGCACGAAAATTGAAATATCTCCGAAGTTCTTTTTTAACCGAACAAATATCTGACACCGAAATCCGAAAGGTGCCTTCCGAAAGCTATTAAGGAAGAAGATGATTTTGCTAGAAACAAAGAAAATAGTACTCCCACATAGCAATGAACGCCGGGTAGTCTCATCACAGAGACTT
This sequence comes from Acanthosepion esculentum, assembly GCA_964036315.1. NCBI lineage: Eukaryota > Metazoa > Mollusca > Cephalopoda > Sepiida > Sepiidae > Acanthosepion > Acanthosepion esculentum. Next base: position 144,624,185 of record OZ038477.1, on the reverse strand, counting down.
GAGGCAACAGAAACGTGGTTCTACAGAATGTATGTCGAGAATACCATGAACTGAATTTCAAGGGAAAGAAAAAAGGGCACTTAGACTTACAATCAGAAAGATAAAGCCGGAAAACGTAGAGTACATAATGAGGAAAGCGGCTTAGAATATTTAACACTCACAGGACATAGTGAAGACAAGAGGGAGAGAGGAAATTATCAAGCAATCTATACAATGTATTTGTGTAAATATTTGGCAGAACAATTATTAGGAGAAATAGCAAAAAGAAAATAATCTTTCACAGTGCTATAAAAGAGAGGAAATTGTGGAGAGCCATGATCGTCCACGTCTTGAAATGACACAGTCTATAAAAGAAGAATATTATAAATTCAGAAAGTTCTTCCATGGCAATAGACGAGAGAAACCTATGAAACATAAAACCTTGAAAGTGTCTGTAAAATTAAAATCTGAAGTAAGATCGCCATTGGGCAAGATGAGGCGAAACAAAGGAACAAGGGCAGATCAGATATTGTAAAAGATTTAATAAGAAATTTAGAGGATTTCGGAATTAATAATAAAATAAGAAAATGAACAAAATACAAATGCAGAAATATCTTTCTGTAAATCTATGAAGACATTTTATAGTGTAAGTCAAAAAAGAAATACTGGAAATATTAGACTGGTTTGATTTATCTGTCTATATTTCTGGGATGAGGTATTATGTACACTATTTTCATTATTCGGACTATTGTCCTCATCTTTGTCGACATATGTATTACAACGTTTCGCCCTTTCAGTATCTGTCTATATTTCTGAGATGAGGTATTATTTACACTATTTTCATTATTCGGACTATTGTCCTCATCTTTGTCGCCATATTTATTATAACGTTTCGGCCCTTCAGTATCTGTCTATATTTTTGAGATGAGGTATTATGTACACTATTTACATTATTCGGACTATTTTCCTCATCTTTGACGCCATATTTATTACAACGTTTCGACCTTTCAGTATCTGTCTATATTTTTGAGATGAGGTATTATGTACACTATTTACATTATTCGGACTATTTTCCTCATCTTTGACGCCATATTTATTACAACGTTTCGGCCTTTCAGTATCTGTCTATATTTTTGAGATGAGGTATTATGTACACTATTTATATTATGTGGACTATTGTCGTCATCTTTGTCGCCATATTTATTGCAACATTTCGGCCGTTCAGTATCTGTCTATGTTTCTGAGATGAGGTGTTATGTACACAATTTACATTATTCGGACTATTTTCTACATCTTTGTCGCCATATTTATTACAACGTTGGATGTGCAGGTGATGTAATTGATAATGGCTTGGAATTATTAATCGTAGAATAGAGCTGAGTTCTCGGAAAGGCATGAATCCAGTTCTTCTACCCCAAGTATGTGTTAATTAGCGTGTGTCCCTAAACAATTATTATTTCTCAAAATGAAATAAAATTATGTGCAAAATATTTAGATTTCGGCATTATTAATATTCAAATGGTTTCTATGCCGCTAAACAAAAACAACTTATCAACATAGACACGAAGAACATTTACTCTTAAACTCAAGAAAAGACAGATATAATTCCTTGACACATAATGAGGAACGTGGGCTCGGAAAACTCAATCCTCACGGGGCATATTGGGGACAAGTGAGATGGAAGAAAGCAGCCAGTCACTTATCTGTCGAGCTTATGTGGACGGATGAAGGGTGAGGGCCTTAGCAAAGGGAGAAAAACCGCTGCGATACACCGGTAATAGAAAGTTGTAGATTAATAGTTTTTTTAAGGCTTGTTAACCTTTTGAGATTATTTAAAGCGGAAACATATTTTTGGATTGTAAGACGTTTTTGAGATGATAATGATTTTCTGAAACAAGTCTTCGTATTTAACTCACATCTGAGAGAAGAGCATGAGTCATATCTTTTCAAGGGTATTTGCACATAGGGACTATAACACACCCGACTAGAATTTGAACTCGGATCTCACATTTAGAGACCTTATCCATTACACCCTCATATCAAAGCTTACAGCAACTCGTGTCCCCCCACTGGTTACGCATCTAGTTATGAACCAGGTTCATGATATGTAACGTGATATTGCTGTAAGTCAGAAAGTCGTGGAGATTGCCCATGTCCTATTGGAAGTGACACCTTGAAGAAGGAAGATTCAATGAATGCAAAAGAGACAATAATAGTTGCGCGTTACATAATGGGGATGTCAAAATCAAGCACTTCTAAAGGGTAACTTCCAAGACGCGAAGACGACTACAGTTTTTCGTCAACTTATTTACAATATTCAAAATTGTCGGCAAAAAATCCGTCATTCAGAAAAAGCACAGTTTGACAAAAGTAAGAGAACCTTCTTCCATATCCCAGAAGAACATTTCCTGCTTATTGACGCACATAATGGGGGTAGCTAGAAGATTCAACAAAGATGTCTATAATAAAATCGAAAAAAAATCTGACAGTTGGATTACGAATGCAGACGTCTGTTTAACCACAAAAAAATGCAATACTGTATCAGTTTTACGCCATGACATTAACAAGCTCCTGTGGTATGTCACCTCCAGGGATACATTTTCTTTCAAATTTCCACAATTTGATTAACAGCAGAATGCAAACTTGTAGCAGTGACCGAGATTAAATGAAGGCTTGTAATTCTTGGCATGTAAACTCATCAACTGGGCTCACTTTGTGTGCGAGGAAAATTACAAAGCGTAGAATTTGTTATCTCCTCAACTTGTAACGCTTCATTTACTCAGAAAAATACGAAAAGTCCCACAAGGCCTTGCGGTGGCTGGCATGGCGTCAAACTTCCGTTGTGCACGGAGTTAGGCATCGATTTCGACAATTCCAATTCACTCAACCTTAAACTAATTTCAAAGATACACGAGCAACAGACAAGTATCAATAAACTTCTAAACATGTTACAATACGTAAGATATATATATATATATATATATATATATATATATATATATATATATATATATATATATATATATATATATAGGGTGCGATGGATAAACTGTCCATGACACAAAATTGAAAATAATACTGACATCACGTTTTAACAGATAAATTTACCAAAATTAAACATAGAAATCTAGAACAGTATTTACATTAGTCGGACTATTGTCCTCATCTTTGTCGCCATATTTGTCACAACGTTTCGGCCGTTGTACGCTCCGGCCTTCTTCAGGTGGTTGGAATTTCGAACCGAACCCTTTATTTCGATCACTGGCGTAGACTGTTCTAGTTTCACGAGCCATGTTTGATGGATGTCAGTTATCAGTTATCTCCTGGTAATTTTCCCTCTGAAAGTTCTCCACTGCCTGAACCGGGTATTGAACTCACACTCTTTGGGTCTGTCACTGGATCTAACCAACGCCTTTATCCACTGTGTCATGTGTCCTCGAGTCCGACTAATGTAAATACTGTACATAATACCTCATCTCAGAAATATAGACAGACTCAGAAATCTTGAAATACTAAAGAGTCAATTTATTCAATACAATCGCTATTGGCATCAAACCATGGCCTCCAGACGACTACAGAATGTCCTACATCTATTCCGGTCCGATTCGTTGTTTAAGTTGGTGAAGGCTGCCATAATCTTTGCCTTCAGTTTATCTTTGGTGCTACAAGGAATTTTGTTGGTCTCTCGCTCAACTACGACCCACACATAATAGTCAAAGGGGTTACAGTCTGGGGAGTTAGGTCGCCAGATGTAAGGGGTGATGTGGCCACAGAAATTGTCTGACAACCATGAATGCTTGTGTGGCATAGTGACATGTTGCAAGACATAGGGTATTCCAGCAGCCATCCTCTTGACGCAGTGCAGCACTACCTCCTCAAGACACTTGATGTTGGCCTCCGTGTTGAGTCTGAGGCTTTGTGGGAAGATGAATGGAGGCATAACGTCACCATCACTCGGGATCACTTCAAACACCTTCGTAATCACCATTAGACGCATCCAACTCTTTCCCCGCATATATATATATATATATATATATATATATATATATACACTGCGATAGATAAATTGTCGAAATTTTATATAAAAGTGAACATTTATATAAAAGTGAAATTTTACATAAAAGTGAACATTGAAGCCCACACTTAGAGGCGACAGGCTGTTTCCTGCTAAGTGTTGACTTCAATGTTCACTTTTATATTTACATACGCTCTATCTTTGATATTAAGCTCTTTATCCCATAAATATTTCAAACCGTTAGACTATGTTTCTTCATATATATATATATATATATATATATATATATATATATGTAAGCAAATATGTGGATGTAGATCCGACGGTATGATGAAAATGTGGAAAAGACAAAGCAAAATCCGAATATGTGAGTTTACTGTTTTTTATTTTGTTTTTGTTTTTGTTATTCTGTCGACGTCAGACGTTTCGGTCAAATAGACCTTCTTCAGGACATGGTTAATAGAGACATATTTATATTAGATTTAAGTTAAATGAAGAGACGATATATACAGGACTAGTCAGAAACAGAAAAACTGAAATTCTAAAGTCAGAGTATTCTTTCTTATAGTCGGATACGCTGGCGCCGCGTGGGCGGCGCTGCGAAAACCTGCTCCCATGGAAGAGATTTTATCCTAAGTGGAAAGGGGGGGGACCTATTTAAAACTATAGCTTATCGGTACGTTTGTCAAGCATTAATCTTGCTAGAAAAGTTGATATATTAAAGAAACCCTGTCTGGTGTTTATTGTGTGTGAGGTGGGTATCATGTCAGCCTCGTAAATCTGCCTAAGGTTTTTATTGTGGATATATTTTAAAATCTTCACAGAGTCGAAATCAAAATTGTGATCAGATTTGGCTATGTGCACAAACAAAGCACACTTAAATTTTAAATTTTAAATAGGTCCCCCCACTTTCCACTTCCACTTTAGAATTTCAGTTTTTCTGTTTCTGACAAGTCCTGTATATATCGTCTCTTCATTTAACTTAAATCTAATATAAATATGTCTCCATTAACCATGTCCTGAGGAAGGTCTATTTGACCGAAACGTCTGACGTCGACAGAATAACAAAAACAAAAACAAAATAAAAAACAGTAAATTCACATATTCGGAATTTGCTTTGTCTTTTCCACATTTTCATCATATATATATATATATGAATTTGCATGTGTTTATTTATATTAGTTTTGTGTAAAAGTTGCAAACGTTTTTCTTTTAAACTATTCCATGCTGAATGTACAGTCTCTATTTAAAAAATACATTTGGAGCCATTTACATACACCTCATATATATACAGTCAGTTCAAAATACATATTCTCTTTTTATCCGAAAAGGTAATCTTTCCTCGGTGTACAACATGAGAGAACAATTACTTCAGTCGAAAGTTAGAATCTGGCCGTTGAAAAGTGGCATTAATGTTTCGCTTATCGAATAAACTCAATTTATATTCGGCCGCATAAACATGAAAATTTTGGCTGCCATTTGTGTATTTTATGGCTCTTACCAGTTATAAAATTGCTCATAAGCCTGTTTGATATCTGAATAACAATGAAACCGAAGCCTTTGTAGAGGACGATAAACATACAAGCATGTAAAGGTAAATGTATTATTGGTCTGCTTTTCATTGGCGAATAAGTAGCCATATCATAAACTTTTCCTTCCAGAAATTTGTTTTGATATCGATGTTTAACATATGGCGCATTTGAACTGTAGATTTAAAAAAGATTGTCTTCGTGAAGCAAAAAATCTTGTCTGAAGTTTAAAATTAGAAATTTGCCAATATTTAATCAATTAATCCGATTATCCTTCTCAAATATTCAAGCAATTAATCGGATTATCTTTCTCTAATTTCTTTCTATTTTTTGGAGTTAATAGTTTTCTCATTTCTACTGCTGGCAGTCGTTTTTTTCCGTTTTGTACAGAAAATTTCTTATGCCGAATGATTCTTAGTATTATGAGTGAAATTATTACCTGGGGTTGATCTAAAGACAACTGGGCGAGATGTGATGATCTGAAAGAGAAAGATTCTTGCTTAAATAATTTGTCGAGATATTTTAAATTCTCGTGTAACTATCGTTTAGTGACTCGGGTTTCATTGTCGCTGTTTCTAACTGATTATTTTTATGAACTGCAATAAAAGCTATAAGTGTTTTTCTCAGATTTAAACGGCATTGTGCCTGTTTGATATAAAGACATCGGCGGCTTGAGTTTGAGCCAAAGTAAAAAAAGCTGAGATTTTCAAAGCTGATTTAATATAGATAAGAAATAAAGAAAACAGCTGACTTGTCTCTTGGACGAAATACCATATTCCGTGGCGTAAATGATACAAAGGTATGCTGAACGTCCTCATTTTTTCCCTTTAACGAGTAAAGCTTAAGCGAAGCTGGTGAAAACACTTTCAGAAACGAAGTGGGTAACTACAAGAAAACGATGCAATTTCACAATAGACAACCAAGTCTTGCTTAAACCAATAACGTAGTATCAACACTGAGCAGGCCATGAATTTTCGTCTATCACGTTGAAGAGTTGTTCCCAAAAGGAAGCTTCTTTCCTGAAACGCCAACCGAGACACCAAATGGAACTCATATACAGGTCGATAGTTAAAGGTGCTGGAAAAAAATCGTCTGTTCATTGCACTGTTCCCGGGATTATTTGATTCGGTGTGCGATACACTGTATTTGCAAGGGCCAAATCGGTCCCTAATTCTAATATTAGCCATTTCCCTCTAAAATTTCAGTCTATCAATGTCTCACACAAGTGGTTTACTTTCCTACGCGTTTCCCAGTAACCATGATGGTAAGGCTTTCCTTGTTGATCTCTGTGCTAACTCCATGTCGTGCCAATGATCACCTATAAAAGCAAGAAAAAAGAGTAGCTACACCAGTGAGATTTCAGCTGCCACGGAAATTCACAACAGTTGAAGCTATGCGCCGATCTTCTCACTCAAAACTCACAAACTGCATATTCCTTTACACTTACATAAGTTTTCCTCTTGCACAGCAAAACTGTTAAAAAACATTTATTGCAAACTATTAACTCTCTCTTTTCAGAGAACTTTGATAGACAATGATAGTCAAAGAGAGACAACTCTCGTCTTACTCTTTGCATGCTTTTTCTTACACGTTCTTTATTGTATACATTGTTGAATACAATTTTTATATATAATGATACCTTTGTCTTGTCCTTTCTTCACATCAGTTTGGTTTCCTAATCAAAATTAAATAAATTTGGTGGAAGTCCATCACACCTTCATTCCTTTTGTCGAGGGTTAGAGACACGAGCAAAAATGCGATATTTATTATCCGAATGATATCAGCGATAATAAAAATACAGAAAGATATATACCAACGCCAAAAACTTTAAGATACGACAAAAGATCTAATTAAAATGCTAAGAAAACTGTTAGAGAATGTGTAGGATGACCCCAAATGGCAAAAACCTATGGTACTGGTCAAAGGTCTGGCGACACAATATTTCTATGGTTTGGTTTGAACCGCTTGGATTTGGTTTCTACAAGTGATGGGTCATTCTCGTTTAATTTTTAATATAAGAAACGCGTGAAACTAGACAGTACGGTGGCCGGCAAACGATAGGAGAGTGAAGACGCTTCTCAACTCCGCAGATTCCTTGACATGCTTAGACAAGTTACAATGTGGTGAGGGCAAGACGCTGGCTGATCTGTTGATACCCGTCCCTCTCTATAATTTCTTCCAAGAAACGATGCTTACCCCTGAACTAAATCCGTGAAGATGAATCTAAATTGCCTATCCTTTGTTTAGTCATTGAATGCATAGTTTGGAACATGGACATTTTATTTTTTTAATCTTTTTCATCCCGAGCAAGGCAATAAAGCAACTAAGATGCAAGGGGTTCTGAGGTTTAAAGGAATTTAAAAGGCGTCATTGAAGGACAGAGAAAAACAAAATAACAAGATCCAAGGAGACAGATGATAACTGATGCATTTAAATTTCTGAAGATCTTCGTTGACAAGGAATTAGGAACGTGGAAGAGAGTTCCACAAGAAAGATATTGCCAGAGAAGAAATTATTAGAATGGAACGTACGGTTACATCTATCAATTTCAACAGTAAAATGATGGCAGTTATGAAAAATTGCCATGGGAAAAAGTACAAGGAAGGTACGCTATGGCGGTGGATAAGTGATTGAAGCCGATATACCAGGCCAGGACCAAACAGATTACAGATTATTCTTTGGATTTTGTCAAAAATCTTTAAGTATATAGCAGAAGCACCCAACCAAATGTAGCAGTAATATTCAATGCATGGACAAATGTTTCGATATAATCGTTTCTCTTCAGTGGAAATGTTCAGAATGATAAGGTGAAAAGAATTAATTGCTCTTACCGCGGGGCGACAATTAACGCAAAAAAAACTGTATTTATTTTGGAAAAAAACATTGGTATAATTCGGTGCATTTACTTGGGATAAACTGTATTGAGGTCCGACCGACAGGACAAAGCCAGTAAGGATCCAAATCAATATTGCAGCAGATAAACACTTTCTAATGGAGAAGTTCTTATTTCAGGGTTTTGTTTTTGTTATTTACTGAGATTGGTTTTTATTCATTACAAGGAACTGATCAAGTACAATGGACGAACACTACTATACTAGTTAAGATAGATTACTTTGGCAATCACTGCTCCATGGGAAGATACCATTAATTCTCATGTAATTATCTCGTTTTGTAATCTCTCTCTCTCTCTCTAATGCCCGATAGGCCCCACCGTAGAGTATTTGACTACAGCTCTCTACTCATTATGTGTGACTGCTCTGGTTTCTGTAACAAATTATTTTATTTTAACGGGACGAGGTTGTTAGCCGAACGCTCAACCAGTTTGAATTTAGAGTTCTCCTAAACTGGTTGCCAATCAAGGCGGAAATTTCCATTTTGTATTAACACTTAACCCATATCTGGGGGAGAAGAGATTGATCCATATCTTTTGCAATGTTTTTTGCCTGTAAGTGAATGTAACAAATCCCACGTGAATTCGAACTCGGCTCTGCGAATTCCCATTCTCATCTGCACACCCCACTTTTTTTTATAACCGTTTCCGTTATTTGTTGCACAACAGTAGGAATTCTATCTTACCTGGAATTCTTCTTTGAAACGTTTTTCTTTATTTTATAATACCCCCCTCTTTTCCCTCAATCGGATTAAATTAATAAAGAGTCTTTTAATTCAGTAAATGCCGCCGCCAGCAAAATCAATCTGTACTTATTTACCGTTTATGAGAATCCACCTCGTAATTGGGAACCTATTTTCGTTTTCACTAACCTTGTCGCAAATATTTGTTCCTTTTACCTACGACCAAAACAAGAAAATTCAAAGAAAATATTTAAAAAATTTACTGAAGAGACAAGAGACGAAAGAGTATTAAAAAGAAATCCCGCACTAATTTCCAAAATTAGAAGACGCTATTCAGTGAAAATGAAGTGTTTATTCAAAGTGAAGCCGTCTCTTTTCCCGCCTCAGACACTGCAGTCGCACAGTGTCATCTATCCGGTTGACCTATTGTCACTAAACAGTGAAAATAGGTCTTTTAGTAATGAATTGAATCACTAAAAACTTTACCAGATCAAAGATAAATCTTTCATCGAATAATTTGAAGCACATACGATCGCTTCTTTGAATGTTCAGTTTTGTGTACGTCATAAAAAAGATAGAATATTGGAATAGCCAGTGATTCTATAACTCCCCCCTGTACTCTTACAACTCCTTCCGCTTTCAGGATGGTTATAGTGAAGCTCTTTAATGTTAAAAGGCATTAAAAAGGATTTAACGAAAGTACCGTCTATTAATCGATGCTAACCTCCAGGATAAGGACTCGTTGCTCCTCCTCGGGTTAATGTTTTCTGCTGACATGAAATCCATAGATTATATTGATTCAATTGCTAGGTCTGTCATTATGAATATTGTTCTACTGTCTCGTCAGAATCTGTTACACATTTCTAAGTTTATCATTCGTCCATTCATTGAATATTGCTGACACATCTGGTCTTGTAATTCTGCGATATATTTAGTGATTCTTGATAAAATACAAAAAAGGAATCTGAAAAAACTATCTGTCATAACCTGGCATCTCGGCTTCATTCATTTTCCCATTGTCGTAATGTAGGTTCTCTGCGCTTCTTGTATAAATATATACATTCATTGGTAATTGTTCTGGTGTACATTCCACCTTGGTAATTTAAATGCAGTAATAGATTGGCCACAATGTCTCATCATCTTACACTTGGAGTGGTTAGATGTAACCGTAAGTTCTATGTTAAGAGTTTCTTCTGTTGCACTAGCCTCTTGAGAAATTTTCTTCCGGACTCTTGCTTTGCAGTCATCTTTGATCTTTCAAAAATTAAATGCAATGTCAATTGTTAGCTTCTGTTTTCTTGATTTCTGTTGTTTTAGTGGTTTTATTGCCATGTTTGGGGGTGAAAAGATTAAGGAAAAAGAACACTTAGAACGCTGAATTTTAAAATCTCTTTGTCTATATATTCACATTTATTTCATATATATAAATTATTTCACCGCGGTCCTTTAAAAGGGCTGTGGTGAAATAATTTATTATATGAAACTTTAAAGTGGTCTGTTTTTATTTTTATTTAAATTATTAGCTCTGATTTACATTGAGCTGTCTGGATTTTATCCTCCTTGGGTCTACCCATACGGATTACCTAGTTTTTCGTAAACTATATATATATATATATATATATATATATATATATATATATATATATATATATATATATAAAAGGCTATTGAGTCCTGTCGGTCACTGTGTGTTTATCTAAAAATAAATACGCTAAAGTTCACCTTCATCCTTGCCGACGGCTTAGTGGTAGAATTTCCGACTGACACCAATTCAGTCAGGTTTCGATCATAGCTAAAGGCAACCAGACGTCTAGCCACACTGAAGAGCTGCGGAACAATCTGTCTGTGGATGACAATAATATATATATATATATAGGCAAAAATTGTTAGACAGATTCTGTACAAAACTTGATGTGTAGACTAAAATGAGAATTGGAAAATAATATTTAGTATAGTGATGTTTATTTGTAATATATGAAGTTTTGTAGAGAAAAATAAAAATTCAAAATTTGTTACTTACAATTGGATTTTCAGTGTTTTTTTCTTAGAAAAATAATTTGTTGTTTTATTTTTTTATTTTTTTTTTACTTTAACCGGTTTCGCTTAGCTTTTCAAAAAGTTTTTAACGCTTTCTATCTCCACGTGTTGATGCTTATGTTTTGAACAAATGAAAAAAAAAAGAAGAAAATCAAGGGGCGTAACTGGCTATATATGTCTTTTATGGTAAGGAGAATTTGGTAGAATCTATTTGTGCAATGAATTAAGTATTGGTATATGTTTCCTTATTGATCTGCCTTTGTTTACTGGTTCTGTAGTCGCATTGGGAGAATGGGAAGACACTAAAATTTGGCAGATTTTGTCCTCCGCATTCCTTTATATTTTGGCTAAGGGGTATTTTTCTGGTATGGGAGTCCTTAATTTGTTGGCGATGAACTGTCATCCTTTGCTGGAGTGACTGGACGGTTTGGCCAATGTTATGTTCGTGACAACCTTTGCATGTATATTAAGTTCTCTGAGTCTCACTTGAAATCATTTTTAATTTTTAATTTTGATCCGTCTTTGAACTGAAATTCATAGCCCTCTAATAGGTCGTTGCATACCCCGCAAAGTGCATTTTTCACCTAAGGGTCTTTAATTGTGTTCTGCAGTTTTTCAGTAATCAGTATAATTTTTAGTGATTTAGATTGTCGTTTACTTTTTATGATTGAATATTTTTCTAATAGGCTTTACATTTTTTGTCCTTTAGTATGATTGGTAGATTTAGTTGTGTGTGTGTTGATTTCTGTGTTAATTGGGTTGAAAATTGAGATATAACGGATATAAGTTTTTTTTTCTTCTTTTTGTTTCCCGGAGTGTTTGGATGTCAATTTGTTTCGCTTTACTTTTTCAATACCACTGTCGATCAAACTTTGGGGGTATTCTTCTCTAGAAGTGTATATATATGTATATATATTTATCTTTTTAAACATTTTGCTATAGTTGCAATCAGTCTGTTACAAAAACATGTTTCTTTGATCTGACACGGTGACCTTTGTCAACTTTCGCTATTTACTTCAAGCGGCAACGATAATGCAACAAATGTAAACACGTGACACGTAGATTAACACTTTTTACTGTTGTAATTTTAATATCTGCGGTGCCAGACCCCGTAAATATCTGAAAACAGGCTTTAGAGAAGAAAAGGTATGAACCAATGGACGAAATTAATTAATTTTAATTTTTTTTAGATTTAATGAAACATTCCTCCATCTAAAATGATGATATCAAAGAGTTTCAGGTTTTCTCCTCCCATCGTTGTAGCTGTCGAATTAACATCCTAGAATCTTTCTCTTTGGTCAATACCGACTATTATAAATGTTATGGGTCCTTACCTATAACTACAGAATGAACTCTTCCTAACACTATGTATACTACGCCTCTCAAGAGAGAGGGACGAATCGAGTCGAGCCGATAGTAGTTCACTCCAAACCAGACTGACAGTCATACTAACACTGTCCATGTCTTGTATTATTATTTCGTGCAACATATCTTCGTTATTTTTACTCTTGTGTTCGTGTTGTTCTTCCTTGGTCTTAACCTGGACCATAACAATAAACGACCCTGCGGCTCAACATTTTGCAAAGAACTTTGCATCTAACTCTACATTAAATGATAAGGGTCACCTCGTTTTAGACGCCTCCTTTTACGAAACAAAAAGTTTGTGATTTCCCTATTTCAGCTCAAGAAGTCCCAGACACATCGAAAGTCTTGACTCTACGAAAGCTTACCGGCCAGAATAAAATTTTAGTCATCATTTTTAAGAACCTCAACCTAGAATAATCCACAATTCTGGCAATTTTTTTTAACCGTTGCCTGAAAGAGACATGTGTCTCCCTCGTTTAAGGAAGATGTACCCTCGCTGTATGCTCTATTTTCAAGAATGCGCACAAAAGCGCACGTTCTCTTTTCAACATCGCCTCATTAGTCTCTCCTTATTGTCATCAGAAAACTTCTTGAGTTTATTATTGTTACGGGTCCTTACCTATAACTACAGAATGAACTCTTCCTAACACTATGTATACTACGCCTCTCAAGAGAGAGAGAGAGAGAGAGAGAGAGAGAGAGAGACGAATCGAGTCGAGCCGATAGTAGTTCACTCCAAACCAGACTGACAGTCATACTAACACCTTCCACATCTTGTATTATTATTCCGTGTAATATCTTTATTGCTCGAGTTGCGACGATTGGGTAAACTGAGGGAGAATCCCAGAGGTTAAAATTGTGCACACAGGAATTGACGGAGACAAATCTTCTCTGCCCAGACCAAGAATTGGACCGGTTTTATAGCATTTGGACACCCACGCAACTTCACGTGGCTACGCCTTTTTCCGATATGTCGCCTACGCAACTTCTTGTGGACACGAGGCGGTCATGTGCCCACGCAAGCACATATTTCCTTCCGCTCAGGACACTTGTGCGACATGTTTATTTTAGCCACCGGATGCATTTCCCGTTTATGCTATGACCAGTACCGGTTTTCGCTCACTCTCTGTTATGGGTCCTTACCTATAACTACAGAATGAACTCTTCCTAACACTATGTATACTACGCCTCTCAAGAGAGAGAGAGACGAATGGAGTCGAGCCGATAGTAGTTCACTCCAAACCAGACTGACAGTCATACTAACACCTTCCAGAACTTGTATTATTATTCCGTGTAATATATCTTCGTTATTTCTACTCTCGTGTTGTTCTTCCTTGGTCCTAACCTGGACCATAACAATTATCAACAAGAAGGTTTTAACAGAAACAATCTTCTGGGCAGGAAAAAATGGATTTCGCGTTTTCTAACTGCCATCGCACACAGATTCAGCGAAGCACTCGATAATAATCTTTTCACGAGGGCAATCGCCTTAGATATCTCAAAGGCCTTTCACAAGGTGAGGCTGATACACAAACTCTCCAGCTATGGAATCTCTGGAAGAGTATTCGCTATTATCAAGTCCTTCGTATCATGTAGGTCCATGAAGGATGACATCAATATCCAGTTTTCCATGCAAGTCCATGCGAGAAATGAACGCGTTTCGTAAGGCACTGTCATCGGCCATATATATTTACTGCTTTATGAAATATCTGCCCATTAATATTCTAAGACCATTAGTAAATATCGAGGCAGATGATACCACGGTTTATAGGTACATTTCCATAAATTTAGATGACCAGAGCCTAGTAGATATCTCTCTTATAATCGAGCTTAATAGCTAAATGGGGGAAATTGCTGGTAGCATTCAGTATATTTAAAACAATCTAGAAATGTCCCATCATTACCCAGGAGACTTTAAATTTTCTTGATGAGTTGCTGTACTCTAAATGAGGCCTCTTGCCTTGGCCGTCTATTATAACTTACATTCACCCCAGATCTCTCTACATACGATCCATCGCTAAAATGAATTGAAAAATGTTAGGTTCCTTGTGACGCCCCAGAAAGTAGCTCAACAAAATCAGATGAGACCAAAAAGAAGGTATTACTGCCATAACTGCGCTGGAATTTTCCAATCTTTACTCTGAAGCCTTGGTAGTATTTAAATGAGTATACGCGGCCTTGTTGGTGACGAATGATTTTCAGCCCTACGACACCTTTCTCCACAGACAAAAAGTGGCACGCCAATCAGTACTCTATTTTCATGGCAACGTTTCTGATGAGATACCTTGATTTCTTACACCAGTTCAGGCCTTTACAGCTATGTCTCGCCATGTCACGTACACGGGGTCGAATCATCCGCATTTCCATCACATTCCATTGGCAAGAAGAAACTTCCACCCAGCTTCTTCCTGAGTACAGCTACTTTGTAAAACATACTCCGGAGAAAATGGCTCCCCATTCACTCTGATCTTAATCTAGAATCAACCGGTATCTATCCTACACAGTGGCTATCCCTCGATGTCGAGGATGAAGTTCTTCTTCTGTTTGCTTCAGTCAGTTGGGTTTGTGGATTCTGAGATGGCTAAGGAGATCGATTTTTGCTTGAAAGGACCTTCGAAATTGAGGTCATATTGTTCCGGATGGTGGATTAAGCTTTGGTTGTTGTCTTTTTCTTTTCTACTTTGCCTGATCGTTTGGATTCAGCGATTATTATTCTGTCTCTGACAATGGATCTCCAGAGATTCCTGTCCATTGCACTGGATTCCCAGCTGTTGATGGCGATGGTACATTTCTTCCTGCTGTGTTTTCGAATGTCGTTGAATCTCTTTAGACCTCATCGTTCCCGATTTCCTTCTTTGAGTTGGGAGTAAAAGATTTGCTAGAGTAGGCGGGAGTGATCCATTCACACCAGATGTTCACTTCATCGAAGTCGATCTTTTATGACGTTAGTAGTTCTGTCTCCCCAACTGATGCTCAAGTTAATTCAGAGACAACGCTGATTAAACTTTTCGAGGAATTTCAGATGTCGTCTATAAGTTGTCCAGGTTGAAATCACTACGACCTTGTACACTAACATTTTGAAAGGAACCAAACGAACAGAACTGCAATCATGACCTGCTCTCTTCTTACATTCATAAAACAACCTTATTTTGTAAACCTCTAACTTGAGTGGCTTTTCAGCCTTGTATTATGTGAAAAGTAATATGTATCTGGGAGATAAAGAAACGGAATCGCCGTTTCAGCTATTATACAGACACGGATGTACCATGTCGGCCATATTGTTCATGTGTGAATGAAAGAGCTGGAATATAGCTTCGGCGGACAAAAGATATCAAGACATTCAAATAAGCTGAATTGGACAACGTTTTCATGTCAGTTTATTTCAAGTTTTTTTTCAAGTTACAGTGTAATTATTTGTAACACTTTTTGTTCGAAAGTAAGTGTCACATTTTATCTAAATTCGTCATTATTGTTTTTTTGTATCGCTATTTTTGTCTCCGCCACATTTATTCTTATTGTTGAATTGTTATATTGTGAACGATGACATGGGAACGCCGCCATTAAGGCGGATTCCCAAAACTAAGCCCGGCACCCACAGCAGCTAGCCCATCGGCGTTGGCAGTGGATAGGTAAAAAAAAGAAAGGTCTGGATTACTAAAACAGCCTGAAAGAACAATATGAGAAGTTTATCCCAGGTAATGAACCTGTGCCGTCGCTTTTTGAGGCGATTAACACGAGGACAATCTCACCATTGGCAACGGACATAAAAAAACGAGTAAATTGATCGACATCAATAGGAAGACCATAAACGAAGCTCTAAAAAGTCTTAATGTTGGGCCCCAGGTATTGGCCGGAAGAGCTAAACCATGTGAAACATCCTGTTGTCAACTAAAGACGCAGCTAAATCTCTGTCCATCATCACAACAAAGTCCGTAAGTTTGCAGATTGAGTATATGGGTACAAATGTTAACTTGCACGGGGTACCATTGTACATCCCGGAGAACCATGTGTTTGTGAATGTCACCGATGACTCCTCTGTTAAATGTAAGGCCGGTATCGCAACCGTAGATTTTGAAATAATGATCACATTGACCAGGAAAACTTTCATGGACAATCCGAATGTTCTGACCTGACTGATCTATATTTTGGTTGGAGGCCGCCGTCCTCTCTGTTGTTCCTGTGGTGCCGCAGGACATCTTTCGAAATCTTGCCAAAGAAAGAGGCCAGCACCACCATCTCAGTTATCTATCAGCGACAAAAGATTTCAAGAGCATCAGTGAATGCATCAAAGTGGTGAAGAGGGGATCGACGGCTGCATTCCCGTCTAACACACAGATCTATAACTCTGCTAAACACAGTTAAAGATTTTGGTCAAGATCCTGACGGAGAGTTTGTGGTCAGCTACGGAGGTTCTGTTGGGACCCGAGCAGACTTGTCCTGTGAAGGATAGAACAATTCAGAACAGCCTGCATCTAAACCGCACGATCCTAGAGGGTGTAAAGGATGATGATCATACCGCGATAATCAATTTGGAACAGCTCAAGGCACTTGATAGGCTAGACCATCGATACCTAGCTGCTATCCTGCAGGGCAGTGGATTCAAAGCCGACATCTACAGTTGGATTAGCCTCCTGTAACCCTCTCCCGGAGAACGGTTAGTTCCTTACCCCTATTTTACGATTTGGCGTTGGAGCTAAGGGTCCGGCTATGCACTCCGGCCCTACTTGAATCGCTGTCCCCGCTGGGGCTCGAGAAATGGTTTCCGCATGCACAGACGACATATTCATTTTCGTGTCGTGTACAAAAAGTTCACGGGGCTCAATATTAACCGCAACAAGTCTTCCGGTTTGTGCTTAGGTGCCTGGAAGGGAGTCGCTCTTCGATTTGACTGACGGACCCGTTCGCATTTTTGGAGTGTGGTTCGATCAGCTGGTGAAAAATGTGTCGAATGTACAGGTAAAGACTGGAGCGGCTGTCCAGACTTGGTCCTGAAGTCGGTTGTCTGTAAAGGGAGGGGCTGGGAACACACTTGGTGAGTCATCGACATGCCTCGATGTTGGCTTTCCAATGCCAAGCGTTGACAGAGGATTAGATCTTGAAGGGGAATGTTAGGGACACCTTTCATAGCCTTACCATCTCTCCTCCTGTTTCTAGGAATGAGCGCTACCGTAAGCTGCGGCAACAATTAAGTTTTCTCAAACGATGTCGAGCAACCTTGAGGGTTTTCCGCGATCTCGTGACCTTTCACGGCCTATGGGAGTCTTGTATCGTGAAATATTGTGGTGGAGTCGCGAAGGATCATTTCTTTTGCGGCCATGATTGCGCTCTTGAGGTCTTGGTCGCCAGCGGCGAATTATCTTAGCAACCCTGAGTTTTCGCTTGCCTGGCAATTGATTCAGAACATGATATCTCTCAATGGCGTAGCCTTCAGGGGGCTGGGAAGATTTGTCCAACTGTCATCGGTGTGACCTTAGTTGAGCAGAAACGGCATCGCACGCTTTCTAACGTCGTCCTCAAATGATCCATTCTGGAGCTATGTCATCGAGTTGACGGCTCGTATCAATACCGACATTCTCGTGCTCATTGATCTCGCAAACGCGTGCGATAATATGTTGCACCCGTATTCTGGGGTGAAACGGATGGTGCTAGCCGTGGCAAGAATGTTGATTTGGACGACGCGAACAGAAGGAATATTGCGATACGAATGCTAATCTCTCTTTTTTTTTACTCCTGTGGCAGTGGAGATTTCAGGGGTTATTGGCCCTCGTTCGATGGCGTTCCTTCGGAGTATTGGCGCGATTGCGTCTCGATTAAGGAACGAGCCTCGCGAAACGGAGTGGCTCTTGCAGCGTGTCTCACTGGCGATGGTTCGAGGTAATGCTTTCTCCATCATTGCGGATGGCAGAGGATAGAAATAATTGTTTATAGTTACGTTGTTCTGGAATTGTCATCATTGGTCGACTGAACTTGCTTTGTTTCAATGACTTTTGTTTTGTTATTATTAGTTACTTTGTTCGATAAATACGTAAATTTCTTGGAATTTCGCAAGGACACGTCGTCTCTCCTTGAATTCGAAACGCCATAAATTATAGTAACATTTATTTAACAAGCTGAATGCACGTGAAAGCAGATTAACCAATGAATAACAAACAACACGAAAATAAAAAGAAATTATGTTTTATTTACGTTTTTATAGTTTTATGCTATGCTTGTCGAAATACTGTTTTTATATTCCCAAATACAGCTTTTCTTTTTCTTCTCTTATATTGCCCTCTTCTTTTAAGTTTTATTATTATTTGAATAATGCGTTAATGACAGACCTCATCCATGCCATACCATCAGACTGCTTGGATCGTGTATGGAAAGTTCAGTTTGAAATTATCTTAATTTCGTCTTTTCATTAGATCAAGGCAGCTGTCAGAATCCGAGAGTCTACACAGTAATGCAAAAACTGCCAATTATTAGAATGGAAGCTATTAAGCGCACGCACAAATGGTCTCTCTCTAGTGATTAATTAGGACAGTTTCATTTTGGAAGTGCTGATATTAAAATCTGGAGCTCGTGTTGCTTCTCGACCATCCCAAGATCCAAGGAAATCAAAATTTAACAATATTATTATTTATATAATTTTTTTTTTACAATGCTTTCCTGAAACATTTAATTTTTTTGTTTTCTACAGGATTGTCTATTTTGGCCAAGAATTATCTCTGTATGCCCTGATCTCGGCTTTTAAATTCCTTTCTGAAAACATCCGTCTCCGTCTGCATAACTAGACGCGGTAAAAAGGAGCGAACAGGAAGTCCGTTGCCGAAACGGACGTCATCACAAACGCAACACAGATTGCTTGTGGCGTCGACAAAAGGAGGCTACTAAAAATGTCACCTCATAAAATTCAGGCAAATAAGAACACGTTCTCTCGTTTTAGTTTGCATGTGGACACGATGAAACACGAACAAATACTCGCGAGTCGACAAGTAATTATTAATCTTTTGTTATGGCTTCAAAGAGCGAGAAAATGTCGGGACAAGTTGTTATATTCTACGTGAATAACGGCACATAAAAATGCACTGACATTCGAAAATAAATATTTTTATTTTTTCATTGGTTCTGTTGGACGAGAAGAACATTGTTAAAGTATATTATTTTTTCTAGCGGATTTGCAAACAATTTCCAAACCCGGATATTACTCTTGTGTTGATATATAGCAAATCCTCTTAAAGAACTTTTTAACATATTCCTCTTAACATATATATATATATATATATATATATATATATATATATATATATATATATATATATATATATAGTTGTATATTTAGGCAGCAATCCTTCGTTTACGCATGTTTCATTAAAAACGAGAGACAAGGTACTACGCTTAAGTTTTTTATTTAATTTTTCTTGTGTTTGAACAAGAGCTTTCTTTTCTGGACAAAGTGTATGTAATAACTGTCCAAATGTTTTATAGTTCCGAGCGCTTTCGGCTATACCTTTAGCCATTATCAAGGATGATTCAATTTTTCATGTTAATTGAGTGTGTGCATTATGCGTATGTTTTAGTGTGTTGTGTAGATGTTTTTTCCAATATATATATATATATATATATATATATATATATATATATATATATATATATATATTAAGACATCTTTACGTTAACATTCTTTTTATAGATACAAGTATTTAAGTAAATGCTCTGTTTATAATAAACAGTATTAAACAACATTTACCAGCCTGAATGCCCGAGAAATTTTCATAGAAAAAACAAATGTCTTAAAATAATTGTCGGACTTTGTCCATTTCATAATGTGTGACGTGATTTGTTTACATTTGATACGCCATGAGCAGATATGAATGTACGTGAAAGATTCATGGAAGATTGAAGTTTATAAGCAGTAAATTCGACCTTGTGGCCGAATCGGTTAAAAGGCATGTCTGGCTATAGGACGGTTCCGTATAGGATACAGATTCGAATCCTGTCGGTAGGCGAATATTTTCTATGAAAATTTCTCGGACATTCAGGCCGGTAAATGTTGTTTAATACTGTTTATTATAAAACAGAGCATTTACTTAAATATTTGTATCTATAAAAAGAATGTTAAACATAAAATGTCTTAAAATAATTGTCGGACTTTGTCCATTTCATAATATATATATATGAGGTGCTACCCAAAACTCCCAGCATGTTCATAATAATGAATGCTACATTTGCGGCAAATTACCGTCTAGATCAACGAAATTATTATTAAAGTAAATGTCTCTTGGCGAAAGATAGATATTCTTTAATTAGACTTTTAAGGGTCTAGGTTATTAGACCTTAATTTTCCTTTTGACATAAAAAACGGGCATGTCTTCTACAAACACGGTGATTTGTATCCGCTAAAATATCCATCTGTTCTGAATTCTTGCTCCCCTTCAATGTTCAAAAATTTACATTCAACGTCAATCGCCATCTTCTGTCTTCCTGAATTGCTGTTCTTTATTTTCCTTTCTCTTCACTAAAGTCTTTTCATCATCTTCCACTCCTAGCAACCATCTGTGTTGCATTTTCGCCTGCCTTGGAGTGAAAGGTTTAAAATAAATAACTATAAACGCATACGCATGTAAGTCTATAGTCTAATTGTGAATAAGGCTGTTATTTTGTTCCACAAAAATCTTTTCTATTTCGACATAATGTGTTTGTTTTTTTTGTTTCAGCCATCTTTATCCAGTCCGTCTCAATGAATCTCAAATATCAAACATAAAATGGAATTTTCCGAATATAGATGACACATGAACGTTTATAATTGCGCAGGAACTATTCACTTTCATATCAGTGTTTCGTCTCATCAATCAGCCACTAGAACTCATACTTCCAATTCAGCCTGCCTGCTTCAGTTCTCTCCGTTTCAGGTTCACTGCCTAAATACATACAACGCGACATAACTATTAGTCTATTTGACCTTTCAGCTTTGAAAACCATCTCCAGCCCCAGCTGCTTTCACTAAATTTGCTGCTACCCTGCGCCTGATTTATCCTATTTTCCAGACCGGTTGCTGGCTCCAAGACAACTTCCTGACATTTCCCAAACCGAAGTTGTCTCCAGCGCCAAAAGGACAATACAAATAGTTCCCTTGCTCTTCCGGTCTCCACTAAATTTCACAATGTATGTCTCTCTGTACAGGAGATTTTCCACTAAATTCTATCTAAATCTAATTCTAGTAACGATCTATTGAATTCATTTTCTAATAATCGATCTTACATCTATATATAGTAAATATATAAAACAATTCGATGTCGTAATAAAATAAGCAAATTTCATCCCCTTTCGCTTGTAACTATCCATTTCAAGGAATATAATGTTATCGGTACTAAAGCTGAACTAGTTAAATGACGTTTCATAAGCTTCTATTATTGTTACTATTAGGTCATCCCATAAGTTCTGTCCGAATTTTGAATTTTGAAACAAGTGACCAAATGTTACATTTAATTACAGATTCAATCAACAATGTATTTTCCCTGATTATCTATGACTTCCTTCCATCTATTAACAAGGTTACTAATTCCATTACTGTAAAATTCTTTTGGCTCACAAATGTCAGTTTTAACCTCTTCCTGTGTTACAAAAGCTGTTTCTTCCAAATGATTCTGTAAGCTACGAAACAAATGGTAGTCTGAATGAGCAAGGTCGGGAGAATAAGGTGGATGAGGAATTTTCTCCCAACCGATCTTTTGTGACGTGATTCTTGCTGTGTGTGGTCGCGCATTGCCTGATGAAACATCACCCGTTTTCGATTCACTAGAGCAGGTCTTTTTTTCCTCAAAGTTTGGTTCAAACGCTCTAATACCTGACAGTATATTTTAGCATTAATTGTTGCATTAGGTGGTAAGAATTCAAAGTGGATTATTCCTTGGCAATCCTACCAGATTGAAAGAAGAACCATTTGCCCATGAAGTTCTCTTCTCGGCTGTGGCTGGGGTCCTTCCCCTTTACCAAGCCACTGTCTACGACGCTTAACATTTCGATAAAAGATCCATTTTTCGTCGCCAGTCACAAGTCTATCCAAAAAAGGTGAAACAAGTTGGCGAGAATGGAGAGAAGAGCAGATGTCAACTCGAGATTTGAGGTTGTTTTCAGACAATTCATCAGGCACCCATTTTCCAAGTTTAGGAACTTTTCCAAGTTGTTGAGGATGACGATGAACAGTTGTTTGAACTGAGAACC
Organism: Acanthosepion esculentum; assembly: GCA_964036315.1. NCBI lineage: Eukaryota > Metazoa > Mollusca > Cephalopoda > Sepiida > Sepiidae > Acanthosepion > Acanthosepion esculentum. Next base: position 144,601,484 of record OZ038477.1, on the reverse strand, counting down.
ACTGCCAATTCCTCAACTGATAAAACAGGATTTTCTTCAAGGGCTGCTCCAAGAAGCTTTTCATCAAACTCAACTGGACGTCCGGTTCAATCTTCATCTTCAAGGGTGAAATCTCCACCTCTGAATTTTGCAAACCATCTTCTGCAAGTTCTTTCATTCACACATTCCTCTCCATAAACTGAGTTAATGTTTTTAGCTGCTTCGGCTGCTGAGTTTCCTTTCTTGAACACATAAGGCATTATGTGCCTCAAATGATTCTTGGGTACTTCTATGTTAGCAGTGTTTTAATTTTATTGTTCTCTGAAATAAAATTTGATCAGTTTAAATGCATCTAAACATAAAAATAATGTTCAGCTCCATTAGACATTATAAAATATTCTTTAAATTTCGTTCATTTTAACAAAAAGTTAAAATTCGGACAGAACTTATGGGATGACCTAATATATTACATTCGGAAAGCATTTATTTTGACATGTTTCGCTGAACAAACAGCGCCATTAGAAAAAATGTATTTTATTTCAACCAAATCTACATATCCGCTAGACAGAATGTGATTTACGTTAATCATATGAACACTGCACTTTGTTTTACATTAACTTTACCCTTTTTTAAAATGACATTTTACTAATTTCAACTCAGTTAATATTTGTTCGTTTTAAGATTTTTTGAACTCCAGTTGAGTAAGAGCTAAGTGATAAACTCAAGAGACTCGCGCATATAATAACTGTAGGGGATTCCTAAATCATGGCACTTTCAATACATTTTCTTTTGATTAAATCATATTCTTTAATAAAACCTTATTTTCTCGTTCCAAATTATTATCCTGAAGATTTCGGTAGCATACTCATGCATTGAGTCTGCTGTTTAAATTTAAGTCCGTTTTATGTTCGTATATTTTTCCCTGAATTCCGGGATATTTTCCCCGATGTATTTCCATAGACAGGGAAATTATTTCTATCCTAGTTTGTAAACTCCTGCTTCTCATGTGAAGTTAGTTTGTCGTTTTCTTTGATTAAATTTTAAATTGTTTTAGAAGTTTGATATTGAAATTAGTTAAATTTCTCTCTTGTTTATTAATTAGGAAGTCTTTTGGTAATATAATGTGTCTAGTTTTTTGTTTATACATAAGTTTCCTCTTTTCTTTATTGGTTTTGTTGATTTTGTATACTTTTCATTTAACATGATATCTGAAATTATTGGGATAGTGGAGATTTATTTCCAAATGTTTACTGCATAAATATCTCCATGTAAACAGACATTTCCCATATCAATTTCGGACTAAGCTTAGATGAGACTGGCACATAGTAAAGATATATGTCAATAAACACCAAAATACAGTAATGATTTAGACCAACACTTTACCAGCATTGACTAATCTTTGCAGTATACACACATATATCAGTCTTCGTTATTTTATAAAATTCAAACAAGCTAGCTACTCCTATGACTAAACAATTGGGGTTTAATGCCGTGTCCCTTCAGGACGTAGGTGTTCATGGCTGGCAGCCAATTTCGTTTTAATATCTGTGAATGATAGTGGAGTGATTTTCCGTTGTAAACTCCATGGTTTGGGATTCTGAGTTTTTCTCTTAGAGTGGTTACCATCCAAGGCTACAGAGCCCAGTCTACTCTGCTATTTATCACTTGTGGAGATGAAAATTGATTCATGCCTTTTTCAATGGGATTTCTGCGGAATTGAATTCAAGAGACTAGCGCTGAATTTGAACTCAGCACTCTGGTTCCACCGTCGGTGCATATATCCACTGCAGTACATACACCCAAAGCTTTTAGAAAACTAAGAAACGAAAATGTTTAAAAAGCAGTTTTTTATTAATTTAAATATAAAATATTATTTTGTGTGGCCACCGCAATTCTTGATTACCGCTTCAATGCGACAAAGTAGACTGGTTACAAGACTCTAATAATATTCGGCTGATATCCCAGTGGCCCTTGTCTTCGACAGCATCCACAAGAAAATTGGTAATGTCTGGCTATTTTCTTAAACTTTATTATTAATAAAATCCAATAAATTCTCTATGGCGATGAGGTGAGGCCTGTTGCCAGGCCATTCCAACGTGGTGACCTTGACCTTCCACAGATATTCTTGCATATTTTTGCTTTTGAGAATAGTGCAACACAATGTAGCTATTTTACATGCACCAGAAACTAGTTAAGACTGCAACAATTTCTAAAAAAAGAGGGTGGATCATTTAGTTATTCATGCGACAGAGTTTATTATTTAAGGGTTATTTTAGTGGATGCTCTTATATATTTGTGAATAACCACTGACTTGGTCTTTTCTTATTTAGTTTTAGGCCCTTCGCCGGCCACTTTGTTTATTAAAGTGTTCGTTAATGTATATGTGGTAGACATAGTGAACCAGAACCAGAACCAGAGTCGATTTGTAGAAATGGTGAACAGGACTTGCCTTATTCTTGACGAAAAAGAGTTCGTCTTTCTGGCATGTATGACTTCGATTTGAAAGGAGGTGAGAACGTTGCTCCGTCAAAAGAGATTTTTCGTCTTTGTTGTTCCACAAGAAATTGGTTTATTAGCATTTGTGTAGAATATTAGCGAGATTGGACGGAACCGAGGAGAAATATCCTGGTGTGTTAGTGGTCCATTCTGAGGTCCCCGTATGTCTATCATCCGGGCGAGTGATTAGGTTATTCCTCATTATAAGTAGACCATCGAGAGATGAGAGAGGTCTTCTGTCGGAGAACATCGTACTGTACGTACAGTTATGACAGGAGGAACGAACGGCGAAGCGGGTACAGAGAAGAGAACAGCGATAAATACCAAGAAACCGGTGTAGAGGGAAGAAACGCCCAATCTGAAAATACGTCTGAAAATAGAGTTGCTAACTTTTCACAACAGTATATTCTGGCCTTGTTGTTCTTATAACAGTATTTACTGTCCCCTCCACGAGGGATAGATGTGGCACAGGGCCGAGTTTACCGTGGATATTCCCGAGCCTGTAGGTTCGGCCAAAAAATGCCCGTAGAACCCGTATAAACGGGATCGGGTTGGTCAACCTCCCCGAACGAGGCTTTGCCCTTCGGCGGAGCCTCGTCCGGGTTCCTCTCTGCCAAGAGACAGAGAGTTCGACCGTCTAGACGAGTCGTCCAAAACCGACTGACTCTAACAATTTCAAGGACAAAATAAATTAAAATATCATGGACAAAATCTTGAAACGTGAACGCTTGGACATATCTCCCAAATTCTTCAATTACTTGGATATCGCAACTTTTTTTCATTCCTACGACAAACTATAGATGATAATGTCTATAATGTAATAGACAATTTTGATATTTGCATTTCTTCGTATGTCTAAGATTATATTGTCGAGTATATTACTTTCGAATCTGCCGTAAATCGCCTCAGTGAATGAAACCAAGGAATGAAGTATTCGCTTGACATATTCTAGCCACTCGTGGACAAAGAGACAAAGTGGATATTGGTGAATATGTCCAAAGGTTACAACTAATAACGAAGGATTTCAGTTTCCAGTCGGTTAATACCGCTTATCACCGGGATGACTGCGTTAGGGACGCGTTCATAAACGGTTGGCGCTTTAACTCCATTCGACAGCGCCTTTTAGAAAACAGAACCCTTGACTTACACACTGCGGTTAATCAAGCCATGATACTCTATTTAGCCCAGAAAAAAACTCGCAATCTTATAGAAAGAACAGAAGAAAAAGAAAAACGAAAAAAAAAGATAAGGGAAAGAAAAAGAAAGAACGATATGATAAGAATGATAGAAAGACAAGAAAAGAAAGGAAGAAAGAAAGACGAATGTTATAGAGAGAAAGAAAAGGATATAGGTATAAAAAGGGAAGAAAGATATAACAAGAAAGAAGAAAGAAGGATACAGGGAGAAGGAAAGAAAAAAGAAATAAAAGCTAAGAAATATATAGGGAGAAGGAAGAACAAAGGTTATAGGAAGAAAGACAAAATAAATATGTTAGGAGAAAAGGAGAAGAAGTAGATAGGAAGAAAGAGGAAAGAACGATGTAGGGAAAAAGAATTAAAAAGTATAGGGGGAGAGAAGGAAAAAATAGGGACACAGAAAGAAGAAAGATATGGAGAAAAAGAAGAAAGAAAGGTGTTAGAAAATAGAAGAAAGAAAGATGTAGAGAGAAGGAAGAAAGTCATAGAGACAAAGAGGGAAGAAAGATGGTGGAAGAAATAGGTTATGAAAGGTATAGAGAGTAAGAAGAAAGAAAGATATAGAGAGAAAGAAGAAAGAAAAATAGTTAAAGGGGGGAAGAAGAAAGAGTGATTTATGAAGAAAAAAGAAAAATTGAAGAAGAAAGAAAAGAATGAAGCAAAAAATGAAATAAAAATTATTTGGCAAATATAGAAGAAATTGAGTTTATATAAGGAAAAATAATATGGAGAATAAAAATATAAGAGAATGCGAACCCCAAGAACAATGAACGGAATAAAAATAAAAAAAGTTGAAGGCAGATAAATGTTAGAGATAAAAGCCCGAAAAATAAGCGAATGAAATAAAAAAAAGAATGTAAAAAAAGAAATGAATGATGGACACAGCATAAAAAAAGTCGGAGCAATAAAAGAAAAAAAAAAGAATAAAAAATAAGAGATTAATGAAGAAGGAGAATAAAAGTAAAAGAAAGAATATAGGGAGAATAAAAGAACAAGAATAAACGAATGATGAAGACAGGTGAAAGAGAGAAAAAGTAATGAGACGCCAGAGAATAAAAGAATTAAAATATAAAAGAACAAGAATGAAGGAATGATGGAAACAGGTGAAAAAGAAAACAAAATAATGAAACGACAGAGAATAAAAGAATTAAAATATAAAAGAACAAGAATGAACGAATGATGGAGACATGTGAAAGAGAGAAAAAGGTAATAAAACGCCAGAGAATACAAGAATTAAAATATAAAAGAACAAGAATGAACGAATGATGGCGATAGGTGAGGAGAGAAAAAAGAAATGAAACGCCAGAGAATACAAGAATTAAAATATAAAAGAACAAGAATGAACGAATGATGACGACCGGTGACGAGAGAAGAAGAAATGAAACGCCAAAGAATTAAAGAATAAAAGAATGAAGAAAAAAACGAATAATAAAAAGTAGAAGAGATACATAAACAATTGAAGGAAAGAAACGTTGAAAGAATGTAATTATCAGGAAGAACATTTAAAAAAGATTGAGTGTTAAGAAAAATGGCGAATAAAATTAAGTAATAAAAGAATGAGCAACAAATCACTGTTTTAATTCTTTCCTACTTTCTTTAATATGTTTTATTTCTTTTTTTAAAATTTATTTTAATTTATAACTGACTGATGGAAACCATTTGCTCCAAACGAATTCTATTGTCAAACGAGCTCCTTTTTATTAGAAAAATGTCACCACCATTTTTTTTTCTTTTACTATTTCCATTGGTGGAATATTTATTCCTTACTTTATTTTTATTTTTAATCTTAAAAATTTCAGATTCCCTAATGGAATTTTATCCCTTGACCCTCTGCAAAAAAGAATCTCACGTTTTTGAAATTTTAACGAGTTCTTTTGAAATTTAGCTTTTAAGTCTCAATACTTAAAATAATTTTCATCCTCATTTTCAATTGAAAGAAGCAAATAAAAAAATGCTTCCTTTCCTTCGCCATTATTCTGGTGGAAAGAGTGGAATTAAAAGTGTTATCAATCGGCTTCAGTCGAATTAAAATTCGTCAGAATTATACTCGCTCTCCAAGGAGGGTCACTGTTTTTTCTCACTCATCTCTAGCAAAGTTGTAATCTTCTAGGGCACTAAGGGCAAATAGAATCAGCAAACCTAGTTCAAGTTCCCGTCTAGGTAGTTACATCCATTTTCACACTACTAACCTTGGGAAAAATAGGAATCTTCTGCGTCTCTCAGTTACGGTTGACTAAACATTTTTACGCCTGCTTAGCAACTAGCCCGAGAAAAGCAATACTCTGAATTCAAAATCACTTTATTATCTTTCCCAAGAATTTTTATTTAATCGTGACATCCAGATCAAGGGGATAATTCCACTGAGAGGCAAGGGATTACTTAGTGAAAGAGAACGTGAAGACTTTAGAAGAAGGAACCAGAAATAGGAAACAAAGGTTAAACCTTTACTCCTGTTCAAAAGATAGGTAAAGGAGTGTGAACCGGGTGATAAGTGGATATCAGAGCAATTCCCAGATAATAAACGAAAGTAATCTGTGGGAGGAGGAAACACGGTGAAGTAATGGATAGCAGGTCGGATTGAGGAATCGGAGAGCCGAGTTCGAATTCCAGTCGTATCCATTACATTCACTTAAATGCTAATACTCTTGGGAAACGCATGACTCATTTTCTCCACTCCCCCCATGGGTAAATGGTGAATAGCAGGAGAGACCGGGTTCTATAGCCTTGGGATCCAACTGGTCGTCCGCAGAACGCTACTGAGGGAAAAACATTTGCCTCGTTAGTCGTGTATCGAAAGATACATGATGACCTAAGCGTGTATCACGCATGGCACATAAATGACTGACTGACCCTGGGGAAAGGTGTCCTCCTCTTCTTCTCCCCACATGAATGGGTAAATATCAGGACAGATCGATTCCTATTGCCTTGGATGGCAACTGGTCTAGCGCAGAAAGTAATGGCCACTGGCTGATGGAAAACATCGGGGTCGTCAGTCATGTATCGAAAGATACATGATCACCTAAGCGTGTATCACGCATGGCACATAACTGATTGAATCTGTGGGAAGCCCATCTACGTCTCAAAGACACATACCTCTCTTCCTTTAGTTTCACAAGGAACCAAAATAGAAAAGAGCTATTCTTTGTGAAAAATAGTAATCAGAATTATTTGGCTAATGCAGTGTCAGTGCTCTCTAATTTGGAACCGCCATCAAGTGTGTCCAATACTTACATACCATGGGCCTAAGTGAGAAGATAGATTTGGGGATCCTTAAAACTGAGATAGAAGGCAAGAAAGACGCTAGAGAAAGTAAATCTTTTCGAAGTAAGCATCTGAAAAAACGAAAAATAGCTCACAAAACCGTCCAGGGAAAATAATCACACTAACGACAGACAAGAATAATGCAGCAGTTGTGATGGAGGAATTGGAGTACTCTGATCCGTGCTTCATTGGACAATGAACCTAAAGAGTGACATAACAAAACATACCATCTGAACACCGATGAAGAGAGTGCACAGCTGAATTAGTCCAGTAATAAGACCAGAACGGCGCGGTTTTCGTGAAAGACACTGGAACAAGGAATGCAATTTATGCTCAGAATAATATGAGAAAGATCAATACAAATGCAAAACAATGTGTACATGTATCTATCTATATATCTGAGATAAGGTATTATGTATACTATTTACATTATTCGGACTATTGTCCTCATCATTGTCGCCATATTTATTACAGCATTTCGACCTTTCATCATCTGTCTGTATTTCTGAGATAAGGATTTATGTACATATTTACATTCTTCGGACTATTGTCCTCATCTTTGTAACCATATTTATCACAACGTTTCAACCTTTCATTATCTGTCTATATTTCTGAGATGTGGTATAATGTACACTATTTACATTCTTCGGACTATTGTCCTCATCTTTGTAACCATATTTATCACAACGTTTCAACCTTTCATTATCTGTCTATATTTCTGAGATGTGGTATAATGTACACTATTTACATTATTCAGACTATTGTCCTCATCTTTGTTACCATATTTATTACAACGTTTCGACCTTTCAGTATCTGTCTATATTTTTGAGATGAGGTATTATGTACACGATTTACATTATTCTGAGTATTGTCCTCATCTTTGTCGCCATATTTCTTACAACGTTTCGGCTGTTGTAGGCTCCGGCCTTCTTCAGGTGATTGGAATGTCGAACTGAACCCTTTACTTCGCTGACTGGGACAGACTGTTCTAGTTGTACGTGCTATGTCTAATGGATGTCAGTTATCAGCTATGTCCTGTTAATTCCCCTCTCCAAGTTCTCCATTACCTTAACCAGGTATTGAACTCACACTCGTTGTGTCCTGTCATTGGATCTAACTAACGCCTTTAGTTAACGCATGGCACAGTGGATAAAGGCGTTAGTTAGATCCAGTGACAGAACCCAAAGAGTGTGAGTTCAATACCCGGTTAAGGCAGTGGAGAACTTTAAGCGGGGAATTAACAAGAAATAACTGATATCCATTAGACATGGCACATGGAACTAGAACAGTCTATCACAGCGAGCGAAGTAAAGGATTCAGTTCGACATTCCAACCACCTGAAGAATGCCGGAGCGTACAATGGCCGAAACGTTGTAAGAAATATGGCGACAAAGATGAGGATAATAGTCCGAATAATGTAAATAATATAAGAAATTGAAAGATAGGATAACCTACAATATAAATCCGAAAGCACATATGATTAGGGGAATATATCTTTTTTCGGGAAACTCAGGTAATTATTATCCACTGTGCCATGTGTCCTTGAGGAGTGAATGTTCAGTACCCAGTTAAGGCAGTGGATAACTTGGAGAGGGGCATTAACAAGAGATAACTGACATCCATTAGACATGGCACGTGGAACTATAACAGTCTACCCCAGTGAGCGAAGTAAAGGGTTCAATTCGGCATTCCAACCACCTGAAGTAATCCGGAGCCTACAACGGCTGAAACGTTGTAATAAATATGGCGATAAAGATGAGTACAATAGTCCGAATAATGTAAATCGTGTACATAATACCTAAGAGAGAAATAGAGACAGATACTGAAGGGCCAAAACGTTGTAATAAATATGGCGACAATGATGAGGACAATAGTCCGAATAATGTAAATAGTGTACATAATACCTCATCTCAGAAATATAGACAGATACTGAAAGGCCGAAACGTTCTGATAAACAGGACGATAAAGATGAGGACAATAGTCCAAATAATGTAAATAGTGTACATAATACCTCATCTCAGAAATATAGATAGACACTGAAAGGGCGAAACGTTGTAATAAATATGGCGACAAAGATGAGCACAATAGTCCGAATAATGTAAATAATGTAATTAATACCTCATCTCAGAAATAAAGACAGATACTGAAAGGCCGAAACGTTGTAATAAATATGGCGACAAAGATGAGGACAATAGTTCGAATAATGTAAATAGTGTACATAATACCTCATCTCAGAAATATAACGGATACTGAAAGGCCGAAACGTTGTAATAAATATGGCGACAAAGATGAGGACAATAGTCCGAATAATGTAAATAGTGTACATAATACCTCATCTCAGAAATATAGACAGATACTGAAAGGCCGAAACGTTGTAATAAATATGGCGACAAAGATTAGGACAATAGTCCGAATAATGTAAATAGTGATGGGTACCTGGTTTATAGATTATGCAAAAAAGTTTGATAAATTGCGGCATAATGAAATTTTAGAACTGTTAGGTAAGCTTCATTTATTTGAGAAGCGTATTATAATAATCCAGAACTTTTCTAGACAGAAAATGTATTCAGTAAATGCAGAAAAGCAGAAAGCAGTGTAAGACAAGGATGTGTCTTCTTACCAGACTTATTCAACTTTTACATTGAAGCAATCCAGTGAGAATCAGAAGTCCTACCGGGAATCATAATTGGCGGTCAGAATCTTAAAATTAGATGGCCAAATGACACAGGGTTGATAGCAAACACAAAAATCTCCATGAACTCCTGAAATTTAATGAAAGAAAGCATGAAGAAAGGATTAACTATCATCAAATATCTCGGAGGTCTTTTAACAACGGACGGAACATGTGATACCAATATCTCTAGGATAGCAAAAGATGCCTTCCTAAAGCTAAGCAAAGTATAAAGAAACATGAAAATCTCGTTAGAAAGACTTCTGAAATGTTAGATAATATAGGTCCTCCTGTATGGCAGCGCATGCTGAAAATTGTTAACACAGATTAAAAAGAGTCTTTAAGCAACAAGAAATGGTTCTACAGAAGGATGCTTAGGATACCATGGCTTGAAAATGTGAGCAACGTCGAAGTTTTAGAGAAAACAGAAACAAAAACGACACATACTTAGCATCAGAAATTTAAAATTTCTAAGGGTACATAACAAGGAAAGAGGGCTTGGAAACGTTAACACTCACAGGACATGTTAAAGGCAAGAAGGACATAAAAAAGCAGCATCTAATCTAATAAATGAGCTAGGTTAAAAGGGATTGGAAGAGAGAGAGAGAGCAAAAAGAGAAAGGAAATTGTGGTGAGCCATGTACGCCCATGTCCTAAAGGGACACGGCACATACAAAAATGAAAAGCATCTGTTATCTGAACAATAAAAATTGTCTCAAAAATATTGATTTTATGTAGAGATTCGACTTGAACTTGCCCACAAGAAGACGTTTATTCTTTAACTAAGAATTAGTGGAAGAAATTGAACATTATTTTATGCGGAACATACGAAGAAAGGAAAATTAAAAACGGGGAAAGAAATTCTCAAGCAATCTCCATCGGACAGTCTGTCTAATGAGCCACAAAACCAAATTAATGATGCGATGAATAGATTGCGAAACACAATTAGACCAGAAATAGGCGTCCTGGGAAAGACGATAAACTACATCCGATAGCAAGGCTTTTGATCAGGATGTTTTGAGAAGCGTGACAGCAACTTTTAATTGCTGGTGTTCCCAGGTCCACTCTGACCAGGGGTGGGAGCACCTGTTAGGGTCCCAGCTATGGGCAAATAGTCAAACTGAAATCAAAACGAGTAAAAATAGGTTTTAATACCAGCAATACATTTTTGTAAAAAATTATTACCAGTAATACTTTTTGGGAAAAAAATATTGCCAGTAATACATTTTTTTTAAAATATATTACCATCAATAAAAATCTTGTCGGCATTAAATAACCCGCTGAGGTTGATATGCCGTAAACAAAATAAATCAAACCAATCTAAACCAAAGAATACATATTCTATTTATATGAATCTATCCTAAAAATGTTGTCGGCATTAAATAACCCATTGAGGTTGATATACCGTAAAAGTAAATAAACCAAACCAATCTAAACCAAAGAATACATATTCTATTTATGCCTTAAAACAAAATAAACCAAAGCAAAGCAAACCAAACCGGAAATAGGACAATAATAGTTCGGCTGTGTCAAGGACATTGGAACAAGAAATGTGATATAGAATAGATAGAGCAATGCAATTACAGAAGGATGTTTTATAGATTACATAAAAGCATTTGACAAGGTACTGTACAAGGATCTGTTTAAACTGCTGGGAAAACTTGATCTCTACTTGGCTGTTTTAATAATCCAGGACTTATAGTGGGAGTAGCCCGCCGGCAGAGGCATAGAAAATGAATTGAGTAGCGATAGAAAATTAGAAGAATGCGTGAGACGAGGTTGTGTTTCACGCCAGATTTATTCCACCATTACAGCGACGCTATCCTAAAAGACTCTACCAGGATTTAGAGGTGGGCGTAATGTTAACAATAAAAAATACGCAGATAACACAGTGTTGATGACTGACTCGAAATGGAAATTACAGGACGTCCTAGACAACGTGGTAGAAGAAGTCTTGAAAAAAGTACTAATCATCAAATTCAAGCAGACAGTATGGTCACCATGAAGAGAAAAAGCGAAAGATGACAGTTACAAATTAAATATCAAGTGGGCGCAGAAGTTCAAATAACTCGGAAGTGTCGTAACAGAGGAGGAAATTGCGACACCGAGATTAAAACATTCATTGGACTAGCGAAAGCAGGAGTGCAGAACTAATTTCAACTTCACCCACCACGATGCGAATGAGTCCGAACTTTTATTGTCGATAACTCCAAAACGGTAGATTTTATCAAAATTTATTTGTTATTTTCGAATTAAGCATGTGAATTTACATCTAAATAGAACTATTCTGAATTTTTTTTTATTAAAAACTGAGCGCGACATTTGAAATGCAAATTACCATTTGAGGTGCCGTGTTAAAATTAATTGTCACCACGAAAGGAACGTTTTAAAGGTTAAAAACGTTGCTGTGAAACGGGAACTTTTTATTACGAAGAAAAAAAAAGAAAGAAAAAAAGAGTGCTGGATTGCTATGTAGTATTCATCCTCTTATACGACAGTGACTGTGACTCTACAGTAGCATATTGAGAATTCCATGGACAGATCGAGTAAGCAACAGGGAAGTCTTAAAGAAAATGGAAATAGAAATAACGCTTGTACTCAGAATCAGGGAAAGACAGCTGACATTCCTTGGATACAAAATAAGGAAGGAAAGCTTTGAAAATTTGAAGGCCATATTGAGGGCAAGTGAAATAGGAAAAAGCAGCAAGTCACTGCATGAATGGCAGGGTGGAGCCTTATCAAAGAAAGAAAAACTGTTACGGGCACACTGTTAAATACACATATATATATTTGTCATCTACAGACAGGATGTTTCGCAGCTCAACTGTGTGGCTAGCTAGGATCGAAACCCGACTGAATTTACGTCAGTCCAAATCTCTTTCACTAAGCCGTCAGCGTACGGTACGGGGCGAAGGTGAATTTTAGCGTGTTTATTTTTAGATTCAGATAAACACACAGTGACTGAGAGTGACTCAATTCTGTCGAAGAGACGTGCAGTATTAGCTTAAATAGTCACTGTTTACAAATTCATATATATATTAAATAGTCACTGTTTACAAATTCATATATATATATATATATATATATATATATATATATATATATATATATATATATATATATATATATATATATTATGAAATGGAAAAAGTCCGATAATCATTTTAAGACATTTTTATGTTTATACGTTCTTTTTATAGATACAAATATTAAAGTAAATCACTGTTTATAATAAACAGTATTAACGACATTTACCGTCCTGGATGTTTGAGAAATTTTCATAGAAATATGCGTCCTCCGACCGGATTCGAACCTGTTTCCTATACGGAACCGTCATATAGGCTGACGTGTTTTACCGATTTCGCCACAGAGGAGTGTTTCGGTTAGCAAGGTCGATTTTATTGTTTTTAAACTACAATTCTCCATGATTTTCTCTCGTACATTCATATCTGCTTGATGCGTATCCAAATGTAAACAAATGACGTCACACATTATAACTAACAGACTCCTGGTAGATAGATAGATAGATAGATAATGAACAATCTGATATATATATATACATATATATATATAGATAGATATAGATGGATAGATAGATAAGGAAGAGACTGAGTTAGATAGATAGATAATGAACAGATTGTGATAGATGGATTGATAATGAAGAAACTGTGAGAGATAGATAGATAGATAGTTAATGAACAGTCTATGATAGATATAGATAGATAGAGAATAGACTGTGATAGATAGATAGATAGATAGATAGATAGATAGATAGATAGATAGATAGATAGATAGACATAAACAGACTGGGATAGTTAGCTATATATATATATATATATATATATATATATATATATATATATATATATATATATATATATAGAGAGAGAGAGAGAGAGAGAGAGATTCCAGGGCTCAAACTGTTACACAAAATATATAAATATTCATCTTCATCTTTTACGATGTCACATCAGGATGTTAACGATCATGAGTTCCAAGATTTTCCTGTCCTTTTTAGCCGATAACAAATTTTCTCTTTTTTTTGTTTCTACTAAAATATTTCGTCAAAACTCAGACTCTCTAGGTAGATTATGCGTGGTTTTCCATTCTCCCCCCCCTGCATTCAGTCTGTCTTGAGAATATCAAATTTTCTATGCCCACTTTCCTCATTGTATGTCCTACAATTTTCAAATGTTTATTCCTGATTTTAAGCATGTCTCCTTTTTGTGTTTACTCTCTAAAATTTCGTCGTGGTTCACAAGTTCGGCCCATGGTGTTCTCAACATACGTGTGTGGAATCAGATTTCTGTTGCTTCAAGTCTCTTTTCCATCTGTAGGAGTTCCTCGTCGTTTCCTTTCTGTCTTCTTTCAATATGTATCAGCTGCTTTCTTCCAGTCTACTTTTGAAAGGCAGATATTTACCCTACGCCTCAGACTAGCGCAAAACTACAAGTTTTAATCTCCCAGGGTTTGGAAAACAAAAAATATGCTTTTGCATAATAAATATTCAATCAACTCAGGATGACGACATGCGCATTAGGAAGAAATGTAAAAATGAAAAATTTCCCGGTTCAAATGACGCAACAATACATAGGAAAATAAACAAACATACAGGTAAAATGCATACATTCATACATTTTGGGTTGGTGCATAATTATCAGGCGTTTTTAATCAATATTTATTATGAAAAAAGAAACAAAACAATTCAACAATAACATTTTTAAATGATTATTCCGGAGCGTATGATTATCGAAACGCATTTTTATAACCTGAAAATGAACTAATATTTTTATTAAAAAAAGTAAACAACACAACAATTTTTATTAACAAATAACTCGTCTACAAAAGACCTGATAATTATGTACCAACCCAATATATATATATATATATATATATATATATATATATATATATATATATATATATATATATATATATATATATATAGGTACGATGAGAAAGAATAGTGTACAATACAAAGGTTCGTAAGAGCTAATTTAAATGAAGGCTCAATACAGAGTAGTGCAATATTATTTATTTTAGGATATTACATCGAAAACATGTAAAAATCGTTACATAATTGCAGTTGTGATTCAGTGCATATCAATGCATCTCGTCAGGCGATTGTGAACGATTATTTAGATTTAAAAGGAAAATAAAACCACTTTTTTTCGAAAAAGGGGGGTTTTATTGTTTGAGGGCTTTAATCGACAAAGCAAACAATGCAGTTTCTTAAGAAATAAAAGTGGGGGTTAGAGCGGTAATTTAAGAAAAAATTAATGTAATTTTGTATTGATTTCCTGCTAGTATTAGTGATATCTTGTATGGATGTACTGGTAGTTGGTTGCCATTTTGACAATTTACATCGAAGGATCTTTATTTAAGACTTGCATATTAATTTAGCAAATAATTCTATATGTTTAAATTGTTTACTAGTTTCGTAAAAAGCCACTTATTTATTAACTACAAAAAAAAGAAAAAATATGTACGAATTTCACAAATAATATATCTCGATTAGCATTTTGTTAAGTTTTTGCACTTTTATTTCTTTTATACACACGCACGCGCGCGCACACACACACACACGTACATATATATATATATATATATATATATATATATATATATATATGCCTTATATCCTATATATAATTATTATAAACCATTCAACATATCCAATCTTAAGTAATCAAATTTTACTATCATCATGAGCCTTTCTAATATTTAATAATATGTTAATATATGAATTTAACAGGTAGTTTTTAAAGAGTTACTTACCGATACATACTGTGGGTTGAAGAAATGACTTTGGAATATAGAAATGTAGAGAAATGATTAATGATAATACATTCGTAGATAATAATTTTATTTCGTATTCATTTTTGTGTTATAATTCCGTCTAATTATGGTTAAGTTAATACCCAGTTTTTTTCTAACTTAACTAAACTTCTTTTATTATTCTCCGAAAATGTTTCATCCTACCATAGGGTATTTGTTTGTTTTGTTTTGTTTCACGGTATATCAACCCCAATGAGTTATTTGATGCTGAAGAAATTTCATTGCTCGTAATATTTTGTTTTGTCAAAAATCTATTTCTTTCATTGCTGGTAATATTTTGTTTTGTCAAATATCTATTTCTGGTAATATTTTTTTTTTTCAAAAATGTGTTGCTGTATAAGTTTTTTATTTGTAATATTTATTCCTCAAAAATGTATAGCTGATAATAGTTTTTTTTTTCTTGAAAAATTGCAGGAAATAATTTTCTTTACAAAGTATTTCTGGTATTAAAACCTATTTTTACACTTTCATAGTGTTTTTCCCCCGGTTTCGGGGTTAACTATTTGCTGGGAGCCTAACAGGTGCTACCACCCCGGTTAAGAGTAGACCTGGAAACACCAGCAAATATGAGGTGGTTCCACGCTCTTCAAAACCTCCTGATCAGATACCTTGCTGCTGGATGTAGTTTATCATCATACCCAGGACGTAGGGTATTTGTAGATACATGTCGGCTAGCATATGTATGTATGTGCATGGTATCTAAGCGTATGTAAGTTTACATGACTATACGAGTAGAGATATTCTTAACGTGGACGAACGCATAGGTACACATGTATATCCAAATCTTTAAAAAAACTCCCCCAAACTTTGAGCTCTGATATATGGACGAGTTTAATGCACCAATAATTCTGAGTTATCTCCCTTTCGTCTTACTAAAGTTACTTCGTGATTGTTTTTTTTTCAAGTTTTCCTTAATTTCCGTGGATTCCCATTGAATGAAACTTTAGCCATGTGACCATTAGGATGTAGGTCAGCTCATCGGTTTTCCCTACTCTCCCACTACCCAGGATTTCTTACCTCCATAATATAATTCCTGTAACGGTGCCCTCTTCTGTCATATCTCCAATCAAGTCCCTTCCCCAACTAGCCAGTATCCCACTACAAACTGATACCGTAAAGAGTTTGAAAACTCCTGCGATTTTAAAAATTAAAAGTCGAAGGTTCTAATTGAAAAAATTCTTTTCAATTTCTATATTGTGTCAATAGGACTCGCCTGGATTCTACCAACGGATTACTACCTGTATATATATATATATATATATATATATATATATATATATATATATATATATATATATATATATGTGAAGAAATATAGTCTCAAGATGTGCTATATTTATGAGATAAAGTGCTCAATATCAGAGATAGAGCGTGTGTAAATATAAAAGTGAACATAGAAGTCAACACTTAGTGGCGACAGTCTGTCTCATGCTAGATGAAATCGTCAGTCCTGACGATTGCATCTAGCATGAAACAGACTTTCGCCTCTAAGTGTTGACTTCTATGTTCACTTTTATATTTATATATATATATATATATGAAGAAATATACTCTTAAGATATGCTGTGTTTATGGAATAAAGTGCCCAATATAAGAGATAAAGCGAGTTTAAATATAAAAGGGAACATTGAAGTCAATACTTAGAGGTGACAGGCTGTTTCATGCGAGACGCATTCGTCAGTCCACAGTGACCTGATTCATATATATATGTGTGGCGATCTATCTATCTATCTATCTATCTATCTATCTATCTATCTATCTATCTATCTATATATATATATATATATATATATATATATAACACATACATACATATATACATATATACATATATATATATATCTAACACACATACATACATATATACATATATATATATATATATATATATGTCTGTGTGTGTCCTAATGCGTATATATATATATATATATATATATATATGTATATATGTATATATGTATGTATGTGTGTTATAATGCGCATATATATATGAGCATTAGAAAACACACACACACACACACACACACACACACACACACACACACACACACACACACACACACACACACACACACATATATATATTTACGTGCATAATAATTTATATGAATAAATCCGACCCTAGTACTTACGGCTATAGCCTAAGGTCTCACGCTCCACCTTAAGCGCTTTTCTGAGGCATTAATGCAACATTGTTTTTCAGTGCTACTATTTTATAGACGCCTATTGTGAACGGCCATGTTTATTTGACATCAACTTCCATTTTTATGTCAAATCCGCTTCAAGCGCTGAACGCAGACAAATGTAATTTTTAAGGTTATTCCGATTTTTTTTCAACAGGTTTTAGAATTATGCGCGCCGATAAATCTTCAGGGAAATATGGATGAATAAATACAACAATATTTGGAAATGAAACAAAAAGAATAGCAAATGGAAGACATTTTGAATAGAATCGAATATATTTAATTCAATAGAATATATTTACAATTAATGATCATAGCATACTAACAGTCGGAATAAAGTAAATAGTGTAAATAGATACCTGGCAGTTAAAAATATACAATTCAATTTCTACATACTAACACTTTCATGCTAAGTTCATTCATATATTAGATATTATAGAGCATTGATTAATAGATAGAATTAATGAGTTTTCTGTAATAATTTATAGTTAAGGATTGTAATTAATTAATGAACATTTCGTATGATTAATCTTTATTTTAAATTGCGAGGTGTACAATACACGACAGCATTCACTTCAGAGTGGTAACTCCCTTCTAAGAGGTAAATGGGATTACTTTTAGAGACGAAAGTATAAACCTTAATAAGGCTTACCAGGAGATACAAGTATAAAGCCATTCAATGTTCAAAAACTAGAGTATATATCGGAGTAATATTTACCTATAGACGCAAGTATAAAACCGCCCAAGATTTATCAAGAGACTCAAGTTTAAAACCTATCATTGTTTACTTGAAGTCTCGAGTATATATCCCAACAATATTTACCTATAGACGCAAGTATAAACCCGCCAAAGGTTTACCAAAAGACTCAAGTATAAACCTTATCAATGTTCAAAGACTCGAGTATGTATTCGAGCAATATTTCTCTATAGACGCAAATATAAACCCGCCTGACGTTTACCAAGAGACTCAAGAATAAAACCCGTCAATATTTACTTGAAGACTTTACCTATAGAGGCAAGTATAAACCCCTCTCAGGTTTACGAAAAAAGACTGAAAATATAAATCCGTGAAATGTTGAATCAACTATAAACCTGACCAATATTTACCGAGAGACTCAATTATGTTTGCTTACAGATTTAAGCACATATGCGAATAATATAGACCTATAGAACTAAATATAAACCCGGCGAATGATGACCTACAAATTAAACAAATGTTTGCCTATAGACAGTTATAAAAGGGGTCCTAAACATAAAGCCGACCATTATTCATCTCTCAAAACAAGCATAAATTTAACCAATGTTAATCATTAGCCACATTTTCTATAAGACCAATGTGTACCTATCGAATCAACTGAAGACATGAACTATATTTACCTCAGACTCAAGTATAAACTAGCATAATGTTTAACAACAGACATACGTTTAAACCCGACCAGAATTTACCCATAACTCAAGTAGTGCAAAACGAAATTTCGATATTAAATAAAAAAACAAGACACATGGCACAGTGGATAAAGGCGTTAGTTAGATCCAGTGACAGGACCGAAATAGTGTGAGTTCAATACCCGGTTAAGGCAGTGGAGAACTTTCAGAGGGAAATTAACAAGAGAAAACTGGCATCCATGAAACGTGGTACGTGTAATTAGAACAGTCTACCCCAGTGAGCGAAATAAAGGGTTCAGTTCGATATTCCAACCAACTGAAGAAGGCCGGAGCGTACAACGGCCGAAACGTTGTAATAAATATGGCGACAAAGATGAGGAAAATAGTCCGAATAATGTAAATAGTATACATAATACCTCATCTAAGAAATATAGACAGATACTGAAAGGCCGAAATGTAATAAATATGGCGACAAAGATGAGGACAATAGTCCGAATAATGTAAATAATGTACATAATACCTCATCTCAGAAATATAGACAGATAAAAAAACAAGATTTCATATGTAGTAAAATCAACCACCGCAACACATGTTTATGATGAAAGCAAAATGTCAGCAATACTCAGTGAGATTTTAATGAATTCACAGACCTTTTTGTTTAGCACGAGACAAAATGAGAGGAAATGAGAACTCTAAGATTGTGCTGCGCCAATATTAAAAACATAGAATTTGCCTGTATGCTTGAAGAGAAAATAGTTTTTACTTCCTTGAAAATCAATGGATAGTACACTTCGGTGTGGATCGAAATGGCGACCGAGAGAGGTTAACACATATGCTAACCCTCAGATTACAGAAGAGACCATATCATTTAGCCTCAATACGGAAGTAGACCAAATTATGGAGATTGATGAGGAAGACTGTTCCAATCTGTAATTAAGCAGTTTGTTCTGAATATTAGCTTTTATCTGGATACTATTTCCAACCAATAGTTCGGGTAGAAAATAACCAAACATGTCAGCTAGCGTTGAGGATAAAATGTATGGATTTCTGCGGAGAAAATAGAATCCGAAAACCACATGAGAAAAATGGCACAAAAATCTTCATGATCACTTTACACGAATATACAGTGGTGAAAGCATGAAACTACTTCTCCCTGTGGTATGTCCAATTGCGAAATATTTTAATCCTGTCTCGTCAATGTCTTAACGCAAGAATTGCCGTGAACATTTAAATATATAAATTTGTGATAAGAAATCGATTTAAACGTTCACTTTTTTCAACGACTTTTTCTTCCCGTAATGAAAGGCTGTTACCTGCATTATCCACCTTGACAGGGTGCAATCATATCAGACTATTTACGCATATATATGCACTCATTGTTACGCAATTATCACAGAGGAAAAAAGTCGGCAATATTTCAAAGGAAAGAGTTCTTTCAAACAAGTCTTTCATCTCTTCTCACGATGAAAACAATTCCAGGCAATGTAGAGGTACAAGTCAAAGACATCGGAGTACACAAAATGGCAGCGAAAGAGAGAAAGGCAAATTGTGTGAATTTTTTGAATAACGTTATAAAATAACTAATTTTCTATGAAGTAATTTTTTAAAATATTTGAATCGATTGGAAACATTACTTACTTTCTCCCTTTTGGGGACATGTCTCCTTTCTTATGTAAATGAAAAAAATAAGAACAAAAATATTGTGAACTGATAAACGGGTGACGAATTGAGAAAAACTAGTCAATTGGTAGATATCACGTTATAACGAAAGTTCTGCACGATATTTTTAAAGAACAAATGCAATAGTAATGACTGGATACGTATTTAATCGTCTATTTGCAACCATTGATTTCATTGACTTTATCCCATCTGTCAGCAAACTTGTAACCCAACATACTTAAAATTCATTAGGTTTTGACTTGAAATAAGAGACTCATTTTCGACCTTCTCTCTTGAAGTTAATCTAAATCCACCCAAACGGATTTGCAAACTTTTAAGAGATGGTTATCCAAATAAGCGATTTCCGGAGATATGGTGGATATAGCATATTTTTTTCAGGCAGATTCTTCCTGATCATTTATTTTTCGGGAAATATGATGTTTATGCGTTACGATGATAAAAGGTAATTCTTACTGTGTTTGTTAAGATGGGGGTTGTTTTGTCTAAAACTGATTTTAAAAGTCTTGACTGTTTGCAGCAAACCTCCTCTGTGATTGATTATCAGTAACGAATACATAACATCTTTTAAATGTAGCAGAATCTTATTGGGGGGGATTCTTCTCTTGGTTCGTGGTCAGACCGACGACTAAGACAATGACGTTTCCCCCTAACATTGAAGTAAAAGATCCATTTATCAGGACCTCTAATTTCTCAAAGAAAGACTCTTGGAGTTGACGGATATGTAATGGTGCTCAATAATCGGTAAAGTGGTTGCAATTTTCTTCTGACAGGTGACGTGGAACCCACTTTCCAAAACTTAATACTTGTCTTATCCTACAGAAATTGGAACCACTGGAAGATTTATTTCTCAAATTAACTATTACGTTGTTGTATACGGAGGGTGTAAATAGTGCAGTTTATGAGAATATGCAAGAAAGATTAAGATTAATGATAATCTTGAACCGGCAACTGTTCAAGGCAGTTTTGAGGAGAATGGAAACACCACTTAATTTTGGGTGTTCTCAGGTCCACTCTGGGCCGGGTGGTAGCACCTGTTAGGGTCCCAACTATCGGCAAATAGTTAAGCCACAACCTGGGATCAAAGCACTATGAAAGCGTAAAAATAGGTTTTCAATACCAGCAATAAATTTTTGAGGAAAAATTATTACCAGCAATACATTTTTGAAGGAAAAATATTATTAGCAAGACATTTTTTTAAATAATTATCAGCAGCAGTAAAATTATTACCAGCAATATATTTTTGAAGGAAAAATACCAGAAATATATTCTGGAAGAAAAAATATTGCCAGCACTAAAAATCTTGTCGGCATTATATAACCCACTGAGGTTGATATGCCGTAAAACAAACCGAACCAAATCAATATCTACTGAGATAGATAGATAGATAGATAGATAGATAGATAGATAAAAAAATATTGCAGCAATAAAAATCTTGTCGGCATTATATAAACCACTGAGATTGATGTGCCGTAAAACAAAACAAATCAAACCAGTTCCTAAACTTGATGTTTAGACTGTATTAATCGCGGCACCCTCCACTAGAAGTTAGCGTTTCTTCGGAAGAAGCTTTCCGGGTGCTAATGAAGAGACATGTGGCTAATCTTGAAGTGCATACAGGGTTACTTTTCTATAAAGGTTTGGTTAGCATCAACGGATATGTACAGTGCGTCATAATCAAGTCCTCTTGGGGGTGACCTTCTCTGAGTTCATCTTTTACACTGACGTCTCCTTTTCTGAAAAGGAAAAAAACACATCCTATATAGTCTTGTACATAACTACGTCATCCGCCTAAGAGCGTTTGATTTTTTATTTTGCTGTTGCATTTGTATTATTTTCTCCGTCAACTTTTGATAGAGTGACGAACGTGTTCGCTATATGGATGAAACTTAGGGTCGACTTGAAAGATATGATCAATCGCTAAAGGTACGAGAAAAACGGCCAGTTTCTCGTACCACTCCAGTAAGTACCTAACTCCTCCTCCTCCTCTGCTCTGCCTATCATCATCATCATCATCATCATCATCCTTCGAATTTCCTATGGATGGTAGGAACTCCATAGACAATCCCTTTGTTAAGTCATGCATTTTTGTCCCCAGATCCGCAATGTCCAACACTGAGTCCCGAGCTATGGTGTCTTCAAAGATCAATTTTCGTGAGAAGACACTTCCAAAAGGATCCCTTAGGAGTAAAGATGAGACGATTTTCCTGTCCGTTCGATGGCAGTGGCCGGCACACTCATCTCTCTCTCTCTCATTTATTGCTTTATATCTTTTTCTTTCTCTTTCTCTCTGTCTTTTATTGCTTCATATCTCTTCATCATCATCATCATCATCATCATCATCATCATCATCCTTCGACCTCCCTTCACAAATTTTCTGCTCTGAGCCACAGTCACAACTTTTACTCTATTAAAATGTCTTACAGTTTTTATTTGCTTTGTCTATGACCCACTTTTCCATATTGGAAATACTTCTTTTTTTTTTTAAAGAGCAATACGCCTTAAAATAAAGTCCTCCCCCACCGTAACAGGGGTTCGTCGCTTTCGTTTTTCTTAATTCTTTGCCATTTGCTCGCAATGTCTGCATTTGTACTATATCCCTTTCTTCAAGTTTTGCAGTATCATGCCTTAAATTTAGGATTTTTTGGCATTTATCTGCCAGTCTTTGTACAGTTGAATTTCGGTCCTGTTCATATTTTGTTAAATGCGACTTAACTGAAAGACAACGCTTACATAATAATTAAACATTTAAATGAACATAGTTTTATAAAATGTAATACTTCCTGGTTTCTCAGGTAAGATGTAATTGCAATATTTTTCATGCTCTGATGGACACAATTTCCTTAATAGTAAACGTACCTTTTTCTCATCTGGCCATTCCTGACAAACATTTTTGAAATTTTCTTCATCTTTTCGGTAATGTAACAAAAAACATAACACATTCTTCAGGGTTATATAAAAATTCGTCAAAATGGTGTTTGTGACCTTCACCAGGCTTGAATCAAACTGTAATGCTAGTTTCATTTGATTTCTGCAAAATTGTTTCCAACATCCTCTTGTCTAATGTTCCAATATTTTTAGCGTTTTTTGTTGTTACTGTTCTATGATTTTTAAATCCTGTGTGTTTCTCAAATCCTTTTGGGTCCTGCTCAAGTTTTGTCAAACTGGGAGAATAATTTTCTGCATCTTTACTAAAAGTTATCCCCTTGTACAAAAATTAAACATTTAAACATATCTGGAGTTTATTCATTTTAAAATATTTGCATTCACGAATGACAATACCAGCATAAGTAACCAAATCTTTGTCATCTTTTTTTTTTTGTGAGATTTAAGCATTTCCAATGTGTATGAAATAGGGAGCTTCTTTCACTGAAAACTTTAGACAAAATGAACACAGTTTTATCAAATGTAATATCTCCTGGTTTTGCAAGTAAAATGTAATTGCAATATTTTTCTTGCTCTGATGGATCCAATTTCCTTAAAAGTAAAAGTATCCGGCTTTTTTGAAAGTTTCTCCATGACTTCTGTAATACGACAGAAACGTAACACATTATTCAGAGTCATATAAAAATTTTCCAATCGAGTTTCTGGCCTGTAGTGTTAATTTCATTTGATTTAAACGACATTGCTTTCAACATCCCTGTCTGATGTTCCAATATTTGTAGCGATCCTTGTTGTTGTTGCTGTTGTTTTAATAACTCCTTGTGCTGTTCTTGTTGTTACTCCTGTTTCAATATTTCTTTTGCTGCTGTTGTTGTTACTGTTGTCACGATTTTAAGTGGTCTATGTTGTGCGTTTCTCAATTCCTTGGTTCATGCCAGTTCACAAAACGTCAGAATTATTATTTTTCAAACGTGAGTTTCCAATCCTCGTCGTCACAGTTTTAATTCTCGTATTTCTGTTTTATTCCAAGTAAATCTTTGGAACCAAAGATTAATGAAGAAACTGTTTAATCCCATGGATAAATTACACAATGATAGCGAATACCGTAGTTAGTGCAGCAATGCGTGCGACACACTTTGCAACTGCGTTCCTATGAGCAGAAGATCTACACATAGTGATTTGACGAGTCTATGTTCAACAATTTAGTGTAGGGAAAGTCGACCGCCTTTCTAGATAACAAAACATATATTAAATAGTTTCTTTTTCCATTTGCTCAGAACTCTGTCTTCCTCATTCCTCGCTAAAATAATGTATGTTAATTAATTTGAGAAAAAAAACTATTAAGGAGAAATGAAAATAAAGGAACAACACTTAAGAAGACAGAAGATAACAATTGACATTGTATTTAAATATGTGAAGACCAAACTTAATTGGAAAGCAAGAAGGCGGAAGAGAGTTCCAAAAGCGAGAAATGCCTGAAACTCTTTTCATAGAACTTACGATTACATCTCGCCATTTCAACTGTACCTTGCCGCCAATCTAGTACTACGTTTAAATTCGTAAAGTCTAGGTACCATAGAGGAAAGTAATATTTATTTTGAATAATACAAAAATGTGGTACAGTGTTAAAATGGGGTCATGGTGGTGAAGGCTGATCTTCAATTTGTTCAACTTAGCTAAGCAGGATTACTGACCCAAACATGTCATAGTATTCTTTACACCAAAACAACACTGTCTTACTTACCATTCTATCTACAGCCACAATGATACCTCAAAGTGACTATATAGTCCTAACTTGTTCCCATATGTACAATTTGTCTTTTGGGGGTGGAGAATAAATACTAAAAACAACATTAAAAAATAAATCCCCAATGGACATTTACAATGAATACAATTTATATACAATGAACAAAACAAAATAGTGTTAGTAATAACCCCATTCCACAATCCTTAAATATGACAGACAAATCAGTTAACTGGACGAAATTAGTGCGGGACGAGGTAATTAATAACATTCATTCGACTAATCAATCACTCAAAAACACATTTATCCAAACACACACACAAAAAAATACGAAATATACATTCGAAAAAAAGAAGGCTACCCTGCGTCTAGCAGAGAACTCGCATCTCTGTCATCTATAGGGGAGGGGAATTAAACTTAAAGAATGTGGGATCAGAAATGAAAGAAGTCAGTGAGCATGCATCCCCTCGTTAAGTTAACTTCATGGAGCAAACTAAGGAAAAAAGAAAAATTAAACCCCGCCCTATTTTGTTATCACTGCTCAACACAAAGTTCATAATATCTCGATGAATAACCGACATGCGAGTCCAAGTCAACTTCTTTTTGTTCAACACAGTTGCGCAAGACTCACCCACCGTTTGTCAAATTCTGATGAAAGGAGTAGCCGGCTTTCCGTCCTAATCTTGACTTTAAGCTGATGCTTAAAGTATAAGATCTGTTGGGAAGAGGTAAATTTATCGTCCCCATAGAATTCCTTCTGTCACGTCGTCCATATCACGACTCACATAACGCCTAGCAAGCAAAAGAACACATAGTGCAAGGCCTTAGTCAACAGCGGCACCGCATTGCTACAAACAGAACTGCACTCGAGGACAAAGAACTTCCCGCGCATCATGCGAACTATGATATCTTCAAGAAACCTGCACAACGAAACTACGACCCTGCAGTGGAAGATGTGATACAGGGTCTCCACCGCCTCACCACAGCGAAAGCATTTTGGAGAATTTTTCCAAGTCCGCTGAACAAAGTATTTTTCCGACCCATAGAGGAAAGTATTAACATCCAGGTGAGTTATGCTTCATCATTACTGAAGCGCCAGAGACCATATGGATAGAGTCCCCTGCTTCTTAAGACCGAGCTCGTCTATCAGATCATCTTGAAAGGACGCCTAAGTAACAGGTCCGATTACGGGACAACGCCTGGACGTCGGAGAGGCCATCCCTCGCCCGACATTCACGATAGAAGGAGAATTCGCTTCGGGTAAATGTGAGCCTCTTCTTCGCAAGAGTGCACACTCCTCAGAGATGGGAATGTCTTACGGGCGTCATCCTTCCAGAATCCGCCCTCACCATCCAATTGCTGACACATTCAATCTAGGAACACGATGCATGGCGTATATTGACGAACGCTAGGCATACCCAGACCACCTTCAGAAGGGTGGAGGTAACAGATCTTCCTAAATACCTTGAGAGCCTTGCTTTCCCACAAGAAAGAGAACAAAACTAACTAAACCCATTAGCGTAGTATATGGGAGTGGAAGCACGGAGTCGTTAAGGAGAATTGGGTAGATATGCGAGGCACATACTTCCGCACTCCCCCTTAAAGGTCTTCGACCGAACCTACGACCAATTCCTTTCCAAGAGGAGATCGGGACCGAACTAGAGAACGAGTATCTTGACCTGCCTGTCCGTCCAGGGGAAAGGCCCGGTAAGAGAAACTCTTTGCGCCTAACCACAAGACAACAGTTGTTCTTGGCCCATGTCACCGTCTCGTACCTTCTGAACTCTTTGTCGACATCGTCAATCTTGGCTCTGCTCGACACAAGAAGCGAAAAGTAGATACCATAGGCGAATACCTGGCCGAGGTGGTAACACCAGGTATGGAAATTTCGCGTAGGGCCGAAGGAAATGTTTCAACGCAAAAGCAACACCATTCACTTCCACCAGTTCACGGCGGAGGCGGGCATACAGAAGTCCGGCCCAGTTGCGAAAGTATGGGACGTAACCGGCGGTGAAAAGACCAACCACCAGAAATCGATGGTCAACCCTATCGAATGACTTGGACTGATCTAAATTGAACAGCGCGGTTTCACTGTCGACTTACTCGATGATCAAGCGTATATATGAAGGTTGACCTCAACAGCCCTGCCCTTCACATCACAAGTCTCTTCGGAGCCAAGAAAGGACAATATGCAAACGGCTGGTTAAGATCTTGGTTAAAATCTTCAACTCTGTAATTAACGTCGTCTGAGGCCGAAAGTCACTTATCCCATCGTTACCATTCGTGTCCATGCGTAACAACTTGATTCCACCCTGGTGAACCGGTGAGGTATAGACCCTTCCAGCAAAGGAACAAGAACAGGCGACTGCTTCAAGTACATTTTTCCCGACCAATCACCAGCATCAGCGCTTCCGAGATTTCCGATTCTGTGATGGGACACTCGTACCCAGCCGCTTCATCCGTCTCGAGGCGAGTTAAGTCGGCCAAATAGGCGTCGAAGTGAGCATTGCTCAAGCCGGGTTCCCTGGTGAACAGATCCTGAAAGTAGTCACGAATAGCCTCATATATGACCGCGTTTGTTTCTGACTTCAGCTCGGAAGGCATTCTTTTTAATCGAGCCCTAACTACCAAAACTGGATCATTCTTGATAAGCAAGGAGGCCAACTCTGCCCTAGTTAAGGCTTGTTCCCCAATATTTAGATTGTCCGATCGACTTTTGCATCACATGCCATCTATAGTCAGCAGCAAACGATCTAATGATGAATTAAAAATTTTCCAACAATTTACTACCAATTACAGCTCCCTTCAATTCCCGCTGTAGCATTGGTAGATGCATTCTCTGGATATGTCGCTCGGTAACCAGCCATCCTAACCTTAGGCTTATCTAGGTTTACAAGAATCCGGACATGCCTACGATCCGTATAAACTATCGAAAGTTTGGACAACCTAGAATACATACGTCGACTTGCTTAATTAGAACTATGTCGAAGCAGCTAGAACGCCCTAACAAGGTCGAGCTCCTCCTATTAATCCAAGTCCACCACAGTATCGAAATGTCTTGACATCCGGGTTGTTAGTACCCGTTCTTATACGATCTATGTCAGCGTCAAGTAAAGCTTTCCACATCTCGTTAAAACTACTCGACGAAATATCGTCAAAAACGGCTCGATCATCCGAAACAAATCATGTCGCTTCGCATGGTCATTAGGCGCATAAACCCCAACAAAACGAAGAGACCTATCCTTTATGGTAACATCCAGCACGCAAAGCCTGTCCACAGGATCTGCAAAGACAAGAGCACACGGCGCATCGAAAGACTTGCTTACCAGCCAGGACACACTTCTCGAGCGTCCATCAAAATATTCTCAATCGAGGACAAACCTCTAAGACAGAATGTATTCACGGTGACAACTTGAAAATAGGGTCTCCTGTACACAATATACGTTCAGTCTAGGGCAGTGAAGAACGCAGAGAATCTCACCCTGCGAGACACCTACCTCAGGCCCCGGGCAATTATACTAGCTAACCAGACTGCCATGATCAGTCCGATTAGGGTTGACCATCTGAATTGAACATGGCTGGGGTAAGGACACTGACGGCCTGTCCCATAGAGCCTTAGCCCATCTCACTCTTGTTGGTACTATCAGGAAACAAGCCACCAATGTCCCAGGAGAGAGTGAGTTTTAAAGCTCTATACAGAGAGGGTTGAACGAAATGGGGAGCCTCCCAAAACAATATTGATTTAGATGCTTAAGATTTTCTTCATCGAAGAAGGCCAGCGGTAGATAAATGTCAATAGTGACATCTGCTTCTTCTATCATCGCCCATATTTGTTGAACACCCTGGCCTGATCTTAGCACCGTCAGAAACCTTTTTGCTTTTGGAATTTTTATTTTTTTATTTTTCACCTCCATATTATTCACCTGTTATACGTTTAGGAGGAATTTAAGGTCTTTTATCTTTCGCGATAGCATTAAAGTTGTATCAGCCTGTTCTTTGCACAATCGGCACACGTCTTCCCCAGTATCACTCTCCTGGGGGTTAGCATCAGCCATGCTGTTGAGATGCTATGGAGTTCTGGAAAATAATTAAATTAGAGCAGTTTCGTTTAGGAGGCGCTAAAATTAATAGCTGAAGCTAGGATTGCTTCTCGACCATCCCAAAATCCAAGGAAATCAAAATTTAACAATATTATTATTTATATAATTTTTTTTTTACAATGCTTTCCTGAAACATTTAATTTTTTTGTTTTCTACAGGATTGTCTATTTTGGCCAAGAATTACCTCTGTATGCCCTGATCTCGGCTTTTAAATTCATTTCTGAAAACATCCGTCTCCGTCTGCATAACTAGACGCGGTAAAAAGGAGCGAACAGGAAGTCCGTTGCCGAAACGGACGTCATCACAAACGCAACACAGATTGCTTGTGGCGTCGACAAAAGGAGGCTACTAAAAATGTCCCCTCATAAAATTCAGGCAAATAAGAACACGTTCTCTCGTTTTAGTTTGCATGTGGACACGATGAAACACGAACAAATACTCGCGAGTCGACAAGTAATTATTAATCTTTTGTTATGGCTTCAAAGAGCGAGAAAATGTCGGGACAAGTTGTTATATTCTACGTGAATAACGGCACATAAAAATGCACTGACATTCGAAAATAAACATTTTTATTTTTTCATTGGTTCTGTTGGACGAGTAGAACATTGTTAAAGTATATTATTTTTTCTAGCGGATTTGCAAACAATTTCCAAACCCGGATATTACTCTTGTGTTGATATATAGCAAATGCCCCAAAAAGAAAATCGGTCTACTTTTTAACATATTTCCTGTAATCTTATATATATATATATCTGTAATAATAATAATAATAATAATAATAATAATAGCTGTCCACTCGTATTCAAGAATGTCCTTTACTAGAGCGGCTAGACAAACGCTCGCTCAGGTACATTTATGTTTGTTTAACACCCACAGATCCCACCTGTGGTTTATACTACAACTCTGCTGAGCAGACCTGGGAGAGAGCGTGTTAGCTAGCGTGATCAACGAGCTGAGCATGGCCAGTACACTCAAGCCCCTGGACACGATGACTTGTGCTAGCACAACTATCAACGGTCCGCAAGTTTTCGGTCCAATAAATTTCACTCACAAGCCCTGGGTCAACGCGTATAAAGGTTTTCGTGCAGTTTCCAAAGGTACTACACGCTGGGATCGCCCAGAACGATAATGTCAGGAAGACGTCTTCTGACAAATCAACAGTGGTGAGATTCGAACCTGGGTCTCAGAAAACGATCGTTCTAACCACTCGGACAAGCGTCTCTCTCTCTCTCTCTCTCTCAGTCGGGTTTCGATCCTAGTTAGAGGCAACCGGACGTCTAGCCACACTGATGAGCTGTGAAACAGCGAAAGAGTCTGTCTGTGGATGACAAAAATATTGGCTCCTGAAAAATTAAATTCGGTTGAGTTCTCTGGTTTGAGGTGTGAATTTGTAAACAGTGACTGTTTAAGCTAATACTGCACGACTCTTCGGCAGAATTGAGTCACTGTCAGTCACTGTGTGTTTATCTAAATCTAAAAATAAACAGGCTAAAATTCACCTTCATCCCTGACCGTGCGATGACGGCTTTGTGGGAGAAGTTCCGACTTACGCAAATTCAGTCGGGTTTCGATCCTAGCTAGAGGCAACTCGACGTCTAGCCACACTGATGAGCTGTGAAACAGCGAAAAAGTCTATCTGTGGATGACAAATATATATATATATATATATATATATATATATATATATATATATATATACACGACAAGCCAAATGTTTGCTCATTGAGGTATCGAAAGAAATGCCTAAACATGAAGGTTGCGTGTCTTTTTCAAAATTAATTTACTATCATGGCTAAATGGACTTTCTTTACCTGAAGGGTTTAAATCACATTGGACAATATATTCAATATTAAATCATATCACAGCAGCAGCAGTTTTCAATCTGTCCTTTTTAACCAACTTTACCATAGCACGATCTTCTCTCTTGGCCGTTTTTCATGGCCTACCTGTAGACTTTCTTGCTTCACACGAACCACAATCATCGTAGACCTTAAGAATACCGTGAACCACACTTTTTGACTTGTTAACAATCTTTGCAATTAACCCAATACTTAAATTATCCTTCTTTCGAAGCTTAATAATCTGCTGACGAATTGGTAACGGAGTAAGTGGCATTATATTAACAAAGTACACTGCAGATATTTTTATTAATGTTTAATAAACGAACCGTCACGTAAACAAATTAAAAAAAAGTAGAGTTCGCCGGTTAAATTTACTAAAACACGGCGTAAAAGCAACCGTTCTGATCATTTTGGCTGCCATGGGTTTTGCAGTAAATCACTAAATCATCCATAACTTTTGTATTATCCTCTCAAATTACACCAAAATCTCAGACAATAACAAATAATATCGTATTTATTGTCTGTGAAAAAAAAAATATACCTACTTTTCTGACGAAAACAATGCCGTTCTGAAAATTTTAGACGTAGCTGTATTATATATATTGTCTATATTTCTGAATTTGTTTTCAATTTAACATTTTGAATTTTTTGTATATTTCTTTAATATTTTTCTTTTATACTTTGAACTGGCTCGCTTTATCGCTGGTTATCTCTACCCGTCCCTAAGCCTAACAATTAGTGAGATAATAGTAATTTCTTATTTGTTCTGTCGCCGTCTGGACATTTTTGCTTTGGAGTTTGTTTTTGTACGCCTCCTTAATAATTTTTTTCTGCTTAGTATAATATTCATTTTCAGGGATTTTATACATTTTTAAATTCCTTGTTCTTTGGCATTCCGTTTTTTGTGGGTTTTTTTTTGAAGATCGGAAAAAAAGCTTTTCTTTTTTTCTCTCTTTTCCTAAATTTTCTTTATGTTTTGTTTTAAAAACTTTTACGCTTTTTCAACACAACATTTAATTGCGTCAGACTAAGTTTTATTATTATCGACTCTTTCGTTGAACTTGTTCTTTTTTTGTCTCATTTTTCTTCGGTACTTCTATGCTTTTCTAATTTATTTTTCCTATTTAGCGTCGTTTTATCAATGAGAAAAGGGGAAAGGGGGGAAGGTAGATTTTTCCATTTATCTAGTACTTTTGGAATTTTTGAGTCTAGTTTTTTGAGAACTAGTTTTATTTGTTTTTAAATTAATTTTTTCGACGTTTGTACACCGAAATGATTTTTGCTGAACGGAATTGTCTTTTGATATCTTCATTTCTTTTCGTCCTGTTTCATATCTTTTCTTTTCAATTTGAAGGAGAAAAAATATATCAAAAATAATTAAAAATCAAAATGGCCGTCATCTTCAGGTCAAAAAAGATCTATTTGGGTGTAATACGATAAAGAAACTCGCTAGAAAAAAAAATCAAGACCAACATTCCAAAATGAACAATTCTCCAGACAAGAATGACAGAAACCAAGAAAAAGTAGAAAATGGTAATATTATCCGTTTTTCATCTACAAAAATTCAGCTTTTCTTAACTTCCTGTCTAGCATGCTGGGATAAAAGTGTAATATCTTACTTCCGGTGGACTACACTTTATCTCTGAATTGTGTGCCTGTCTTCGGACAGAGTGCAAGTGAAAAAAATATATTGAAAAAATATATTGATCTTGCGTCAGTACCTTCCTCATTGCACTAAAATCATGAAGAGGGGTTTTTCGACGTCAACGAAATACGTTTTATCTCTTAAAATGTGTTTCTGCTTCTCGGATATTTGATCCCGGGATTCTAACCCTGCGGCAGTACCTTCTCTTATTTTTTGGCCTTAGACCAATTGCACGTACTATGGCTTGTCCCATTAAACTGTCTTTGTGCCATATCCTATCACTGGGTGGAGACGAGTAAATAGCAAGTGTAGTATCTGTTCTCCACATCTCTAATGGTAATGGTAAGATTATCTGTTTCTTTATAATGAAACATTTGGCATTCATTGACCGAGAAGCCACTGCTACTTTTGGCTGAAATTTATAAAAACAATTTCAGGAAAATAATTTTCTCGGGTTTAGTAGTAGTTGTCGATCTTTCTGGTAATGATGGCAGTTTTCTAACTAAAATGTTATTCGAAGTGGTTCACAACGTCAATATCATTATTACACATTTTTTCCTCTTCAAGTTATTTTTGCTATCCGTTTTAGTATTTGCATTGA
>OZ038477.1:144550483-144565483 GCA_964036315.1 Acanthosepion esculentum | reverse complement strand
TTGTATTATTTTTCATCTATATTTATCAGAATCCAATCCGAAATTGTCTCAATCCTCCAATTTAAGCCTCATTAAGGGGATGTGTCTGCAGACAGCTATTCATCTGAAGATTCGAAATGAATCAAACTCAATTTATCATGTCGTAATTACAACTGAGATTCTAAATTGTTTGCTCTGTAATTATCCACAAGAAAGAGAACGTGACAGAGAAAAACAATTGAAATTAATTCGCTATGAATTTTCTGAAGGCGTTTCATGAAAGTAGAACGAATTTGAAATCCCCCCCGACTTGACATTAAAGGAATGAACAATAGAATTTAAAGAATTTTGACCAACATTAAATTCTGAAAATGACACTACTTAGTTTCTTAAACGTGAATATTTAAATTCTCTTTTCATGCAAGATTTCTAAAAGTTTTGCTATTAGAACTCATTTAATCCTGTCAGAATTCCAGATTATTAGCAAAAAAAAGTTTTCAAAGAATTTCTAAATAAGGAATGTTCGACAGTTTTAGAATTATTCAATCAAAAGATACGTCCACACTACTTGAACTCTAACAATTTAAAAATTAAAAAAAAAATTTCAGTAATACTGAATTTTTGTTTCATTTAGTTTTATTTTAAATCATTTTACCCTAAACAAGACAATAAAGCCACTAAGATGCAAGGGGTTGCTTAGAACGAAAGGCAATAAAGGAACCTGTGAAAACGTTACTGAGGAGAAAGGACAATAAAAAAAAAGAACTCAAGAACAGTTGCCGACGAATAATGAACAATTTATTTTTTGTGCAGGAAAGCAAGAAGCTAGAGGGGAGTTCTACTTAAGAGATGTGCAAAAGAAGAAGCTAGTAAAATAGAACTTGCGGTGGTGATAAAATGATTGAAAACGAGACACAAGTTTGAGACTGATAATATTGTAAATTCTTTGTTTTTTTAATAATTTCTCTAGAGTTTGAAATTCACATTCCTTCAACACGATACAATGGTGCAATGTCAAAATCTTAAAAATAAGGAATGGTTAAATCCAATACTTCCTTTTTATCAAACCATTTTGAATGGAAGTACTTGAATGTTTTAAAAGATTAAGTGAATTCTGTACGACTAGCGTTTATTACATGCAGGGCCTGTATCCCTTTTGCTACTAATATTATTACTCATAATAGTTCTGGCCAGAACAGATAGTAAATTAGTATTTTAGACAATGAAAATAAAAGAAAAGTCCTATTGTAATCTCTTGACTTGCCAATAAATGTGTTCAGTGTTATTTTGCCTCGAGTTTCCTTGTTAAGTCTTTTTGTTATAATAAGATATTGGCGGGTATGATCCGATCAACCTTTGAGAAATTAATCCCTTATCATAAGCTGGTAACGCTCTGAGTCGAGATTCAGTTTACCACTTTGTGTATAAGATCTGAAGATATCTCAGGGCTCGATGCCGAACCATCTCAATTTATTAATGAAAGCAAAAAGGAACATTGTCAAGAAATGGAGAAGTCAGAAGAGTTGACGGGACCCAGAAAGAATTGTCTATTCCATCCCTGTCGAGTGTATTAATGTTTTCAAATTTTTACTTTCTTTTACTAAGCCGTCTTCCGATCCAAAAGTTTTTGTTATTATTAAAACGCCGACAAAAAAAAACAAAAAAAGATAAAAAAAAACTTTGAGACTTGAGTTAAAGGGAGATAACCGAGACACCGGAAGAGGCATGGCACGTGGAACTAGAATAATCTACCCCGGTGGAGGAAATAAAGGGTTCAGTTCGAAATTACAATCACCTGAAGAAGGTCGTAGCGTACAGTAGTCGAAACGTCGTGAACATGACAATAAAGATGAACAATCCGAACAATGCAAATAATGTAAATGTCAGAAATATAGACAAATACATAAAAAGTTGTATTTTTGAAGGTTTTTTTTTCAATTATTTTTGAAATAAAAAACAAAAAGAACTATTTACACCAAAAATATGATGAAAAATAAGGAAAACAACATCAGCCTACAACGAAAATCAAAAATCTCGGTCTGGAGGAGAACATAGCTATAAATAATTACACAATTCAACACGAATTACTAAATAAACAATCAGAATTCATCTAAAAATGCCGATATGAAAACAAATAAATACATTACTTAAAAATCGAAACCTAAAAACAAATATGAAAAAGATATAAATGAAATATAATAACCTAAATCTACAAATGCACACATAAACACAAGAAAACTTAATAATATCAATTAAAAAATAAAGTAATCAGTTATAAATAACGAGTAAACAAGTTAACAAACGACACTAGAAAATAGCTACAAATAACTAATTTAGATCCACAATTATTTCCACTCAATTTCCGCTAGAATAATTTGAAACAAAACCGTTACCGCCCACCCAATAACCGTTAGGATATTACAATAGACCTTACGACCCATAATGCACCATTAACTAGCATATATACATAGTCGAGACAAATCACAGCACACATGGTCTGAAGATTGCGTTTAAGCATGAAACAGACTGTCGCCGCTAGGTGTTTACCTGAACGCCCACTCTACACACACACACAAACACACACACACACACACACACACACACACACACACACACACACACACATTATACTTATTTATGCAATCTTTTCCTATAATATACCCTGCGCATATACAAGCACAAATATGAAAAGATGGGAATTGATCGTCTAAGCATTCCCTACCAGACCCCAAATGAATCTACTAATAGCAAATAGTGTTCCCTTTTTCATAGTTGGGGTTAAGAATGGTTTTGAACAAAAACTGCACATTCTATACCAAGTTTTCCAAGAAATACGATACGAGATAAATCTTTCCCAAACATGTGAAAATTTAGTATAGGTTATAAGGTTGTGGAATCTTCCACGTCAGCCAGTTAACCCCCGCTGGGAAATGCACTCTTCCAGTTATGATTCTCACCAACACCATACTATCTAGCTCGCTGATGGTCAGTTTCGACCAATCAAATTGCCTGCGCGCGACAGGTCTGTTTTCGCGCCAACTAAGTTTGAGCCAGTCACGTGATACAACAGATTATAAAAACCAAACACGAGTAATTCGCGTCTCATCTCGGCTGCCAAAATATGACCCTTAAAGAACTCCCGTCTTGACTAATGCAGTCAGACGTAAAAGAACTTTATAACATTTCACGCAAGTACAATTTCCGAACTCTTACCAACTTGTCCAATACACAAAACCAAACATTCAACACATACTCATTCTTATAAACTACAGTTTAATAATTAATTCTACCCTTATGAGCTCAGGTTCAAATATTTCCTAGTCTAAGAGACGTAACTTTTCAGTTTACATGCATGTACATCAAATACTTAATAAATTCAATTGTTATGTTTCGAATCATTATTTTTGTCTTTTATTAATTGTTATGGATGGAAGATGAAGATGAAACACACACAATTTTAAGCCTTCTGATCATTCAAACCGTCTGATATCCTTTAACATTATTACACATTCCCCAACAAGGTAACTGAACATGAAATAGTCCGGGCTTGAGGTAGTTTCGCTTCACACTACAAAAAACAAAAAACATTAACCTAAAAAACTCGAATCATGTTCTTAAATCACCTCGTAATGTCAAGACCTTCATATATATGTCATGCATGGTGCCAAATTCTTTAGAAATATCTAAACGATAAGCTGTATACAACCGCTTTTTCAGATCAATAGTTAAAATCAATTCCAGTGAATGCATTAGAAATCGATTATATTATTACATAAATTTTCTTATTAAAATTGACGTATAAACTTTTTATCTATACATATATTATACCAGGCTGGGATGAAATGCATGGATAAAGGTGTGGTCTAATGCAACGCACAGCTTTATCCCCTGGTGAGACGAAGGAGGTGTAAGGCCGGGACTCACACCACAGTGCCCAGTCCCTCAAAGGAACTGACCAAACAACACCAACCAAAGTAACCCGGAAGCAGATCAAGTGGCCTCCAGCGAATTGTTGTAGCGTGTGGTAACAGTTTGACGAGGGTGTAAACAAAATCGTCCTTACTACATCAAAAGGCAACGCTTATCAACAATGATAGTTATGCCATCGAACGATTTGGCTTACGCGAAGAGAGGAAACAGAAACCCTACAGCAAGAACAGTAGGGCTAAGAGGATGCAGGGCCCGAGGCAAGAGTTACCCCAAAAAAGGTAGAAGCAGTCTAATGAAGAAGAACGCTATTCACTCTTAGAGCTGCAGAATATTGTAAGAGAAAGACTAAGATCCGTTCGTAAAGCTGAGTGGTATCGGAAGTGAAGGAAGGAAAGGGCAAGAAAGAGATCATCGTTCATTGCAGATCCTTTTGGCTTTACTAGGAAACTGCATGGGGATAAACAGAGTGGTCAGTAAGAATGCCCTGCAGATGAGATTAACAACTATCTCCGGAACACATTGAGTGACTCTGTAAGAGACAAGGATCTCGGCCATACAGAAGGCGTTATTAATCAAACCCAACCGACGGCTGATTTTGAATTAGACGAACCAAACTGGAAGGAGATTAGGGAGGTAGTGAAGTCAGCTAGATCGGTCTCAGCTCCTGGACAGAGTGGAGTTCCATACAGCGTCTATAAAAGCTGTGCGAGTCTTCTCCAGCTCCTTTTGGATGGCGTAATATGGAGTAGAGTTGCAGACCAATAGGGATTTGCGTGGATCCGCAAGGAAGAAAATTCCAGAGATTTAGACCAATTCAGGAGTATCTCTTTATCGTGCACCGAAAGTAAGATCTTTTGCAGTATTTTATCGCGATGTCTGACGAAATTTCATTTGGTTAATAATTATATCGGCACTTCAGTATGAAAGGAGGGAATTCAAGGTTTTCCGGGATGCCTCGAATATACTGGAGTAGTCACGCAGATATTAAGCGAAGCTAAAGAGAATAAGGCCGATCTCGCCGCATTGTGGCTAGACCTTGCAAACGCATACGGGTCCTTTCCACTTAAATTATTACGAGTATCCCTAAGGAGATATCATATACCCGGGAAAATCAGCCTATTAATCCTGGATTATTATAACAACTTTAAAATGAGAATCTCTTCCAGGTTTTTAGTTCCCGATTGCTACAGACTCGAAAGGGGTATTATTACAGGCTGTACGATCTCAGCTACCCTATTTACCCTCGCCATAAATATGGTGGTCAAATCGTCTGGAGTCGAGTGTCGAGACCCTACAATGAAGACAGGACTGCTTCAGCCACCGATCAGAACGTACATGGACGATCGGATCATTGCGACACCTTTGGTCACGGAAAGTAGCTGATCCTTTGCAGACTTGAAAAGCTTGTAGCTTGGGCGAGAATGAGTTTTAAGCCTGCAAAGTTGAGATCGTTCGTTATAAAGAAGCGAAAAGTGGCGGATAATTTCAGGTTCTCGATAACGGGATATAAAATCCCGACGTTGACAGAAAGACCTGTGAAGAGCTTAGGAAAAACATTTAACAGCTCCTTAAAGGATAATTCGCCCATCCGAGTGACGATCTCCAAACTGGAATTATGGCCTGCCAAGGTGGACAGATCTGGACTTCCTAGCCGTTTCAAGGCGTGAATTTATCAGCACGCTGTGCTCCCCAGAATTATCTAGCTTTTGTTTATTTACAACGTCCCAATGACATCAGTGGAGGCCATGGAAAGGAGAATTAACGCTTACCTCCGCAGATGACTAAGGTTGCCGAGAAGTCTTAGTGCGGGGGGCTATATGGCAACTCAAATGCACTTCAACTCCCCATTAAAGGGTTGGAGGAATTCGTAGTCTTTTGGACAAGAGAATTCCTACAGTACTGCGACTCTAAGGACCCAAAAGTAGCGGCAGCAGGCAGAGAGGTCCATACTGGAAAGGAATGGAGTGCAGGGAATGAACTGGGTATTGCGGAGGAGCGGTTAAGGGAGAAACTTCTCGTGGGACGGTGGCATCAGGTCATACGGGCTTGGGCTTCTTTCCTGATACTCCAATCGAGAAAGCTAGGCGTAAACAGAGATGGCAACTAATTCAAGAGAAAGTACCAACCAACGTTGAGAAAAAAAAGATGGTGGGTCTAAGTCAGCAGGGTGCATGCAAACGATGGGAACATTTTTTACGGCGGAAAATAAGTCGGATTAAATTTCTTGTAAAATCCGTGTATGGGGTACTACCGAGTCCTTATTATTTGAATACATGGGCGATGAGTGAGACACCATCATGGTCACTCTGTTCCAGGAAAGATACGCTGAAACATATTCTAAGCGCCTGTCAGAGGGCACTTAGTGAAGGGAGGTACCGGTGGAGACGTGATCAGGTACTTAGGAAATTAGCCGACGTAGTGGCCGCAACAATTAGCGATTCCAGTTGTAAGCCCGAAACGAAGGCGATCTGTTTTGTCAAGTTCGATGGAAACTCCTCTACGGTGCGTAAATTGTCAACTTGCATGCTCTCCTCTGCCCGAGATTGGCAGCTAAGAGTAGACCTGGGGAACCAGTTGAATATCCCGGAGCAGATAACGACTTCGTCCCTGCGCCCGGATTTATTGGTCTGGTCACTTGTCTCTAGGCAGGTCATAATGCTCGAACTTACGGTACCCTGGGAGGAGAATTTGGAAGAGGCCTTTGAAAGAAAGTTGGGAATATAACAGGATCTGGTTGAGAAATGCAGATCTAACAGATGGCGGACGATCTATCTATCGATTGAAGTCTGATGCCGTGGTTTTGCAGGAAGATCTGTATGCAGAACTCGAAGTCGGCTTGAAGTCAGGGGAGTAAAAAAGAGAAAGGCTTTCAGGACTATTTCAGAAGCTGCAGAAAAGCCTAAAATGGCTATGGATTAAAAGATCAGATCCATGGATCTCTACGACGGAGATTGAGGTGCTGGTGGAAGGCATGGAGAAAAAGAGAGAGTAAAGGAAGGAAGGGGAGAGGAAGAGGGAAGGAAAATGAGAAGAAGAATAGAGAAAAAAGGAAGAAAATGCAGAAAACAAATATATAGAGAGATGGCCAAGGTCGCTGTTTGGGGGAGGGTTGCTTCTTTTTTAATTTTTTTTAACCTGTTCCCCAACGATGTCATGGTGTTTCTAGTACGTTTATTCGTTACTGTCCAGGAAGGGGAGAGGGTGGAAGTGGAAAAAGCGGGAATGGAAAAAGAAAAGCAAGAAACGTTTCTCATCATAATTCCTATGACCAACAAATGTGCATGAATAACAATATTTTTGCAAACAAATTTATAATTTGATAGAAGAGAGTAAAAAGTCGTAAAATGTTAAATTAAGTTTTCTTCGTTTTTATCTCGTTTTAGCTGCTATGTGTACACGTTTGTGTTTGTTTGGGGTTTTATGGCATATCAACCACTATGGGTTATTTAATGCCAGATCCAGTATTTACTAAATATATCAAAAACGTATCCCTGGCAACATCATTGTTTCAAAAAAACGTATCCCTGGCAACATCATCGTTTCCCATCACATTTTAGGGGTAAGGTGTTAGTATATTTAGTGTAGGGTTTGTGAGGGAAAGTTAATTGTAAGTTGTAGTTGTTTTGGGATGGGTTAGATGTGATGGGGCATGGGTTAGATGTGATGGGACATGACATGACCAGCCGATTGATCGGATCGACGGCCTTTTGGTTGGACGTAGTTTATCGTCATACCCAGGACGCGGATGAAGTTTATAGTCATACCCAGGACGCGGATGTAGTTTATCGTCATACCCAGGACGCGGATGTAGTTTATCGTCATACCCAGGACGTTATGTGTACACGTGTCATTTTTCGTTATATTTAGTAGGAAGATGTGATTGGGTAGACATGCTTATTTTGGTGGGGGCATGAAAATAATCTCACCAGATTTCGAAAGGTCCCAATGAAAAATGTGTATTTATTTTAAATAGGGTAACTGAATTGTGCCTTTGCTGTGATGATCTCTCGTAGCTTGATGGTAAAGCACGCCTTACTTGTAGGCTGTTTCTTAGTTTAAATACGTTTTTTTTAGTGAAATATAGTTTCATAGGTGATAAAAAACATCCCTGGTGACAATTAGAAATTATTTACCTGTTATGTGAATAGTGTTCTTTGAGAGTGTGGGTCTTTCCTCGTATTGGACGTAAGAGGGTCAAAAGGTGAGTATTGTGTTTATTCAATTTTTGTCTCATCTTGGCTGAGGAGGAAATGAGGTAGGGCGTTTCTTGCTTTTTCAAGATCATAAGTGGCAGCTGTGTGGTTAGTGGTAATTTGCATCATGATAGCCTGCCGGAATAGGTACTCTTTCGATAGGGTCTCTTCGGTGACTTGGTATGATGTTGAAAGACCCGAAATTTGTCATGACCCCAAGTCATAATATCACAGATGAGGCGATCCTCAGCACTCGTTGGAGTGTCTTCATAAAGTTACATAATATAAAACAGTAAGTAAATTTTACATAAATATTTAATTATAAAAGATATTATGTTTAAAAAAAGGATTAAAAATTAATCTGCAGATAATTTAGATTTAAAATTAACCACGTCTGCTTTCTTACAAATTTGTAGGAGGAAAAGAAAGATGAAGGGAAAGGAGTAGAAAAGAAATAAACAAACGTTGCACGCACAAAAAAGAAAATCGAGTTTGTGTTGATTTGGTTTTGCCTTCGTTTCCTTTCAGGAAGTTAATTGTGTATATATTTCATCACGCAAAACTAAATTGTTTCTTTCCAGTAATGCCGAAATATAACGTAATTTTTTTGTGCAAACTGTGTCTATATTTTAGATTACCCTTTTTGTGTGTGTGTGGGGTCATATCGGCTCTTTTCAAAACGAAGTTACACAATGATTCTGATACAATATGTACCAAATATTTGAAACATAAATTGTAAAGTACGTAAACGCCATTTTTTCTTGGCAAAGTCGTAGAATTTGAATGGCCAGAATTAATTGAATTAAATCAGAAATCATTATATATAATAGAATGCAAAATATAACCGAAAACATTGCATGATGGGATTGGCGGATGTCAGGCAATCTGCTGATTAATGATGCTTTGAAGTTAGAGGAAAAAAGATTTTCAAATCACTGTTTGAAACTTTTGTCAGCACTAACAATATTTTAGCAAACAAATTTATAATTTGATAGAAGAGAGTAAAAATTCGTAAAATGTTAAATTAATTTTTCCTCGTTTTTATCTCGTTTTAGCTGCTATGTGTACACGTGTCATTTTTCGTATTGATATATACGTAGGTAGATGTGACGGGGTAGACATGCTTGTTTTGGTGGGGGCATGAAAATAATCTCACCAGATTTCGAAAGTTCCCAATGAAAAATGTGTATTTATTTTAAATAGGGTAACTGAATTGTGCCTTTACTGTGATGATCTCTCGTAGCTTGATGGTAAAGCACGCCTGACTTGTAGGCGGTTTCTTAGTTTAAATACAGGTTCAGTTGAAGAACACATTTTATTTATTTTTTTAAGCATTTCGCCCCAAGCAAGATGGGAGTGCGACTAGCCCGCAAGGGGTTACAGAGGGGCGATTGAGGAAATGATAAAGAGAAGGACAGGGATCAGGATCAAGGCATCAGATGTCGATTGACATTACATTTGAATATTTGAAGATTATAGCTATCAGGGAAGCAAGTAAGCGGAAGGGAATTCCACTGTCGGGAAGTGCGAGAGAAGAAGCTGTTGGAGTAGAAGAGGCGGTTACATTTAACTGTTTCGACAGTGAAAAGTTGGGACTGAGATGCCAACATAGTAGCACGCTTAAATCCATGCAGTTGGGGTACCAGTGAAAGTATCTCGTCAGAGCAGTTGCCATGAAAATGTTTGTATAAAAGACAGAGGAAAGCCACATTGCGTATGTTAGAAAGTGACTGTAGACGAGATGCCAGATCAGGACCTATCACATTGCATATCCGTCTCTGGATTTAGTCGAGGACCTCGGGGGCACGAAAACATATATTGCAACAGTATTCAATGGAAGTACAACTGGTTGATTTGTAGATTTGAAGGATGGACTCAAGCGTGAAAAACCTTCTGGTGCGACACAGAGGAGCAACACTTTATCTCTTTAAGCCGGTAGATTTTAATTCCATTGTTTAAACAATGAAATTAACAACTAACAGTTTAGAGAGACAAAGT
The DNA here is from genome assembly GCA_964036315.1 of Acanthosepion esculentum. Lineage (NCBI taxonomy): Eukaryota > Metazoa > Mollusca > Cephalopoda > Sepiida > Sepiidae > Acanthosepion > Acanthosepion esculentum. Next base: position 144,555,383 of record OZ038477.1, on the reverse strand, counting down.
CTTATTAAATAAAGAAGGCGAAATAACCAATGAACATTGGATATAATGTTCATCGTATCAAGAAATAATGTTGGATTTTAAAAAAAGTCTATTAATTGATTATTACTTGGTAATAATCATAGATCAATAAAATATGAAATCGATTAATATGTAAGGAGTAACATGCACAAAAAAACGAAGGACCTAAAATGAAAAATTACAACAAAACTAAATGCTGAACAATATCTTTTATAATCCTTAAATTTACATTTTATATCTATATTATCTTCTGTCAAGGTTGCCAATGGAGGTAACAAGTGTTACTGTAACATCCTCGGCAGACAACCTCATTGACACGAGATATTGTTATATTCCGTGCTAATAGGAATATGGTGGATAAATAGTAACAGGTTTATTGTAAAAACCAGTACAACAAGCAAGGAAGTAATAGTTATGTGCACGGTCGTCGCAAAGTCAGTACAGTTGTGTGCGTGCTGCTATCGGAAGGCCGCTAGTCTCACAGATCCCAGCTCGGCGCCATTTAGCAACTGCCCCACGCAGTCACATGTGGCACAAGGCCGAATTTAATGTGGGGTTCCCGAGCCCGTAGACTCGGCCAAAAAATCCCCGTAGACCGCGCATAAACGGGTTCGGGTCTGTCTACCTCCCCGGACGAGGCTCTGCCCTTCGGCAGAGCCTCGTCCGGGTTCCTCTCTGCCCGAAGGCAGAGAGTTCGACCAGTACAGCTGGGAAAGTTCTCAGCTCCTCTCCCCTGTCCTAACGAATACTTATAGGAGGTTACCACCTATAGTGCCGCCACTCATGAAGGTGCCAGGTTATTCCATTACATCAGATATTTTTGTCGACGTGTTCATTCATTAACGCTTTTCTCCATCAATCATTCTGATCTATTAATGGCCAATCATTTCGCAAAGTTATTAGTCAGTATACGGAGAATCTTGTTTAAGCCTTTACCATTCTTGAAAATATCAATTGCAGTTTTGAGTGGCATGAAAGTCTGCGCTTAATGTACTTAAATGGGTGGGGTGGGGTATTGGTTAGCACCATAAGTCTCAAAGACCTTCAGTGAGTTCGATTCCCAATCAGTTTCCAACATCTATGATTTTGTGTCAAAAGTAATATAAGCTTGTTTAATATTAATACGCATTGCGATGTAATAAAGCTTAGAAAACTAGTGTAAGAGGTAATTATTACTGCAGTAAGTGCTCCAGTAGTTCTGGCCTAGTTTGCTAAATATTAAAGGCGTCTTACTTAAGAGTACTAATACATTAATATCGAAGACTATGATATTGTGAGTTTGGTCTTCAGTGGGTGCCAATCAGGTCATAACGCGCTATATGAACAACATAGATGTCCCCCCCCCCACAGGTACAAATACGACATGCGTATAAGATGTTTAGTGTAAGGTTGCAATGGACCTCAGACACCAATGGTTTGTTGCTCATTGGCTTCCAGTTTTTATTCAGTATCAGCAGTTCGTAATAGGGTGCTCAATACCTATGGCCTTGTGCCGAGGGCATAATAAATATCTCTAATCAACATCGATTGATTCTACCTCAAATCAAACGTCGGCTCATTCATTTGATCGATTTCTGCAGTCGATACGTAGTCGACCGCTTTTGCTTTCACGTGAAAATATGGCGTTAAACAATATGGCTGACTCTGTTGATTCTGTGAAGTGGGAGGAAACGAAGGAAAGCAATCAAAATACGAGAATAATCTTTCTCTGTCTATTTCATTTTCGCTTCACAGCACCTGCAAATGCTTCTAGCAGGTTTCACGTCTGCTTCGCGTTCATGGTTTATTACATTAGCAACAAGAGGCTAAAACAACATTTACACAAAGCAAGTGATTCACAATCATCAATGATTCTTTTTCTTTTCTTCTTTTTTCTTTTTCTTCTTTTTCTTTTTCTTCTTCTTCTTTTTCTTTTTCTTCTTCTTCGCGTCTTTCTCTGTGTTTCTTCTTTTTCTTCACGATGTTCTTCTTTGCATTCCTTCTTTTCCTACCGCTTCATCGTCATATTTCTTATACTTTTTTCTTCATATTATTCTTTTTCACCTTTTTCATCGTATCTATTATTTTTTCTTTCTGCCTTTTCTCTTTCATTTTCGAATTTTCCTTCTCCGTTCTTGTCTTTCTTCATCGCATGTTTTCCTTATTTCTTCTGCCTATTCTTTGTCGAACTTTTCTTATTATTCATTTTCGCATTTTTCTTCTCGTTATTTTATTTTTCTTCCCATTTTTCTCCTTTTTATTATTCACATTTTTCTTATTCGAATTTCTTCGTATTTTTATTCCTTTCCCTTCCTCCGAAGCCTTTCTTTCTTGTTCTTTTTCTTCGTTCTTCTTTTATTCTTCACTCTCTACATATGTCTCCGTTTCCACTCACTTATATTACTACTTCTTTCTTCTCATCTACTTTCACTTTTTATTCCTTCCTATCTCTTTCTCCCCTCTCTTTTCGGCGCTCTCTTTCTCTCTCTTGCTCTTTGACACTCCATCTTCTGCAGTTTAAATGACTTTCGCATTGTCATTTCTTCTCTCCCATTCTCTCTCTCTCTCTCACACACACACACACACACACACACACACACACACACACACACACACACACACACACACAAACTATTGTTGATCGCCTGAGAACGAGAACATCAATTTTGTAGTGACACCGATGTCGTAGCCCCTTTGCGAAGAATTAAGCAGTTCTAGGCGCGAGATCCTGTTCTATTCTGATATCATGTTCAATGATGCTAAATTCGTTGCATGCGATCTGTGAAATTCAAAGGTGTTTCGCGCGCACAGGAATTTAGGCTTCCCTGACTTGTTAGCGGGTTATCCATCTTAACGATTTCCATCCGCGTTTATAAAGACACGTTCTTTATTTTCTCTTTTCATCACTTCGTAGCTTTCCTAAATTATCATCAGTTCCATCCATTTTAGATCAGTTTAGTCAATTTCAAATCTGCACGGCGACTAATTCATTATTTTGCTCTTCCCTGATATTCTCTGAAGAAAACGATATATTTATTGAGAAAATATCAGAACGACTTCTCATTAAATTTACCATTAACCTGAATTTGTTGTTTTTATTCAAAGATATCGGCAGATGCTTTCTCTCTGATTTTCAAAGACGAAGTATAATTATTAATTTACATTTTCCGTTGACATGAAGTGAAAAGATGATATTGAATCAAATGCTAGGTCTTCACATCGGAAACTTGGTTCACTGTGTCGCGTTAGACAATCTTTCCTCACCTAAATCTATCTTACATATGTATAAGTCTAAAATACTTCCGTGCCTTGAATATTGCTACCACGTATAAACTAGTGTTTCTGTTATACATTTAGAAATCCTATATAAAATCCAAAGAAATACCTGCAATATTATTGGTCCTAATCTAGCATCTCGCCTTCTGTCAGCTTCCCATCAACGTAATGTAGCTTCCTTCTGTCTTTTCTACAAATACTCCGATGCTAATTGTTTTGATGAAGTTACCCCTATATAAGCTAGACTCTATGAATTTAAGTGCAGTACTAGATTTGCGGTAACGCCTCATTTACAGTTGAAATGGCTAGATGTAACTGCATGTTCTCTGTTAAGAGTTTCTTTTCTCACACTTCTCACTGCTGGAAACCTCATCCTGCTTCTTGCTTTCCAGTCAAGTTTGATCTTAAAAAATTTAAATGCAATATCAATCATTACCTTCTGTCTTCTAATTTCGGTTCTTTTATTGCACTCACACCTTAATGACACTTTATTTCTTATATTATTTCACACTTAATAACCAACTTTTTTGCCTTGCTCGGGTTGAAATGATTTTTTAAATATGTAAATTCATTCGGATAAGCTCTGTCGATTTTGCAACATTCTTTCACCGTTTGTCTGTTGGAGGTTTTCAGACGATCTGTTGTTATTATAAGCCATCATACATTATCTCGACGTTTCAACACATGGAGGCCCCAGCTTTTATTTCTGTATAAATGTTAGAGATTAATGAGTTTTATTATTAATTGTTGGTTCCTTTAGGCCAATGTTCAGTCTTCATTCTCTTTGTCACAATGTTTCAATCACTCTGCTCTATCGTCTTTCAGCTTAAATTTCTGAAACAAAAACTGTAAAAATAAGACTACATACATTTGAGGTTGCAATCATATTAAACCCACTGTTTTTTTTTCATTTACAGTAGCATTCACCCTGTAGAAGGCAAGGAGGCACTCGGCTTAGGGTTACAGAGAGAGAGGCAGATTATAAGGATGGGGGAGGAAGATGCCGGTCAACTCTAGACTTGAACAGACTAGGATTGTAGTGATCGGGGAAATACCCACTTGGAAGTCGGTTCCACACAGCTGTAGTTCGCGGGAAGAAGCTGTTCAAGTGGAACTTACTTCTGACCAATGGAATAGAGAGAGAATGATGATGGTTTGTTAAGTGGCATGGCGAGTACTTGCCGTGGAGGTTAGAACTGGGGGTTTCAAGGAATGCAATTCGTCTGAGCAATTTCCATGCAAGCAGCGATAGCGCAGTGAGAGGCTTGCCACATCGCGTCTGTGAGGTTAGAGGGTGGCTGTTAATTTGTCACCGTCAAGGGCTCGCAGACGTTTTGGACTCTATCGAGACTGGAACACTTCATGGCGAATGAATTCTCGTGTGGCAGACTAAACAAAAACAAAACAGTAGGCTTTTACGCAAGTAATCTGAAAAGACCTTAAATGGCAAGTAGAAGAAAGATTCTGCGTGTGATGTCTTCGATGGCGTTCCATTAACTGATGGCGTGATTTGAGCAGCGCCAAAGTAGACACGCCGCAAATAAATCGATTACCAGTTCAAATTTCTAATTTGTGAAGATATTACAGATTTTTAGGATGGCTCTTATATGGCCTCTGTACCAGTAAT
>OZ038477.1:144420483-144545483 GCA_964036315.1 Acanthosepion esculentum | reverse complement strand
ATATTGCAAATGTTTCCTAAATCTGTCGAAACCTTATTCAATTAAGTCCTCAGTGTCAGTCCTCGCTTGCTTCAACGACTGTGCATTGATTTTATACTAACTGGAATGAACCGGATTTTCTCTAACCGTTCTTTCAAAACTTGCAGCTGCCTTTCGTTACTGAGTTTTTCATTTTCAACACCGTCGTTGATGGTTACAGATCTATTTCCGTTTATTATTATTATTGTTATTATTATTATTATTATTAATTTTGTTTTTTGATATCTGGCGTTTACACATTTCTTTCTGGGTCCCGCCCAGGGACCTAAGGTTAGAAATGGCATCATGACTATGTCCACTGCAAAGAAAAAAATAATTACATAGATAAAGCCCTACGTAAAATATGGGCTGTACTTGTCAGAACAATGTTTTGTATCTCTTTGAGACATGGACTTCCAGGGATCCCTTCAATCAGCCTACTGGAATCTTTTCCAACCAGTCCAAGGGTTCCAACTACAACAGGGATTGTTGATGTTCCAATGTGCCACATTTTTGAGATTTCGATATCAAGGTCCTTGTATTTTGACAGCATTTCGAATATCTTCAAAGACACATTGCAGTCTGCAGGGACTGCCATATCAATAAGGAGGGACTTATTTTGTTTGCGGTCTTTATTATTATTATTATTATTATTATTATTATTATTATTATTAATACCTTTGATATCTGGCGTTTACACATTTCTTTCCGGGTCCCGCCCAGGTACCTAAGGTTAGAAATGGCATCATGACACTTTCCACTGCAAAAAAAAAAAATAATAATAATTACATAGATAAAGCCCCTCGTAAAGTGTGGGCTGTACTTGTCAGAACAATTTTTTGTATCTCTTTGAGGCATGGACTTCCAGGGATCCCTTCAATTAACCTACTGGAATCTTTTCCACCCAGTCCAAGGGCTCCAACTACAACAGAGATTGTTGATGTTCCCATGTGCCACATTTTAGAGATTTCGATTTCAAGGTCCTTGTATTTTGACAGCATTTCGAATATCTTCAAAGATACATTGCAGTCTGCAGGGACTGCCATATCAATAAGGAGGCACTTATTTTGTTTGTGGTCTTTAATAACAATGTCTGGGCGGTTGGCTTTGATTGTTCTGTCAGTGTGTATTGTGTAGTCCCACAGAATTGTAACAGGTCCTATCTCCGTAACCGTTATTATTATTATTATTATTATTATTATTAGTAGTAGTAGTAGTCAACCCTCTCTCTCTCTCTCGCTCCCACTACTCCCTTTATTCCTTGTCCTCTAATCTGATAATTTTCCCAGTGATTCTAATTATATGCATTCTTTCTTTTTTTTCTTTTTCTTCTTAGTTTTTCCGTCCCGTTTCGTAATGTTCCCCCTCTTTCTTTCACTGTCTCTTTTCTTCTTTCTCTCTTTCGCTTTCCTTTTTTTCTCTACACTTTTCTTTTCTTTTTTTACTTCTGTCTTTCTTCTTAAAAATCTTTTCTTAGATATCCTCCTTTTGAATTAGCTTTTTTTCTGTCTTTTCTCTCTTTCGCGTTCTTTATTCTTCTCTTTCATCTTCTCTTTATTCTATTAACCACACAGACATTCACTCCAATCTTCATTTATCCTCGAACATCTATCTCAATTAAACACAATAAAACCGTTTTAGCATGGTCCCGAGTACTCCAGCTATTAAGGGCACATCCTTAAACTTGATCTTTCAGGGATTCGTTCTTTTTGGGTTTAGGTTCAGTTTGTTTTTTAATTTATTTTCTTATTTTTTTCGTCTTCCCTCCTTCATATATAGAGACACTTAAGCTGCTCCACTTTTCTTCTTATTTATATGGCTATCATTTCCTATTTTTACGTTTGGATGGGGGTGATCGATCCCAATGCCGAAACCCAAGAGTAACTTTAGATTAGATTCTAATTCAACCTACGATTTCAGCTGGCGCCATTTGTTGACATTGTTGGAAATCTAGGGTCAGTAGTCGTAGAATAGAAAGTGTTTTAATAGAATAACCATATTTGTCCGTTTTGTAATACGTACTGCTATTTTTTTTATAGCTATTAAATATAACCTGAATTTAATATTTTCTCAAAATTTAATCATTAATCTTAATGTTTTGAAAGACAAAATTTGCACAGTAGCTAGAGCAAATGTACGGACATGTTCGCTCAAAAATACAAGCTCATACTCGGATAAATTCATTTACAAACAAACATGTATTCCAGTAAGTAATGAGACGCACCACACGGTACTGAAAATGAGGCCCTTTTTGAGGGAGAAGGGGATTTTTTGGTTTGGTTTACGGCATATCAATCTCAACGGGTATTTAATGCCGACAAAATTTTTATTGTTGATAATATGGTCTTTTTTCAAAAATCTATTACTGGTAATATTCTTTCAAAAAATCTATTTCTATTAATATTTCTCTTTCAGATATGTATCGCTCGTAATATTTTTCCAAAATTGTGTAGTTGATAATATTGTTTTTTTTTTCAAAAATGTATAGCTTGTAATAATTTTTCCCAAAATGTATAGCTGATAATATTTTCTTTTAAAAATATATATTGCTGGTAATATTTTTACAAAGTATTTCTGGCATTGAAACCTATTTTCACACTTTCATATTGTTTTGACCCCAGTTTGGGGTTAACTATTTGCCCATAACTGGGACCCTAAGAGGTGCTGCCACATCGGGTCAGGGTGGACCTGGAAACACCAGCGATTAAGATGCGTTTCCACGCTCCTCAAAACCTCCTGCCTTGCTGTTGGACGTAGTTTATCGTCTTACTCAGGACGTGCATGTAGTTTATCGTCATACCCAGGACGGGAGGGAAGGAGAAGATTTCTATATGGACAGCGACAACGAAAATAACGCGAACATCTACTACGTTGGCAAAAAAGATGAAGATTGCATGACAGGCAGCAGAATAAAATGCGTTCCGTGTATTTGCTTACAGATTTAAAGTCTTTCTTGTAAATTAATTTAGATTGTAACTTTGAATATATTACAGGGCCGGTTCAAGGGTCTCGTGCACCCTCTCCCGGATCGTGGATATGTGGGCCCCATTCTACTCGGTAGTATTAATCTAAAATGCACATTTTATTGTAACCTAATCAAGAACATTAATGGACTATATGTAATATAGGCGAACAATTCAAAATAGAAATAATTAAAATAAATACAATGTATCTAAATAAAAATTAGTGACAATGAGTGTTTGTAAGATGTATAATATGCCTGGGCTCGATGCATATTCGGCACACCTATATTAGAATTTATATATGTGCATACTGCGTGCGTGTATATATATATATATATATATATATATATATATATATATATAGGTGTGTATCTGTCTATATTTCTGAGATGAGGTATTATGTACACTACATTATTCGGACTATTGTCCTCACCTTTGTCGCCATATTTATTACAACGTTTTCTTCAGGTGGTTGGAATGTCGAACCGAACCCTTTATTTCGCTCACTAGTCTCACGTGCAATGTCTAATGGAGGTCAGTTATCAGTTACCTCCTGTTAATTCCCCCCTGAAAGTTCTCCACTGCCTTAACCAGGTATTGAACTCAAACTCTTTGGGTCCTGTCACTGGATCTAACTAACGCCTTTATCCACTGTACCATGTGTCCTTGAGGACATGGTGTTCTTTGTCTATGATCTCAACCTGGTCCCACAGAGGGCGGTGATCTCCCATCTCTCTTCATATGTGGTCAGATACGCCTGATTTTTTCCACTTCCCCTCGTGTTACAGCTTTCTGGTGTTCTTGAAGCCTTACCTTAAATATGGCACGTGGGACTAGAACAATCTACCCCAGTGAACGAAATAAAGGATTCAGTTCGACATTGCAACAACCTTAAGAAAGCCGAAACGTTGTAATAAATATGATGACAAAGATGAGGACAATAGTTCGAATAATGTAAATAGGGTACATAATACCTCATATCAGAAATATAGACAGATACTGAAAGGCCGAAACGTTGTAATAAGTATGGCGACAAAGATGGGGACAATAGTCCGAATAATGTAAATAGTGTACATAATACCTCATCTCAGAAATATAGACAGATACTGAAAGTCCGAAACGTTGTAATAAATATGGCGACAAAGATGAGGACAATAGTCCGAATAATGTAAATAGTGTACATAATACCTCATATCAGAAATATAGACAGATACTGAAAGGCCGAAACGTTGTAATAAATATGGCGACAAAGATGAGGACAATAGTCGGAATAATGTAAATAGTGTACATAATACCTCATCTCAGAAATATAGACAGATACTGAAAGGCCGAAACGTTGTAATAAATATGGCTACAAAGATGAGGACAATAGTCCGAATAATGTAAATAGTGTGCATAATACCTCATCTCACAAATAGAGACAGATACTGAAAGACCGAAACGTTGTAATAAATATGTCAACAAAGATGAGGACAATAGTCCGAATAATGTAAATAGTGTACATATGTGTGTTTGTATGGTTTAGTGGGTGGTATATATGTGGATATTAACATATACACAACAGTTCAAAAGTTTGAAGCCACCTCCAGATTCCATGAACATGATAAAATAATAAAAAAAATGAAAAAGAACTCTGAAAGTCATTGAAAAAATAAAGAAATTTATACTTTAAGAAATTTTGCAATGAATGCCACAAATTAGTGCTGCAGTAATTTAGGCTAAAGGAGGATATTTTGACGAGAGAAAAATTTAAACATGAAATACTTTTGTTATTTTTGTCATAATAGATTTTCTAATAAAAACCACGTCTCACTTTTTTAACCATCTATAATAATTTTCTCTTCTTTGAAGTACAATCCAACTACTTTTTGGTCAATGTAAAGATTTACCAGGGTTGACCTTAAACTGTTTTTTAATAACCTAAACAGTTTACTGAACGGAGTTTGGAAATGAAATGGTAATCTTTATAACATCAACAAAATACAATACTCGCCAGCGGTGTGAAGTAGGTAAACCACTGATATTGGTGGACTACTTAGACTGCATTTTACCCCCACTTACAATAGTGTCCAAGATATTTATGAGGATTGTGACATACCCATTAGTTGTCATAGGTAGAGTATATAATATTTTTGAACTGTAATGTATAGATAAAACAAACAAGCACAGACATATAGACTCTCTTCAAATGTCAAGCCGGAGCATGCACAAGATAAGCTAGAGTAATTCACGTACAACCAACTTATCATTCAGCGATCCCAAGAACATTCTTCTAACACAGATTGTTTTGTCTTTCTTCTTTTAGTTTAAATGATGACGCTAAAGTAAACACGAGTTAAGTTTTCTCCGGTGAAATGCTTCGAAATTATTAACAATTTTCCACTTTGTCTCATCGTCTGCACTTTTGATTCGAATGCTATTATACAGAGTCTGTAAGGTACCTGAGGATAGATTTATGGTTATAGAAAAACAGAGATATAATGATAGATAATAACTTTATAATTGAAAAATGCTATAAGCATAAAAATACATTATCTTTTTTTATAGTTTTATTCAATAAAGCCATCTTCAGCTTCAATAACTGTTTTATGCGAGATTGAAATTATGCGAATTAAATGGCCCTGGTTCATATTAGGCGTTACCATAAGTATAGGAAGGCCAGATGGGCCTGGAGAATCTGATACCCACGGTTCGAATATAAGGGAAGAGAGACAAGGCATAACAAAGCATGATATACCTAGCGGCCTTTTTGTGATTCTCTAGTGCCAGTCCATAAGATTCGAAAAAGATGGTTTTGTCCAAGGTCAACAGACTTCACTCGCTCAATGTCATTTTAATCCTTAATCTGAGAAAGCGGTTGTAACCAATTGACAGTTTAGACATTTCTGAACGGGTTTGGCGCCATATATGGCATTCCTTAAGAACAAGTAACGAGTTTTCAGGTTAATGTTTTGGTTTTGTAACAACATGCGGTGTTGGGCGAAACTACCTCTAGCGCAGTCTATTCTAGGTTCAATTTCCTTATTGTCTATACTAAATTTCTAATAGTTGATCCACAACGGGTATTTGAAATCTTTGGTATTTCTTAAGTTCACATTATGAATATATATGATGGAGTCATGACAAGTGCCATAACTCATAAAATAAAAATTAAGTAATTATTTTCTTACTTCTATCCTATAAAAATATTTGGCTCAATACTTTCGGAACAACTATTCTATGCAGATGTATCGTCTGCTTTTCTACAAAAGCGTTAATATATCGTAATTCCCCATGTATAATACGCCTTCATCCACTAAAAGTGTGCTGAATGTTTTGGGAAAATGCTTCTACCCACGCATAATACGCACCCCTTGTTTGGTAATCGAACCCTATAAATTGTACCTTTCCAATTTCTTTACGGCCAGTGTTTCCGACTTTTATTAAAAAATGATTTTAAACATAGAATAATATGATTCTAATTTAGTTTTATGATAATTCCTATTTTATTTTACATTTGTAAGTATTGTTAGGTACATATGATTGTATTTGACATCCTTATGGGGTCGCAATCGCCGAATGTTTGTGTCAAATTGACGTATGTTTGTGGGGAGTAGTCATTTCGTAACTGAAATCGACCTATGAAATGGCAATTTTTTAAAGATTTTTTTTGTAGTTGTGCATAATACGCACTTCTAATTTTGCTTATTATTCTTTAGAAAAATCTATTATACATGGGGAAATACGGTAATTAAAAAAAAATAAAAGAACTGTTTTTTTCAAGTTCGATAGGCACTGTAACTTTGGCCAACTTGTCAGTACTATTCTGATTGTTGTAGCTATAAAGAATTCTATTACGAACGGAATTGGATGTCGTACTTCATGACATTTTCGCAAAACGAAAAATCCCAATTTTGTCTTATTTTATCTCTCTTTATTAAAAAAAAAAAATACTTACACTGCGTTTTCCACTCTTTGCAGTTTCGGCTTTTGCAGTAATGCCCGATTTGGGGTTGAAAATAGTGAAAAAATGAATTCTGACCTGAGTTCTGTTCACATCCTATTGTGGATAGGCTGAGATCTACGTCATGATTTCTTTTTTTATATAAGACCGACAAAAAAAAAGACATTGCTTGCAATTTTGTTAAATGAGAATTTTCGCCTGTTGCAAGATTCTATATTATTCTATTTTCTATTAGAACTGGTGGTCAGCGCTAGATCTGACCCAAAAACAGGTGATTTAATGCTGTATTCCCACGCGAATAAGCTACCCCGCTTCGAACATTTGGCGCTACTCAATCGTCTCACCTGTAATCTATTCTATACTCAGTAAATAACTGTGAATAAGCCATCTCCAATCGAGTGCAAAAACAATTTTAAACCCATTTAAACAAAGGCTTTAAGATATGTCATATAAATGGCTTAAATTGCTCAATATCATTGACAGGGCGCAGGTTAAGATAAGATTGGACACTGGTGTGAGAGCCGATAGGCGACAGTCTATTTTATGCGTGAATGCAATGCTCTGTGTTGACCTCAATTCAGCTTTCACATATATATATATATATATATATATATATATATATATATATATATATATATATATATATAGTTCCACATGAACACTGAATTGGGGTCAACACTGAGAGCATTGCATTCATGCATAAAATAGACTGTCGCCTATCGGCGCTGACACCACAAACATATGGACAGAAGCGACTGAGAAGACAGAAGAGAGAAGGAAGAAGAGAGACAGAAGAGGCAGAGACGAGACCAGAGACAGAAAAGAGAAAAGGAACAGAAGAGAGGGAGACGAGACCAGAGACAAAAGAGAGAAGAGAGGTGTGAATCAGAAGAGAGGGGGGCGAAAACAGAGACAGAAGAGAGAAATGAGAATAGGCGGAGACGAGACCTGAGGTAGAAGAGAGAAGAGAGTCTGAATAGGCGGAGACGAGACCAGAGCTAGAAGAGAGAAGGGAGTCTGAATAGGCAGAGACGAGACCAAAGCTAGAGAGAGAAGGGAATCTGAATAGGCGGAGACGAGACCAGAGCTAGAAGAGAGAAGGGAGTCTGAATAGGCGGAGACGAGACCAAAGCTATAAGAGAGAAGGGAATCTGAATAGGCGGAGACGAGACCAAAGCTATAAGAGAGAAGGGAATCTGAATAGGAGGAGACGAGATCAAAGCTATAAGAGAGAAGGGAGTCTGAATAGGCGGAGACGAGACCAGAGCTAGAAGAGAGAAGGGTCTGAATAGGCGGAGACGAGACCAGAGCTAGAAGAGAGAAGGGAGTCTGAATAGGCGGAGACGAGACCAGAGCTACAAGAGAAGGGAGTCTGAATAGGCGGAGACGAGACCAGAGCTAAAAGAGAGAAGGGAGTCTGAATAGGCGGAGACGAGACCAAAGCTAGAAGAGAGAAGGGTCTGAATAGGCGGAGACGAGACCAGAGCTAGAAGAGAGAAGGGAGTCTGAATAGGCGGAGACGAGACCAGAGGTAGAAGAGAGAAGAGAGAAACGCAGACCAGAGAAAAATAGATAAGAAAGAAGATATGGAGACGAAGTCAGAGAACGAAGAGAGAAGAGAGACAAAAGAGACGGAGACGAGACCAGAGACAGAAGGTAGAGGAGAGCCGGAAGAGACAGACAAAACACAAGAGACAGAAGAGAGAAGGGAGTCAGAAGAGACGCAGAGGAGACCAGAGACAGAAGAGAGAAGAGTGAAGAGAGATAGAAGAGACGGAGAGGAGACCAGAGATTGAAAAAGAGAAAAGGCAGAAGAGCGTCAGAATAAGCGTAGACGAGAGCAGAGACAGAAGAGTGAAGAGAGAAGAGAGCCAGAATTAGATGTCAATGTTACTTTCATTTTGCGTAATTTAGACGGCAATTTATCCATCCCACCATATATATATATATATATATATATATATATATATATATATATATATATATATATATATATATATACAACCAAGTTCTAAAATATGGTGGCTAAAAACACTCTAACATCAATTATATTAAAAATAATACTACAAACCAGAAGAAAACAGAAAAAGAAAAATCATATAGTACACCCCCTTATTCAACCAAATTGTTAGTAATAAGGCAAACATTCTAGCATTTTCATAATAATAGTACAGTTAGCAAGATATTTTTAATAAAAACACCCTAAAATTAAGTTATAGATGTACTGAAAATTTACAAAGGATTATAAAAAAAACGTAATAATATAATCCTGAAAAAATACGCACCCTGAAATCAAATAAATAAAGATCCTAAAATGAAATTAGAAAATAATAATGAAAAATTATGTAATAGTAGAAACCTTGAAAATGGCCCTTTGAATGAAAAATGTCGCATTAGAATCCGTACCAATGGAACAATCTCATTCATTGCGAATCAAAATATTGAAAAGATATATATAAGATCCACAAGAAATGAATTTTAATAGAGGTGTAGACAACACTAAAGTTCCTTCAATAATATTAAAAACTGAAACTAAACATCCCTATCTAAATATTTATATACATAAATATAATTTTTTTCATTTAAAAGAAACAAATAAAATACCAACAGTAAAATGGAAAATAATAAATAGAAAAGAAGTTTTAGAACCTGGGTTTACCCTTGGCCTGTATACCTACAAGAAAAACGACACATTATCAACCTTCTAAAAAACAGAAAATTATTAAAACAAAGAAATGAAATAACGGTTTTTTGTAGACACCACCAAAGAAAGAAAAACATTCTCCGCGAAAAAGACAAAAAGAATGACTGAAACTCCTTGCTAAAAAGTAAAAAAAAACAAACGAAAAATTATTGTAAAAAAAAGAAAGAATGCCATTGCTAAAAATGAATGATTTTCGTAAAATAAAAGAAGGAACGAAAGAACGAAAGAAAGAAAAAGAAACGAAAAAGAAACGAAAGCATGTAATAAAGGCTGATTTAATAAAACATGTCGAGTAAGAGAAATGTGAAATGAAAGAAATTTTACATTTTATTTCATTTCATTTTTAATTTTAATTTCTTTTGAAATCATTTATTTTTGTTTTACAAAAAAAAAAAAGTCTGAAGCTTCCGGTTAAGTTTCTTTTCATTGTTTTCTCGTTTTTTTTTCTTTTCTTTTCCGTTCTTTCCTTTTTTTTCAAATGAATTCTTTTTATCGCCTTTGTGGCATGACAGTTGAGGATAAAAAGTGAAATGGCGCGTTTGTTGTCTGTTTAATTGCGCGTTCTTGTTTTTAGTTGCTTTTCTTGGTGGGTGGCTTATATCAACCTAATTTTTGGAATAGGGAAAAACAGAGACACGATTTGCAATTCGTTATATAAAACGAAGTACGCGAGAAAAGAGACATGAAATAACAAAAGTAATGAGTGAATTAAAGACTTAGAAACTAACTTGGAATAGTTAATATTGTGTGAACTATCTTAAAATTAGATAGATAGATAGATAGACAGATAGATAGAAATGAATAGTTAATATATAAATATATATATAAATATATATAGAGATATAAGTATATATATATATATATATATATATATATATATATATATATATATATAGAGAGAGAGAGAGAGAGAGAGGGAGGATAGATAGATAGATAGATAGATAGATGTGTCTTCTGAAACGAACAATAATAAAGGGTTTTCCAATAACTTGGACTGATTTTGAATGTAAATTAAGTTTAAGGATCTAATGATTTTTTTTTATTTTCAGATTCGGCAGGGATTTTGGTGATATTATTTTTCACACATCATTGCCATGGCTTAAATAACGTGAGCCGATAGATAAATAAATAATATTTCACCAATAACAATGATTTATTTTCTGCTGACTTTGATCCGTCTTAATGAAACACCCTAATATATAATCCGCCTTAATGAAACACCTTTTAGATAAATAGATGCTAACATTTACGCAATACAAGAATCAAGTACGGATCGTTGTAGACGGTTATTGAGTGTAGGAAGAGCTATGTGGATGTAGAAGTGAAGTTTATGATACTAAAGAGGATAGATAGCGATTGAATCCTGGCTTGAAGATATTAATGTCCTGAGAAGCATCCATACTGGGAGATTGTTCCACAGTGTAGCCAGCTCTCTGGGAACAAACAGTCTGAGCGGAAGTTCCTTCATACGAATGGAATACTGAGGAAAATGTAGTTGACTCAACTGAGCTGTAAATGTCTGAATTGAAGATTGGAGCTGATCTGAATATTTTCCATGGAAATAAAGAGTAGCGATAGTGTTGTAACGTTGTGTCTGTGGGAACGAGGCCGTAGTATGGGAAATATGTTATCTTCTATAAGACAGCTGAAATGATTTTGAAATCTATCAAGGCAGGAAAGTGGGGATTTGGCAGCTCCGAATAGATAAAGAAATGAATGAGATATTTATTGAACAAGGTCAACCGGTGATTTTTCTACATGAGCGGACACACATTTTTGTCTGAAAATGTAATATGTCGAATGGTTGTAAAGATGCACGTGAAATGCGTCCACGTGCAAATTCCATTGTTCTCGTTTCTGAATTTTCATAAGTTATATTAACCGACGCTCGAGATAGATAGATATATAGATAGAGAGAGAGAGAGATCAGAGAATAGAATGAGATATTTATTGAACAAGGTCGACCGGTGATTTTTCTACATGAGCGGACACACATTTTTGTCTGAAAATGTAATATGTCGAATGGTTGTAAAGATGCACGGGAAATGCGTCCACGTGCAAATTCCATTATTCTCGTTTCTGAATTTTCATAAGTTATGTTAACCGACACTCGAGATAGATAGATAGATAGAGAGAGAGAGAGAGAGATCAGAGAATAGAATGAGATATTTATTGAACAAGGTCGACCGGTGATTTTTCTACATGAGCGGACACACATTTTTGTCTGAAAATGTAATATGTCGAATGGTTGTAAAGATGCACGGGAAATGCGTCCACGTGCAAATTCCATTTTTCTCGTTTCTGAATGTTCATAAGTTATGTTAACCGACGCTCGAGATAGATAGATATATATATAGAGAGAGAGAGATCAGAGAATAGAATGAGATATTTATTGAACAAGGTCGACCGGTGATTTTTCTACATGAGCGGACACACATTTTTGTCTGAAAATGTAATATGTCGAATGGTTGTAAAGATGCACGGGAAATGCGTCCACGTGCAAATTCCATTTTTCTCGTTTCTGAATTTTCATAAGTTATGTTAACCGACGCTCGAGATAGATAGATAGAGAGAGAGAGAGAGAGAGATCAGAGAATAGAATGAGATATTTATTGAACAAGGTCGACCGGTGATTATTCTACATGAGCGGACACACATTTTTGTCTGAAAATGTAATATGTCGAATGGTTGTAAAGATGCACGGGAAATGCGTCCACGTGCAAATTCCATTTTTCTCGTTTCTGAATTTTCATAAGTTATGTTAACCGACGCTCGAGATAGATAGATAGAGAGAGAGAGAGAGAGAGATCAGAGAATAGAATGAGATATTTATTGAACAAGGTCGACCGGTGATTATTCTACATGAGCGGACACACATTTTTGTCTGAAAATGTAATATGTCGAATGGTTGTAAAGATGCACAGGAAATGCGTCCACGTGCAAATTCCATTTTTCTCGTTTCTGAATTTTCATAAGTTATGTTAACCGACGCTCGAGATAGATAGATAGAGAGAGAGAGAGAGATCAGAGAATAGAATGAGATATTTATTGAACAAGGTCGACCGGTGATTATTCTACATGAGCGGACACACATTTTTGTCTGAAAATGTAATATGTCGAATGGTTGTAAAGATGCACGGGAAATGCGTCCACGTGCAAATTCCATTTTTCTCGTTTCTGAATTTTCATAAGTTATGTTAACCGACGCTCGAGATAGATAGATAGAGAGAGAGAGAGAGAGAGAGAGAGAGAGAGATCAGAGAATAGAATGAGATATTTATTGAACAAGGTCGACCGGTGATTATTCTACATGAGGGGACACACATTTTTGTCTGAAAATGTAATATGTCGAATGGTTGTAAAGATGCACGAGAAATGCGTCCACGGGCAAATTCCATTTTTCTAGTTTCTGAATGTTCATAAGTTATGTTAACCGACGCTCGAGATAGATAGATAGATAGAGAGAGAGAGATCAGAGAATAGAATGAGATATTTATTGAACAAGGTCGACCGGTGATTTTTCTACATGAGCGGACACACATTTTTGTCTGAAAATGTAATATGTCGAATGGTTGTAAAGATGCACGGGAAATGCGTCCACGTGCAAATTCCATTTTTCTCGTTTCTGAATTTTCATAAGTTATGTTAATCGACGCTCGAGATAGATAGATAGATAGATAGATAGATAGAGAGAGATCAGAGAATAGAATGAGATATTTATTGAACAAGGTCGACCGGTGATTTTTCTACATGAGCGGTCACACATTTTTGTCTGAAAATGTAATATGTCGAATGGTTGTAAAGATGCACGGGAAATGCGTCCACGTGCAAATTCCATTTTTCTCGTTTCTGAATTTTCAAAAGTTATGTTAACCGACGCTCGAGATAGATAGATAGATAGATAGAGAGAGAGAGATCAGAGAATAGAATGAGATATTTATTGAACAAGGTCGACCGGTGATTTTTCTACATGAGCGGACACACATTTTTGTCTGAAAATGTAATATGTCGAATGGTTGTAAAGATGCACGGGAAATGCGTCCACGTGCAATTTCCATTTTTCTCGTTTCTGAATGTTCATAAGTTATATATAATGTTATAGATAGATAGATAGATAGATATTAACAGACTGAGATACATAGATTTGATAGATAGATAGATAGATAGATAGATAGATAGATAGATAGGAGAACAGAATGACATAGATAGATAGATACTAACAGACTGAGATAGATAGATAGATAGATAGATAATGAATAGACTGAGTTAGATATAAACAGACTGAGATAGATAGATAGATAAATAGTTAGATAGATAGATAGATATGAACAGACTGATAGATAGATAGATAGATTGATAGATAGATACATCGATAGATATGAACTGACTTAAATAGATGTGAACAGACTGAGATAGATAGAAATTGAGATAGAAAGACCGATAGACGCAGATTGAGATAGATAGATATGAATGTATTAAGATAGATACATACATACATGTGAACAAATTGAGATAGATAGATAAATATGAACAGACTGAGAATGATAGATAGGTAGATAGATAGACAGGAACTGACTGAGATAGATAGACAGATACAAATTGAGATAGATAGATAGATACATAGACACATAGATAGATAGATAGATAGATAGATAATGAGCATAAACAGATAGATATTGAACAGACACACACACACACAAACAGATAAATAAATAGATAGATAGATAGATATATTGATAGATAATGAGCATAAACAGATAGATATTGAACAGACACACACACACATATAAAGATCGATAGGACAATAGAACCAGATAGATAGATAGATAGATAGATAGATAGATAGATAGATAGATATTAACAGTCTGAGATAGATATATAGAAAGATAGATAATGAATAGACTGAAGTAGATATGAACAGACTGAGATAGCTAGCTAGCTAGCTAGCTAGATAGATAGATGAGATCAGATGGATAGAGTTATTAATATTTCCTTTGGGGAAACATGCTAAAATTTGGGAGAGATTATAATATAATGAATAGAATGAATGTAATAAAGAAATATGGTACTCAAGGGAGGACGGATAAATGAGATTAAAGAAAGAATGAGAAAAAAAGAGAAAGAAAGAAAATTATAGACGGGAGGGAAATAAGAGAGAAACAAAGAAAGAAACGAAAGACAGAGATCAAAGAAGCTGATAAAACAAAGAAAGCGAGAAAGAAATGAAGAAAGAAATAAGAGAGGGAAATAAAAAAAGAGAAAAACAAAGAAAGACGTCAAAGAAAGACATCAAAGAACCTAATAAATGTATGAAACACAAATACGCGAAAGAAATAAAGAAAAATAGTTAACGTCAAAGAGTAAATTTAAATGAAAGGAGAAACAAACAAATGATAGTAAAAGAAATATGGCGAACGTTAAGAGTAAAGGGAGAAAAACATGGCTAAGTAAAGATTAGTAGAAAAAAAATGAAAATAAACATAAAAAAAAATCATTTTCGTCGAGGAAATGTCTGGCAGATAGCGTCAAAGAGCTCATTGGCAGACAGTCAAGAACAAAAAGAATAAAGAAGAATTTCAAAAAAGAAGAAAGAAATGAAAAAAATAATGGATGAATTGCAGAAAGATGTTAAAACAAGATGGTGGCCGGCTGCAGAGTTTAAAGCAAACTTTGAATGAATTAAAAATGGAATATTTTAACGCTTATGTCGAGGTGACATGCGTACCAGATTTGGGCGGGGTTTGTGACTCTCACAAAAGATAGACAAGTGCAGCTGCCAATCCTGGCGACAGCCGTGACGAAACCGCTTCCGAGATACCGGATATGACGTCATATTTCAGTGGTAGTAATGGTGATGGACTTGATGTCAAGGCGTCCGACTCGTTTTGAGGTTTTGAAATTAGATTCACAAAGATTTTCTCCTCGGGTGTGCTTTTATGTGTCTATGTAAAAAAATGTAGAGATAAATATATAATTAATTTTTGTTTTAATAATTGATCATCTAATACAAGGCGCGTCAGCCTCTCAAGATAGATGTTTACTTTTTTAAGCAGATGCACGTAAAAGGAGGTAAGAAATGCAGATTAAGAGATTATGTAGAAAATATAACAGTTAATCCTAAACTGTTTTTATTCATTTCACTCTAAGCAAGGAAATAAAGTTACTAAGACGCAACGGAATTACTGACTGTAAAGAATATAAGAAAAAGAAAACATTATTTAGGAGAAAGAACAACTTTATTATTTTTCTCATACTAAGAAAAGCTCAGAAATAATATATATATATATATATTTATATTCATATATATATATATAACGAAATAAGTAAACACTAAAATAACTGTTTAAAATTATATGTGTTAAAAAATGCTGAATATCATCTTAGAGAAAATAAAATCTGTAGAGCGATTTAATATCCTAAAATATCTTTCGTTCGGGTATTCTAAATGACGAGGTATGATTATACCACATCTTTTTTAAATTGGCCCTCAGTGCAATCAAAATATATATTTTGCACTGCCATTGTCATTTTCTACCGCGGCACAATACAC
The DNA here is from genome assembly GCA_964036315.1 of Acanthosepion esculentum. Taxonomy (NCBI): domain Eukaryota; kingdom Metazoa; phylum Mollusca; class Cephalopoda; order Sepiida; family Sepiidae; genus Acanthosepion; species Acanthosepion esculentum. Next base: position 144,529,305 of record OZ038477.1, on the reverse strand, counting down.
TACACCTTCTGTACAACATATCTCACTTAAGGGATAATTATTTTTTTCTTCTACAAAGGACCTTATTTACTCCTCATATGTTCTTCAAGATTGGAATTTATTTTCTTCAACATTGTGCTGCGTTTAAATAATTTGTACAATCCGGACGTTTTGGGGAAATACTTATTTAAGAGGCTAATACATATTTTCCATATATTAGTACTTACTTGCATGTTGAACCAGATAACATTCCTTTCTCTTTTTCTATCGTCACCTGTTTTTAGATTTACTTGGTCCTTGAAACACACGTTGACATTGTGCCTCGCTTCTCTTAATGCAGATATTTTTTTATTGAATATTTCGTTCTTTGAAGAATTTTTCGATATTCAGTAATGTACGCCTAACGGGATATGCCTGGTCACATTGGATATGGTGGTTGAATGCCGTATTTGCGTATCTCAAAGCCGTATTAGACTTCATAAATGGTGAAATAGTTCCAGTCAACAGATTTTGCTCTATGTCTAAAAACTGGACTACATTCCTGTTGATTTCCACTGTAAAATGTTTAAACATCTTGTGTAGTTTTTCCCTGACGGAATCATTGTTGTCTTTTATTATCTGGTACCACCATTAGTCCATCATCACATTATATTCCGTGGTCCGGCCATTAAACTGGAAATGTTAAGAAAAATAAAAGCTAGTAAAGTGAATAACAACTCCTGTAAGCTGTGTCAGGAGGTGAAGTTGGCCATTGCAAGATTCTTGTGTGGTAGGGAGTTGTTGAATGAGAGGTCCGAAATTATGAACAATTGAACGATTTTATTGTATAAAATTATTTAGTATTTCAAGATATTTTGTGTCATTTTAATAAATATATCTGTCAAGATGAAATATCACAGTTATTTTCATTTTTGAGTAATTTAGACGAATATTTATCCATCGTTACCAGAGTATATATTTGTAGATGTGTGACTTCTTCACACTTCTCTCTATCTATCTATCTTATTTCTTTGTTTCTCTAATACGCTTTCTGCTTCCGATCTCTTTTTCTATCACACCTTTTATTCATTCTTTTCTACCCTCTTTCTTTCTTTCTTTTTTTCTTTCTTTCTTCCCGTCCCTTTGTTCTGTTTACAACAGTTTCTCTATTCCAGCCTCTTTCTCTTTTTCTCTATTTCATTATGTCATTTTCTGCCTTTCTCTTCTATTTTGCCCCTCTTTCTTTCTTTCTTTCTTTCTTTCTTTCTTTCTTTCTTTCTTTCTTTCTTTCTTTCTTTCTTTCTTTCTTAGCACAAACTTCTATTTCACATTGCATTTTTCTTTCCCTACCTTTACAATATTGTTTTGCCCCCCTTTCTCTCTTTGTTTATCTCTTTCTAAATATTTTTCTTCTATTTCATTTTTTCTTTCTCTGAATAATATATTTCCTTGTTCCTGTCTCTTTCTTTATTTCTCCTCCCTTTCTTCCCTACCTTCTTTCTATCAAAATATTTATAAATTTCTTTCTTTCTTTCTTTCTTTCTTTCTTTCTTTCTTAGCAAAAACTTTTATTTCACATTGCATTTTCTGCCCCTTCTTTCTCTCTTTCTTTCCGTCTTTCCTTCTTTCTCTTTTCATTTCTCCTATTTTATCTCCTATTTATATCTCCTGTTTCAAAATTCTATTTCTTTCTTTTTCTTAGCAATATCTTTACCTTTTCTACCTTACTTTCTAAATACTTTTCTTTCTTTTCTTCTTTCTTTCTTTCTAAATACATTTTCTTTCTTTCTTTCTTTTTTACTAAATACATTTTTCTTTCTTTCTTTCTAAATACTTTTCTTCCTTTCTAAATACATTTTCTTTCTTTCTAATACTTTTCTCTCTTTCTTTCTTTTCTAAATTCATTTTCTTTCTTTTTCTTTCTTTCTTTATAAATACTTTTCTTTCTTTCTTTCTTTTTTTTTTCTTTCTTTCTCAGTACATTTTCTACCAAATACTATTACTATTTTATTTTAGGCCTGGTATTTGAAATATTTCGTCTTCAATAGCTGAATATTTAATGAGTTGCTGACTTAATTTGCATAAATTTAAGCTATCTAGAAAATGGCAATTCCACTGATGCTTTTGTCTCTAATTTTGTCGGTGATTTAACAAATGGCCAACTTTGTTCCTCCAGAATTTCAACAATCAATATTGAGTACAATGCGCGCATTTCTCATATCCTAAATTATTTCAGATAAATAAATAGTAGCTACTGGCGCAACATTTACCCTGCCGGTGGGGTTATGGTTAGCACGATCATTTTGCAGACAACGACTGATGTCGAAATTACGATATTGACTGAGCCTCCCACACCTATTGCCTTGTAGCAGACTTAGTTAAGTTAAGTTACCATAAATATCATAATTTTCCGCAAAAGATATTTAAAAAGTTAACCTCGAAGGTCATTATTAATATAATTCAGTGCTGAGAAAGCTCTGGGCTGCAGACTGAGAAAGCTCCGGTGTGCAAGCTGAGCAAACTCAGGGCTTGCGGGCTGAGCATGCTCCGGGGCGCGGGCTGTATGACAGAGGATCTTATGTGGTCCAAGAGCAAAAAAAAGCTTGTTGCCATTTTTTATTCATTTATTTGGTTATATGTTACACAGAATAATACTCAATACACATGGCACAGTAGATAAAGGCGTTAGTTAGATCCAGTGACAGGACCCAAAGAGTGTGAGTTCAATACCCGGCTAAGGCAGTGGAGAACTTTGAGAGGGAAAAATGAACAGGAGATAACTGATAATTGACGTCCATTAAACATGGCACGTGGAACTAGAACAGTCTACCCCAGTGAGCGAAATAAAGGGTTCATTCCAACCACCTGAAGAAGGCCAGAACGTACAACAGCCGAAACGTTGTAATAAATATGGCGACAAAGATGAGGACAATAGTCCGAATAATGTACAAAATAATACTCTATTCCAAACAAGAGAACAAAGATAGAAACCATATGCATTTAACATTTATTTTATTTTCATTAACAAAATCAAATCTGACAAAAGAAACATCAATTTTCAAAGCAGAGATTTGTGTAATAGATTTTGCACTCGACTTCATCTCAGAATCAAAAATAAAAATAACTAATATTCTCTGATTCTCTGATCAGTTATAACAGCAATTTTTTTTTAATTGACAGTTTGCTGGTGAAATTGCCCAAAAGGCTGGATTCATTATCCAACAATAAAGAAATAGTGCTATTCTAGATCCACATAGGATTTAAAGGCAATGACTAGGCAGACTTGATCGCAATGTCTACCAGTGATGAAAAAAAAACCCGCTGCTGGTGAAATTGCTATACAGGCCGGATTCATTATCAAACAATAAATAAATAGTGCTCTTCTGGATTCCAAGACACATAAGAGTTAGAGCAAATGACAAAGAAGTTTCATCCGCTAAGCCTACCCAAAACGAAATCCCTGATAATAAATTCAGAATTATTTATATTGTCCTAAAAATTAAAATAAACATTTACATTCAACAGGAATGTCAAAATGGCTGGACCAATAACACAATAAACTTCTCCAAATAATACCAATTCTTGGATAAATATAAAACAGATGTCGAGAAAAGAAAAGAAAAGGCGAAATAACATTAAACTTGACTAAACATCAGCCAGACATACCTCACCAATTCATACTTGCTGAAGCATGAAGATCAACCAATACGTACAACATGACAAGCTGCAACTCACAGTGAAACACATTGTAACTGAATGTAAAATACTACAACGTAAACAGCATGAGAAAACTATTTGAAAATACTGAAAGTGTCAAAATAATGTTCTACCTTAAAGTAATAGGGACACAGGCCAAATGATATAACATCTGCAATGAATCATCGACAAACCGGAGTTGGAGTCATAAAATTATATACAAAAATATTTAGATTTCGGCATTAAATAGCCCATAAGGATTAACATGCCGTTAAACAAAAAAACAAAAAACAAAAAATCAACCAACCAAGAACAAAATCAAAAATCAGTCTCGGCTAACAGATTTGAATTTACGGTCATGCGTACATCAACGAGTAAACTGCATTCTGTTTAATGAAAACTTTCTCAACTGCACAAATCTGACAAATAGTAGCAAATGTATTAAATATGAAATTAATTCATTATATATTAGTGCAGGCTGTTCACAAACTGTGTAATAAATGGACAAAAAGTGTGTGCGAGTATGAGTGATATTTACATTGTGGTTGCGAAACTCGTGTTGGTTTTATGATACAACCCACTTTTCACAGGGCCGATAATGATACGGCTCTCCACGGTAAATTTCAGGCATTCCAATGTTGTAGGGAATTCTCATTCAGTGGGCTCCAAACTTGTGATTTTATGCCAGACGAAGTTTAGTCAATATATTGCAAAGGCAACATCATATTTTGGGGGGATTTGATCATCTTAATTCGAATCGTCCAGCCGAGTCGACTGCCACAAGGGGCTTAGTAAGCCTTCACTTCTCTCTGTTTTGTGACTCAGCGCGCAGCTCATTTCCATGTCCGTCCATTTGAACATTGTCGTTCTTCATCTCTTCCTCGATGCGCTTTTTTTTCTTTCCCCTTTGCACAGTGCCATACAGGTCGGCACTGGCTATCAGACCTCATCGGAAAATGTACACATGACATTTTGTTTTTACATTTTTTTTACTCTCATTAGCGCGCCTTTAATTCATCACTACTAGTTCCAAATGCTTCTTATTTTCTTATTCTTCTATGGACCGTGTCCTTTCAGAACGTTGGCGGTCATGACTCTCCACAACTTCCTATTCTTTGAAGCTATTTAGTAAAGTTTTTCTTCTCGTTATCACCCCTAAGCCCTAATCTCTCATACACAACCTTGCTAGGCAGATTAATCGCTGCTTTTTCTCCTGCCTTTAATATCCCCTGTGACTGACAAATTCTTCAAGACCTTGTTTCCTCTCTATGTGTACTAGACATGTAAATTGTCCATTTATAGATTTAAGTATAAGTTTTCATTTTTCAGTTCTTATTTCTTTGGATTCATGCTATTGTCCCCATTTTAATTTCATCATTAATAGCACATATCTCTAATTTCCAAGAACCAATGATTTACTCCATTTTTATTTGCCCTGGGAAAATAACCAAGTGGATTAGAACGTCATGCGTGAATTTCGGTGATATATTAATTGTGAGTTCAATCCCAAGGCTGGGCAGTGTGTACTTGGACTCAGTGGAAGTAAGGTAAGCAATGACTGAGCAGTACTAAAGAGAAGAACTAGACGCGATATCTGTAGACTTGGGTAGCGCAGTGACAATAAATTAACCCCGTAGATTAAAGAAAGAGTTCTGTTCAGAATGGCTGGCGAACAGAACGGCCGAAACTTTTTTATGACAACAAAGATGAGGATAGTAATCCAAATGTAAATAGAATCCGTTTGTCTTTCTTTAAAATTTCATCGTTAGTCAAATGTTCCTTGCAAATTTTAGGCCCTTAAAACATTATTTGATGAAAATCGAAGAATATTTATTTTTATATATATTTCAGTCAATTTTACACCGCAGAGATTATACATCGCACGCTTATCATCATCTTGTTTGCTGTAGTCACAACATTTCGGTCGAGAAATCTCCGGTCATCTTTTGGAATTTAATGTTCTTACTTAGCTGACCATACGCGGGTTTAGCTTGTATTAGTTGATTCTTCTGTTAGTTTGTTATTGGGATGGCGTTTTTGTTCGTTTCTTGCTGGGCCAGAGTGTATGGACACCACAGACCGATTCGGGGATTGAACTACAACACATTTAAGCAACACCTATATCCACATCGCCACGGTTCCTCTCTAATATATGTTGCGTAAAAAATACCAAAGTACTTGTGTTAACATATTAAAAATATAAAAATAATTATTTAGTAAGAGCAGTTTAAATCAACCATCCTTATTATCAGCAACAACTCTCCAGCAAAATCCAAATGATACAAGACCAACATTATTTATGAATTCAAATGACCAATTGTAACTTTCTGAGAATGATTATCTTTGTCAAGGTAATTAAGTTTATGGTGTGTTTTTTTCTGCGAATAAGCATTTCCTTTTTGGACTCAGTGAGTGTAGAAAATGTAAAAATTGTTCGTTCCTGATGCTTTGGGCTAAGCCATTTTCAATGGTTTTGCTTTTACTTTTGCAAATGGCGTGTATGTTGCTGGGAGATAGACATAACTAAGTTACGAATACAACCATTATATTATGGCCATGTTTGTAATTAATGTCGTTAAAGGTCGTCATTTTTGGTTTCATGATGATGTATTTACGTATATTTAGACGTGTTTGACAGGCGTCTGTCATATATGTGTTTACGACTAGTAGATTCCGTATACGATCTTGGCAAATTTTCATATTGGTTTAGATGATTCCGTATAGAGTTGTAACCCGAAAGATGTAAAGTGATCTGTCTTGATAAGCGAGTTGCGGTATGTCGGACCTAATTATTCCTGAAAGTGTTACCGTCTGAGTATAAAGTTACTAAATAAAATTTGTATATTTGCTTTGATAGTGGAACGAAACACGTTGGATAAAAGGTTGTCTCCTCTTTTCTTTGATTTAAACTGCCTTAACAGATATACTCATACCTGATATTTTACACACACATATATATGTGTGTGTGTCTGAGTTTGAGTTTCATTTATTCATGTAAAATCATAGCATCATCATCCAACCAATAAAACAATTTTCCTTTTTTTGTTCCACAAAAACTAAAGACCTCAGTATGTCGTTCTATTTAACTTATTAGCGGCCGGGAAAAGAGATGAAATCATATATTTCCCAAAATAAATTTCGCCAGAGTGAATGAGAGAAACATCTGGAATTCGAACTCGACTCACCAACTTTTCATTCCTAATCACTATCATTTATACCGCCCGCACATACACACACATATATATATATATATATACATTATGAAATGGACAAAGTCCGACAATTATTTTAAGACATTTTATGATATTACATTCTTTTTATAGATACAAATATTTTATTACATGCTGTGTTTATAATAAACAGTATTAAACAACATTTACCGGCCTGAATGTCCGAGAAATTTTCATAGAAAATATTCGAACCTGTATCCTATACGGAACCGTCATATAGCCTGAAGTGCCTTTAACCAATTGGGCCACGTTCGGTTATTAATGTACGTGAGAGAATCATGGAAGATTGTAGTTTAAAGACAGTAAAATCAACCTTGCAATAAAACTAGGTACATTGAACTTTATAACATTTTTTACAGATTATTTCTATCGCAAATACAAATAAAGTTATAAATTTTTTAAAGTGCACACCAACTTTATGGACATCCTGTACATTATATGAAATTTTATATGTGCATATGTCAACGCACAGCACTTTTGTGTGTGGTAATGTCTTTTTTAAATTCCTACAAAACTGAAGATATTCAGTGATTTATATACACATAAAATCTAATAATTATGCCAAATGTCTAAAACTGGGGATAGTATCGAATCTTTTATACAGGTTGTTTTGCGATCCATATATACAAAGAATAATTTTATAACAGTACTTGTTCTTTCGTTCATTATTTATTTAACTCGTATATTAAGCGCTGTCATTACCTCAGATATACAAGAAGCCATTCCTGTTTGATGGCGTGGAGAGACAAAAGATGTTATATATATCAAAGGCGCTGCATTGTTTTAGGGAAAGGAAAGGAAATAAATAAATAAAGCAAGAAAGAAAGAAAGAAAGAAGGAAAGAAAGAAATAAAGAAAGAAATGAAGAAAGGAAGAAAGAAAAAAGAAAGAAATAAAGAAAAGTAGAAATAAATGAATAAAAAATAAAGTCTATATTTCTGTGATGAGGTATTATGTACATTATTTAAATTATTCAGACTATTGTGCTCATCTTTGTCGCCATATTTATTACAACGTTTCGGCCGTTGTACGCTCCGGCCTTCTTCAGGCGGTTGGAATGTCGAACTGAACCCTTTATTTCGCTCACTGGGGTAGACTGTTCTAGTTCCACGTGCCATGTTTTAATGGATGTCAGTTATCAGTTATCAGTTCTCATGTACACATGGAACAGTGGATAAACGCGTTGGTTAGATCCAGTGACAGGACCCAAAGAGTGTGAGTTCAATACCTGGTTAAGGCAGTGAAAAAATTTTAGAGGGAAAAATTAACAGGAGATAACTGATAACTGACATCCATTAAAAATGGCACGTGGAATTAGAACAGTCTACACCAGTGAGCGAAATAAAGGGTTCAGATCGACATTCCAAACACCTGAAGAAGGCCGGAGCGTACAACGGCCGAAACGTTCTAATAAATATGGCGACAATGATTTGGACAGTAGTCCGAATAATGTAAATAAATAAAGAAAAAAGCTATAACAACTGCTGGTGTATTTTGGTTTGTTTTGTTTCACAGCATATCAATTTCAATGGGTTATTTAATGCCAAGTTTTTTATTGCTCGTAATAATTTTTTCCAAAAAAGTATTGCTGGTATTAAAACCTATTTTTACACTTTCAGTGTCCCGAAACCCCTCGGTAGTGGGGTTATTTTTCCATAGATGGGACCCTAACAGGTGCTACCACTCCGGGTCAGGGTGGACCTGGGAACTCCAGCAATTAATATGTGGTACCATGCTTCTCAAAACCTCTCAATCAAAGGCCTCGCCGTCGATTCATCGTCCTACACGGGATAGTTTATCGTCATACCCAGGAAATTTCTACGGATATTTTATTGTCATTAAACTCGCCATGAGGCTAATTCAATCATTAACTTAAGAATTAAGAATCATGAGAAAAATTTATATATGAAAATAGTGAAATTTACATTGATATTTCTAGTAAATAATACCTTAGATGATGCTAAAGGCGAAAGGTTTTTCGAATTATCTGAGAATAGAGTAGACAGACATTTTTTTAAATGGAACATTACGATAAGACGTTATAATCCTTTCCTAAGAAGTTAAAAACACGTTTACAAGACATTAAATTAATTTTCTGCTATTCTTGAAACTTCTTTTGTCGCAATCCTCATTGTAACTAAAACGTTCTTTTTCATGCCGGCGTGTAATGCCGTATTTTCAAATCGTCCGTATTGACCTGAAATGGCTGGGAAAAATCAACCTAATGTTTCATTTAAATAATTAATTAGTCGAACAGAATTGATTTTTGTTGAATATTTAACCGAGTGAAGGGTATGTGTGCATCGTTCGAATGTAGTGAAGGAGTACTGTCGTGACAATTAATTCTGCAGACAGATGAAAGTTTAAAAATAGTTTGATGTTGGGTCAGAGAAGCAGAAAAGGAAGTTAGTCTACCATTTGGCATGAAAACCTGACAAGGAATAAAGAAAGAAAACATGTTCTGTTTGTCTGTTTGCTATAAATAATATTTGGGATATACAGGGTGGGTGGAAGGAGACTCCCTATTTAAAATGTTATTAATTATTGGTCGATCGTCATAAATGTTTTTTTTTTTTTTTTTTTTTTTTTTTTTTTTGATAGTAGAGACATGATGGAGTAATGGATAGGGGCTCGGATTGAGGAATTGGGGAGCCGAGTTCGAATTCCACTCGAATCCGTTGCATTCACCTACGTGCTTATATTCTTGAGAAAGGTAGGAATGATCTTTTTCTCTCGCCCACCCACCGCTATGGGTAAATAGTCTGGGTTCTATAGCCTTGGATGTTATCTGGTCTACCACAGAAAGAAATGGCAAACTACTGCGGGGAAAAAAATCTACCTCGTTAATCATGCAGAGAAAGATACATGATCGCCTCAACGTGTATCATGCATGGCACGTAACTGAGTACAGTGTGAAAATTATAGCTTTTGCACATATTCTTTCAATGTAAATGTTAAAAGACGGCCGTTTTCGTGGGTATCTACTGTTGACCATGTTCGTCGTAGTCTATGAATATAGAATCCAGCGCAGTACGTAATCTGTTCAATGAAACAACGTTAAAGATTAACACTCACGAGTCAGACACTCTACTGGATCTGACTATATTGCCAATAGCAGCAGCAGCTGTTCCGTAATTCTTCAGTTTTCAAAGGTCTTGGGGGTTGGCAGTAAATATTCGAAAAAAAATGGCTGCCTTTATACACGTCGAATTGGATATTTTGAGCTTTCTGATTGGTTAACTCTTCTATTGGTCAACTATAAATTTGGTTGTCTCACTAGTATATACAGTACCCAAAAACTCTAACATCTACTACAGATCCCGTACTCATCAGATTGGAATGACAATTTCTGAGGGTTTTGACATTTAATGAAGGACGTTGTTCATGGGCACTACGCTACTATCTCTGCATTTGTACCGCGGACTGGCACACTACGTAACGGGATGATGCTGGCTGAGCATTTTCATGCATGCTAATCGTTGTGCCATTCAGGGTTATACTTGCCACTCTAAAATAAAAAAAAAACGAAATTAATAAAGGAATTCTACAACTTAAGGATCACAATATATTTTGTATCATAAAAATAGGGTGATATTGACAAAAGTTTTAACGAGTTTTCGCTAGAGAATTTATTTCCACCTTGACAACTTGAAACTGGATTCTCCAATAAGTAATACAATTAAATAGAAATATATCAATTGGCAGTTCTCATTAGACAATCTTTTAATACGAAAGTCTATATAAAGCAAAGTATATTAACACGTTTTGGGTTATACTATTTTCTAGGCAACTGATAGCTGGTTGCTAAATAAGGATCTTATAAAGACGTACAGAGCAAGATCTGCATTATAAGAGGCGATATAGAATACAAAGCGGTTGTCCTTAGACTTGGAGAGGTTAAGACTTAAGCGGTTGGGGAAGTGTCCTCTCTGGAGTACGTTCCACAGTGCAACATTTCTGAGCAAGAAGCTGTCTGAATGAAAGTTCCTTCTCACCAATGAAATATGAAGGGTACGAGGATGAGTTGATCCAGTGTCATGGTGGGTCCTAGCTGTGAAGTGTGATTGAACCATGGAATACTAATCGCCCGAGCATCTGCCGGGAAGATAGCGATAGATTAGCGAGAGACTAGTAACGTTTCGTCTGCTGGTAAATGCTGGTAATTATGATTTTATGTCGATAACAAAACAAAGAAACAAAGATCAATTTACACTGACGAGTAAAACAGGAGGAGGTCAAGTATCATTTTGGGGTACCTCGAACCCGGTGTCTACATTAACTGAAGGTGACGACGATTCCCCAATTGTAGCGAGATTACTGGAGTGTCTTTTAGCGTTGCTATCAGATTAAGGATATTTGTAGAATCAGGGTCTGTCATGCGCATATATCTCTTTACCACGTTAAATAAATGCTTCGTTGGTTTCATATCAAGCGGACATAGGCGTCACATCATTTATCTAAATTCTTCAGAATCTTCCTCAGGCCAGTTACGAACGAACTGGCAGTAATGACACGTCACATTGTCCTGATTGAATAACTGATCCTTGTTGGTAGTAAACAGTAATAGTATCGGTGAAAATTACTGTGTTCCCATGCATGGAACATTTGCCATTTATTGGCCGAGCTGTTAATGTTAGTGTTGGTTGAATTTTATAAAATCTTTTAATAAAAACATTTCATGATCATTCATCCGATTTATATATATATATATATATATATATATATATATATATATATATATATATTGTAAATAATATTTATCATCTCATTGTTTTTTATTAGCCCCAAAGAGAGGATTTGGTATTATGGTGTATGGAGGATTGATTGACGACAGATGAGTTTTTATGGTGAATGAGGAAATTGTAACGAGTGAATGGGTCGTGAATCCAATTAGCTAGGTATAAGATAGTTAGTGAAGACCAGCCTCAACCCATTCCCTCTTTTCGGTCTTGTGCCATAATTGTATTAATTTAAAATAAAAACATTTTTCTGGAAATTAGGTATCAAGTCCACTCTTAGTGTTCTCTATAGTGCCAAAGGGAGGCTCATTCTAAACATGGTATCTTTTTTGTAGTGTAAAAAGTTATCAATCTCTGAATAGGATGCAAATAGTCATAGCAATGATTCCAAGCGATGGTACTTAAAATCACTTTACATGATTATAGATCTACAAGCATTCCGCATTGTGGTTTTGCTGACAACTGGAATCCATCTCCCCATGATTCTGCGCTACGTCATAAACCTACCTGAGACAACTGGAAACATCCCTCATTAGACATATAATACACTGTGTTAATTCTCCAAGATACACTGACGACACGAGCGCAGACAAGTTCACCATAGTGGATCTTCTACTTCCATATGTTCTTGGATCTAAAGAATGATGTACTAGTCTGGGGTATATGAGTATATTAGCCCTTCCATTGAAAGTGGATATAATTTTAACCAGTACTGCATGTCTGTTACCATAGACAATACAAGTCAGGTGCTTAAGGTTACGATAATTAAGGACTCCCGATCGACAACTGCACTGCCCATAAAGGGTGTTAATGACTTTCATAAAATATTCGTAATACTTATGTGACCCCGCAATCGAAGAATATCAAATGTGTTTACAATTTCGGAAGTAGGGTGTTCCATCCTTCTAGAACTCACAACCGTTCCTCGTTTAAACTCAAATCGTCTTCCCATCTAAGAGTTCCATGTAAATTTCCTAATTAAATTATGACAACATGGGGCCACTTAACATCGCCTCTACATTCTGCTATTCTATGACTTTGGCACGTCAATGGAGTACAAATTAAAAAATGGCTAGATTATTTACCCTAAACACTTCGGGAAAATAATAATCATATTTCCTCGTTCGTGCGCATGCGTAGTGGCACCAACGTGGTGCGATGAAGTCCAGAGGCATGAAACGCGTCACGCGAAAACTATTTCCACTATGTCATACATATTTCCTCCAAAACTGTTTTTGATATATAAAATTTTATATATTGTTATACCATATATATATATATATATATATATATATATATATATATATATATATATTTATATATACAGTTAGAAATATTCAAACAAAATTACATTCCACATCACGTGACGTCTGCGTCTTGCGACGGACGCTACTTGTAAACAAACTTCTGAATACATTTCTTTCTGATGAAAGATCGGGGTAGATCTGAAATATCAAATATATATATATAAAATAATATAAATAAATACTTTCACAAAAAACATTCAAATTTTTTTTAATTTGCAACTTTTCAGTTGTTTTCTCCAGATTATATATATATATATATATATATATATATATATATATATATATATATATATGTATGTATATATAAGAACCAAATAACAAAACACACACACACTTAACAGAGACACATTCCCTTCCCAGGAGCCAATAAAACCGTCAAAATGTCCAAGAGAATTCAGAGTAGCATGAATCCATCCAGATTTTATCTCAAATAACAACTTAAAAGAGACTGACCAACACAAGAAGTGACCAAAATTCATGTTAAACAATTTAATATACAAAACAAATGAAAACTACAGAAAAAAAGTTCATTTTCTCCATCAAGACATTCATTTCTGTAGTTCACTGCTACAAGCAAGTAGAATCTTTTTTTCTGATGATGGTCATGTTAGCCGAAACTAGTCGAGGAATCTAAATGAAATAATAATAAAAACGAAAGAATATTAATCTACAATCCAGTGTGCCTGAAGATTTTAATTTTTTAATATTTTTATTGTTCAATATATATATATATATATATATATATATATATATATATATATATATATATATATATATATATATATATATATATATAAAATAGGTAATCTTACAAAGAATTAATTAGTAATATTAATACAATAAATGGCGAAATATTTTCGCTAACTGACTTAATATGGCATCAACTTACTAACAATCCATGGAATGACCTAATCATTACATATAAACTTGCATTAATATTAGTAATTAATTCTTTGTATGATTACCTCTTTATAATATAAAAATATATACTGCCCAATATAATATATTCCGGAAAAAAAACTACTTAGACATATTATTCTATTAATTGGACGATATATTAGAGTCCATGTCACTTTCACTGGAAAATACATACAACAAAAGAATTCGTGGATTTGCCACATTACTAAATTCAAACAAAAAAATCTCACTTGAACTCTAGCGTCGCGACATTGGACGTTCCAAAATTCTATAACCGTTAATAAATAACACATTCCTAAAAAAATCTTTCGGTCTACAATACATTTATTTCGTTTTTGAGTTTATTTGTAAATGGAAGAATTACAGCCTGAAGATGAAAATATGAAATTTTCGAAAGTACTCTATGCTCGAAATCACCAGATACATCTGACAACAATTTTATATGTAAGGATCGTGTCATTCAATGAATTGTTAGTAAGTTAATACGTTATTAAGTCTGTTAGAGAAGAGATTTCGCCATGAATTACATTAATATTACTAATTAATTCTTTGTATGATTACCTCTCTATAATATAAAAATATATACTGCCCAATATAATACGAGGGTCATTCAATAAATAAGTTGAATTTTACGTATAAGGACTTCTAATACAGATAGAAGCTTTCTCTTTTTTATTTATTTTTTGTTTTAATTCTTTTTCACAGGGATTTAATTTCTTTTGCAGATTAAAAAAAACTTTGAGAGTTTTGTCGATTAACAAAGATGGCCGACCAAGAAGCATGCTCCCGGATTGAACAGCGGTCAGTTATCACGTTTTTGGTTGCTGAAGGGTGCAAACCAGTTGAAATTCATAGGAGAATGTCAACTGTGTATGGTGCTACATGTTTCAGCCAAAAGAATGTCTACAAGCGGGCGAAATTGTTTAAAGAAGGACGGGGCAGTGTTGGGGTTGAAGACACGCCTAGGAGGCCTACAGAAGTGAGGTCTCCTGAGGCGATCGAATCAGTCAATGACCTCATTCAGTCTGTCAGAAGGGTGACAGTGGATGACATTGCAAGGATTTTGAGCTTATCTGTTGGGACAAAAGCAGGTGATATCAGTCAGAAGGAGTCATCTTGCATCCTGACAACGCAAGGCCTCACAGAGCAGCCCAAACGGTGCAGACCATCAACGAGCTGGGCTGCGAACTGCTCCCTCATCCCTCTTACAGCCCAGACCTTGCCCCTTCAGACTTTCACCTGTTTGGTCCCTTGAAAGCGTTCACGAGAAGCACGAAGTTTAAAAGTGACGATGAAGTCAAAAGTGTTGTGAGCGACTGGCTGAGACATCAGTCCAAAGATTTTTACGCTGAGGGAATACGGAAGCTTGTGCACAGATGGGGAAAGTGTGTGACAGTGCTGGGAGACTACGTTGGAAAAAAAAGTAAGCTTCTATCTGTATTAGAAGTCCTTATACCGAAATATTCCCCTTATTTATTGAATGACCCTCGTATAATACAACACACACACACACACACACACACACACACACACACACACACACACACACACACACACATATATATATTTATATTTCTAGTGATGAACGGAATGCCATGAAATACAAAATCCTATTAATCTTTACTCATAACTGTTTCTATTTTTCACATAGATTATCGTTTATATATTGGGGTCGTTTTGGGTGATTAAATGTATAGAAAATAATGGCAGATCTGATAATCTCGAGACTTGAAAGAGTAAAAGGTTGGATGCTGAGAATTCCATAGATGGAACGAGGTAGATTTAAGGAAGTTAGGAATAAAACGAACAGAATCAGGACGTAACAATTTCTGGGTTCCTTAATGAGGACATTGAGCTTGGAGAATTTGACAGTCACAGGGCATATTGAACGCAAGCGAGAAACATCGAACTTGTCAAAATGGACGCCAGAACAAGGATTGGGAGGGGGAAAGAATGGACACAAATATTGTTGAGAGATACAAAAGATAAAAATCTGTGGGGAGCCATGATCACTCAGGTTTTGAAGGAACACAACGGATGAAAAAAAAAAAAGAAGTTTAGAAAATATTAATTTTATAATAAATAATTTCCCGTTCGTTAATCAGGTGGTTTGTCTAAAAAAAAAAACATATCTACTTTTGTTATATATGTATAGATACTTGTTTGAAAATTGAAGAGTGTACTTTCATGATTGTTTAGTATATTCTCGAATAATGCCATTTTGTTGAAAAAATTACTTCGTTATGTTTAGAAAATTGCATAAGGTTTCATGCTTGAAATAGGATTAGGCTGCTTAATTTTGCCATGTTCCTGTAGATATCTGTTAAATCAATGTCTGAAAAGAGAAGAATCTAATTTTGTTCTGGCTTTATTTGTTTTACTTCACACAACCTGATTAAAAAATATATGTATATATAATAAAATATTATTACATAATATCTATAGATTTCTTTTTAAAACCCACGAAAATTATCGTTTCTGCTGTGACTATAAGAGACTCTACTACTATTTACCGGCACACTAAGAATAGCAGTAGAGATTTTATGAAGTAAATCGCTTGTTTACGAAGTAACCCTTTTTTACACGATACAACAGAATTTAATCTCGTTTTGTGCTGTTAGGGTTTTTATTCAAGAATATTCATTTTGTCATTGTGGCTTTAGAAATGTAATTCATTTATTAGGGTTAGGGATTTTTATTCTGGCATGATATTAACTTAATAAGATTACGATAATTCAATCAACGAAGTAAAAATGGAAAAAAATAAAGAAAAATGCCCGGATATTTCCCACTTATTAAACGGTTCATGAATCGCTACTATTTTCCTAAGCCTGTCGCCAAGCGGTAGTCACGCCATAAAGGAAATTGCATACACTTGTGTACAAGGACCAATACAATTAAATGGTTTCTTTCAATTTTCTTCTCGGCATGCAGGTCATTTGGTTCTCTGCGGAATGATTGTTTTGTTTAATGAAAAATGCTCGTTTATTTCATAAATTGAAAGATTCCCACCGACATTATTATTCGGGATAGCAGTTGTATTTCGTACAATAGAGTAAGACCTAAAGCATTCGAAAGTAACGCAAAAATAACACTGCTTTGTGGAAAAAATTAAATACAAGCAATAATTAAAATTGTAATAAAAAAGAAAAACAAAAGAAGAAAATACTGAGTGTCCATAAAGTTCGTGTTCACTTTAAAAACTTAATAACTTTATTTGTATTTGCGATAGAAATGATTTGTAAAAAGGATTAGAAAGAAGTAAATCTATATTTTTTCAGGTTTTATTGAAATTTTATTTAAGTTTCCACATGTCCTCCATCATTAGCAATACAAAGGATAATACGATTTTGCAGTTTACGGGAAACATTTGCCAACTGATTTACAGTAATGCCTGAAATCACACAAACTAGGTACATTACGATTGCGTCCAGCATGAAACAGCCTGTCGCCTCTGAGTGTTGACTTCAATGTTCACTTATATATTGATATTTACATCTCTATCTCTGATATTGCGAACTTCATCCCATAAATATAGCACACCTTCAAACTATATTTCTTCGTATATATATATATATATATATATATATATATATATATATATATATATATATATATATATGTATATGTATATATATATGTTATACATAATGTTTTTATATGTTTATTTGTTCTTGTTACCAGTTCGTAATTGGACTCAGTGGAAACGAGTAGGAATGAAAATAATTACCGTGATATCCTTAGACATGGGCTGTTGAACGAGAACGGCCAACACTCGTAGATTAAATAAGGGAATGCTCTGTAGGTTACCCGTTTGGTTGGAACAGAGAATCCCTCTCTGAATTTATGGAATCAGCTGAGTCATCTTTATTTACGTTATTTAAATGTGGAGTATTTTCAATGTCTTTGTTCTTGTTACAAATTCGTGCTTGAACCTCAGCGGAAACGAGTCAAACAATAACTGAGCAGTACGGAAAATAAGAACGAGACAAGATATCCTTAGACATGTGCAGGGGAACGAGAAATAGCTACCCGGGTAGATTAAATAAATTAAACGAGAATATTATATATAGAGCGGTATAAACAGTTGTGATTCTTATGTACGATCTGTCTATTACTGTGATCGTGATTCCTCCGCAATTGAGCTCTCTTTCCCCATATATATATATATATATATATATATATATATATATATATATATATATATATATATATATATATATATATATATATATATGCATATGGGAAAAGACATACACACACACACACACACACATATATATATATATATATATATATTTTTTTTTAATTGGACATAGTCCGACAATTTATTTAAAGACATTTATATAATATGTTTAACGTTCTTTTTATAGATACAAGTATTTAAGCAAAGGCTCTGTTTTATAATAAACAGTATTAAATAACTACTATTTATTATAAAACAGAGCATTTGCTTAAATACTTGTATCTATAAAAAGAACGTTAAACATATTATATAAATGTCTTTAAATATATATATATATATATATATATATATATATATATATATATATATATATATCAGACGAAGAACTAACCAAAAAGAAATGGTTGTGTTAGGTGAATATGTGAGATGCACTCCGTAAACTCGGATGTATGTGAAAGTCTTCAAAACTCAGGTCTTGGCCACTGTGCGGTGATTTTGAATTACGTGTCATTACACTAGTTTCCATGATGGCGGTTTCACAATTAGTAGGTATTGTGATAACTGTTGTTCCCCGCGGAGTCCATTTGGTATATTTGATTATCACAGATCCAGTTCAAAAGATGATAGCCATAATAGGTGAGATTGCAACAGAATTGAGAGTGGAGATGATATCGAACAGGCAGAACAAGGGAAATGGATGTGATTATAATGATAACAATGTTTATCGCGACATAACGGAAATGTTTAGGCGTTTTTATTTCAGATCGAATGGTTATAAGAATAACGATTCATGTTTACAATTTTTTTACAAGAAAGCATTTCCAGAATTCTGGCATGTTTGGGTTACAGCAGAAAATGTGTGTTTGAATTTCTAGGATGAGGAGTTATCATTACAATTTTTTTTCGAAGAAAGCATTTCCAGAATTCTGGCATCGAACGTTACTTTGCCATCTTGATTTCCCAGTGTTAGATTACAGCAGAAAATGTGTGTCTGAATTTCTGGGATGAGGAGTTATCGTTAAAAAATTTTCCCAAGAAAGCATTTCCAGAATTCTGGCATCGAAAGTTACTTTGCCATCTTGATTTCCCAGTGTTAGATTACAGCAGAAAATGTGTGTCTGAATTTCTGGGATGAGGAGTTATCATTACAATTTTTTTTCCAAGAAAGCATTTCCAGAATTCTGTCACCGAACGTTACTTTGCCATCTTGATTTCCCAGTGTTAGATTACAGCAGAAAATGAGTGTCTGAATTTCTAGGATGAGGAGTTATCATTACAATTTTTTTCAAGAAAGCTTTTCCAGAATTCTGTCATCGAACGTTACTTTGCCATCTTGCTTTCCCAGTGTTAGATTACAGCAGACAATGTATGTCTGAATTTCTGGGATGAGGAGTTATCATTATTTACATGAGGACCATTTTCCTCATCTTTGATATTATTAGCAGTTCGTACTTGAACTCAGTAGAAATGTGGCGAATAATTGTGGAAATTAAAACTAGACAAATATTCTTAGACATGGCAGTGGGACGAGAAAAAATCTACCGTCTAGATTAAATAAATGGTTCATTTCGGAATTCCCTGTAGGTTATCTGGGTCGACATGCACCTGATGTAGGCTAGGGAAAACTACGGACGAAACGTTGTGATAACAAAGACAAAGACGAGGACAGTAGTCTGCAAATAGGTAAGGTAGATCAGAAAACATTCAGATTGATTTAGAAAAATAATGACGTCCTATATTTAAATCTATTTTTCAGTCAACATTTATAAAATAGGATCGTTGATTGATGTAATCGTGATACAGGTGATGACTCCCCTAACCCACTAGGTTCGTTCGAGTACCATATGTGCTTTAACCATAGCAGCAAGCCTGTGTCTAAAGTCACATAGTCTGACGGAACTGATACATCTTCAGGTTTTTTTTTATTGAATTCAAAATTTTCCTGCTTCTAATTGTTTCCACCTCAAGCCATGAGAGTTCAGTCAGCTGTGATATTTAACCCATAGTTGGTGGATGGGGATGATGAGGGTGATCGATTCATGATTCGGTAGTCTTCGGTATGACGATAAACTACATCCGGCAGCAAGGCGTCTCATCGTGAGGAGCATCGAACCACTTCTTAATTGCTTTTCTTCCCATGTCCATCCTGGGAGAATACCTTTTCAGTCCTCAGCTAAGAACAAATAGTGAGCCTACAAACAAAAATTAAAACACTAGTAAAGTATAAAAATAAATTGTTATAGTAAAAATACCAGCAATAAATTTATATATAAAAACATTGCCAACAATACGTTTTTGTATTGAAATTACCAGTAATATGTTAAAAACCTACCAACATTATATATTTTTAGTAAAATTACCAACAACTCACGTCCTGGGTACGACGTTAAACTGCATCCAACAGCAACGCCTCTGATCAGGAGGTGTTCAGGAAGCGTGGAAGCACCTCTTAATTGCTGGTGTTCCCAGGTCCACCCTGACCCGGGGTCTTAGCACCTGTTGGGGTCCCAGCTATGGGAAAATAGTGAACTTCCAGGTCTTTTCCAGCACATTGAAACAATGATGTTGCCAACTACCATTTTTTGAAACAATGATGTTGCCAACTATACTTTCTTGAAACAATGATGTTGCCAGCTGTACGTTTTTGAAACAATGATGTTGCCATGGATACGTTTTTGAAACAATGATGTTGCCAGCTATACGTTTTTGAAACAATGATGTTGCCAGCTATACGTTTTTGAAACAATGATGTTTCCAGCTATACGTTTTTGAAAAAATGATGTGGCCAGCTATACGTTTTTGAAATAATGATGTTGCCAGGTATACGTTTTTGAAACAATGATATTGCCAGCTATACGTTTTTGAAACAATGATGTTGCCAGCTATACGTTTTTGAAACAATGATGTTGCCAGCTATACGTTTTTGATATATTTAGTAAATACTGGATCTGGCATTAAATAACCCATAGTGGTTGATATGCCATAAAACCCCAAACAACCAACCAACCAACCAACAACTCATATTCAGTATCTGTCTATATTTCTGAGATGAGGTATTATGTACACTATTTACATTATTCGGACTATTGTTCTCATATTTGTCGCCATATTCATTACAACGTTTCGGCCTTTCAGTGTTTGTCTATATTTCTGACATGAGGTATTATGTACACTATTTGCATTATTCGGACTATTGTCCTCATCATTGTCGCCATATTTATTACAAAGTTTTGGTCATTGTACGTTCCGGCCTTCTTCAGGTGGTTGGAATGACGAACTCAAGGACACGTGGCTCAGAGGATAAAGGCGTTGGTTAGATCCAGTGATAGGACCCAAAAAGTGTGAGCTCAATACCCAGTTAAGGTAATGGAGAACTTGGAGAGGGGAATTAAAAGGAGATAACTGACAACTGACATGCATTAAGCATGGCACGTAGAACTAGAACAGCTTACCTCAGTGAGCGAAATAAAGGGTTCAGTTCGACATTCCAACCACCTGAAGACCGGAGCGTACAATGGCCGAAACGTTGTAATAAATATGGCGACAAAGAAGAGGGCAATAGTCCGAATAATGTAAATAGTGAACACATATTCATAGTAAAATTACCCACAGTACATTTTTCTCGCAAAATAACCGGCAATACATTTTAATTGCCAAATGACCAACAATGTATTTATAGTAAGATGACAGTCATTACAACACTAAAAATGTATTGAAATACATTTTATCGCAAAATTACTAATACATTAAAATAGATACCGACAATATATTTGATCATCTAAACATATAAAAGACATACGTTTATCTTGAAGATACAGAATTATATCCAAAATATATTTGTGAGCGAAGAAATTTGCGTTCAAAAGATTTTACGTTTACAAAGATTTGCCATGTTCTGACGAATTATATTCCACGAGTTCAGATCTTCACAGCTACATAAACTGGGGAAAATCCTCGCCATTGCCTTCGTATTTCATTAATAATAAAGAAATTCAATTTGAACAGCTTCTTCCCATCAAATGACCTTTTATGGGTCAGACTCCCGAGAGGATGCTTCCCCGATCGCTACAATATTAACCTCTTCAATTCTCGGTTCAACCGTTTTTATTCCTAAATATCCTCATAATCTCTTCTCAGCTGTTCATGCAGCAAAGTCATTCAATATTATTCTACCTTGAGTGTCTCTTGGCATCTTTACTGAGTGATTAATTAGTAAAAATAAGTAACTGCTAGCACACGTCAATCTACTTCAACGGAATCAAATCATGCTATCTTCTCCTGTGTTCCAAAGGAAAGAGTTCCACCCAAATAGCTTATTCCTAGGAACGGCTCTTTTGTTCCCAAGAACTGTTACTTTGTTCCCAAGAACTGCTACATTGTTCCCAGAATCTGCTATTTTGTTTCCAAGAACTGCTACCTTAATTTCCAGGAACTGTTTTTTGTTTCCAGGAACTTCGCTTTTCTTCCCAAGAACCGCTAATTTGTTCCCAGGATCTTCTATTTTGTTTCCAGGAACTGCCTTTTTGTTACCAAGAACTGCTACTTAGTTCACAGGAACTACTTATTTGTTCCCAAGAACTGCTACCTTGTTCCCGGGAACTGCTGCTTTGTTCCCAAGAACTGCAACTTTGTTCCCAACAACTGCTATTTTGTTTCCAGGAACTGCTCTTTGGTTCCCAAGAACTGCTACTTAGTTCCCAGGATCTGCTATTTTGTTTCCAGGAACTGCTACTTAGTTCCTAAGAACTGCTACTTAGTTCCCGGGATCTGCTATTTTGTTTCCAGGAACTTCTATTTAGTTCCCAAGAACTGCTACTTTGTTCCCAGGATCTGCCATTTTGTTTCCAGGAACTGCTACTTAGTTCCCAAGAACTGCTACTTAGTTCCCAAGATCTGCTATTTTGTTTCCAGGAACTGCTACTTAGTTCCCAGGAACTGCTACTTAGTTCCCAAGAACTGCTACTTTGTTCCCAGGATCAGCTATTTTGTTTCTAGGAACTGCTACTTAGTTCCCAGGAACTGCTACTTAGTTCCCAGGAACTGCTACTTAGTTCCCAAGAACTGCTACTTTGTTCCCAGGATCTGCTATTTTTTTTCCAGGAACTTCTACTTAGTTCCCAAGAACTGCTACTTAGTTCCCAGGGTCTGCTATTTTGTTTCCAGGAACTGCTACTTTCGTTACCAAGAACTGTTACTTTGTTCCCAAGATTTGCTACTTTGTTCTCAAGAACTGCTACTTTGTGGAAGAAAATGCAGTGTCGATGCGTCCCACAACACTGCATTATAACTTTTATTTTCTTCAAATCAAGGGTCAATCATTGTGTATTCTCCTTATACACATTAACTTTACTTCCTACAACTAATATTACACCTTATTCATAATAACCATTTTAATAGTAACATTTGAGTCAGTCTCAAGCCTTGTATTGGTGAGGTTTACTACAAAAAATCTATTCGAGAGTTTAGCTTGAAATCAGTAATCAACCTGTCTCTGAATACAGTTGAAATTTGCGCTTGAACGTTGCAAGTGCAAGGTTTAAATTTAATTTCAAACTGTCCATGCATCTGATTGAACATTTCCTTTATTTCTCAATGCGTTGCCTCCCAGAAGACTTTCGGCTTTTCTTATTATGATTATATTTCATAAGACCCGGAATATTGGCTTAGCTTCAAGCGCCGTATTCATATCAGCTATTGTTTCTTAAAGCCAAAAGCACTCGATGTCACAAGTAAACAAATCATCAACTGTTTGGTTGAGGCCACTGGTTTCAACAAAGAAGCATTCGTTAAACTCACCTTTGTATTGCATAAAGACGATTGATGATAATGACACTGAATGTTTCGCTTTTTTATAGGAAGTTAAGTGTTTATGCGCTCAAAGTGATTTCGGTGAGGCTGTAGATAAAAAAAAACCCGGTTTCAGCAATCAGGGAGGCTCTCATTTCTTTGGAGAGGTCAAATTGTTCTTTCAGCTACATTTACATCAACACTGGCTAGAGAAGGAGAGACACAAGTTAGATCCAATTCCTCACGACGTACGAAAATTGGGAGATTATTTATTTATCAGTTGGCGTTGACGGAAAATAAAATTGCAACCCGCCTACCATGTATTTCAATTTACTCATCATTAAACGTACAGGTAATATAAATAGATTACAACAGGTGATCATCTATATAGATCAATAAGTAGACAATTTGTAAAAGAAAGGGTACATCAGATATCCTCATTGGGTATGAACATTGCCTTAAATTCTTGCATGCAGATGATGCATCGCATGCCATTCTGTGGTGCATCATACCCCAATCTGTCTATATCTCTCAGATGAGGCATTATGATTACTTACAGTATTTATATTGGGGTGGGCAAACTACGGCCACATGCTGGTCGTCAAAAGAATTCATGCGGCCCGCAATTTGACGCCTAATTTTAACAAACTGGTTAATGACTGCAGCCAGCAACATTATTCTCATTGAGTCATTGAGGTCTTTCTGTTGCTGAATTACTTTGTTTTCAAACAAATCTGTTTCATGTGAAGTTTCTCCTTTAAAATCTAAATCACCTTTTCTTTAAATTTAATTACTTTATATGTTTTTATTTGAAGTTTCTATTTTTAAATATTAGTAAGAATTATTTTTTTATTTCTTTACGCGCAATTTGTTTTTCAAAGAAATATGTTTTCTACTTTTAATATTAATTAATAAAAATAATTTTTTTCCTAACACAAGGTTATTTTGACTTTCAAATAATGTTTCATGTAAATCTTCAACTTAAAAATATTTATTAATATTTTTTTTAAAGTACTTTCAAATGAGTTACTTTGTCTTTCAAATAAATGCGTTTCATGTAAATCTTCTACAGTATTTTGAAATATTAATTATTAAAAAGTTGAAGCCTTTTTTGTCTATTATAAATATTAATTATTTTGCGTTAATATACAATGCGGCCCAATAAAATTGTGCTTTTTTGAATGTGGCCCTTGCACTGAAAGGTTTGCTCACCACTGATTATACATACCTTATTCGGACAGTTATCCTCATTGCCATATTCAGAACGTTTCGGACATTGTACGCCACTACTTCTTGGAATTTCGAAGGGAACCCTTTATTTAGGCCACCAGGTTAGATTGTTCTAGTTCCATGATCCATATCTCTTCCGAGTGTCTCAGTTATTTTGGAGAGTTGGTTTCACCCCGGTATTAAACTCACACCTCTTGGGTCTAGTCACTAGATGTAACCAAAATCTTTATCCACTGAGGACATCTGCGTATTTTTGGGTCTTATAAACCTAAAGTCTCAGCAACCATTTTACCAGTGCTCATATTGCAATTTTTGTTGTTATTCATTGCTTTTCTCTACCACTCCTTATTATTGGTTTCCATATTGTATTCATTTCTATGCTTGGTCGGCTCAGGAGATTTTTGTGGCTTAGCATATGTGCTGATTCCTTAAGTTTTCGTATTTTCCAGCGATGCTCTCTGTCTATTATTTCAAGCTCAACCCACAGGGGGCGGTGATCACCCTCTTCCCTCTATATGTGGTGAGCTACACCTGACTAATCTATTGCACATTGTGACCTAACCCAAAGAATTGTGAGTTCGATACCAGGCCACAGCAGTGGTGAATCAAACTTGGAGAGTTGAGTTAAAAGGGAAATAACTGAGAGATCCGGAAGAGACATGGCACGTGGAACTAGAACAATAAGGGTTCACTTCGAAATTACAATCACCTGAAGAAAGCCGGAGCGTACCACGGTCAAAACGTTGTGAATATGGCAATGAAGATGAAGATAACAGTCCAAATAATGTAATTAATGTAAGTAATTAAACCTCAACATTAACACAGAGTCATTGAAGTTAAAGAGTTTCCTAGAAATTCAATATGACAGGGAAAACATTTAATTTACAAAAGCAAAATTCATTATACAAGGTAACCAAAAAAGTTCTGTCCGTTTTTTGATTAGTCATTGAATGAAGATGAAATATATACGAAATGCGTGTAGCAATTGTTTTCAAATTCGGACAGCCGAAAGTAGGAACATTATAAAAACACGCGCACCGTGCCCGGCCATCAGTTATAAGCTGGACAGCTGTGAGAAGGATGGAAGTGTCTAGAGATCTCGTTCGGGGCTGTTTGCTTTACGACTTCAAAGTGGGCTTATCAGCAGCTGCATCAAATCGCCGCATATGTCAAGCGTTTGGGAATAGTGCTGTGGATGAATGTACTGCAAGGCGTTGGTTTCGAAAATTCAAGTCGGGAGATTTGTCTCTCCATGATGAGCCTCACAGTGGACGACCACAGTTCTTGAATGACGGAGTCCTGAAGGCGGCCATTGAGGAGGACAGTAGTCTGACGTGTGGTGAACTTGCAAGACAGTTCAACGTTTCCGATGAGACAGTTAGACTTCACCTGCACCGCCTAGGTAAGACGTACAAACTGAGCAAGTGGGTTCCGCAAACGCTGTTGGAGGTCCACAAGGGACAACGAGTGGCAGCCTGCGTATCGCTGCTTTCTCGCCACCGTACCGCACCCTTATTCAATCGAGTGCTTACCAGTGATGAAAAGTGAGTTCTGTACGAAACTCCCAAGCGTTCCAGACGTTAGTTGTCTCCTCAGGATGCTGTCCCTCACACCGCAAGACCGCCTATGCACCCACGCAAGATTATGCTTTGTGTCTGGTGGACAGGTCGTCAAGTGGTTCATTATGAACTGCTACCAACGGGACAAACGGTCACTGGAGACCTATATTCGCAGCAATTGAAACTTCTCTCTCTCTCTCTCTTTCTCTCTCTCTCTCTCTCTCTCTCTATATATATATATATATATATAAATATAAAAGTGGACATGGAAGTCAGCACTTAGAGGCGACAGTCTGTTTCATGCTAGTGCAATCGTCAGTTGCCTGACGATTGCACTAGCATGAAACAGACTGTCGCCTCTAAGTGCTGACTTCCATGTCCACTTTTATATTTACACACGCTCTATCTCTGATATTGAGCACTTTATCCCATAAATATAGCACACTTTAAGACTATATTTCTTCACATATATATATATATATATATATATATATATATATATATATATATATATATATATATATATATATATATGTATAGTTTACGAAAAACTAGGTAATCCGTATGGGTAGATATATATATATATAGTAAAGGTAACGAATCCGTTGGTATATAATCTAAGTCGATCCTAGTAATATAAAATATTAAAACTGATTCACAAAAAGAGCTCACTGTATTTATTATTACAGAGTAAAAATTAATGCACAATAAATTCCAAAATCAACTCATATGGTGTTAATCCCCAAATGAGGTGATTTTTGGAGTTTATTGCTAAATTCAATCAGGGTAGACGGGGCCTAATCCAATCACCAAGATTTTCTGTGTCTGCATTTGTTTAGAATCTCAGTTTTAGAGTTTAATAAAAAGTTAGGTTCTTTATATAAAGCTATGACTAATTTTTCCTCTATACATAGTTTACAGAATTTTTTACCTGCTTTATATTTTAATATTTCCCATTTGAGGATAGGGTCTTTGTTATTTTCTTGTCTAATTTTCCATACATAGCTACATAGTGTGGTGCTATGTTTAGTTTTTTCATTGATAAAACTACTCGTATGATTATAATATCTTTTTTTAAATATATGCTGAGTTGCTCCTATATACACTTTGGGGTTTATATTGGGGTTTATATCTTTATTGCAGTCATCTATGTCCTTATAAATTTTAGCCTGGTAAACCACACACTCCTCTTGACATTTTCCCTGTAGGGGACAGATATTTTTTGTTCCTACAACTACAACTCGAAGAAGTGATGCGTGGATTGTCCCTAGTTATTTTCTTATTAAATCCACTAATCAAAGTCTCTACATGAGGCATACAGCAGTAAGTTTTACGTTATTTTTATAAAATATTTTACGCAACTTAGTTTTCTTGGGGAAATTTTGTTCCAATAGGTTAAAAAATATGTTACCAGTATTAGTTCTTTATATAAGGAACCTAGCGATTTATTAAACTCTAAAACTGAGATTCTAAACAAATGCACAAAAAGAAAATCTTGGTGATTGGATTAGGCCCCGTCTGTCCTGATTGAATTGTTACTCCACCGTTTTTGCAGGTGTTTTCTTAAAATACCCCCTCCCCTTTTAAGCCGATTTGAATAAATCCTTCCCAACCCCCCTCCCGGTGTTGTTTTTTGATTTTCTTTATTTTCTCGATGTTTTCATTTTTGTCGTTGGTCACGTGGTGTTGTCTTTGTTTATCGTCTATAAGTATACCGTTTCTTTTACCTCTTTAGCCAGCTTGACCTGACGATCCGCTTAGGAGAAGCCTTGGTAGGTTTGCCTGGCTCTCTAGGTTTGACTATATATATATATATATATCTCCAAGTCTAGAATTGGTGTATACGGAACAAATTCCAACAACGAACAATTACTATTCTTAAAAGAGTGCCCAATACAGAGTAGAGCATATATAATTGTTTATTTAAAAATTATAACATAAATATGCTATAAAATCACTACAAAAATAGCCATTTTGTTTCAACACCTCCGGTGTCTTGTCAAGTGATCAATGGGCCCTTAAATTGTTTGTTTTCATTAAATTATATATATATATATATATATATATATATATATATATATATATATATATATATATATATAATTTAATGAAAACAGAAAACTTTAAGGGCCCATTGGTTATAATTTATTTCCCCAGGGTATTTCTTTTTCCCTGGGTCTTCAGACCACACTTCCAAGGGTGAAAAAATGAATTTAAATTTACATATATTCTTTTACACTTTTGATGGGTAGAATTAAGTCGATATAAGGTGATATAGAGAGTGGTGAGAGAGAATATGACAGACATGGTCCATACGAATTACCAAGATTTTATATATATATATATATATATATATATATATATATGTGTGTGTGTGTGTGTGTGTGTGTGTGTGTGTGTGTGTGTGTGTGTGTGTATTCAATCTATCTATCTATCTATCTATCTATCTATCTATCTATCTATCTATCTATCTCACTCTCCCAATATCTATCTATCTATCTATCTATCTATCTATCTATCTATCTATCTATCTATCTATCTCATGCTGTTCATTATCTCTCTCTCTCTGTATTTATTCAGTCTGCCAATATCTATCTATCTATCTATCTATCTCAGTATATATTGGTTTGGTTTGTTTTGTCTATATGTACCATATAGTTATTAATTTCATGCATTGACTGGTCACATGTTTTACAGAACGCGAAAGTTTGCTTTTTAACCAAATGAATTAGACAAAAATTGAGTAAAGCCAATTTCATAAAATCGTGCAAGGAAGCAATCCGTTTCAGTCAGACATGTCAATTGATAAAGTTAATTTAATTTCAGTGCGATGATTTAATATCGTAAACAATCATGTCTCGCAGTTGATGCCATAATGATAATGTGGTATGTTTCGCAAAATATTCGCCTATCGATTTGCTCTCAACGATTTACATGCTTTTAACTTTGACACGAAATTGTCTTCTAAAAGCCTCGTTTGTGTACCACTGAATCGTTTAGTCTGAAAGTTAATCAAATGCATATGTCTATCACGGTGGAATAATAGGTTGCAGCTCGGATTGGGGAATCGTAGAGTCGAGTTCGAATTCCAGTCGTCTCCATTACATTGAGTGACGTGTTAATAACCTTGGGAGAGGTGTGAATCCTCTTTTTCTTTTTTATTATTAAAGCCTCCATTATTTTTAACCTTTTTTTACAGGTGGAAGCAATTAATATATTTGTGTTTTCTACTAGTATATTTCTAATGGAGTCTGGTAAATTTTTGTGTGTGTTTAAATGTGTTCTAATGGAGCTGTGATCGGATAGGTGTAACGTAAGGCGTCTGGATAAGCATGTGGTTGTGTAACCGATGTAATTATTTATGAGTCCGGTTTCGTTAGGAACGCAGTTCCTTAAGGGGCATTTCAATTAAAAAGGTTAAAAACAATGGAGGCTTTAATAATAAAAAAGAAAAAGCGTACCCTTAACAATATTAACTACGAACAAAGCCACAACGTTCTAACCGTATTTGGAAATGAAAACACCACTACTATACACTAAGACATGTACATAATGCACACACTCATTTAATCTGATATAGCCGAAAGCGCTCGGAAAAATAAAACATTTGGACAGTTCTTACACACCCTTTGTCCAGCAAAGAAAGCTCTTGTTCGTACACAAGAAAAATTAAATAAAAAACTTAGCCGTAGTACCTTGTCTGTCGTTTTTAATGAAACTTGCATAAAAGAAGGATTGCTGCCTAAATATACAACTATATATATATATATATATATATATATATATATATATATATATATATATATATATATATATATATATATATATATATATATATATATATATATTATATATATATTTATATATATATATAAATATAAAAGTGAACATAAAAGTCAACACTTAGAGGCGACAGTCGGTTTCATGCTAGGTGCAATCGTCAGGCAACTTTATATATATATATATATATGTAGGTATATATATATATATTATTTTAAGACATTTTTATGTTTATACATTCTTTTTATCGATACAAATATTTAAGTAAATGCTCTGTTTTATAATAAACAGTAATAAACAACATTTACCGCCCTGAATATGCGAGAAATTTTCATAGAAAATATTCGTCCTCCGATATATATATATATATATATATATATATATATATATATATATATATATATATATATATATATGTAAATTCTCCGATAGAGAAATGAGTGCTGGACAATTTTCTCACAGATGAACAGGAGACCGGAGGCAACAGATATGTGGCTCTACAGAAGGATGCTGAGAATACCATGGATGGAGTATTTGAGCAACGAGGAAATTTTACGGAAAATGAGAACAAAAAGAACATATGCACTTAGAAGTGAAATTTCTGGGAGGCATAATGAGGAAAGAGGGCTTGGAGAATCTAACACTAACAGGATATACCGGAGGCAATCAATAAGTAACCTATTTAATTGGTCTGTTTAAATGTAGACAGTAGTGGGAGCGATAGTAGGAGGATAAATATTGTTTCGAACTACAAAAGATAGGAAGTTGTGGCGTGTCATTGTCGTTCACGTCCTGATAGGACACGGCATATATAGTATATTTGAATTTATTTGCTTTATCGTGGGTTAGGAACAGCATGTTTATTGGACTTCAGTGGGTTGTCAGAAATTATGAAATGAAGACAAAAACGAAAGAAAGCAAACCTATTATTATAAATATCACTTGAATTCGTATTTCTACATTTATTTAATCATACCCCCTATTCAAGGTAGTAAATCTACTAATACACAAGGGGTTACTGGGTTTGAAAGAATAAGAAAAAAGAGAAACATTATTAAAGAGGAAGAATAACAGAAGAGTAGTCAAGAAAAGTATAGATAACGATTGACATTGTATTTGAATATTTGTAGATCAATGTTGGCTGGAAATCATTCTGCCCGGAGAGAGTTCCACAGGCGAGAAGCATAGAACATATAGTTACATCTATCCAATTCATCTGTGAATTAGTGAGACCAGGCCGCCAATCTAGTGCTGCGTTTAAATTAATAAATTCTAGGTACTATAGCGATGAGTTCATCTGAACAATTACCATGAAAGTACTTATAGAAAAGGCAAAGCGAAACTACGTTACGGCGGTTAGAAAGTGACTAAAACTGAGATGCAAGTTAAAGACTAATAATATTGCTGATTCTTCTTTAGATTTTATCAAGCGTCTCTAGATATACAGCAGGAGAAATTACGACTCGGTCCCGGCATTACCTGCCCGATTACGGTTGCTGTCCATCCGTTCCCGTCTCCTCCCTCCGACGTATTATTCTGGCCTGCATCACCCGTGTCCATGTTCGCCACAGCACTATACCGATAAAAAACGGTTTGATAAATTGCGGTCGAATGCGATGCCAGGCGAGCGACAATTTCACGTTCGGCAGTTGCGTAGATAAAACTGATATACACTGACGAAATGTGCTTCACACCAAACAACATCGAAGAGGCCAAATGGATATTGGAGGGGACGGAGACTTACGTCAACGTTAAACATCAAAACGAACGTATTCTACGTCGAACGCCGTGCATCAGCACCTCAAACGAGGAGCCGTAGCGACACGTCTTCGATGACAAGCAAACCCTATTAAACGGCATGCATTACAATGAAACAAGGCGCCCCATGCACACACTGAAAGAATGGGGCAAAATAGAATTAAACCCGTTAATGTGGCTGACCATCTGGAAGAAACACATCAACGCATACATGAACACCGAACACAGCAGCATAGACAGTAAGAAAGATCAACCAGAGGCGACGCCTGCAAAAATGTGTCTATTCGAAGATAGCGACCTACATTGAGCAGAAAAGAAAAGGAAAACTTTACAAGTTAGAAAACGACTAGCGGATCAGCTCACTGAAACAGAATTAGAAGAGTACATAACTCCAGACTCGCCCGGATGCAGACTAGATCCGAGTTATCCAAACCAAGCCCGCAAGACGCACAGTTGCAAAATGGAAGATTGCTGTTGGTTGTGGCCTGACAATTACGCCATCAAGAAACTTGAAGAATTCCGTGGATCGTCACCGAGAGCGTCGAGTTCAGAATTAAACAATACCAACACCGGAAACACAGCAACACCAGAAAGTAGCAACTCCTTCGCCAGCATCACCATGTCGCAG
Organism: Acanthosepion esculentum; assembly: GCA_964036315.1. Lineage (NCBI taxonomy): Eukaryota > Metazoa > Mollusca > Cephalopoda > Sepiida > Sepiidae > Acanthosepion > Acanthosepion esculentum. Next base: position 144,496,529 of record OZ038477.1, on the reverse strand, counting down.
CGAATCGACGATCATAACAGAGGAAACTCCACCAAACACGATAACACTCAGCGTTCCGTAAGCACCAAAAAAACAAAATTATTTACAACGAACTAATCTTAATCACAAATAGAGAATATATAGGCACGTAAAATAAGAACTCTCGCATGTACTGCGACGAGAACCTAGAATGTCTAACAAAGTTCGTGACGTTTTCTGCAATATATAAGATTTATTCCAATCGAATACAAGAGATGAAGAAAGAGTAAAAGAGAAAGGGAAGCTTTCGATCAGTGCCTTTGAAGAGATAAAATTTTGACCGCGGTCGCGCTTATTTAAAGGGAGACAACTACCGAATTTAAAATGTTGTAATTGTGTTTTCTATGTAATTTAAAGTAAACTATAGGTGCGGCGAGAAGTTTCTAATGATATTTACGTTCCATTCTAACATTAAAGATTCTAGGTTCTCGTTGTTTTGGCTCGAATATGTTCCCAGATTGGTGTCACTTTCGTCTCAACGTGACAATCAGTCGCTGCCGCCACGACGATGTTGTTTAGAAAGTGACTAAAACTGAGATGCAAGTTAAGGACTAATAATATTGCTGATTCTTCTTTAGATTTTATCAAGCGTCTCTAGATATACAGCAGGAGCTCCAATGCATAGACAAATGGTAGACTTATAAATGTGTATGATAAATTCAGGAAATAAAAATGTCTAGCTTGATACAGTGGCCAACTTTCTTCGCTAGCAGTGCATTCAATATAATCATTCCACTCCATGTCAGCCTAGAATGTAAGCCTGAGAAACCGTGACGAGTCATTCTCTTGGAGGTTAGCATCAGCCATGTAGATGAGAGGAAGGATGGTGTCTCTTCCGGGGATTGATATGGAAGAGTTTCATTTAGGGGGTGTTAGAATTGTCATTCCTTGCCCAGGTTAACAACAGTGCAAGTCTTTTTTTTAGATCAACTGCCAAATGGAACGTATCAATTTGACCGGATCGGACTTGCTATGGATTTATGAAGATCGTGTCGCTCCAAACGCTGTGTTTAAAACATCAAAGACAAATGCATGCGTAATGCGCTGGAGGATCCCTCCAATATTGTCTTGGTGGACAAGTCAGAAAAAGATGTATTCTCTTCAAAGCTGTTTTTATTTTGGTCGCTGGAAAGTGATATGTAATACGTAGCAAAGATATTAATTTAAGGCGTATGGAAAATTTTGACTAAGATTAGCGCTGATCGTTAAGAATAACGAAAATAAATGTTAAATAGAGACGTTAAACATTTCCTCGATATTTTTGGCATCTGGAAATCTTTCAGATATTTAAAATATCTCCGTGTTCTTCTATTGACTCTTCGTTGTCTCTTTCCACGGAATTCATCATTAAAACTATTTTGGTTACTTTTGGTTCTATGGTGATGAGAAGAAAACAGTAAATAATATATAATTTCTTATTTATTTTCTCATCGATTTTCTCACCCCCCCTCTCCCCCCCTCTCTCTCTCTCTCGCTTTTCTTTATATATAAGTAAAAGGTCTTTTTTTAATCTTTTTCTCTTGTTTTGTTCATTCTTTCTTTCTATTCCGTTGACTCAGTTGCGCTATCTATCTATCTATCTATCTATCTATCTATCTATCTATCTATCTAATGCTGTTAATTATCTATCTATCTATCTATCTATCTATCTATCTATCTATCTAATGCTGTTCATTATCTATCTATCTATCTAATGCTGTTAATTATATATCTATCTATCTATCTATCTATCTATCTATCTATCTATCTATCTATCTATCTATCTATCTAATGCTGTTCATTATCTATCTATCTATCTATCTAATGCTGTTCATTATCTATCTATCTATCTATTTATCTATGTATCTATCTATCTATCTCGTTCTCTTCATATCTATCTATCTATCTATCTATCTATCTATCTATCTATCTATCTCGTTCTCTTCATATCTATCTATCTATCTATCTATCTATCTATCTATCTATCTCAAAGGCATTAGCTATACATGGAAATAATTTCAGCTACAGCATTGATCTAAAGAAGGCCTCACTTTTAAAATGAAAAAAATGAGACGGAAAACACTTGAGAGTGTCCCTATCGAAGTAAATCAAAATATAGATCTACGCCCGGATTTTTTCAAGTATCTCTATTCCTGAAAGAATTACCCATTTTCAAAGCTAACACAAATTACTATAAATTCTTCAGAAACTAAAAGAGAACGTTTAAATTCATAATCTCATGTTATTTAAAATATATTACACATAAATTAATCCGAAAACTAAAATAATTTAAATTTTAATTCTCCTAAAAAATTCCAAGAACATTTTTTACTCATTTCGTTTATGAGACATTAAATTATATCACTTAGTGTTCTCTATAACTTACCGAGACTTTTAAGCCAACCTAATGAATATTTATGAGCGTTTACTCAAATTTAAAAAATTTGAAAAACTAACAACATTTTTGCTCATGTCTATAAATACATTTTACAAAATAAAATCCTTGAATTTGCCTCGATGAAGGCCTTCAGAGAACGAAACACGTCGGCTTAGATAAGTCTTCCTTTTGTCTTTATTCATCTTAAACCTTTACAGGTATATTCTATCTGAAACTTTACACGATCTATCTATCTATCTATCTATCTATCTATCTATCTATCTATCTATCTATCTATCTATCTCATGCTGTTCATTATCTCTCTCTCTCTCTGTATTTATTCAGTCTGCCAATATCTATCTATCTATCTATCTATCTATCTATCTATCTATCTATCTATCTATCTATCTATCTATCTATCTATCTATCTGATGCTGTTCATTATCTCTCTCTCTCTGTATTTATTCAGTCTGCCAATATCTATCTATCTATCTATCTATCTATCTATCTATCTATCTATCTATCTGATGCTGTTCATTATCTCTCTCTCTCTCTGTATTTATTCAGTCTGCCAATATCTATCTATCTATCTATCTATCTATCTATCTATCTATCTATCTATCTATCTATCTATGTTTATATAATTAGTTGCGGCACCTCGAAAAATCTGGATAGCCAGAATCTGACAGCTCTTCTCTTCTCTGACTTAACCATTGTGGCAAACTGGGGAAAGGACAAGCTTGTAAAATTTATTACACCCCAAACCAAACTAGAAATGTTCCATCACCACCACCATCACCACCACATCCACCACCACCACTGTGCAGATCATAAACCTTCACCGATCATGATGGAAGGGTATTCTGTCTATGACATTCTGTCTTGGTCCATTTGTAAAAGAGACTGGTAAAATAGTTGGTACATTGCGCCGCTCATGTAAGCATCTGCTTCCTTCCTGCTATGCTCTATCTCTACCAGAGCCACAGATCGGGCCAAAAATGGAGAATTGTTGTCATATCTGTGTTGGAGATGCCCAGACCTCACTAGCCTCTCTTGATGGAGTTCAAAAGCGTTTATGTGGTTTTACGGGCGGTGAATTAATTCCCACTATACAACCCCTTTTACCCATAGACGAAAATTCGCAATCCTCTCTCTATTTCCATGGTACGTGTTCTGACAAGCCACATTCCCTGCTTGCAACTCTCTCGACCTTTACAGCTGAGAACAGGCATGCCACGTACACAGTGATGAATCATCCTCATTCCCTTCGTATTCCGTTAGTAAGAAGGAAGTTTTACTGGGAAAGCTTTACATCTGCTTTGACTCTAGACAGAGTGTTTTCTCAGTCACTACAATCTTAACCTCTTCAAGTCTAGGGTCAATCGTTATCGTTCCTGCATAACCTCATGAGGTATACTTCTTGAATTCGCTTACGCTCATACAACACCACATAGTAGCCATCTACCTTGAGTAACTACTGGTTACCTTAGAAAGAAATAATCTAACTTGGTGATCTATGAGGTAGTTTGGAGAACCGTTATTAACTAGCATCTATTTCACGTTATTAAGTTCTTTAAGATAAATCTGATGAGAGAATGTGCGCTCCCTTGAGGAAATGTACACGTCCCTTCATGATCAAAACCAAATTCATGAATAATTATATTGGACATAGCACTATAAGACTATCAAACAGACTCACGTCACACCACTCTGACCATAGCTTGGAAACCTACCAAACATCATCTACAATATACTTGTATGAATTACAAATATAATAGACTCATTCACATGTATAAAAAAGACTAAAAGTAATGGAAACTCTAATAAGAAAATCGAAAAAGCCAACTCTCAATAGTGATTTTCCAAACGTAGCTTAGATGTGGCACAAGGCCGAAATTAAAAGATACCCAGTGAGGGTCGATCTCACTACTCAGTCGTAATTGTTTTAGAGAGCCAAGCTTGCTAACCATTACACCGCCTCGAGGTGGCCAAGCTAACTCTCAATAACATCGACTATGAAAACGACTACAATGCGTTTCCTGTGTTTGAAAAATAAACATAAAAACATTCCCATTAATCTAGAAACATATAAAATCTACAGATTCAGTTAACAGAAATCCTTCATAATGAATAGAGGAAAACGCTTGCCTATATAGAAGATTTGGGCAGTTTTTTTCACATTTTATACGACCCCAGTAAAAATCAAATAAAAACCTTAACTTTATCAGTCCTCATTAATAAAACAGAAAATAGGGACTGCTGCCCAAATAGACAATTATATATATATATATATATGTGTGTGTGTGTGTGTGTGTGTATGTGTGTATGTCTTTACGCGCCTCTGTGTGTGTGTGCATATATATGTATGTATGACGTCACACATTATGAAATGGACAAAGTCCGACAATTATTTTAAGACATTTTTTTATGTTTATACGTTCTTTTTTTTTATAGATACAAATGTTTAAGTAAATGCTCTGTTTATAATAAACAGTATTAACAACATTTACCGGCCTGAATGTCCGAGAAATTTTCATAGAAAATATGCGTCTTCCGACAGGAATCGAACCTGTATCCTATCCGGATTGAGCCACAGTATCCTTTACCGATTGGGCCACAGAAACGCTCCTCTGTGGCTCAATCGGTAAATGCACGTCAGGTTATATGACGGTTCCGTATAGTATACAGGTTAGATTCCTGTTGGAGGACGCATATTTTCTATGAAAATTTCTCGGACCTTCTGGCTGGTAAATGTTGTTAATACTGTTTATTATAAACGGAGAATTTACTTAAATATTTGTATCTATAAAAAGAATGTTAAGCATAAAAAATGTCTGAAAATATGTATGTATCTATGTGCGTTCATCGTTTCTTCATTTGTCTAATTATTTCACTATTTTGCACAACTATGTCTGAACATGCATTTTACACGCCCGACCAAACCAGTAGTAGATGTTTGATTACTGGTGAAGACGAAATAATAAAAAAAGACTATTTCCTATGTTGGAATTCAAAAGAGGCAGTCAGACGCTTCCTTACTTCGTCGACAGGCGCAACATAGTCTTCCTACTCCGCAGATTTCTCCATTGGACCTTGTGTTAGACAAAGCCAAACATTTAAAATTCTGTACACAAGCATGGATGCTGACAACACGTTAAATATATGAACACGGTGTATTTTCGCCGGATTTCGCAAAAAGTGATGGAGTCAAGCGGATAGAGAGAAAAGAAAGAGAGAGAGAGAGAGAGAGAGAGAGAGAGAGAGAGAGAGAGAGAGATAAAGAAAGGGAACCAGAGAAAATAAAACGGAAGATGAAAACGAGAAGGAAAGAGATAAAGATAAAGAGATAACGACAGATTTAGTGAGAGAAAGAAGCGAAGGAAGCTTGAAGGAGAGAAAACGAAGAAGGAGAAAAAGAAAAGAGAGAGAGAGAGAGAGAGAGAGAGAGAGAGAGAGAGAGAGAGAGAGAGAAGAAATGAAAGATTTGGTGTGTGAGAATATAGGAATGAAAAGAGTTGAAGAGAAAGTGGCAATTGGGTATAAGATAGAACGAAAGAAAGCGAGGCAAAAAGAAAGAAAGAAAGAAAGAAAGAAAGAGCTCGAAAGAAAAACGACGGCGAATGAAAACGAGGCATAAGGAGAAGAAGGAGAAAGAAGACAGAAAAGCTAAAAAAGATAGAATGAAATAGAAAGAAAGAATGAGAATTAGAAGGGAGAGAGAGAGAGAGGGGGGATATGGAGGATGCGAGAAAAGGGAGTCGGCAAAGACATAAGGGAAAATAGTAAAGAAATGAGAGAGACTAATAAAAAAAAGACATGAAAAAGGAGAGGAAAAGGTTCAGAACGAGTAAAAGGGAGAAAATGAACATAATAAGTGGGGGTGGAAGAAAAAGTGAGGGAAAAAAGAAGACAAATTAGGGAAAGCGGGAGGAATAGAAACGGAGACTAGATATGGGGGTGCTGAAAAATTCTAGATCAAAATTAAAAGACCAATTAATTAAAAAAAAAAAATTAATGTTATTCATTTTCATTTGGTCACATATTTGAAAGTGGGAAGTATGGAAAGGTTTTCAAGACCCTCTCATAAGAGACAGACTAGGAGAATGTGTTAGAGCGCGCGCGAGAGACAGAGAGAGAGAGAGAGAGAGGAGAGAGATGAGAGAGATGAGAGAGAGGGGGAGAGAAAGAGAGAGAGAGGTTAAAGAAAGAAACGCTGGTGAAAAAGAAATAAAGCAAAGAAAGACGAAGGAGAGAAGTTACGGGAAAGGTAAAGTTAGGAAAAGGCAATTTAAAATCAAATAAGAGTAGAAAAAAAGAAAAGATCGATACCACAAATCGATGTGTAGTGATAATGATCAGCAAGAAAACGGAATGTGAAAAAATATTGTGTTGATAAGAAGTGCCACTGAGATGAGGGTACGACTAGCTTTTGTCGCGTGTTCGCCATATATGTAAGCAAAGATTTTTGTAGTCTTCTTTTAAAATCCTTCCAATTTTAGAAATCCATCCAATTTGTGTTGCTGAAAAGAGTAAAATATAGAAATGCCTTTCAACTGCAATTTTCTTTTTATTTTGCTGCACGACACCCACCGGAAAACACAAACATATATACACATACCTATATATATATATATATATATATATATATATATATATACCTATATATACACATACCTATCTATGCTACTCTACACCACAAATATTTAGGCATATGCAAACATAAACGCGAATCCCCATACAAATAACACAATACAATGCAAATTTTTTCTTACCAAAATATAAGTTACCTGTTTATAAGTCTATCATTCGTCCTTGCTTTGAATATTGCTACCACATCTCGTCTGGTGTTCCTGCTATATATTTAGAAATTTTTGATAAAATCCTAAAAATCTGCAATATTATGGGTCCTGACCTGCCATCACGGCTTCAGTCCCTTGCCCACCGCCGAAACGTAGCTTCCCTGCGCCTTCTATAAATATTTTCATGGTAATTATTCTAATAGATTTCCGCTATGGTACCAAGACATTATAAATTTAAGCGCAGTACGAGATTGGCGGTAATGTCTCATCAGTTTACAGTTAAATGGCTAGATGTAACCGTAAGTTCTTTGCTAAGATTTTCTTCCATCTCACTTCTCGCTGGTGGAACTCTCTTGCGGCATTTTGCTTCCCAGTCAAGTTTGATCTTCAAAAATTTGAATGCAATATCAATCGTTATCTTCTGACATCTTAATTCTTCATTTTTTTTTATTGCACTATTTCCTTTCCTTAACCCTCAGTAACCACTGGAAGAGCATCTTCCTTCGAACCTCTGCTCTGTGGAATAGACTCCCAAGAGAATGTTTCGCCGATCAATACAAGGTTAACCTTTTCGAGTATAAACGTAACCGTTATCTTCCTCTCCTATCCATATGAACTACCTCTTAACGTAACCCTCTATCTCTAGTGGCCCTTGGGCCTTGTACAGCGTTAACCTTTGTGTTTGTAAAAAAAAAATATTGCGTCTTAGTGGCTTTCTTGCCTTGCCTTGCTTGGTGTTAAATGCTTAAAAGAACACACACAGACATTATATATATATATATATATATATATATATATATATATATATATATATATATATATATATATATATATATATATATATTGCTTAGATACAGGGATAAACTGAAAAGTAACCTCTCAGCTGCGAATATAAATCATGCTACGTTTGAGGACATAGCAATTGATCGCAATGAATGGAGGACTACTTGCTACAATGGCATCAAGAACAACGCAGAATCAAGCATCACCAAGCTTCGTCAAACTAGGGAAAGGATTAAAATGTATGCTGCTGTCCCGGCCATACACTCCAACAATCCACACTCTTGCACAATCTGTGGATTTCTTTGCAAATCACTAGCAGGACTGAAATGTCAGTTGCGACTTACACACGGGGTTAAATAAACACAGTTGTCGGAACCTCATACGTTGAAACCGATGGGAGAGTCCATCATATATATATACGAAAGCTATCGGGAAGTTCTATAGCTGTCATTCTATCTTACAATTCTATGCACGCATCTAACGTTTATATGTGACCCAACTTAATGAATTAATCTTTCAATAAATGTCCAGTTGTTTCGTAAGGTGGTATTGGAACGTCTCTACTGTCTTGACAAATTGGAATAATGTCTCTGCATCTAATTTTATGTGAATTTCGGTAAATATTCGCTCGGAGGATAGGGCAATTGCGAGGCTGTTAAACTACATATTATCTTATACAAACAGCGATATTAAGCACACACATTTACACTTACATATACATGCTACAGTAGTATAAACACATATATTTATATGTTTATACAGTTGTTCATCCAATATAAATTTCAAGAGCCACTCAAGGTAGAGAATCACTGAATTCGGTTATTTTATAGACTATAGAAGGAGATAAGATGTGCATATGAGAATATGTAGGACAGACAAAGGTTGAAGCTAAACTCGAGGAGGTTAAAATCGCAGTAGTGTTCGGGGTAATATCATCTCTGGAAGTCTTTTCCACAAAGTAACAGTTTTGGGGATCTTCCTCCTCACCAATGGTATATGAAGGCAAAGGGGTATTAGTCGATAATATGTAACTGGCATGGCGGATCCTAGCTGTGAAGGTCTGAAATAGTGGAACGACAGATCACTTTCCATGGAAATAGCGATAAGGTATCACGAGGCTTGTAATGTTCAATCATAGGAATAAAGTGGGAAGTAATTCATCGTCCATGAGTCCGCGTAAACGCTTCTGAACTCTGACAACGCCGAAAAGTGAGAATTGGATTGCTCTAACCAAGATATTGTAGTAATAATACATTTTTGGTCTGATCTTTTTTTAGAAAAAAATTATGTCTAGAGAAGACAGGTTAACATTTCAAAGAACCGACCTTTCCCAGTATCTTTAGCGATTGTTCCTATATATGAGTTCCACTTGTGGTTTGGAGTGGGCTCGTCCCGATAGTCGTTCAAGCCTCACTGAGGATTTAATTGAAAACTTCATTCAATTTACGAGTATAGGATATTTTCGTTCTGCTTCTAATGCTTAGGTGATATCTTGTATTAATTATTGCTCTTCTATTCGGCGTCGTATCACTTATATGCCTCTTTCAGTGAACCGCCAGAGTATATGTTTTCACACTACACGACTCAGGGATTGAATACACGTCCTCCATAAAACTGGATATTCTTTACAAAACGATATAATCCAATACGGTTATTCATGTAGAATCTGTGGCTATCAACCTCCGTGAAATAAGCTAAGATAATAAAGAATATCACTGGAAAATATAACAACTGACAGAATCATCACCCATGATAACCCGTTCAGCAGACCTAGCGTAGAAACAATCACCACCGATGAGTGTCTGATTAAGAAAGAATGAACACTCGACTACAGACGTAAGGTTCAAGGCTCCAACATAACACTGCTGGATTATCCTGTGCTACTCACCTTTAGTATAATCCGAGAGAAGGCTTGAATTAGGGCATTGATTATAAGGAAATATTTAAGAGAGATTAGTCACAGTGGTCGTTTCTAGTTAGATGCTCTACCTGTGTGGCCTTGTGCCAGTCTAAAACAAGCGAAATTTAGTTAGTATTAATAATAGTAATAAATTATTCAAAACTGTGATCACTTAACTCGATTTTAATCAAATATATTACGTGTAACCCAAATAAAACATGGCTGATAGAACACGTTTTATATATATATATATATATATATATATATATATATATATATATATATATATATAGAGAGAGAGAGAGAGAGAGAGAGAGAGAGAGGGAGAGAAAGAGAGAGTTGCCTGACGATTGCATCTAGCATGAAACAGACTGTTGCATCTAAGTGTTGACTTCTATGTTCACTTATATATATATATATATATATATATCGTTCTATGTTCACTTATATATATATATATATATATATATATATATATATATATATATATATATATATATATATATATATATATAGTAAAACGAACAGTAAAAATGTTTTGAATTTACGGAAATACGTATAAACATATACAAACAATTAAACAACCTAAAGATTAAACCGAAAGCATTTGGGAAAATAAAAATTATTTGAAAGAAAATATTGGTATTTTTCTTAACCAGTTTTCTACGGATACCAAGAAATTCATTCGTGAACGTGAAAGGATTAAAACTATTTTTTTAAATAGTATGTCTGAATTATTTAACCAAACCTGTTTGAATATATATATATATATATATATATATATATATATATATATATATATATATATATATATATATATATATATATAATTGTTTACTTAAAAATTATAACATAAAAATGTTATAAAATCACTAAAAAAATATCCATTTTGTTTCAACACCTCCGGTAAAATCACTACAAAAATAGCCATTTTGTTTCATCACCTCTGGTAAAATCACTACAAAAATAGCCATTTTGTTTCAACACCTCCGATATATATATATATATATATATATATATATATATATATATATATATATATATATATATATATATATATTCAAAAAGGGTAAGTGAGGAGGAACAGAAGAAGAAGAAGAAGAAGAAGAAGAAGAAGAAGAAGAAGAAGAAGAAGAAGAAGAAGAAGAAAAGCAAGGGTATTATAAAAGTATCGGTGGGAGGTTAATTGAACCTGGACTTATTCAACTCTGACTATTAAACTTTTATGTAATATATATATATATATATATATATATATATATATATATATATATATATATATATATGAATATGGAATCTGAGGTCAACAAACAGTGTGTTGTGTTTTTGTTCGACTATTTATATATGCTGGACAGTCATGCGCTATGGCTATCAAATTAACAAATTCCGAATGGGCACATACGCACAAGAAACATAGACATTTCTGTGTTGCGATGTAAAATATTTTTTAAAATAAAAATATTAAAATATTATGCCCTACGTTGTATCGAGCTCTTTACAAAAAATGCTAAAGAACAGTGGATTCTTAATCTAATTGTTTCTTTCTCCTGTGATTATGTATGTACATATATATATATATATATATATATATATATATATATATATATATATATATATATATATATATATATTGTGTATATTTCAGCAGCAATTTTTCATTAATGCATGTTTCATTAAATAATATAGATAAGTTTTAAGTAAGTTCCTTTCGTATTGTCTGATAAGCTTAATCACATTATCGTTGAAAGACGAAAGGAAATCAGCATATTGATACATGTTTAAATCCACACACATCATACTCACTCACTTCCTAATGAGCCAAATGATAACATACACCCGTAGTAATAGACACACTTACACAGATCACACTCACTCTCTCCCTAAGAACCAAATAACACACACACACTTAACAGAGACATTTCCTTTTTCCAGGAACCAACAAAACTGTCAAAATGACGAAGGGAATTCAGATGAATCCATACAGCTCTTATCTCAAATAACAACTTAAAAGAGACTGTTTGATCAACACAAAGACTGACCAATATTCATGTTAAAAATAAAAAAAAATAAAAAAGACAAATGAAAACTACAGACAAAATTTCATTTTCTCCATCAAGTCATTAATTTCTGTAGTTCACTGCTACTAATAAGCAGATGTCTTTTCCTGATGATGGCCATACTGGCCGAAACTAGCCGAAACTAGCCGAGGAATCTAACTGAAAGAATAAAAACGAAAGAATATTCATATACAACACAGTGTGTCTGAAGATTTTAATTTTTTAATTTTTTAATATTTGTTATTGTTCAATACACACACACACACACACACACACACACACACACACACACACACACACACACACGTATATATATATGTATATATATATTGTTTTGTATGTACAATACTTAGTGGAAAGCACTCACTATCAGTGATAGAGCTAACATATTCAGCTGTATGGATACATGAGTTTGTCTGATGAGCGCAAAAGCGTGAAACCCAGGGTCACAAACTCATATCCATACAACTGAAAAAAAAATATATATTGTGTATTTGAGCAGCAACGCCCCTTTTATACAATTTTCATTGCAGATGAATATATCTCTTTATATCCCTTTTATTGAGACATTACCACATAAATGTACTATAACTGAAAACTATATTTTTATTTTATACACAAACATACATATATATATATATATATATATATATATATATATATATATATATATATGTATGTATGTATATGCGTGTGTGTCGGTGTGTGCAGGTTCTGTTGAGAACATATGTATTTAATACTGAGAAAAGACGTTTAAACAAGATGCACAAATTGATCCTGTGTTGAAAGAATTTGAAAGCAACCAGTCGACGTCGATAACAGACGTGTTAAACTAATACGCACGCACGTCGAAGAATAATTAAGTGCAATTAGTACGTTGTCAGCGAGCTTATATGGTAGGAATGGAGGCCTTGAAGCAAAAAAATTAACTCGATCCTGTAATAGAACTGAAACCAAAAAGTGAATTAGAAAGATATATACAATCATCGCAGTCCAGTTGACCTACCATAGATGCCCTGTAATTTGAAATGTTGGCTGATTAATTAATGGTACAGTGAGAAGTGTACAGTATATATATATATATATATATATATATATATATATATATATATATATATATATATGGCGCCGATAAAAAAGAAACTGTAGAAAAAATTAAATATATTTAAGTTGTATTACTAAAATCTCAATTCTGTGTAAAAGTAGGCTCACAGGAAACTTCATATTCAACTTCTCCCTTTAGTATTTATTAGCCAATCAGCGACGTTGTCTTAAACGTCACTGAAGCCATCAGTAAGCAGATAACCTTTATTTGACGTACGTTAAAAAATTGAACAGTGATCCACAATTTTTCTAACGTACGTCAAACAATGGTTGTCTGCTTACAGAAACCGCTAGACATTCCTTTCTCTCCTAAAAATCGACATTAAATTAACTTATTGATTTCTAAATTCTCATTTTGATATATTTTCATAAAACTGTCTGTGCAGTCACTTTACGAAAATATGCGAGCGAGATATATAAACAAAGCGTAATTGTAGCAGCCATAGTACTAGAGAATTTATCACGGCTCCTGATAAAATTTCATCACACACACACATAAAATAATTTAAATCGTGTATTTTCACATGATGAATTCATACATACCTTCACTGTATACTAACACAATTCATTTCTTTTGTGTTTCAGAGAGAAAATTAAAAGATTATTTTTATACTCATTAATAGTGCTTGAAGATTATTTTTTCTTTGCGCTTCACACACTTTTTCGTCTATCTCTCTGTGTCTCTCTCAATCCCCGAGTCGTTTCGCGCCACGCAGCTCTGCTCTCTTGGTAGCTCTGATCATGCTGTAGTGTCTTTCAACATCTCTTTCTACTCCACCCCCCGCAAAGAAGATCCAACCAATTACCAATGAGCAGACTGGGATTTCCTTTGCGATGTCCCCTGGGATGTGGTTTTTAAGCTCCCCGTTCAACAATGCGCTTCCGAGGTCTCTTCCTGAGTAAAATCTGGAATCGAGTCTTTCATCCCCGCAAGGAAATATAAGGTTAAATCACGCTTATCCCGTTGGTTCTCTGCTGCTTGTTCAGCTGCCATTGCCCCTAGGAATCACTGTACCGTAGTGACATGTCAGATCGCAACAGACGTCTCTTTGTATCAGCCGGTAACGAGTGCAAACGTGTCCTCAGTGAAGCAAAGTTACTATTTGCTGATAGAATGAAACAACGTATTGCATCTCGCAAATTCGGCTCCAAAGATTATTGGCGTCTCTGAAAGAGCGTACTTAACAACAGCAAACTCACAATACTTCCTTTGCTTAACCAATTTGAGGTCTTGATCTCCTCAGCTGATAAGGCTGAGTGCTTTGCTCGCAAATTCTCATCCAACTCAACGCTAGACTCATCCGGTGTACCCACACCCGATTTCCCCTTAGAACCAAAGCTCTATTGAGCCAGATATATATAACCCCGTCCTTGGTATTGGACATCATCTCTAAATTACACTCACATAAGGCTAGCGGTGGAGACGGGATACCAGCCGTTGTCCTGAAGAAATATGCTCCTGAACTGGCCCCTGTCCTCTCCAAATTATTTAACTATTGCTTCATAAATCGTGCTTTCCAGCCTGATGGAATTCCTCATTTATTGTACCCGTCTAAGAACTCTGGAGACCCTTCTGACGCATCTAACCGTTCTATCAGTCCACTACCACTCTTCGGCAAAGTCTTTGAAACTTTAATCAACGCCGAAGTGGTTAAGCACCTTACATCCCATGATCTGCTCTCTGACAAGCAATATGGTTTCCGCTTTGCCCATTCTACAGCTGATTTGCTCACGGCCATCACTGAAATTGTTTACCAAGCACTTCACGATGACGGAGAAGCTCGTGTCGTGGCTCTAGATATCTTTAAAGCGTTTTATAGGTGTTGGCATGCCGGCCTCTTCAGTAAACTTCAGGGATACGGAATTTCAGGTCGTTTATTTGACAATACGTTCATTACTGTCAAACCGTGTAATGAAGGTCGTCCTTAACGGACTCTCCTCTAGTTACTTTTCCATGAAGGCAGGTGTTCCCCAAGGCTCTATCTTGGGCCCTACTCTGGTCCTTATCTTCATTAACGATGCCAGCAGTTCCTAAGTAGGCATCTATGCAGTCGACATTAATACTTACTCATGCATCAAAAGCAAACCTGGTATCGCTAACTGTTATGGGTCCTTACCTATAACTACAGAATGAACTCTTCCTAACACTATGTATACTACGCCTCTCAAGAGAGAGGGACGAATCGAGTCGAGCCGATAGTAGTTCACTCCAAACCAGACTGGCAGTCATACTAACACCTTCCAGAACTTGTATTATTATTCCGTGTAATATATCTTCGTTATTTCTACTGATGTGTTCGTGTTGTTCTTCCTTGGTCCTAACCTGGACCATGATACTAACAAAACTAACCTGGCCGTTAGTCTCGAAAAAGACCTCTGATCTGTTGTAGACTAAGACAGGAATTGGCTGGTAAACTTTAATGCCTCAAAAACAAAACTACTCTCTATTATTCACTACAGGGAACCATCCTTGCCTCCCATTAGAATGTCTGACGCTCAACTCCACGAGAGTACCTCTTTCCGACTGCTCGGTCTCACATTGTCCGCTGACCTGAGATTCAATCAATAGCTTCATCCAACGCAAGGACAGTTGGTTCCCTGTGTCGAGCCAGGCAGTTTTTCTTACTCGAGTCCAGCCTTCAAAACTATAAATCAACCATCCACCCTTGAAAAATCCAGAGACGGATATACAATGTGATTGGCCCTAATCTGGCATCTCGTCTACAGTCGCTCTCTCACAGACGTGCCGTTGAATTTCTCTGTCTTTTCTAGAAATAGTTTCACGGTAACTGCTCCGACGAGCTACTTTCGCTGGTTCTCAGACTGCATGAATTTAAACGTGAATCTACGTTGTCATCTCGGTCCCAACCATTCACTGTCGAAACGGTTAAATGTTGCCGTCTTTTCTACTCATGTCTCGCACCTCCCATCCGTGGGATTCCCTACCTATTACTTGTTTCTCTGATCGCAATAATCTCAATTATTCAAATATAATGTCAATTGACATCTCCAGATGCCTTGATCCTGATCCTTCTCTTCATCTTTTCCCTCATCACGACTCTTTACTCTCGCTCCCACTCTATGTAACCCCTTGCGTGCTAGTGGCATCCCGCGTTGCTTGGGGTGATATATATATACATACATATATACATATATATATATATATATTTGTATCTATGAAAAGAATGTATAATTATAAAAATGTCTTAAATATATATATATATATATATATATGTGTGTGTGTGTGTGTGTGTTCGTACGTGTATATATATATATATATATATATATATATATATATATATATATATATATATATATATATAGTCGAAAAAAAGAAGATAAAAAAACATGAGGTTTACGGCTTTAAAACTGTTCGACCACCTAACCAACATGGCGGCCCCTGCCATTCCCATAGTAATTAATGTCGCCAAGGATCATACTTATAAACGCTCAAACATACAAGATACCGTATTCCTAAATTTTCGCTTGAGGATGAAACGGGAATCGATACCTTAATTCAACTTAATTTCAATAATTATATTGAGGGTTTCGACTCTCGTTTTTGAAACATGAGAACTCTTATGTATCGAAGGAATCATATTTAACAATATTTTTATTTTTTTGAATTTGTAGGTCTGATGAATTGGACCGTGATTACCATTCCAATGTAATAAATTATAGCCATGGAATATTAGTGTTAGAGCCTTTTATATTATATTCTTACTCTCTTCTTGACATTGAGTTCTACCTGGATTCAATCCTCTTGGGAATGCATATATACATTACCCCACCCCCCAGCTAATGGGCGCGTAGCTGAGTGGTTAGAACATTCGCTTTCTGTCTATGAGACCCAGGTTCGAATCTCAGCATGGTCGTTTTGTTGGGAAGGCGACTTATGTTATCGATGTTACCGAGGTCGTTCTAAGCGAGAGGCACGTTTGGAAAGTGTCTGAAAACTATACGACGAATTGACCCAAGCCTTGTGAGTGAAACTGAGTAGACGGGACTCTTGTGGAACATCGATAGCTGGTCCACAAGCCATAAGTCATCGTGGCCGAGGGTTTGACCATGCTGGCCTTGTTCAAAATGTTGATCCCACTAGATAACACGTCTCTCCCAGAAACTGTAAATAATGTCTGCTCAGCATAGTTGCAGTATAAACCACAGGTGGTCTCTGTGGGTGTTAAGCAAACACAAGTGTGCCTGAGCGAGCCATAGGGATTAGCTAGCTGCCCTAGTAGACGGATATCGTCGAATCCGAGTGGCCAGCTATTATTGCATTATATTACACCCAGCTATGAGTAATTAATGAGTAATTAATTTCCAGTTGTCTGCAGATATCTTTTTGACAGGATAGTTTCAAATGTCTGTAAGTATTTTGCCATCATTCCCAGCTCGACATCTTTTCCCCATCTTCAGAACAGTAAACTCTGGATTTCGTTAAAAGAGTAATCGTAAAGTTAATGAAGCGTTATGTTGACAAGATGTACCGTGGAGTACACAGAAATTAGACGAAAGGACGCGATGGAAAACCATGTGTATATGGTATTTTTTAATTAACTCCCCTTGGCTGTTGATCACATGTAGCCATGAAATTAGAGATAAACCAGATGACTGGAGTCACAAATATTTTCCAATAGATTTGTATTGTTATATTGATCTTCTGACAATTACTGAAATGAACGCAGATGCCGGAATCGGAATCTACACATTACCGGGTATTTAAAAGGAATATTCTTTTGTTCAAAACTTTCAGTTATAATTTATAACGGATCTAGGTAAATTGTTCGAAATCAATTGCCTGAGAAATAATTTCTCGAACTATCAATTACTTGAAAGGCAGATTGCTCGAAGTAATTTAGAAGCACGAAGCCCCACGCAAAATGCTCCATCTCACGACACGTCAACGGAGCTGGATATAAAAGGAGCCACGACACTCAACTTTAGCAGTCCTGATTTTTTTAACAAATTTGTTTTCTATTTCTATTTCAGTAATTTTGTAGATCTCGAACCCTAGTGATGGACATAACTTTTGTTGAGAGCGAAAAAGGAAAGAAGAAGTTGTGTTTGCATGGATATATATATATTAAGGACAAAACAGTGAACAATAAGATTTACTGGAAATGTGCAAAAAAAAGGAAATGTTTAGCACGTTTTTTATTTTTTTTTAACCACTGGTTTCGAGCAAACTGCCTTTCGAGAAAAAGAAAGACCTGCTATATAAATATACTCTTTCTTTAATTTTAACTGTTCAATTAAAAACAATAAAGTTGTATTATTTTATCTGATAGTAAATATTAGAAACAATGTAGTTTTATTTTTTTTTTACTATAGGTTTCGAGCAAACTGTCTTTCGAGTAATTGATAGTTCGAGAAATTTTTTCTCGAGTAATTGATTTCGAGCAATTTACCGGATACGATTTATAACCTATATTTATATAAATGTTTGTTATGAAATCTTTTGAGTTAATTATGATATATATATATATATATATATATATATATATATATATATATATATATATATATATATATATATATATATGTATAGGCACCATTTTTTCATTGATGCGTGTTTCATTAAATAATATAGACAAGTTTTGTCTATTTCATATAAATTCTTTTCATATCGTCTGCTAAGCTTAATAAAATTATCATTAAACGAAGAAAGAAAATCACAATATTGATACATATTTTTTAATCTTATCTAAGCTTTCGGCTTACATAAGCCATTATCAAAGATGACAATTACATTACAATATATTAAACAATACACGGACAAAACAATAATGATGATCTGTTTTTGTTTAAATGGAAGATTTCCAAGCAACGACAAACTCGTGCATATAAGAACAAATATGTATCAATATTGTGATTTTCTTTCTTCTTTTAATGATAATGTTATTAAGCTTATCAGATTATATGAAAAGAATTTACATAAAATAGACAACACTTGTCTATATTATTTAATGAAACATGCATCAATATATATATATATATATGTGTGTGTGTACATATATATATATATATATGTGTGTATATATATATATATATATGTGTGTGTGTGTATATATATATATTGTGGTGGACTCTCCCGTCGTACTCAATATATGAGGGTCAAACAGCTTATTTCCTAGGAACCGACAGCCAAACACCAGCACATATGATTTGATTATAGGGGTGAAGGCTTTGTGCAGAACCAACCACACTTATTTGAATACAGAGACGTGGTACATTACGCGCAACAAGCTCCCCAAACGACCCTCCGCAGGTTTTGAATTCAGAGTTTTCCTTCTCCTAGACCAGTTGCAATCCAAGGCATCTATAAATTACAGCATGTCTCGAAAATATTTAAGCCATCGCCAATTTGTTGAATATATTATCGCAATATGTGCCTTCTTAGATCAATATGATATACTAAATAATATGAAGAACAAACACCTAAAAGAAATAAACCGAAAGGAAGATTCAATTGTAATACTTAAAAAAAAAACAGTAAAACAGTAGACAGTTAATTAGATTTAGCCCCGAAATAAATTTACTTAAGAGAAGTAATCATATAGTTAATAATAAGACTGTTAAAACAAAAGAAAACAGACTGTATTGATAGAGTGGAAATCCTTTTATATAATTAGATACCGTCTGAAAAGCACTTTGCTAATATAATTCAAATCTAGAGAGAGTTAATATTATTAAATAAAGAGCATGGAAATGAACTAAAATGATGTCTAATCAGTGGCTGTAAAATAGCATTTAATAAAAACAGAGGTAGAATACAATCTTGTGAAACATTGATATTAACAATCTCTCTTGAGGAGAAAGATAGTAACACACAAAGTTCAATGGAGAGAAACATGTTACGGATAGATCTAAGATACAAACGAAAGACGACATAGAACAAGCCAAGATATGAGCTATCATAAACGGGACTAAGTTGCAAAATTTTAGATAGCGTTGACACAGAAAAAGAGAAAAGGATAACAGGTGGATCCAGAGGTTGCTTGGTTCTTATTCAATAGATAACGAATATAGTGAAGCTCAGACAGAAGATGACAGAGATAGATTTGCTGGGAAGATGTCGCAGTGAATGACACAGGCACAGTCGACATGGAAGATGTTTTAGAATGCGTATATTAGAATGGATAAAATAAGAAAAAGAGAAAGGAAGGAAAAGTTTTGAAAAAGATAGAATAAATGAGAGAGAGGAGAGAAATGAAGATCATATGGAAAAGAGGAAGAAAAGGAAACATAGTAAGAGAGAGATGGGATGGAAAGAAAATATATAGCGATCATGAGAGAGTGAGTAAAAGGTGAGAAAGCGAACGTAAAAGAGAGATGAAGTCAGACTTCGAACAGGTTTGACGAACTTACGTAAGACTCTACACTGATAAATCAAAACATTATGATTACCTGCTTCCCAACGTTCTTCGTTTTCCGGAAAGCAGGTATAAATTCTACAATTCTGTCTGGTACCTGGATTTTATTAGTAGGTTCTGTTCCAAGTTACACAGTGTAGGTTTCTGCAGAAAGAATTTGTACGGTTTAGTTGCAAATTTCTTCTTTCACTATGTGCCCCACTGTCCCTTCTTTTGGCTCACACTTGAAGAAAGAAAATCGACTCAGTTCATGTATCGGTTAAACTTGCTCGTTTAATACTTTGACAGTGGTTGGTTTTCTCTGCTTGGACAATTGATAGTAGGTATTTCCCGACAACCGAATGCATGCAGACGATAAACTGTTTGACTCATAGAATTTTTTCGCAATTGTAATGATTACATTTTGATTCTGGCTATGAAGACAGGCATGCCGAACAAGTAGCTATTCATAGTTGGTATACAAATGGCCTATAACAGAAAATAAACAACCATGTTCCAAGAAACAGGGATCATGATAATATTTTTCCAAAATAGAAACTATGATCTGGAATTGAAATGTCAGTAGTGATGCCACCTACGATTAATCCAACATAAGTATATGGAATTCGTATATACTAAGAACTTCAAATAATACGGTTTATGAATCTGTTATAAAAGCAATTAGCATAAGAGAAAATGAAATTGAAAATAAATGAAAATGGCGCAAGAAGTAGTTTCGCACAATACCGCAAATTGCTACAAAATCAAAAGAATGACCTAAAAACTCGAATCATGTTTTTATATACCCTTGTCATATGGCGTCTTTCATATGGATGTTACGTACCAAATTAGTTCAGATCAATGATAAAAAGGTATTCGAGCGAATGAAGAATGCAGCTCACAGAAAACCTCGTCGATTGGCGCTGCAGAATCGTAAAGAAAGAACTGTACCAAATAGCAGAAACCACCTCACTTGAAGAATTTCAGTAGCAGCAAAATCAAAAATAAATATCAGCATGTTGGCATTCCACACTACTTCAAAAAGGTTACGAAAGAAGTCCCCAGTTTGGAAAGAGAGATAACAGTTGAGAAACATATTTTCATGAAAAGCATTTTTAATAGCAAGATTTAATCAATTTCAACCGAAAATAACACTGGCGCCTTGGTCAGTGAATATTGCATGGTTGCGATTAAGTAAACGGCTAATATTGCCATTACCATTAAAGAGTCATGCAATTCTATTGAAATGAATTCAACTTTTAGAATATAAACTACCGTAGCTCTCTACTGTTTCTTTTAAGATGTGCGAACCTCAATGACTTCTGGGGGAGATTAGTGCAGATATTTCTTGTTACTTTCATGATTTTGTATTCAGCATTGCCATTTTCCTCGACTGGCTGCTAGTCAAGTCTACAGATTTGGTAGCAGAAGAAATCGATTCACGTTTTTCAATGAAACATTAGTGCTAAAATGGGGGCAACAGACTAGACTGGAATTTGATCTCGCCTCACTTTTAACCATTTCAACGCCGATAAAGGTTACTCTATCTGCCTAAAAGTCATACGTAATGTTGTAACCTAAAAAGGGTTACTGAATGAGGAATAACGAAAACGGAGATTGGAAATGAAATGGTAATCTTTATAACATCAACAAAATACGATACTCGTCAGCGGCGTGAATTAGGTAAACCACTTGTTGAAACTTGACTAATGCATGGAATAATAATGCAACACAAAATGTACTTAGAACAAAATGTATTGAAACAAGAAAGTGTACACAATATTTACATATAGTCTTTTGTATATTCCTGGGAAGACCGTTTCTGGAGAATGTGTTGACTAAGTCGCAGTCGGGCAGAGTCTCTAGTTGAATCTCTTGATTCGCCTCTCCTGTCTTCCCGGTACCAACCATATTTATATAGTCGGTACTCCACTATGCAAATTAGGTGGATCCTACCACAACACCACTGCTAGTGGTGGACTACTGAGACACCATATTATTTCTGAGATATGGTATTATGTACATTATTCGGACTATTGTCTTCATCTTTGTCGCCATATTTATTACATATACGTTGTACGCTCCGGCCTTCTTCGGGTGGTTGGATTGTCGAACTGAACCCTTTATTTCGCTCACTGTTCTAGTTCCACGTGCCATGTTTAATGGATGTCAGTTATCAGTTATCTCCTGTTAATTTCCCTCTCCAAGGTCTCCACTGCCTTAAGCAGGTATTGAACTCACACTCTTTGGGTCCTGTCACTGGATTAGCATATCACCCTCCCTTACAATAGTGTCCGATGTATTTATGACGGTTGGGCCATATTCATAGTTACGGTATATAACACGCAATTACGGGAATAAATGAAAGTCGTCATATCACAGGCTGCATGGACATTTCAACGTGATGTAATGGTTAGTAAGCTTAGCGTCTTTCGCTAGATTAATTACGACTGAGTATTGAGTTCAATCCCCACTGGTTAATCTGCACTTTCGGCCTTGTGTCACACCCAACCTACACTTAGTAAAACTTTTGGGGCACCTCAACGTCGTGTAATGGTTATCAAGCTAGTCTCGCTAGAACAATTTCGACTGAGTAGTGAGTAGGGTATTCCTGGGTACCCCATATTTTCCACATGTTCTTTTTTAGCTTTTCACACCAAGCAAGGCAGAAGTGCCACTAGCACACAGGGGTTCACAGAGAATGAAAGTCATAGAAAAGAGTCTGTATAGTTGGGTGTGGAAAGGAAAAAAAACAGCATGGATCAAGGTAATAGAAGATGGCGATTGACATTGCATTTGAATTTTTGAAGATAGTAGTTATCAGGGGGAGCAAGTGAGAGGAAGTGTGTTCCAATGCCGGAACGTACGAGGAAAGGAATTGTTGTCTTCTAAGCTACGCTTAGAATATCACAACGTCACCCATTGCATAGTATACAACCATATTTTTCTCTCTTTAAAATATACACTATTCTCGCGTTAGAACAACATTAACCCTCCCTTGTATATAACTGCAACGAATGAATGCCGCGAAAAGAAAAGACAACCATGGAAGACCTCCTAGAATTATGCAAAAATACTAACAGAAAAGAGGAATCTTTGCAGGAAGAAATACAGAAATTAAACAAAGAACATGGACCTTATACTTCTACATTCTTTAGAGTGTTGTCTTAAGGCTGAGAATTCACCTTTTAAAATAATTTGGGGGGGTTGGGTTATATTGGTTTTGAGGTTTGCGGAATATTACATAATTTATTATTTAATTAAATTTCTAGCACTTGTCAGCATAAGATCGCTATTGCCTGGCTCTCTCCCAGAGTTCTGCTTCTCTAGACAACACCCCCCTCGATTTCCTGCAATGGGAAATGGCTATTCTTGAGACAATAACTAGTGGTGGGGCAACCCACCCCATTACACTTTAATCTCGGCCTTCTTGTGTCAAAAATTAGTTTCGTGCTTAACTTGAATAAATAAAAATACTTGTGAAGAACCTGAAAAATGACTGAGTAGCTAGCAGCAGCATGCTTAATATTTTAGAAGATCGAATTAAATATCTGTCTATATTTCTGACATAAGGTACATTATTCGGACTATTGTCTTCATCTTTGTCGCCATATTTATTAAATATACGTTGTACGCACCGGCCTTCTTCAGGTGGTTGAAATGTCGAACTGGACCCTTTAGTTCTAGTTCCACGTGCCATGTTTAATGGATGTCAATTATCAGTTATCTCCTGTTAATTCCCCTCTCCAAGGTCTCCACTGCCTTAAAAAGGTATTGAACTCACACTCTTTGGGTCCTGTCACTGGATCTAACTAACGCCTTTATCCACTGTGCCATGTGTCCTGTGTATGAATTTCTGATTATTATAAACCTAATGTCTTCAGCAACCATTTTTACCAGCGCTCATATTGCACTTTGTTGTTATTATCGCTTTTCTCGTGCACTCCTTATTACTGATTCCCATATGTATTCATTTCTATGCTTGGTCGGCTCAGGAGTTTTTTGTGGCCTAGCATATGTGCTGATTCCTTAAGTTTACGAATTTTCCAATGGTGTTCTTTGTCTACAAAGTTGAGGACAATAGTCCGAATAATGTAAATAATGTATCGAATTAAATATATTAAATTTAATATTTAATTAAATATATTAAATTTAATATATATTAAATTTAATATTTTATTAACTTAAAATTATGCCAATATATCAAACAGTCATACCTCCAAATTCAAGAAAAAAAATAACTTCATATACAATTTTAAACCACCACTGCACAAATCATGACCCCACACTCATAAACGCACACCATACACACAGAGTGGTAAAACACACTAGTCGGACTACACGCACACACACACACACACACACACACACACACACAAACACACACACACACACACACACACATACAAAAAGGATATATTTACTATATATGCGTCCTTATAATAATATAATATATATGTATAAAGAACGAATATATACACAGATACTGGCAAAAACAAATACACTAGACAGACCGCACGCGCGCACACACATTCACACACACGAATGCTACACATCATACAATGTATATATATATATATATATATATATATATATATATATATATATATATATATATATATATATATATATGCTTTATAGGTTTCCTTATAATAATAGAATATACAGTAGCGGCCATATTATAAGAAACGGAAATAACAAAGACATAAATGTGTGTATTACTTAAAAAGAAATACATGATTAGCAATAAAATTTTTACCGAATAAAGATCAGGGCGTAATGCATAAATACTATACAAAGTTATTTAATAAAAAACTATTATGTAAATTTTATGCATTACACCCTAATCTTTATTCGGTAAAAGTTTCATTGCTAATCATGTATTTCTTTTTAAGTAATACACACATTTATGTCTTTGTTATTTCCGTTTCTTATAATATGGTCGCTACTGTATTACTGTATATGTGAGAAAGAATATATATAGACATACCGGACAACACACACACACACACATAGACACATAATAGACAAGAATCGAGGATGGAATGAAAAGGTACAGGAGGATATAAAACAGATAAGAACAAAGACATACTCCTTTCTTTCCCTTTCCATGATCAAATTCAATTGTTTTCTTAACCCTCAACCAGAATAAACATTTTTTGACCAGACCAAGATGGATGCAGATGACTATTGCTACACACAAATGTTTAACATCGGAAGAAAAAATGCATTCCTTTAAATAATATGTGGAACTAACCATTTTTCGACTGAGGAAGGTCACAAAACCCGAAACACGTGTGGCGATATATACAGAATAATATATATATATATATATATATATATATATATATATATATATATATATATAACACATCATAATAACAAACGTTTGCGGCCTTTTCTCTCTTTAATACACACACACACACACAAACACACACACACATACACACACACACACACACACACATATATATATATATATTAAAGAGAGAAAAGGCCCCAAACGTTTTTTATTATAATATATATATATATATATATATATATATATATATATATATATATATAAACACATTATAATGAAAAAAACTTTTGCAGCCATTTCTCTCTTTTATATATATATATATATATATATATATATATATATATATATATTAAAGAAAGAAAAGACCGCAAACGTTTTTATTATAAAATTTATATATATATATATATATATATATATATATATATATATAAACACATTATAATAAAAACGTTATCGTCCCTTTCTCTCTTTAATATATATATATATATATATATATATATATATATATGAATAAAATTAGTTATCTGTATGTACTTTTGGAAAATATACTTGTTTACTTTTAGTCTTGGAGCTTATGAAAAACCATGCAATAGTGGAGCAAAGGCGGACAGAAAAAAAACCTAATTCATCATTTTTGAAACTATTCAGCCATTTTAGAATCCCTGTCCATTCCAGAAAAAAAATATATTCCCCGCCGTTTCGCGAAAGCACATAAAAAACTGAATAAATCGTTGCTAATGAAATCCGTTGGATCCCAAAATGGAGTCTGTGGAAAGCAATGAAGTGGAAACCGGAGTCAAAAAAAAAGAGTTCCGACTCGGTTGGGTGATTGAATGGTTCATTGCGACAAGGGATTTATTAATAAGTTGCAGCCAAGGAACCTCGCAGCCACACAACCTCCGTCTAAACGTTATCTTCTTTTTGAAACTGCTTAGGTCAAATGCCTGACAATCAACAGACTAAAATCTGAATATATTTGGGAGCTGCATTGGAAAGTGAAAGAATGTATAAAAATCTGAAAAGAAAGAGTAAGAATGAAATTATAGGATGAGAGAGAGAGAGAGAGAGAGAGAGAGAGAGAGAGAGAGAGAGAGAGAGGGGGGGAAAGGAAGAAGAAAAGTGTGTTGGGGAGAATGAAAGAAATAGACAAAAAGAAAATTTATTTTTCACTTTTCTTTCTCTTGTTTCTTTCAATCCGTTTATCTATTCACGTTTCTTCTTTGTTCTGGGCAGTGATTTTATTTCTTTATAACGAGAGTGTTATTTTATATTCAACAAACCAAAATCTAAGATCGAACTTAAGAGAAATAGTAAAATTATTATGAATCTATATTTCGTCTATGCTTTGAATGTTGTTGTCACATCTGGTCTGGCGTTCCTGCTATATACACTCCAGATCAAAAATTTAAGACCACGTGAAATTTTTTTATAAGAGACTGTTTGTCATGGATATATTATAAACTTTTTCTTACTTAAGGTTACTAATTCTATAATCTAAAAGGTTATGTAGACAAAAAATTATAATCCGATCACTTTATTCAGTAATGGACATTTTTATAAAATGAGGTGTTTTACACTTGATCAAAATGATAAGAACAGAGGGTATAAATTGTTAGATCTAGGGTAATTCCAATGTTTTTAGTTCAGTTAGAGATTAGCAATCACCGCGTAAATGTGTCACCATGTCTAAAGCAAGCAAACTTACTGAAGTTGAGCGTGCTCGAATTCTAGATTTCCATAATCAAGGTTTGTCACAGCGGGCGATCTCAGCTAAGGTAAATCGCAGTAAAACTGAGATTTGCAACTTTCTAAAGGACAGTGCGAATTAGGAAACGCAAAGTCGACTGGTAGGCCCCCCCAAAAAACTTTCTTCTTGAGTAGGAGAATAAGACGGGTTGTTGTAAAAGCCAGTGGACTTTCTTCTAGTCAAATTAAGGTAACCACAGATGCTGATTGCAGTCCAGTAACCATCAGATGACACTTACGACAAAAAGGCATGGTAAATAAAAAAGCGCAAACAAATCCCTCGGCTGCTTCTACGTCACAAAGTGAACCGTTTAAGGTTTGGTCGTGAATACCAAACATCGGACATTGAGAAGTGGAAGAAAGTCCTGTTTTCTGATGAGAAAAAATTCAATCTAGGTGGTTTTGATGGCTTCCAACGATATTGGCATAACAAAAACATGCCTCCTGAAATTTTCTCCACACGTCATAGTGGTGGAGGGTCCTTAATGGTATGGGGCGCCTTTTCTTATAGAGGGACGATGGAGCTCCAGGTGGTGCAGGGTCGTTAGACAGTGGCTGGTTATGTTAGCATGCTACAAGAAGCATCGTTGGTGACGGAGGGCCATCGTTTGTGTGGGGATGGATGGTTATTCCAACAGGGTAATGCTGCAATCCACGCTGCATGCCGGACCTTGACCTTTCTACAAGAAAATCTCTTGAGATCTCCTGCATGCTCACCAGACTTGAACCCAATTGAAAATGTTTGGGCATGGATGGCAAGAGATGTTTATCGAAATGACAAACAATATTCAACAAAAAATAAATTTTGTGAAGCTATGTTCAGAAGCTGGGGCAATATTCCTCACAGCTTAATGGAAACACTAATTTCTAGCATGCCCCAAAGAATTTTTGAAGGCATCAAAACCAGTGGAGGTAGAACTCATTATTAAATTTGGTTGTTGAATGTTTTCGTACACTTTTCGTACAATTTCGTAGAATTTTTGTCTCTGGTACTATAATTTTTATCAAGCGTAAAACGCCCCATTTTATAAAAATGTCAATTTCTCAAAAAAAAAAATGTTCGGATTATAACTTTTTGTCTACATAACCTTTCAGATTATAAAATAGTAGCTTTAAGTAAGAAATGTTTAAAATTTTTCCATGAAAAACAGTCTTTTTAAAAAATTTTTCAAGTGGTCTTAAATTTTTGATTAGGTGTGTATCAGAGATTCTTGATAAAATCCAAAGCAGAATTCGCAATATTATTGGTCGTGACTTGACGTATGTTCTTTTATTAATTTCCCACCACCGTAATATGGCTTCCCTGTACCTTTTCTAAAAAAATACTTTCATGGTAATTGTTCTGATGAATCTTCCGCAATAGTATCTAGACTTTATGAAGTTAAGCCCTGTACTAGATTGACAACAAGGTCTCATCAATTTACAGTTGAATTGGTGAGATGTTACTGTAAGTTATGTTAACAGTTTCTCCGTTTACACTTCTCGCTTGTGGAACTCTCTTCCGGCCTCTTGCTATCCAGTTTTGATCTTCAAAAATTAAAATGCAATGTCTATCGTTAAATACTGTGTTATTGATTACTCATTTTTTTTTTTATTGTTTTCGCTTCTTAATAATGTTTCTTTTTTTCTTATTCTTTCACACCCACCACTCCTTGTGTCTTAGTGGCTTTACTGCCTTGGTTGGGATGAAATGATTAGCTGTATAGTGTACCTCTGCCAGAGTTTTGAATTTAGAATTTTCCTTCTCTTAGATCGGTTGCCAAACACGGATAGAAAGAATAGTTTGTCTTGCTATTTAACGCATAGTCTGCTGAGAAGAGATGGATTCATGCCTTTTCCAAGGTTATTTGTGCGAGATTAAACGTAAGGAACTCGTCTCCGCGAATTATCGACCCGAGTCGCTAACCATGACACAACCTGCATATCTCTGAGAATGAATTAGACGAAGAAAGAAAAGAAATGAGTTGTCTCGAGGTAATTGGAAAAGAGAAAATAAAAATGGAAACAAAAAATGGGGTTGAAATTAAGAAAAAAGAAGAAAATCCTAAATTAAAGAGAGAAGCAAAAGACAGAAAATTATTTAGAATTGATTGTTTGCTTTTTTTACAGATTATCAACCCTTTCCTTGTTATGTAAACCTAGAACACTAACCATTTGTATATAGTACCCAGCGCAAATTTTCCTATTTTTAATTATAATTTTCAGTTCCTGATTTTTTTACATAAATAATGTTTTTCATTTCCTATTAATGTTACCTCAAAGTACAAAGTTTGAAGTGCCTACATGTAAAATATTTCAAATAAAGATTTATATTTAATATTTTTTTGATATTTTCAAAATCTGGTATGATATACCCATGGTTAGTAGTGGTTTAACTTTAATTGATGGTTAGTGTTCTAGGGTTAAACACGAAATGTTTTTTAGGATTATAAGAATAATTTGTTTTGGACGAGCGAATATTGAATTCTTTGAGATAACAATGAACAAGACTAAGTAAAATCACTTTGCAGTAATATCCAGTTGAGAAATGCTGAAATCTCTTCAGAAAAGCATCTAACAAAATCAAAGATAAACCTCCCCCTACCAAGAGTTAATATAACAAAAATATGCCGTCTCATCACCAATCAATACTATTTCACATTCAATAACAATTTTTACAAACAAAAATTTGGATAAACAATTGAATCCCCCTTCAGCGGAATGATGGGATGAATTTTCTTGGAATTTCTCGAGTTTGGTTTCTTTCCAAAACTCTTTACCCCAAACAATCAGCCTGCTTCCTATATACTACTTACATCATTCGGCCGAAACGTTGTAATAAATATGGCAACAAAGATGAGGACAATAGTCAGAATAATTTAAATAGTGTACATAATACGTCATCTCAGAAATATAGACAGATACTGCTTCCGATATATTGATGAGGCTCTATTAATATATCTTCGTCATACTAACTTATTGGATCTTCTAGATAAACTAAACAAAGTCGAAGACACAATATAATTTACATATGATATACAAAAAAAAATACTTTACCTTTCGTTCCTGTTACACCAAGATGACAGCAGCCTAAACTTTAATGTCAAAATCAACCAATAAAATGACCTAATCAACTTCTATCCCCATCATAACAATAAAATAAAATCCGAAATGATCGTTGGTTTCTATTTAAGAGCACTAAGAAATTTCAACCCTCAATATTTACACGAAGAGGAGAAATATTATTGGGAATAGTTTCAAAACCCTGTAAGACCATTACTATCTCATATTCAATGCGAAACAAACGGCTAATAAAATATTCCAAAACAGAAGAGCTGTTCTAACTCACAAACCCAACGAATCAAAAAATATATTATTCTACCAACTAACTCTATCACAGCTACAACCGAAAATAATTTATCTAAACTCAACATAAAATTTCTCACAACTGCATCTAAAGACTTAATACAAAACAAAACAACCAGCCAAAACTTGAAGGAGGAATTTACTCTACCAAATGCAGGAACTGCCAGAATTAATACACTGGAGAAATTCCCAAAATTTGCAACAAAACACTATATAAAGGGACACTTTAAAAAACAACACACAAAACACATTGACTGTTAAACCTAACGAAACTGAAAACATTTTTTTGCATAGAGAATGCTACTATGATTAAAAGAGAAAATCATCCGCTAAGACGAAAATGTCTGGAAATTGCCTTGATCGCTTGTTCAGGAGATGATGGAGAGAAAAAGGAAAAGAACAAATACAGATGAATTTGGCTAGATTGAAAAAATATTCTTTCAAAAATTTTTAAACTACCAGCTTCTCTCGTTTCATACGCATTTGATATTATTAAGACTGGATAAATTGCATTGAATAGT
Organism: Acanthosepion esculentum; assembly: GCA_964036315.1. Lineage (NCBI taxonomy): Eukaryota > Metazoa > Mollusca > Cephalopoda > Sepiida > Sepiidae > Acanthosepion > Acanthosepion esculentum. Next base: position 144,465,243 of record OZ038477.1, on the reverse strand, counting down.
AGATGTTGAGGACTTAACAGTCAGTATTATATGTTTATTTTTATCCAGTTTATTATCATTAATATTGTTTCTAAATAAGGTCATTATTTTTTTTGCGGTTGAGTATTTTGTATGGCTTTCTCTTAGCATTGTGGATGAAATAAGTTTTCCTTTTGTATTTATTTATATTGTCCTTTTAAAAATATATTTTTACTTATATCAGAATTTTTAACACATACTTAGGCTATGGAAATAAAAAGTTAATCCAAACAAAAACCTGAAGTGGAGCCCCGAAGACGATTGGTTGCCAACACTAGTAACTTACTGGCACGCACTGCAGACAAGGGGTCCCCAAATGTAATCTTATACTGCTTTGTATTTTGTTGGTACGCAAGCTCTGTTTGAAATCTTCCAAACAGAGCTTAAGTTTGAAACTGTCATCCAAAAGTTAAGGTTTAATATTGAAATTAAACTTGAATACGGGTGATCATTTTGGAAACATAGTAATTTCTGTGTCGCGATGGTATCATTTTTTGTTTTTAATTAATTTTAATTTATATTTCTGTATCGAGCACTGTTTTAAAAAAATAAAAACAAAAATACTTAAGAAATTCACATTATCAGTCTAACAGTTCTTTCCTATTATATCAACACACACACACACACACATACACACACACACATATATATATATATATATATAGGGTGTATCAAAATAATTTTATAAATTCTGGGGCGGGTTCCTCACATCAAAACAAGGACAAAATCCATATAAACATAATTCCGCAAATTATTCGTTTTTGAATTATTAAGTTTGAACATAATTTACTGTAAATAGAGCTGTGCTGATATATAGGCTAGGTTACATTTGTCATTCGTGTACATCTGTGGCTAGTCTGCCTCTAATGTTTAACGTGTGTAGTAGCGAGTTAACTGAGAAGTGTTCCGTGTAACAATGGCAGGACAGTCATATCGTGAATAGGCAAATATGATTTTGACATAGGGCGATGCGAATGGTAATGGACGCGAGGTTGCACGGCTATAGCAAATTGCGTTTCCAGACCGAAGGCAGCCGAGTCATGCAACCTTTTCTACTCTTTATCATCGTGTTGCCGAGACAGGATCCGTGGCACCACAAATTATGGGCTGAGGAAGACTGAGATGCGCTCGTACGCCAGACCACGAAGGACACATTCTGCAGGCTGTCGGGGACGATTCGGGTATCCACACACTTCAAATGATCCTAGCATGTTGTGCATCTCATAATACAGCATGGAAGGTATTTCAAGAGCAGCTCCTGTATATGTATTACATGCAACTTGTGCAGGATCTTTCCTTAAAAACGATAAGTAATATAATCGTTTTCAACAAGAGACCGCCAATTTGCCTTTAATCATGTAATGAAATTGGAGCACTGAACAGTAATCAGATTCATGAACTAACGCCCAAAGGCTGGTTATGATTTGCCGCATCTTCTCATCTCCGAACAATACGCGGGACAAGCGGTGGCTTTAAACGGGTGTGAGGGTTGCTCTTCGCCGGCTGTTTCAACTCCCATTCCGCATACCCATTCCTTTCCCACGACACAGACAATTAATCCTGTCAATATCAGCCGGAGCGGATAAAACCCAGAACGTTGACGACGGCCAGTGCGAGTTAACCCTTGGCAATCAATGGCCTGACCGAACTAATGGTCAATTGCCTCGCATTTGCCTGAGATTAGAAATCAAGCCGATCGAGGCGTTTCCTCAACTCTGTGTTATGAAATATCCATTGGCATCTGACCCTTGAGGATTTGTCGGATAATTTCCCTTTACATTCCAAAAAGAGGCCAAAGGAAAAGTTATGGAATTTATTTTATGACTCTGTCAGATCAGTCAATGATTACAGTTAGCTACGTTTTTTAAAGCTTCAGTTCCGACATTAAACCGACATTCGTTTAATCCGACATTCGTTTAATCCGACGAATATTTGATCAAAATTTTATTATTCAGATTTATTAATTACTTCACTTCCTTTCAATCCATTCGAAATTAAATGCCCTCGAAATCGTCTTTCTCATAATCCTACCGACATTTGATCAAATCGATTTTATTAAATTTACTGTTTGTGTTCCTATTCAGCGAGTTATGCAGTTCAACCTTCTTTTAATTCGACGACATCTGATCAAATCATTCTATTGAATATACTTTGATTTATTCAATCAATTCGAACAATTGTTATTTTCATCTGACTTGTGTTCAAAAGCACTATTTCGGGCTTTGTTGCACCGTAAAACCTACGTGGCCGAGCGGTTGGGAACGTCACATACAATGACTGTTTCCCATAGGGGATGCAGGTTCGAATTCCACCGGAGGACACATATTTTTCTGACAAGGTTTCTCGAATATTCTGACCGGTAGATGTAATTGGATAAAAATAAAGTTTAATTGTAAAAATATGGAGCATTTACTCGAATAAACCCATCAAAATTAACGTTTAAACAAATTAAATATAAAAATATGTCGGATTTAAACCTATATATATATATATATATATGGAAAAGACAAAGCAAAATCCGAATATGTGAGTTTACTGTTTTTGTTATTCTGTCGACGTCAGACGTTTCGGTCAAATAGACCTTCTTCGGGAGTTGGTTAATGGAGACATATTTATATTAGATTTAAGTTTGATGAAGAGACGATATATACAGGACTGGTCAGAAACAGAAAAACTGAAATTCTGAAGTCAGAGTATTCTTTCTTGGAGTCGGATACGCTGGCGTCGCGTGGGCGGCACTACGAAGACCTGCGCACAGGGAAAAGATTGTGTCCTAAGTGGAAGGTGAGGGGGACTTATTTAAAATATATATATATATATGAATGAAGATAAAAGGAAAACGTCTATTAACCAACGCGTCTTAGTTATTGTCATTTTACAGATATATTTTAGTTATATATGACACAGAAGCACGCGTGAGCGCGCGCGCTCACACACACACACATATATGAATGTGTGTGTTTGTCTGTATGTGTGTCCACAACGAGAGAAGACACACTAATGTATAAAATTAAAAATAAATCCAGACGCGTCCCTCTAGTAAGCACTTTTAACACCACTCCTCCTCCACTATCTGAGATAAGCAAAAGTCGCTGAGAAATACTACATCGCAAACCTAAAAAATTGTTTGAGGAACCCGGCCCTCTAGCATATCGTACACTTAATAATCTTAAGAATATTATAGGAAGTAATCACATTTCAGATGATAAGGTAACTCAAGAATAAGGATTTTCTCAACTATGTAACAAAAATGGGACCACATTTGTTCACTTGCTCAGTCACTAAATCTACTTTCAAAATCTACCACAACTCTAACTGAAGAAGTCATAACATAATTTATTTATTAGAATGCACACTATGCCAGAAACAATATGAGGGAAAATTTGAATGGCCCTTTCACTACAGAATTAATAATTATCGCAATCGAATCAAGTTGGCTCCCCACGAAAGATTATTACATGTAGAACAGCATTTCCGCCTAGAAAAACAGGATTTTAAAAACCATGCAAAATTCACTGTTATTGAAAAAAACAGAAATACACATTGAGGATAACCTTAGAAAAATACTAGAGGAACATGAAAACAAAGGGATTTTGCGTCTCAAAACCCTTTTTCTAGACGGACTTAACCACAAATTTAACGACACAGATAGAATTAATATATAATCTCACAAATCAAGCCATAGCTACTTTTCTCAACCACACAGGACACACATGCTTCCAGAGATGTTGAGGTCTCACACAACTAAAAGATAACATGCACTTAACCCTCACATCCCCTTCCCAGCAACCAACAAAACTGTCAAAATGAGCAAGAAGGGACATCTGAGACTTAGGAATCTCCCAGCCTTTATTTTAAAAACAACTTCAAAGAGGCCGTTTACCCAATACAAGGACTGACCAATATTAACGATGAAAAGCAGGTTTTATTCTTCTCCTGATGATGGCGATGCTGGCCGAAACTAGTCGAGAAAACTAATTGAAATAATAAAAGAAAAAATATTAATATACAACCCAGTGTGTCTGAAAATTTTAATTATATAATATTTTTTATTTTCAAAACACACACACACACACACACACACACACACACACACACACACACACACACACACACACACACACACACACACACACATATATATATATATATATTATTTTACAATTTCTGATTCAGGTTTTATTTTATTTTATATTTATAAAATATAGTTTATATTTATAGTTATTGATAGGTCCCAGAACTGTATGCTCCACTGTGTTTTTATCCTCTAGCAATACACAGGCAGCTAATGGTGATTGATAACAAGGTTGTTCAGTCAATTTCCCATTAATCTTTGTGCTATCGATTCGTATCTAGTTACTGCGTTACGTTTTGTAACTATGCTAGAGAAGTTTTGTGATTTTATAGTGGTTACCAAATTCAAACAATGTGTCTTCATCAAATGCCGAGTTAAATTCGGCAAACATACTATCCAAACAATCGAAATGCTTCATCAGGCTTTGGAAGGCATTATTTATGGTGAGAACAATTTCTTTGGGAGCACGTGTGTTTAAAAAAAACAAAAACAAAAAAACGTTGGTTACGTCTAAATACAATAGAAAATAGATTATTTACTAGTGCTAATGTGTTCTATACAAAAACTAGTTGAGAAACAGTTCCGCTGGAACATTGTATTCTGTATTAAAGCCCTCCCCATTATAGTTGTCATATGTAGTATCTGTCTATATTTCTGAGATGAGGTATTATGTAGACTATTTACATTATTCGGACTATTTTCCTCATCTTTGTCGCCATATTTATTACAACGTTTCGGCCTTTCAGTATCTGTCTATATTTCTGAGATGAGGTATTATGTAGACTATTTACATTATACGGACTATTTTCCTCATCTTTGTCGCCATATTTATTACAACGTTTCGGCCTTTCAGTATCTGTCTATATTTCTGAGATGAGGTATTATGTACACTATTTACATTATTCGGACTATTTTCCTTATCTTTGTCGCCATATTTATTACAAGGTTTCGGCCTTTCAGTATCTGTCTATATTTCTGAGATGAGGTATTATGTACACTATTTACATTATACGGACTATTTTCCTCATCTTTGTCGCCATATTTATTACAACTTTTCGGCCGTTGTACGCTCCGGCCTTCTCCCATCCATTAGACAGGGCACGTGGAACTAGAACAGTCTACCCCAGTCAGCGAAATAAAGGTTTCAGTTCGACATTCCAACCACCTGAAGAAGGCCGGAGCGTACAACGGCCGAAACGTTGTCATAAATATGGCGATAAAAATGAGGACAATAGTCCGAATAATGTAAATAGTTTCATATTTACTGCAGGAAATATGTATCAAGCAGATGACGTTTTATTTAAGGTACATATGTAAGATTTAACGTTTTCTCTAGTGTAGCCTTCATTCAAACCCACGGAAGGGTTTTGAAGTTTTCTTAGGTTTTAATAAATCATTTCTTTTGGGTCTCGCCAAATATAAAGTAAATATTGGATGTTTTTCTGTTAATTCGCTCCAAATAATGTAAATTTACGTATCCCAAATATTAAATCACCCCAAGAAATTATAATTTTTAAAACAATGTTTGTTTTTTATTAAAATGTTGGCATTCTTTTGAAATTATAAATTTTAAATCACAATTTATTTAGATTGCCTCGCAAAACTCTCAGAATGAAAAATTACCAAAAATCAGGGAGTACTTTATATTTCATAAATGATGACGATAGTCGAGGTAATTACAAAAAAAAATCTGTTTTTGCTTGTTTACCGGGGTGAGCACGAATATAGACCCCCACGCTGAGAAATAGCGCACCCGAATCACACACATTTGGGGCGATCGTAAAGGTCAACCAAACTGAGGTGCCACAGAAGGGTCTCGTTGTCGGACAATGTGGTGTGCATGGGGTGAGAAGATTCAAAATATTTTTTCTCGGCATATTCATTGAAACCAATGATTCCCAACGTGGGAAACATGCCCCGCCGTGGTAATATTTTGATGTGGCATGCGTAGAATGTGTACCCTTCGGCTTACTATACGAACGCGAGCTCAAATTTCATTTTGTATTATTATTTCATAATTAAAATGGTCAAAGTATATTACAGAATTAGCTTTCATTCAAATATTTTATATTTCTGCCTTTCAGTTCTCTATTATATATTTTGAAAGTATATATATTTAACTGTTTTTTTGTTTATTTTAAATTTTTCTCATTCCTGGAGGCCATGGTCTTTGGAGGCTTGTTTAGAGACTAAGTTAATGGCCTTTTAATGTTTCTTCACGTCGTTTCCATTGTTGGAAGAAAACTGAAACCCCTTTTTTGAATAGTAAGCAGCAGATTCGTCGTATTCTCTTGGATTTCCTGGACGACTTGAAATATTGTTTCTTCCAAGTGGAATTTGATTTTTAGAAATATAAAAAAAATGTCATAAGTAGCGAAGCCTGGAAAAGATGGTGATTGCCGGACCTGGAGAATGTTGTTCTTAGCCAAATACTGATGCACAATAAGCTCTGGATGGAGAGGTGCCGTGTCATGGTGGAGTTGCCAGTCAGCGGGCGCATGCAATTCAATACTTTTCCGATGAACAGCATCCTGCAAATCTTTGATGGTGAATATATCTGTAGTAATGTCCATATAGCAACTCTGATGATGGCTCATATGAGCAGAAATCTTAGATCGAGGAACAACATAATACAAAATCATCCAAATGTCGGACAATTTTTGTCTTTATTTTCTCCAGAAATTATGGCTAGTATAAGAAGCTTAGAACGGCTCATGATCAAACATAATAGACATTCGTTGTCTGTTATATTTAACAATATATGTTTGAACAATGATCTGCTGCCCCAATACACTATATATATATATATATATATATATATATATATATATATATATATATATGAATAAATATACAAGGAAAAATTATATTAACCGATGCGTTTTGTTCTCAGAAAGGATATTTCAAGACAAATTCTAGACATACACACACACACATACACAATAACACACACACACACACACACACATATATATATATATATATATATATATATATATATATAGAGAGAGAGAGAGAGAGAGAGAGAGACAGATGCGCGGATACTGAGGTTATATATGTGTGTGTATGTGTGTGTGAGTTCATATATATTTAACGAACTCATTTTTTTCAATCTATTCAGTTCATCTATTTTATCCATCTATTTATCAATCAATTTACCTATATCAATCTGTTTAAATCTATCTATCTATGTATCTATGTATCTATGTATCTATGTATCTATCTATCTATCTATCTATCTATCTATCTAGATCTATCTCTCTACGTTTGCTTTTATCTATACCACTGAGTGTTTATCTATCTATCTATCTATCTATCTATCTATCTATCTATCTATCTATCTATCTATCTATCTATCTATCCATCTATATATATATATATATATATATATATATATATATATATATATATATATATATATATATATGTATATCTGGTGTCGGATTTTCAAGTCTGACTGTGGAAAGGGAAGGGAGAAAAACTATAATGGCAACTATTAGCATTTAAAGTCAAACTCAGCGAAGAAAGAATTGATAACGTTTTCTTGTTACTAGTGTAATCTCGCGGTGTCAATCGCTTGTTTTAAAATTGCAGCAAAAAAAAAAAAAAACACTATATACTGCCTCCAAGTAATTCTCCTTGTAGAAGTAACGATAGAAAATAAAGAGTTAAGGCTCTTATGAACAGTTTCGGTAACACGTCCAGTCAGCTCCGAAAGAGGAAGCACGGTCATAATGAGGGAAGAAAAAATACTGCCACTTTCAATTGCTAACTACTTTAGCATTTTACATGTCCCTCTTCGAACAGGTATCCAATTTTTGACTCACCTTCAATCAGATGACGTCGACTGGAACTCATTTCTATAAATTTTTCTGTGAAGACGAAATAATATAATGAAAGATATTATTTCGTTACAAGATTACAGTTGACTTCCCCTATTTTTCTCCTTCCACTGAGTTTCGCTAAGTTAAGAGCACAAAGTTTCTACACTATCTATATTTGTTTATATCCATCTCAGTTTATTGCCTTGACCAGGAAGAGATTTAAAAACATATCAGTTATTTAGTCAATTGATCGGATTTTGAAATGGGTCAGTCAGATAATTTAAGTCTGTTCATATCTATCATTTAATCAATTTATCTGTCGATCTATCTATTTCGGTCTGTTTATATCTATCGATCTATTTATCGATTGATTTATTTTGCTACTACATCCTGATAAAAAAAAGAAGAATTTTGTTATCTTTTCCTTTTATAATTCTGAGTTGCTACGCCGAGCGGGCGTCTTGCCAGATAAAATGCTTAAATATGGAACAAGTAACAAAACCGTAATAATTTTGACATGTTTATCTTTTTATTTAACTTCAGATTTTCAGACATTTTGAATTCTATCTTATGAATTTTATGTTCTTATTCAGATTTGATTTTAGCTGTTCATTTGCTAGTTTGTATCTGCTATATATCGTACCTATGAACACTATAGGGTATGTCCCACTATTGTAAGTGGAGGCAGTATGCTGTCTTAGTAATCCATCCCTGGCAGTGGTTTACCTACTTCACGCCGCTGGCGAGTATTGTATTTTGTTAATGTTATAAAGATTACCATTTCATTTCCAACCTCCGTTTTGGTTATTTCTCATTCACTAACGCTCTCTAGGTTACAACATTATCTATGAATTAATTCTAGTGGGCGCACTGTGTTTATCTCTTGGTATCTGTGTGTTCATTTAAGTATTGAAACGGTCGCGTAATTAAGTGGGTCTTTCGGTAGGTTTATTGGCTGCATTATAAATATGAAGAATGGTAGGATAAATCTGGAATGTTAAATCTCGCCTGCAATTGTTTGGAGTTATTTCGATATTTTAATTTCTATGTTGTGTTGCATTAATCTATCTGTCTATATTTCTGAGACGAGGTATTATGTACACTATTTACATTATTCGGACTATTGTCCTCATCTTTCTCGCCATATTTATTACAAGGTTTCGGCCTTTCAGTATCTGTCTATATTTCTGAGACGAGGTATTATGTACACTATTTACATTATTCGGACTATTGTCCTCATCTTTCTCGCCATATTTATTACAACGTTTCGGCCTTTCAGTATCTGTCTATATTTCTGAGACGAGGTATTATGTACACTATTTACATTATTCGGACTATTGTCCTCATCTTTCTCGCCATATTTATTACAACGTTTCGGCCTTTCAGTATCTCTCTATATTTCTGAGATGAGGTATTATGTACACTATTTACATTATTCGGACTATTGTCCTCATCTTTCTCGCCATATTTATTACAAGGTTTCGGCCTTTCAGTATCTCTCTATATTTCTGAGATGAGGTATTATGTACACTATTTACATTATTCGGACTATTGTCCTCATCTTTGTCGCCATATTTATTAACACGTTTCGGCCGTTCAGTATCTGTCTATATTTCTGAGATGAGGTATTATGTACACTATTTACATTATTCGGACTATTGTCCTCATCTTTGTCACCATATTTATTACAACGTTTCGGCCCTTCAGTATCTGTCTATATTTCTGAGATGAGGTATTATGTACACTATTTAAATTATTCGGACTATTGTCCTCATTTTGTCGCCATATTAATTACAACGTTTCGGCCGTTGTACGCTCCGTCCTTCTTCAGGTGGTTGGAATGTCTTTATTTCGCTCACACGAGTAGACTCCTTGTTACACCTTCCATGACGAATGGATGTCAGAAGGCCGGGGCGTACAACGGCCGAAACGCTGTAATAAATATGGCGACAAAGATGAGGACAATACCCGGTTAAGACAGTGGAGAACTTGCAGAGGGGAATTAACAGGAGATAACTGAAAACTAACATCCATTAAACATTTTTCTTTAAACATTTAAACATGGCACATGGAACTAGAACAGTCTACTCCAGTGAGCGAAATAAAGGGTTCAGTTCGAAATTTCAAGCACCTGAACAAGGGCGGACCGTACAACGGACGAAACGTTGTAATAATTATGGCGACAAAGATGAGGACAATAGTCCCAATAATGTAAATATTGCAGTGGTGGTTGATTATTTTCAAGCAGTACGGATGTTTTTAGTCTTTTATTTACAATTTGTATTATCTTTTTTTTTTAGTCCGAATAATGAAAATAGTGTAATCTATCTATCTATCTATCTATCTCTCTCTCTCTCTCTCTCTCTCTCTCTCTCTATATATATATATATATATATATATATATATATATATATATATATATATATATATATATATATATATATATGAATATATATATATATATGTAATTGCTAGCCGCTCGTATCTATGCATACCCATCTACTAGGGCGGCAAGTCAATCCCTGTTGCAAACGCCTGATCCGGCACATTTTGTATCTTTTCAACACTCACAGGACCCGTCGGTGATTTACACTGAAAGTATGCTGATTTGTCCTTAGAGTTTCTGGGATAAACAGTGCACACTATTTCATGATCAGCAGTTTGAACAAAACCAGTATGCTCAAACACTCAGCCACAATGACTTATGGCTACATGCTAGCACAACTATCGACGTCGTCCAAACAGTTCCGTTCACACTATTTAAGCTAAAAAGCATGCGACTAACCTTGCTATGGTTTTCAGGCATTTCTATAGAGGTGGGTAAGAATGGAATCGCCTTCCCGATAATATGAAGATTTCACCATCTTCAAAAATCAACCATGGTGAGATTCGAACCCGGCTCTCAAGATCGGAAAGCTAATGTTCTAGACACCCAGTCACATACATAATTGTAGCTTGGCACATGGAAGATCCTCAATGAGAAACTGCTGTATATAATTGAAATAAATCAGACATACAATTCATGAAGTCGTAACGATTTTCCACGAACATGCAATAAGTTGGGCAAATGTAATTGGCCCTCATCTGGCTTCTCGTCTGCAGTATCTCTCACAGACGCGCCGTCGCCTCTCTCTCTCTGTCGCTTTCACAAATACTTCTATGGTAATTGCTCCGATGAGCTGCTATCGCTGGTTTCCAGGCTCCGTGAATTCAAGCGTCCTACGAGGCTGGCATCCCGTTCCCACCCTTTCACTGTTGAAACTGTTAAATGTAGACGTCTCTTTTACTCTAATAGATTCATATCTCGCACCTCACGCCTATGGAACTCCCTTCCTCATTCCTGTTTCTCTGACAACTATAATCTACAACTATTCAAATGTAACGTCAATCGACATCTCCAGTTGCCTTGATCTATCCACTATCCTTCTCCACATCCTTTCCTCTATCACTCCTATCTGCTCTCGCTCCAAATCCACTGTAACCCCTTGCGTGTTAGTGGCTTCCAGCCTTGCCTAGGATAGGAGAAATAATTGTACACTATTTACATTATTCAGACTATTATCCTCATCTTTGTCACCATATTTATCACAACGTTTTGGACCTTGTACGCTCCGGCCTTCTTCAGGTTGTTGGAATGAGATTTTTGCGGCCTAGCATATCTCCGGAGCCAGCCAAGCATAGAAATGAATACAATATGGGAATCAGTAATAAGGAGTGCCAGAGAAAAGTGATAATAACAACGAAAATTGCAATATGAGCTCCGGTAAAAAAAGTATGCAATGATAACAGCAAAAATTGCAATATGAGCACTGGTAAAATATGGTTGCTGATGACATTAGGCGTATAATACCCAGAAATTCATACAAAGATGTCCTCAAGGACACATGGCACACTGGATAAAGGCGTTAGTTAGATATAGTGACAATACCTAAAGAGTGTGAGTTCAACACCTTGTTAACAAGAGATAACTGATAACTGACATCCATTAGACATGGCACGTGGAACTAGAACAATTTACTCCAGTGAGTGAAAACAAGGGTTCAGTTCGACATTCCAAGTACCTGAAGAAGGCCGGAGCGTACAACGGCCGAAATGTTGTAATCAATATGGCGACAAAGATGAGGACAATAGTCAGAATAATGTAAATAGTGTACATAATACCTCATCTCAGAAATATAGACAGATACTGAATGGGCGAAACGTTGTAATACATATGTCGACAAAGATGAAGACAATAGTCCGAATAATGTAAATAGTGTACATAATACCTCATCTCAGAAAAATATACGGATAAATCAAACTAGTATAATATATTTACAGGAGATTCATTGATCCTTGAATTACATATACTGAATGTGGCAGAGTATGTCTCTCCAGTACGTGAATCTTAAACCCGAATAAAATCCCAACTGATAGACCTTTGACAATTTACGCTGTTAGTAAGTTAACATACGGGAGTGTATCAAAAATCAACGCTACGGTCTCGCTAGTTACATGAGAACCAACGTGAAATCTGAAAAGAATTTCCAAACAGGCCAGGCCCTTCACAAAACAACTTAGATTGCTGCATTTGAAGTAAGCATTGTCAGTCACATGCTGACTTCGAAAACCATTGTTGCTTTTGATTGATTGATTTTTACGACCTTTTGCAGGTTATTTGAAATCTGAAATATTTTTTGGATTGTGAGAAATGTTTGGAGATAATAATTATTTCCTGGTAAAATTCCAACTAATTAACCCATAGCTGGGGGAGAAGAGTTGGATTGATAACTTTCCCGCGGGTATTTGCACGTAATTGAAAATAGCGAACACGACTGGAATTGGTAATCCATCACAGAATCCGCGCATCCAAGCTTACAGTACAGAGTATTCTTAAGCAGTCACACATCAAGGTACTAACCTGGTTTAACTTTACTTAACTCAGATGGCCGTAGGGGAACCGGTGTTTCTGCGTGATATGGTGGTAAACCTACCATTGTTGTTCACACGAGAATTAAAACAGAATCAAACTTGTCATCAATGGTCGTAGTCGTTTACCAAGTCAACAACTATTACACATACTATGTAGATACGTAGGTAAGCAGGAGGGACAATAAAAAATGGTTGATTCGAAGATATATAGCTGGCCACTCGTTTTCGAGAATACTCGTCTACTCGGGCGTCTAGCCAATCCCGATTAAAGATGCACGCTCAGGCGTATATGTGTTTATTCGACACCCACAGAGCCCTCTTATACTGCAACTGCGCTGAGCAGACCTTAGTTAGAGTTTCTGGGAAAGAGCGTCATCAGCAATTTGAATATGGCCATCACGCTCAAGCCCTCGGCCACGATGACTTGTGAGTTCGTGGTAGCACAGCTATCGACGGCCTCCACGGTTCCGTCTACCTAATTTCACTGACAAGGCTTGGGTCAAACCGTGGTATGGTTTCCAGGTACTTACCAAAGGTACTTCACGCTGGGATCAACTCATTCCGTCCAATAACATCACTTTCGAAGATAGCTAGCTATGAAAAGTCTTAAACACACACACACCCAGACATCATTGGACAGACTTAAGCTTAGGTTTGTAGATAGATAAATGGATGGTTCAGTAGGCCTGTAGATTAATCGATAGACAAGGAGAGTTAGTGAGGAAAGAAAGTATTTAAATGAGAGAAACAAAGGCCGGTTAGAAGTAACCCCAGTTCGTGTGGGGTTGTTAAACGAGGCGAAAAGAAGGCATGCAAAGAAAAAGTCAAACGTGAAGAAAAATCACAAACGAAACAACAAAAGGAAAAGCTGGGAAGGTGTTGATATCATACACATTTGTTACGTTACTGTAATGGCGATAATAACTACGTTGGTGGCGATTTCAAAAGCGATTGTCAGTCTGGCTTCAACCGAAGAATGGAGCGTGGTGCCTACGGTCAGTAATAAACAACCGCAGACATCAATCAATGAATCAATACGCAATTTAATAGACAGTTCGATGGCCATTATATCACTGTACAATCATTTTCGCTGCTAACAGTTATTTATAACACCATCTTGGTCAAAGTTCACCAGTGCAAGTGCGATCAGAGAAGATAACGCTTCTCCTTGCTTCGATATTACTGCTTAATTTAAAAAAAAGGTATACTAAAATTTTGATGCAAATTTTCCCAGCTTTTTTATACGTTATGTTGCTTGTGCAGTATATCACCCGAACTGCGACATGTACATGAAATTTGGGGAAACATACAAACGATCATTGGCCAGTACTTATAGACGAGTTCTTCGCTTCTTTCACAACACAGAATAAATAAGGTATTCTTCTATAGAATAATTACTGACGAGGCAATATATATAAATATATATATATATATATGTGTGTGTGTGTATATATATATATATATATATATATATATTGGACGTCTAGACACACTGAAGAGCTGTGATACAGCGAAACAGTTTGTGGGTGCAAATGTATATGGTCCCGGGAAATTCAATTGAGCTCTCTGGAGAAAAGGGTAAACGGTGATTCCTACTGCTATTAACACATTGCTCTTCAACTGAATTGAGTTCTCCGGGCTATTGGCGTATTTCGTATAGAAAACATTAAAATTTCACTTTCTCTCTGCCGTGCGAAGATGGCCTAGTTGTAGTATCTCTGACTGATGCTAATTCGGTTGGGGTTCGATCCCGACTTGAAGCAATCCGGCGTCTAGCCATACTGAAGATCTGTGATACAGCGAAACAATTTGTCTTTGTTCATCTTCAGGGTCAAAAACATTATTTAGGAGGTTAATATTATTTTAGGCAAAATCAAGATATTCTTTGTAATCCCTGGTGTTGGTATCATATAAAGATGCGGGATCATGTAGTTTAAAATATGTGTAATTTGGCCGCACCTTTTCTTTTAAACATGTGTTGAATGTCAAAGACAACATAGTCCTGCATATTTTCTTTTGAATTTTCTCATATTTTCTATTGGGACTTTTTATTTGAAAATTATATTGAAATAAATATTGTCCGTAAGATTAGCGAGTACTTTCGAACATCATTGTTCATCTTCAGGGTCCAAATTTATTTACACACACATGTTGTCTTTGACATTCAACACAACATGTTTAATATATATATATATATAAAGCTTAGATTGGATTAAAAAATATGTATCAATATTGTGATTTTCTTTCATTGTTTAATGATAATGTTATTAAGCTTATCAGACAATATGAAAAGAACTTACATAAAATAAATAGACAACACTTGTCTATATTATTTAATGAAACATGTATGAATATATATATATATATATATATATATATATATATATATATATATATATATGTGTTAAAAATTTGGACCCTGAAGATGAACAATGATGTTCGAAAGTACTCGGTTATCTTACGGACAATATTTATTTCAATATAATTTTCAAATAAAAAGTTTCATTAGAAAATATGAAAGAATTCAAAAGAGAATATGCAGGGCTATGTTGTCTTTGACATTCAACACAACATGTTTAAAAGAAAAGTTGCTGCCAAATTACACATATATATATATTTATTTATATATATATATATATATATATATATATATATATATATATATATATATATATGTGTGTGTGTGTGTGTGTGTGTGTGTGTGTGTGTGTTTCAAATGCACCACAGTTTCAATAAAAGACGAAACAACAATCAAACAACCAACAGATTTATAAAGAATTACAGCAGATTCGTTATATACAAAAAAAATCCAACCTATACAAGACTAATGTTGTGCATGACTATACTTGCCCATTTGAATAATGATTCTCTGTAAATAATAAAACACAAAATGTCTTACATAGGATCACTACAATCACACTTTCACAGAGTCTCACCTGTCGCCTAGCGTCCATCAGACAATAGTTTCGATAAATTGGCCAAGAAATACAACTGATCGACACAAAACGTATGTTGTTTTTAATATCATTTAATACACAATATACATACATACATACATATATATATATATATATATATATATATATATATATATATATATATATATTGAACGATAAAAATTAAAAAAATCAATTAAAATCTTTAGACATACTGGGTTGTAGATTAATATTCTTATGCTTTTATTATTATTATTTCATTTAGATTCCTCGACTAGTTTCGGCCAACATGGCCATCATCGGGAGAAAAAAATGTTTCTGCTTGCTGTAGCAGTAAACTACAGAAATGATTGTCTTGATGAAGAAAACGAACTTTTGTCTGGAGTTTTCATTTGTTTTTTTATTATTTATTTATTTATTGTTTTTTATCTTTTTAACATGAGTTTATTAACATTCCTTGTGTTGGTCAAACAGTCTCTTTTAAGTTGTCATTTGAGATAAGAGCTATGTTCCCTTTTTTTCTCCGGTCAGTTCAGCAGTTTTATTGGTGTCTGGGGAGGCGATGGTAAGTGGGTTTGTGTGTGTGTGTGTGTTTGTGTTATTTAGTTTAGTGTGTGTGTTATTTAGTTGTTTAGTCTCTGGTAAGTGTGTGTGTGTTATTTAGTTTTTAAGGGAGTGAGTGAGTATGATATGTGTTAGCTTGTATATTGCTATGGGTGTGTGTTATCATTTGGCTCATTAGGAAAGTGAGTGAGTATGTTGTGTGTGGGTGTGTGTATAAGTGTGAGGCCTCAACACCTCCGTAAGCATGTCTGTTTTGTGTGGGTATGGAATGTGGGTAGGTTTTGATTTGTAGGGTTATGTGTTACTAGTATCTATATTGTTAAATTTATGGTTTAGCCCGGCTGGAAACAGCGTGTGTAAACGTTGTATCCACTTATTTTCTTGGAACTCTAAAATTCTTCTAGTGTTATCTGCTTTGTGCTTTTCTATGTTTATATTTTTTGTGTGTATTTAGGCAGCATTTTTTCATTCATGCATGTTTCATTAAATAATATTTAATATTCATTAATAATTAAATAATTAAACAGACTATCATCAAATTCTTGTTCGTGTATTGCCTAATATATTGTGTAATTGTCATCTTTGATAATGGCTTATGTAAGCCGAAAGCTTAGATTGGATTAAAAAAATATGTATCAATATTGTGATTTTCTTTCTTCGTTTAATGATAATGTTATTAAGCTTATCAGACGATATAAAAAGAACTTACATAAAATAAATAAACAGCACTTGTCTATATTATTTAATGAAACATGTATGAATATATATGTATATATATATATATATAAAAGTGAACATAGAAGTCAATACTTAGAGGCGACAGTCTGTTTCATGCTAGATGCAATCGTCAGGCCACGAGTCTCGTGGCCTGACGATTCCATCTAACATTAAACAGACTGTCGCCTCTAAATGTTGACTTCTATGTTCAGTTTTATATTTACACACGCTCTATTTCTGATATTGAGCACTTTATCCCATAAATATAGCACATTTTAAGACTATATTTCTTCATATATATATATATATATATATATATTTATATATATATATATATATATATATATATATATATATATATAATGTCTGTCATGGAAACAGCTACTATGCTTGAGAAATTTATTTTCCTGAAAATTGTTTTAAGAGAAAGATCTTTATAAATTTCTACCGACAGTAGTACTGGCTGTTCGGGCAAGAAATGCCAAATGTTTCCTTATAAGGAAACAGCTATCAGCATTGCTGCTACCTTTTGGAGATAATCTGCATGATTTAGTATCGAAAATCGATTCGATGATTTAACGGAAATACACACGTGCAAACGCACATTGCTACCCAGGCTACTGAGTCAGTCTGCCATAGAATTTGTGATATCTAATCATATTTATTATGCGTGTTCTGTTGGAACGTCTATGCGATCTTTACGATACCCGACAACTATGAGCAACATGCCTTCATCATTTATTGCTTGAATGTCGGTAAATATTGGTAAAAAGCTTCGCTAATTATTTTGTTTAATAGTCCTTGGATTGAAAACAGTAATTTGCGTCCCATGTTCGTTGCAATGGTCTTCTAATATCGATTCAATGTGATGGCCTTTTAGGACGTCCAATACCAGGAAAAATATTAGAAAATATGGAAAAAGGTTTTATGAAATCTTTCATGTGAAACGTTCCGGTGCCGCCTGCTATTTACCTTGTGCTCCTTGATAAGATCCAAAGAAGAATCTGCAATATTATTGGTCCTGATCTGGCGGCTCGGTATCAATCCTTTCCTCACCGCCGTAACGTTACATGTGTCTTTTCTATAAATATTTTCAGCTTAGTTGTTCCGAAAGCGAGGACAGAGATAGTCCCCAAAGGGCATTCCGATTTGCAGAATGTGGTCTGGACGGGAGGAAAAACACTTCAGTTTTGACTAACACAGTTTTGTTGATTTTTGTTTAATGATGTCCGACGACTAACACCAAAAAGGTTTTCGAAACCTTGGTAATGGGGGAATTAAGATCTGCGATTTTTTTATTGATGATTTGCTATGCTGTTTCTTTATTGTCAACAGAACTTTGACAGAAACAAGAGTTTCTAGAACACAGATCTATCAGAGGAGAAAGTAACATATTTTTTTAATTTTTAGAGTGAAAAGACTGACATGAAGATTAGCTATGCAGTTTCTTTTTTGTCAACAGAACTTTGACAGAAACAAGAATTTCTAGAACACAGATCTATCAGAGGATAAAGGAACGTTTTTATTTTCCAGAGTGAAAAAACTGACACGAAATGGGAAGACTATATTAAATCCATTGATAGGTCAGCTGCTAAGAAATTCGATTCACTCAGTCGTGCGAGACAATTTATCTCTCCGGAATTTATCTTATATATCTCTAATTCTCTCATTCGTCCATGCTTAGAACATTGCTGCCACATAAGGTCAGATGCGACTGCTACTTACCTTGAACTTATTAATAAGATCCAAAGAAGAATCAGCAATATTACTGGCCCTGATCTGGCAGTTCGGCTTCAGTCACTTTTCCATCGCCGAAAGTTTGCCTCTCTGTGTCTTTAGTATAAATACTTTCATTGTAGTTGTTCAGGTGACCTCTTCGCTATGTCAACTAGACTTGTTGAATTTAAGCGCGGTGCTAGACTGAAGTCGAAATCTCATCAATTTACAATTGAAGTGGCTAGATGTAGTTTCCTTTCTCGCACTTCTCGCTTGTGAAACTACCTTCTGGCTCCATACTTTCAAGTCAATTTTAACCTACAAAAATTTACATGCAATGTCAATCGCCCTCTACTGTCCCCCTGATTGCTCATTTCTCTTTCTACTGCTTACTAATGTTTATGTTCCTAATTCTTCTACACCCTGTAACCCCTTGTGTTTTCGTGGTTTTAGTGCTTTACATGGGATGATACCGATTTAAAAAAAATAATGCCCCAAATATATTACTCGAGTGATGATATACATTGCCCTGCTGTGCTTCGTCCGAAATTTTCTTATGCCTACGTATGCGTATATTACACAGTTCTTTGCTATCTATTCGCGTAAGGGACAATAGACGGATTGATTTGCTTTTTATGGCTTATGAACACTTTTAAAATTATTTAAAACCGAAATATATTTTTGTATTGTAATACATTTTTATGGTAATAATGATTTGGTGACGCAAAACCTATTAATTAACCCACAGCTAGGAGTAGAAGAGGTGGATCTATACCTTTACATAAGTGAATGTAGCAAACCCGAATAGAGTTCACATTCCTAGCAGTTATCCATTGCAATCATCTAAACTTGCAGCGATCAGATGAAAACTGGTGTTTCAACCTCTACTGATCTCTTTTTTTTCTGTAGAAATTTCATGAAAATAAATTCAATTAAATAAATATAGCTGAGTAAGTGAAACTGACAGTCACCATGCAGTGTTGATTCCTATATTCACACTATCTCTACCTGTAAGCGCTCTGTCTCGAATACTAAACATTTTTTTAAATAAATATAGCAAATTTTAAACAATGTGTGTGTGGGTGAGAGTTAAAAACCACGGCATTCGTAGTTGTAATTTATTAAAGAGGTTTTTGTCACTGCAACTGTGGGGGAAATATTGGAAGCCTTGTTTCAATGTTTTTTTTTAACCCAACAAAGGTGATAACGCCACTAAGACGCATGGGGGGGGGGGTTACTGAGAGTGAAGGAAACTAGGGAAACTAAGAAAACGTTGCTGAATAAAAAGGACAATAAAAGAACAGGTACCAGGAAGATAGAAAAAGAAGTTTGATATTGCATATACAGTTTGAAAATCATAGTTGACAAAAAATCAAGAAGCAGGAAGTGAGTTCCAAAGGCAATAAGTGCTTGAGAAAAAAGTATTAGAATAGAATTTGCGGTTGCATTACAGTAGCAAAATGATGACACCTAACCGCCAACCTAGTACTATACGTAAATTCCTGAAAAGCCCATCCAAACAATTGCCGTGAATACTTATATTAAAGGCGGATTCCGAGAAAAAACTTTACATATTATCATTTTATGTTTTCTTTCCGGTCATTTTTGGTTTTATTTGTGCTTTCAAAAATGATTCCGGTACACTATTTACATTATTCGGACGATGTCCTCATCTTTGTCGCCATATTTATTACAACGTTTCGGCCGTTGTACGCTCCGGCCTTCTGCAGGTGGTTTGAATGTCGAACTGAACCTTTTATTTCACTCACTTGGCTAAATTGTTCTAGTTCCACGTGCCATGTCTAATGGATGTCAGTTATCAGTTCCTGTTAATTCCCCGCTGAAAGTTTTTAAATAAATTATTTTCAAACACAGAACTTCATCAGTTATCCCCAGCGAGTATGTCAATGCTGCCCTGAACCCGTCATCTCAAACGCGGACCTTACTTTATCGACTGTGATGTCTCAGAGACATGAGGTGCGTTTTTATGCGTCTAACTAGTACTCCTCGCTTGGGCGCAGTTGGACAAAGAACTAAGTGAACCGCACGTCACAAAGTCGACCAGAGACAATCGCAGGTGGTCCGTTCGCGCGCACAGTGGATTGGGGTCCCAAGTGCGGCGGGCGGATGACAGTTTCACGCTTGGACAAGACTAAGTGAACTCGACTGCACGCTACTATCTTTGCGATCAAATAGAACAAGCAGGCGGGCTAACCGTAAATCATAAATCGGACAGAGCAAGCGAACTTGTGAGGCTCTTTCCGCGCATGCAAGCTAGATGTTACTGAGGCAGTCACGTGTATCTTTGGCTCAGTTTATTCTATGCTCAGTTTCCTTATGTCATATGCTAAATTTGTTATACAGATACATTAGATCGAGGTGTTTGGAGTTCTGAGTATTTATTAATTCTACATTCTAGACTGGTAGGGTGGATTCAGGTATTTATCTGTTTGCCTACGACGACGTGATGTAACACAAAGACGTGTTTCATGTAGGGAACTCGAGCGCATACAGCCGGAGCAGGGCCCCAAATTGCCCAGCCGTTGCAACCGTCGGTATGAATACCGACCCCTATCACTAGACACAAGTATGCTGCATTCTGCCCAAAGACAGAAACACAACTGAGAGATGACAAACTATACCTGGCATGTGTCAGTGCATGTGTCATCACTGCTATATAAGTAGTTTATGTAAAAGGACAGTGTAACCTGATACGGAAATATATAGCATGACTGAATAATAAGGCTATTCATTTATATGGTTAGCAGTCATACCAAGAAGAATGCTGGTAATTTTTGCATCAGGAGCAAATATATTCATGATTAATTGTGATTTAATTGCTTTTCAGCCTTAAAAAAAGTGTCACAAATAATTAAATGCTTCAGTGATTGAATTCCCTCAAGAACAGTTTGGACTAATTAAATAATTCAGTGTGTTCAGTTTTACATTTTAAAGTATTTAACATTTATTATTATTATTAGCAGTAGCTACTCAGATACATATCTATCCCAATGTACCTCTAATATATAGATACCTATATATCTATCAATATACCTACCCAGTATGAGAGGGATAGACAGATATGAACAGACTGAGGCAGATTATTTTTTCTCTTGTATTTCTTCTTCTTCTTCTTCTTCTTCTTCTTCTTCTTCTTCTTCTTCTTCTTCTTCTTCTACTACTACTACTACTACTACTACTACTAATGCTACCACTTTTCCTTCTTCTTTTTCTCCCACTTTTCTTCTTCTCCTCCTCATGCTTCTTTCTTTTCTACTTTTTCTTTTTTCTTTCTCTCTTCTTTCTTCTACTCACTACTACTACTACTACTACTACTACTACTTTTTCTCCTTCTTTTACTTCTTTTTTTTTCTTTTTCTTTTACTTTTCTTCTTCGCCTCCTCATTCTTCTTTTTCTTCTACTTTTTCTTTCTTTCTTTCTTTCTTCTTCTTCTTCTTCTTCTTCTTCTTCTTCTTCTTCTTCTTCTTCTTCTTCTTCTTCTTCTTCTTCTTCTTCTTCTTCTCTTTCACCGCCTCCTCCTCCTCCACTGGACCCTCTTCTCTAAAAAACCGTTGCAATCTTTTGCATACACCCATTACATACACCCATTACATACATACATATATACATACATACACGATTATGTATGAGATACTGAATTACAGAATTTACTCCTATTTTATTTATGCAAATTAAGACGTAATTAAGGTTACCGAATTACAGAATTTACTCCTATTTTATTTATGCAAATTAAGACGATGTCCATTTGACACTATCAGATTTAAATAATTTATAGTTTTCACAATTTTCAAAAATTACTCGCTTCTCTTCTTAAATATCTGTCTAGGCTGTTTGCAAAATACTAAGCAATTCTTTTGTAAAAGAATTTCTTACCCTCATCGTGTTCCGTTTTTCTATATTTTCACACTGTCCAGTGACTAAGACACGTTCAATAGAAAAACATTAACTTGCATTCATTCTCAAGTTTATTTTATTTTTTGTTTATCTAATTATATATTATTGTCTATCATGCATCATGAAAATGTGAGTCTGTTACACATATCGCCATAAATTAACCTTGGGGAAAATCCCTCCTGTGAAACGATTATTGATTTTTAAATTAATATTTGCCAAATATTATTACTGTTAATAAAGGATGTTTCATTAAGACGGATTATATATAAGGGTGTTTCATTAAGACGGATCAAAGTCAGCAGTAAATAAATCAGTGTTATTGGCAAAAATTTATTTATTTCCCTATTGGATAATGTTATTTAAGTCATGGCAATTATGTGTGAAAAATAATATCGCTCAAATGTCCAGCAAGGCTTCGGCTGCATACCTCCATGGTCAACATTTTAAAAAACATCTCTGCATAGTTGCCCTTTAATCTCACCAATATGCCTTATTATCTCATCCTTCAGCTGTTGAATTATCGTTGGCTTGTTGGTATAGACCTTACTTTAGAGATTACCACAAAGGAAGAAATCTAAAGGCGTCAAGTCGCACGACCGTGGTGACCAATTGACTTCGCTGTTTCGAGAGATGATGAGACCTGGGAACTTCTTATTCATATTCTGTTTGAACGTCCATTTTCGTAATAGGTTTCGATAACTTTAACACGTTGTTTGATTGTTAATCTTTCCATGGTTGTAATTGCCAAGGACTTAAGTTGTTAAATCTGAAAGGAAAAGAAAAAAATCATTGGACGCTTAAACTTAATTCACATTTAAAATCGGTCCAAGTTATTGGAACACCCTTTATTTGCTAATTTTATTTTTATCTTAAACATTTGATCTCTTCATATCGCAGGCCGCTAGTCTATAACTTTTACCATTAATATAAAACTAAAACAAACCTTTAACGACGGCAAAGGGGATTGAGATGAGCGATAGTGTGAGAATTATATTTAATCAGTCGAGAATCAGCAGGCACTTGTATCTCAGGGTCATTTAGAAATAATGGTGTGTTCAACAAGGGCTTCTCTGGGACGAAATGTTTGAGTTACACAGAAATCTTGTCATTCATTTGCGATTTTCTCCTCATTCACAGGAATCTCCTTTGATCTTCCTCTTTTTTTAATATGACGTGTACCTTCAGGACGTAGACAATCATGGCCCTCCACATCTTCTTATGCCTTGTAGATGTTAATAAGTTTGGTCTTTGTGTTATTTCTCCGAAAACCTGTTCTACCATCCATTTACTCAAGGTTATCTAGTATGTCAGGTGCTGTTTTCCTCTGTCCCTCTTCACTGAATCTG
Organism: Acanthosepion esculentum; assembly: GCA_964036315.1. NCBI lineage: Eukaryota > Metazoa > Mollusca > Cephalopoda > Sepiida > Sepiidae > Acanthosepion > Acanthosepion esculentum. Next base: position 144,441,220 of record OZ038477.1, on the reverse strand, counting down.
TCCTGTGAGTATCAGATTTTCCAAGCCCTCCTTCCTCATTATTTGCCCCAGAAATCTCAACTTCTCTTGAAGATGGTAAGTATAAGTTTCCTTTTTGTTTCCATTTTCTCCAAAACCTCATCGTTGCTCACATGTTTGGTTTATGGTATCCTCAGCATCTTTCTCTAGAACTACATTTCTGCAGATTCAGGTCTCTTCTTCATCTTTGAGGAAATTGTCCAGCATTCGGAGCCATACAGGAGGACAGATATCGCATAACTCTCCAGTACTCTTTTCTTTGTTTGGAACGAAATATTTCTGTCTCTTAATACTCTGCTTAGCTTTTGGAATGCATCTTTGGCCATCCAAATGTATCTTCAGGTTTCAGTGTCGCACATTCTGTCCTGTGTTTGAAGACTTCCCGGATATTTTCGGTCAGTGTTCCAGATTCCTCTGCACATCAAAACGGAAAATATGCCATCTGGTATCATGGACTTCAGACAAACTTCTTCACTTCAAACTCTCCTTAGTCCTGTCGGCTGGAGCTGTAGAATACGCGACTACACCTCTGAAGGTGGGTATGACTCCCAATGGGGCGCCCTGGATATGATGATAAACTACATCTGCGTACAGGGTAAGACGATAAACTACCTCCAACATCAAGGCCTCTGATCAAGAGGCTTTGATGAGCGTCGAAACACCTCTTAATTGCTGATGTTTCCAGGTCCGCCCTGACTCGGGGTTGGTAGTACCTGGTAGGGTCTTGGGTATGAGACATTGTGGCATATGGGCAAATAGTTAATGGGTATAACGATAAACTAGATCCGCGTCCAGGGTAAGTCGATAAACTACGTCCAACAGCAAGGCCTCTGATCAGGAGGCTTTGAGGAGCGTGGAACCTCTTCTTAATTGCTGGTGTTCCCAGGTCCACCCTGACCCGGGGTGTCAGCACCTGATAGGATCCCAGCTATGGGCAAATAGTTAACCCAGAAACTGAGGTAAAAGGGATTATGAAAGTGTAAAAATAGGTTTTAATACCAGAAATACTTTCTAAACAATTATTACCAGAAATAATTTTTTGAAGAAAAAAAAAAATTACCAGCAATATGTTTTTGAAAAAAAAACAAAAAACTATTACCAGCAATATGTTTTTGAAAAAATATTACCAGCTATATGTTTTTGATGAAAAAATATTAACAGAAATAAATTTTTGACAAAACAAAAATATTACCAGAAAAATGGTTGTCGGCATTAAATGACCCATTGAGGTTGATATGCCGTAAAACAAAAAAACAAACCAATCTCTTTCTCCCTCTCTCTATTTGAAAAAAATATTACCAGTAATAAAAATCTTGTCGGCATTAAATAACCCATTGAGGTTGATATGCCGTAAAACAAAACAAACCATAAAACTACTCTGATAATTCGGAATAACATAACGAAATCAGAATTTTTTTATTGTTTTCTTTGCTGAATTTTGACTCGTTTCAAAATTAACCAAAAGTAACTCTTACAATTCTTTTTTATATTTTGATAACAATTGTTTTTTCCTCTTCGGAACTTCTTCATGAATTTAAGCGTAATCATAGATTGGCAGCTAGGTCTAACTTTTTATTGCTGAAATTGCTCCATGTAACCGTACATTATATGCTTCTCGCATGTAGAACTCTTTTTGCTCTCCTCTCAACTACGATATTCAAAAATTTAAATGCAACATAAATCTTTGAAATCTCTCCTTTGTTGTCTTTTCTGCTCAGCAAACTTTTCTTGAGTATTAGTGGCTTTATCGCCTTGCTTAAAGAGAAATGATTAAACAAATTTCATTCTTGAAAATTATTAGTTATTAATCCTCAAGCAACCTTTCAACAAGGATTGTTCCACATTGCCCCCCATGTTTTGATAGCGATGAGTAGTCAATATCTCAACCTATCCTTGTTTACGATTCAAAAATTGCAAAAATAGGATTCCTTTGAAAATATAAGTGTGAAAACTGCAAGAGTATTGTTACTATTTTAATTTACTTACTTTTCTCCAGTTTCCAGAAACAGCTTTCCTTTGGCTACTCCAGCCATTATAACATATCGATGTACATCAATTCTGTCTTTTGGACATTCCTTCAGTTCAATGTCTCATAAAAAAAAACAATTTTCTCGTCACACTACATAAGTTGAAAGAGATGTTGTCATTCTTTTTCCTTCATTAGAGAATTATACACTTGTACAGGGTTTGTAGTTGAAATTGAAAGTTTCAATTTCAATGTCCGATCAAATTGATCAACAACAGGCCTCCATCTTGAAATGTGACGATGCGTATGTTTCTTGGGTATGAGACATTGTGACATATTTGTGTCTTTAATTCACTTGCATTAATATTTTGCATTGCAGAATTGTCTATAAATGTATCTTCATTACATGTCAAGTTTATTTCTTTCTTGTTGTAATGTCTCTATATTTTATTACCTTTCTTTCTATGTCAGTGTTTCTCAACCTTTTTAAGCAACGGCACACCTAGGAGCAAATGAAAATACCATGGCACACTTAGCAAAATATTTAAAGCGTATAAATTTAAATGTCATGAAATGAAACCATATATTTTTAAAAAGTACACACACAAATATGAACTTACATTATTTCAATGTTTTTATTCAACTATTTGTGCTGCTTATTTAGTGTAAAACCAGTGCCTGGTGTTTTTTCAAGATTTCCTCAGTATTTGGTCAAATGGGCGATAAGCAGACGATAATTTTTAGCTTCTTATTTTTTTTCGAGAATCCTAATTCACATAAATAAGAAGTAGAAAATTGCGATTAAACTGATAAAGCTAAAACTGATTTAGCTAATGTGGGATAAAAGGTTTAATATTTATTCAGATACTAACGCTGTACCCTTACGATTTACACACACACACACACACACACACACACACACACAAATATATATATGTATATATATATATATATATATATATATATATATATATATATATATATATATATATATATATATATATATATATGCCATGGCACACTTAAGAGGATCGTGTGGCATATTAATGTGTCGTGGTACGGCGGTTGTGAATCAATCTTTTCTTTTTCAAATAAGGGAAAATATGTATATATTTGGACTACGAGGCATTGTGAAATATATATATATTAATTCTGTTGACTGGAATGATCTGTAGCAGTTTCCTTTCGCTTTGTAAATCCAAATTTAGATTTTCGTCGTGCTGGCTAATTCCATATTCTTACAATTTTGTGCTTTTCGACTACGAGTCATTTTAAACTGATTGCGTGTGATTTAATCCTCATCTTTATAAAATTTCAAATGTGCGTGTAATTAAAGTCTATTTAGTTAATGTCGTCTCTTTTCCCTCGCTCCCACAGTGTAAGCAAAAGCTGAAGGCGAGCATTTCATTCAATTAATTTAATTCAATTCCACTTTTTGTCGTTTAAGATATTCGCATCAAATTTCTTCCAACAATTTTACAGTCTTCTAATTTCATAAACTAAACAAACAGAACTCTTTATATATAATGACCATCTTGAAATATTCTCCAACATTTTCAAATGCTGTTCAATTAGATTTACTTCCAAGATAATACGTGCAGTTATGTCAGAACCCGAATAAGTGCCTCCGACAAAAGCTGTTTACGGGTAATCCATCATTGAGTGGGCATCCAAGCCTCTTGACGCATTAATTGTTTGCTCAAGCGAAAATCCAGTCGACTTCTGTGACGTATTACACGACTCGTTATAGGAAACCTCGGCTCATTTTACGTTAGTAAACTATTCCTGGACTCGAGTTTGTTGGTCTGCGCTCCACCAAGCAAACAGAATAGACATTTTGTTCCGTCAAAAGCATTATTCAGTTGTTAGCTGGTAACATTGACTGCAGTGAATATGAAAGCGGATCAAAAATGTCGTCTGGCTCTTCAATGTCAAACTGAAATATGAAGCAATGGAGGAATTTTAAAGACGAGAATCAAGTGAAGTGAGGATTTCCTACGGATTCACAAAATAAAATGGCAAAATGATACTTGAAAAAGGGAAAGTCATTGAAAACTGTATGGGAAGCGACAGTAAAAAGAAAGAAAAAAAAGAAAGAAAATGAACGAATGTTATTAGAGAGACAGAAAAAAAGGAGGTTAATAAATTGGTAGAAAGGCAAAAATACGAATGAGATAGGAAGACTGAAAAAAGCGAATGGAAGAACGGATAAAATGAAAATAGAAATTCAAAAGAATGCCAACAAGTAGATAACAGAGATGAGTAAAGAGAAAGAAAGGATTGAATTGGGATAGAACGTTAGTAAAGGGATAGAAAGGGAAAAAGAATGTTAGTAAAGGGATAGAAAGGGAAAAAGAATGTTAGTAAAGAGATAGAAAGGGAAAAAGAATGTTAGTAAAGAGATAGAAGGGGAAAATGGTAGTAGGATATAAATGGAAAAAGAATGTTAATAAAGACATAGAGACGGAAAAATAATGTTAGTACAGGGATAGAAAGGGGAAAAGAATGTTAGTAAAGAGACAGAATTGGAAAAAGAAGTGTATTTAAATAGAAGTGGAAAAAGAATAGTAGTAAAGAGATAGAATGGGAAAAAGAAGGCTATAAAGATATAAGTGGAAAAAGAATGGTAGTAAAGAAATAGGGAAAAAGAATGTTAGTACAGGGATAGAAAGGGGAAAAGAATGTTAGTAAAGAGATAGAATTGGAAAAAGAAGTTTATTAAAATACAAGTGGAAAAAGAATGATAGTAAAGAGACGGAAGGGGAAAAATGGTAGTAAGATAGAAATGGAAAAAGAATGTTAATAAAGTCATAGAGAAGGGAAAATAATGTTAGTAAAGAGATAGAAAGGGAAAAAGAATGGCAGTAAGATAGAAATAGAAAAAGTATATTATTAAAGAGATAGAGAGGGAAAATATTATTCGTAAAGAGATAGAAAGGTAAAAAAATGATAGTAATATAGAATTGGGAAAAGGATGTTAGAAAAGAGAAAGAAAAGGGAACAGAATGGTAGTGAAGATATAGAATATATAGAGATAGAAAATGGAAAAATGGTAGTAAATAGATATAAAAGGGAAAAAGAATGCTAGTTAGATAGAATTGGAAAAAGAATGTTAGTAAAGATATAGTAAGGAAAAAAGAATGGTAGTATGGTAGAACTGGAAAAAATATTTGTAAAAATATAGAACAAGAAAAAGAATTGTAGTAAGATAGAATTCGTAAAAGAATGATAGTAAAGAGATAGAAAGGGAAAAGGGATGACAGTAACATAAAATTGGAAAAAGAAAGTTATTAAAGTGATAGAGAGGGAAAATGTTAGTAAAGAGATAGAAAGGGAAAAGGAATGCTAGTAAAGAGATAGAAAGGGAGATATGTGAATGTATAGACGAACGAGAAAACAAATTAAAAAACGAACTGAAATAATGCTTAGAAAAGGGAAAATTATGTTAGTAAAGAAACAGTTTTGAATTTTACAACTTATCAACCCTTTGTTATTTAAAGCCAAAACAGATTCTGGTTTATAGCACGTTGCTCATAGTTGTCGTAAGTACAAAACGGTTCTTTGAAGAGATGAGATGACCGGGCACGACACTGCTCAATTTCGATGTGGCTTCTGTGCGATTTGACTAAGTCAGTTAACAAATAGAGGGAAAAAACTTTAGTAAAAAGTGTCACGGCTAAGGTCTCAGACATAAATAACATTTCTATTTTAAGCCGGAAGATGAAATATTTTGACTCAGGGTATGATTACCTGTATTCATACACGTAAAAGATGTCTACAGATTAGTAACGCATCACACAAAAATATAATTAGGGAAAGAAAGACATTGAACACGTAGATGTATTTTAATGAAAACAATTTAATTCAATAACATGAAAAATAAGAAAAGAAAAATAGAAGATGAAAAGAAATGGTTTGTTTTGAGTGAATATGCAGTGGTTGTGGCATTTAACACAGAAGTTTCAATATCGTGTTCCTAGGTCACTAGAATTCCAATAGTACTTAGCAATATGTCAAGATTTTCACATAAAAAGACTTGAATTGATCGACAGTTGGAAGAAGTAGATCCTCTGAATTTGTAGGGCAATTTCAATATTCTTCCCGCTGAATTTCACATATTAATTGTTAAGCAAAATGCTTACACTCTCATCGAATTTAATGTTTGAGGTCTTTTCATAGGCTGACAATATAACCGTAATTCATCAATGTAATTCTCACGATATCTTGCCTGAAAGAAAGGTGGTTAGATCCATTATTTCATTTAGTTACTGACTTTCCTCTCCTCTGGTCAGATAAGCACAGGAGTTGATATCTGACTCAATCGGCTGCTTTTTCCCAACTGTTGAATCTTTGATTTTGGACCGTCAGCATTTACTCGTGGTCATGTGACCTACTATGGAGCCGACATGTATGATATCACAGACCAGTCGTCCGTCCACTGCTATCGCTCGCCTGCGGGGTAATATAGGGAACACTGTCACCCTCGTTTGCATGCATGTATGATGTAGAAAGAATAAAGGGAAAGAAAGAAAGAAAGAAAGAAGAATAAAAGGGAAGGGAAAGGAAGGAAAGTACATCGATAGACTTTCACTGCTCGCCCACTTGCATGTAAGAAGTAGATAGAATAAAAATTAAGAAAGAAAGAAAGAAAGAAGGAAGGAAAGAAAGAAAGAAAGATAGAAGGATAAAGGGAAAGAAAAAAGAAAGAAAGAAAGAAAGAAGGGAAAAGAAGGGAAGTACATCGATACACTTTCACCGCTCGCCCGTTTGCATGTAAGAAGTAGATAGAATAAAAAGAGAGAAAGAAAGAATAAAGGGAAAGAAAGAAAGAAAGAAAGAATGAAAGAAAGAAAGAGAAAAAAAAGGTGAGGAAGTACATCGATACACTATCACCTCTCGCCTGCATGCATGCAATAAGTAGATAGAATAAATAGAAAGAAAAAGAAAGAAAGGGTGAGAAATAATGTTCTTAACTATGAGATAACAGATGGATTCGACTTTCTTTTCCTACTTTATTACATAAATCGTAGTACCATGTTACATTCCAATATTCAGTTTCTAAAGCGGCGTGTCACATAATCCAACAAGTTCATTTGATTCGGATTGCCTTGTAAACACCTTTCTTTTATTAATTTCAGCGGACCTCTCATTGCATGTCCGCACACCAAATCACAATCGCTGACTCCTAATGATCCTTGTCTGTTCTCTGACTGCGAACATCCCAAAAGGTATACTTTCGTCCCAATCCCTGTGATGTTCTACAGAGTAACCTCTTAATATACTTTTTATCGTACAGTGGAATCGGTCTAGCGCAGCCTGGGATTGAGGATGATATGCAATAATCCGTATGGATGTCTAATGGCATACCGAAATAGTCTGAACATGAAGTTTGGCCCTTGAAGAGATTGCATCTCTTTCGGCAGTTCAAATTATGTGAAGAAGTTTGTTAAAGCACCTACAATTTTTTTTTCTGAAATGGGATGGTTTCGGGGAATCTGGAGGTTGTGCACGGTATGGTTAATATGTACGTCTTTCCTCTCTTAGTTCTCGGTAAAGGACCCACGCAGTCATTTATTACTCAGCTAAATGGTGCTTCAGACACAGGGGTAGGACGTAAGGGTTCCGTTGGGATTTTCACATTAGATTTCGCGGCTCTCTGACATATATGGCAAGTGTTACAAAACTCTGCTCCATCCTTCTCCAATCCCGGCCAGAAGAATTGCCTTACAATATTCTCATTTCATTTATTCACTCCCAGGTGACCCACTACCAGTATCTCGTAAGCTGTCTTTAAAATGTTTATATAGGCCTTAGGCAACATTATCTGTTCTTTGGTCGCCCAGTTTTCCATGTTAGGGATTTCCTTTGATTCCACCTTCTCATCACTGCCCCATTATTGATATATAATTTCGCCCAATTTTCATCCTGCTTGGATTCACTCTTCGCTACATCAGATGTGCTCGTTCCTACTGTTGCGGGGATCCGGTAAATTTTGACCTTTGGTTAATTACCAGTCCATAGCAGTCAGGCAGTCCGCTCTCTGGTTCATGATTGTCAAACTCTGACTTCGGAGAGAATGCGATTCAATCTGGTCTCTCTACAGACGGAGACTCAGGTGAGAAAAATAGACAACGTAAAAGGCCCGAACACGCGGTTGCGAGAGCTGGGTAAGTTTTGACCTTTAGTCCGAGTGTACGCGCTGGGGTCCCCAAACTAAAGTTGACCTTGTGTCATATATCGTCCCAGTGGAGAGATTGGGTAAATACTAGTCAATCACTGTCAGGCAGTCTGCTGTCTGGTTTGCGATTGCCTACCGCTCTGTCTTCGGGCAGAGGACGACTCAGTCGCAGCTCTCTCTCCGGACGGACACACGGCTTAGAAAAATAGACAATGCAAAGTGCCCGATCCCATGGTTGCGGGTGTTGGGTAAATTTTTACCTTTGTTCCGATTGTGTTTGCTCGAGTTCCTCCACAAAACACGAACTTGTGTCACACCTCGTCTTGGAGAGTGGGTGAATGCGAGACTGTCGGATAGAATTTCTAACAGATATCATGCCAAGTGCCTAAGCTAGACATGATATTATAACTGCTAGGAGTATATATATATATATATATATATATATATATATATATATATATATATATATATATATATATATATATATGCATGTATGTGTGTGTGTATGTGCAAATCGTTTTTCCGCCATATAAGACGCTGTGGATTGGAAGACGCTCCCTAATACTAGAAAGAAATTTCACGGAACGGTCAAAAGATATCTTCGCCCTTTGTGAAACCAATTTGAATTCTTCCATTGCTACAAATGAATTTTTGGTTCCAGCCTATCTTTTCCTCTGTCGAAAAGATTCCGGCATTCACATACATGGCCTTGGTGTCAACATCCGTGATAATCTTCCGATGACCAGAGAATTGACTACACTTTCATGTGCTTCCGTCATTCGTTACTAACCTCTGTTAGCTCTCATTTGTCCGTTATCGCCCCCCTCTTCCAACTGCAGTATTTTCAACATAATAGCTGACAGTATAGAAAAGGCACTTTTCTCTCCATCCATCTGCGAACATCTTTGCGGTGATTTTAATATTCAGCATGACTCCTGGCTTACACATTCTAAAGGTACTAATATTACCGGTATTCAGACATTAAATTTTCCCATTGCCCAATCCCTTACTTAAATCGTGGACTTCCCTAGTCGTTTCCATAGCAAAACTTTCTCTACTTGATTTATTTTTCACCTCCTCTCCTCGCTCTTACCGAGCTTCGTGACACTACCCTCTTGGTAACTTGGACCATTCTGTATTATCCATTGCTAATTCGTTCCAATGATCCATTAAAAAGGAACGCCTTTCAAATAAAACCTCTTTCCATAACCAGCATGCTCACTCCGACATTTTCTTCGTAACATCCCTCGGACTGACATATTTAACCTCCCAATTGAAAACTGCGCAACTGAGGTTTCTTCATGGGTCAAAGACGGCATAGACACTTTCATCCCTTCTTAGAAATACCAGATGAAACCTTAATCCTCTCCGTGGTTCACACCAGTATACTTGTCCACTATAGCAGATATGCACTACTATTTTCGGCTATACCAGTTTAACAGCTCTCGTCATAAGAGGCGCCTATTCATAACTGCTCGTAATAAATGTAAGCTTTGTCCTCGAAGGAGCTAAGACCTTTTTTTGCCGAGAGAATGAGGCACCACATAGCCTCCAACAACTTTGGCTCTCGTGATTACTGGTGGCTGTGTAATAGGGTACTGAATAAGTTTCAAGATCTCTTTTCACCCTTCTTCAATCGATTTGAGGTGTTATCGTCCTCTTTTGATAAACTTTGCCTGTCGATTCTCCTCAAACTCTACGCTTGACTCATTTGGAGTATACCTGCCAATTTCCTGCTATCATCTCTAATCTAGATCCCCACAAAGTGGACCTGATGGTATTCCTGTAATAATCATTAAATGTGCTGCCCGATCTGGCACCAATTCTCCCTAAACTGTATAATAAAAGCCTCGCTGTCTCCTACTTTCACGCCTGCTGTTATTCCTGTTTTTTAAGAACTCTGGTGAATTTCCCACCTTTTCAACTACCTGCCTGCTAGTCTTCTATCTCTTTTGGGGAAACTCCTAGAGGTTCTAATCAATGCTGAATTGGGTCATCATCTCTCATCGCAGGGCCTTTTCTCAGACAAGCAATATGGCTTTCATTTCTCCAGGTCAACTACTGATGTACTGACAATAATTGCGGAAAGAGCTTATCATACTCTAGAAAAAAATAGTGAAGCCTGAGAGGCAGCTTTGGATATCTCGAAAGCTTCTAACAGTGTTTGACATATAGGTCTTCTCCACAAGCTGAAAAGTTACGGTGTCTCCGGAAACATTTTTGAACGAATCCAGTCTTTCCTATCAAATCGCGAAATGAAGGTTACCCTGAACGGCCACTCGTCTCGATCCTTTCGCATTAACGCGGCTGTCCCTCCCCAGGGTCTCATCCTTAGTCATACTATGTTTCTAATTTTAATTTTTCAATAGTAAGGCTGATAAGTCTGACAATGTCAAAATGTCAGCCGATGTCTAAAACAACATGCAGTCCGTCGTTAACTGGGTCAAAAGATGGCCTATTAATTTTAACGCCCCCAAAACTAAAGTTATCTCTATTAATCATCTGGGAGACTCCTTTCTGTCTTCCATCAACATGGCTGATGCTAACCTCCAGGAAATGTCTTGTTGCGCCTTCTCGCGCTAATGTTCTCAGCGGACATGTAGTAGAGAGGCTATATTGAATCCATTCCTAGGCCAGATGGTTCACTGTGTCATGCGAGAAAATTTTCTCTCGGGAATCTATATTAAATTTTTATATCTACCATTAGTCTATGCTTAGAATATTGCTGCCACATATGGTCCGGTGCCGTACTATCTACCTAGAGACCCTTCATAAGATCCAAAGAAGAATCTGCAATATTATTGGTCCTCCTCTAGCGCCTCGGCTTCAGTCACTTCCCCACTATCGTTAGGTTGCCTGTCAGTGTTTTTTCTATACTTTCATGGTAATTATTCGGATCAGCGATTCGCTATGGTACCTAGACTTCATGAATTTAAGCGCAGTACAAGGCTGGCGCCGAGAACTCATCAATTGACAGTTGAGCTGGCTAGATGTAGCTAACAGTTTATTTTCTCGATATTCTTGCTTGTGGAAATCTCTTCCGATTCCATACTTTCCAGCCAACCTTAATCTGCAAAGATTTGAATGCAATATCATTCGTTATCTACTGCTTTCCTGATTACTCTTTTCTCTTCGCACTCATTATTAATATTTCTGTCCCTAAATCTTCCACACCATGTGTTTTAGTGGCTTTACTGCCTTGCATGGGTTGATACTGATTAAAAACGAAAAGATCGCGGCTCTTATTTTTGTCGTACTCCTGATAAGGTTTGAAATGTTTCGCTTTTGCGGCCTTCACCAGACATGTATGGCTTTGTACACTTCACCTTACCGCTCGCAAAGTTATTGATATTACAAAAGGTTCTCAACTGACCCAATAAATCTGTGAATAAACTCTTAGAGAGCGATAACGTGTGTGTTCACGTTCAGTGTTTTAATCACTCTCTCTCTCTCACTTTGTTCTTTATTTCTTTCTCTCTCTTTCTTCCTTAGCCTCCAATTCTCCTTTTCACTTTTCATGGGTCTTTGCTTCAAGCCATTTCTCCGTCAAATTTTTCTTTTCCCTTCTAACAGTTTTCTTCTTTCTCTCCACATTTTATCACCACTCTTCAGTAAATAGCTTCGTATCTTTTACTGTCCTTTACGCTCTTTCTTATATTCTCTTCTTTTTAAATTATATTAAATTGCTCTTATAATGTACTAGCAGCATGGCCCGGCGTTGCCCGTGATTGATTTAATGTACGTCTCATACAGCAAAGGCTATCATTTGACATAAAATATTTTTGCCCTTTCTTGCCTTTAAAGGAGTGCCCTTTGCCGTGCTGATGTTGCTACATGCCTTACTTCTTGCCTATCTCACACTGAGAATTTTTTCTAAGCTCTATGCTAAACATTAAATCTGTTACAAAAAAGAACTAAACAAAATGAACACAAAACGATCAACTTTAAAAAAGAACACGTAACTGGAAAAACAGAATTAAAAAAGAATGTTAACAACAAATATTTTTCACACCCAACCCAGTTCTGCGGAATCAGAATCAACGTTGAGTTTAAGCAAGCGAATGAGCCAATTGGAGTAAAGTGCCATGGTGATTTAAATTTTTCCCACTTCTGACGAATGCAGCTATCGATTTTTTTTGCATGCTAGCATGCGAGTTAACATTCGTGTCAGTCAGCTTTTGGCTCTCACGCTGGCCAATAGAATCTTACTGCCTATTCGTGGCAGCCAGCTATAGGCTCTCTCTCTGGCCAGTAGAAAATGGCCGCAAACTACATGAAAACTACCGTAGAAGCATGAAAAAATCGATTATTTCCCCTATCGATGGGAGTTCGGAAATGCAAAGTCGGTCTTGGCCTTCTCACTAACTTGGAGCATGTGCATGTAGGTTTTGGTGCAAATCCGTCGAAAATTGCGGCCGTGCATTCGTTAGCCCCCCCCCCCCACACATCCTGCATTTTATAGATAGAGATGTATGTATGTATAGCTGGCCACTTGTATTCAGGGATACTCGTCTACCCAAACCATATTGCAGATGCTGAGCAGACCTTAGTTACAGTTTCTGGGAAAGAGCGTGTTATCTAGTGTAATCAACAATTTGAACAAGACCAGCACGCTCAAGCCCTCGGCCACAATGACTTGTGTCTTCGTTCTAGCACAGTTATCGAAGACACCTAAGGATTCCGTCTATCCAATTTCACCCGCAACACTTGGGTCAACCTGTGGTATGGTTTTCAGGCACTTTCCAAAGGTGCCGCACGCTGTGATCGATCCCTCGACGTGCCTATTCCTTCTATTCGCCTTTTCTCACCTTCTCCCTACTTTTTTCTATCTCTATATATCTACCTATCCTCACATTTCCATCTTCCTTCATACTCTGTTTCAATCTTATCTCTCTCAATAACACACCCAGTCTATCTTTTCCTTACCCCTCTTCTCTCTCTCTCTTCCTATTTCTCCCCCTCTCTCTTGTTTTATTTCGCTCGACAACTTTAACAGCTAACATCTCATATTTTTGCCGTTTTATTACTTTCTCCCACATACACTTACTCTGCCTCTCATTCTGTCTTTCTCTCCTACTAACATCTTTCTTCTCTTTCCCCTTCTCCCTATTCACTCCTAATGTTTCTCCCTCCCACTGTTCTTCACATATTTCTCCTCCTTTCTTTCTTTCTTTCTTTCTTTCTTTCTTTCTTTCTGTTCATAACTATGTACCTGTTACAAATATTGGAATCATCCTCTTGTCCTCTTTTTCTATTTCCTGCCGGCTCTCTCTCTCTCTCTCTCTCTCTCTCTCTCACACACACACACACACACACACACTTACACACACACACACACGTATTACCCCTCAATCTTTCTTTCCTGTTAACGTTGTTCTTCTCTATCTCCCTCTCTCTTATTAACTGCAAATATTTCTTCTCCATATTGTCTTTCCCACATTCCAATCTCTCTTACTTTCTTTCTGTTCTTATCTCTGTATCGATTTTAGTTATCGGGATTCTCCTCCTGCCCTCATTCTCTATTTCCTGCTCTCTCTCTCTCTCTGTCTCACTTTCTCTCTCTCTAAAATACACACACTCAGACACGTACTACCTCTTATTCTGTCTTTCTCGCCTATTAATATTCTCTCTCTTCCCTCTCTATGTCTCTCTCTCTGTCTCTCTCTCACTCTCTCATTCCTTCTCTCTCTCTCTCTTTATATATATATATATATATATATATATATATATATATATATATATATATATATATATATATGACTTTTCGGCCATTTTCATTGCTTAAATTAAACTTATCGCCATTTTCATTATCTCCTACTCCCTCATAACTCTTTATTGATCTATCTCTAATCCGTACCCCCCATTCCCCTTCTTTCGCTGGGCTTCACTCTTTTATTCTCTATTTCTGCCTACCACCCCTTCTCTCTCTCTCTCTCTCTCTCTCTCTCTCATACACACACACACGCACACGCACACACTCTGTCGCTGTCTCTTTATCTGTCTATCTGTCTATTCCGTGGTCAGTTGACCTCGTTCTCACTTTCCCGATTTTTGTAACCTTTCAACTTTTATATCTGATGAGACAACGATTCCGCACGCAACTCGGATCGTTCATTGGGAAACAGAAAGATCTTCTTGACATTTATCTGACCCGAGATTTACTTCACACGCATGCGCCTGTCAGCGCATGCGTGTTAACTAGCGGACTAAATGAACAGACGAATGCGTCGTTACACACGCCATAACTCATGTCATCTCTACAACGAAAACACTCCCCGGGATGTGTGCACGGACCCAAACGAAAGGTGTAACTATGCGCGCTTAGAGCTTCAGCCACAGGAACAGGACAAGGAAACTACAAATGAAAAGCGAACAAGAATTAAAAACAAAAATAAAAAAAAACATCTTCATATAGAAATGGGAAGTCTGCCTGGTATAAAAATAAAACCAATCTTTACCATACATAGTCGCACAATTGATGTCTTCCTGCGTGAATCTATACTCCGCGTATTGAGAAATCAGTGGAAATCCCCACTACTTACTGAAATTCAGTATTATCATGGATTCTTCAAAACTATATGCCAACTTTTCTCAAGCACTACCAAAACTTTTCTTAAATTATCTCCACGAGTCATAAGCTAGAGAAATCGATAAAAATTTTGAAAAAAAAATATACACCGATTTCCAAAAACCTACACGGACATTTAATGTCGGTAAAAAAATTTCAAATAAGTTCAAGGTGCAGACGTTATAAAAAACGCTGATATAAAATGTGTAAAAAGACTAACTTTCACTGTAAGTGTAAATTTTCTTAATCAACTCTTTCCGAGATTTGGAATTTCAGATACTATAGTGTCTAATCAAAGCATGCAATTTACTTCAAGTGACTTTGTAAAATTTTGCAAATACTATGCAATTAAACATAAAACAACGCCACCGTCCCACACAAGATCAAATCGTGGGGCCGAACATTTTGTTGATACGATCAAAAGGGCGTTAAAGAAAACAAACGGAAGAAATAATGCTCCAACAGTTTTAACAATATATAGACTGACCCCTAAACTTAAGACTACATCGATGATGTCACCAGTGGGACTAATGTTTGCCAGGAAAATTAAAACGCTGTTTGTCAAATTACTACATAGAAGAAAAACAATGACGAGGGCCGGTTGATCGTGGCTGATATTGCCGTGAAAAGTAGTTCGTTTCGGGTCGTTGCGGTTTATGCGCCCAAAGACCAGGAGGAGCGGGTTTCGTTTTTTCGGCGGTTGGGGCCGTTTCTGGTGGATTCAACGCGCCTAGTCTTAATGGGGGACTGATGTGCCATCCTGGACCCCAAGTTAGATCGGGTGTAAGGGCGATCGTAGCTAGGTTGATCTGATCAACGATGTTGGTCTCGTTGATAGATAACGAGTCGATTACCCCAGGGGGAAAATGTGGACCTGGTCTCAGAATTGGCCTTTTTACAATGTGGTTAGCTACCTTGACAATGTTAGTTAGAGGAGCCGGCATAGATTTGATAGATTGTCCCATGTTCCATTGGGTATGCTATTCGGACACAAACTCGTTTGTGCCCGTATGGCGTTAGATCATAGGACCAGAATGGGTGGGAACTGGAAGTTCAATCTGTCTTTAGTAGACATGCGGGACTTCCAGGAGCAGCTAACTAGCTTAGTGCAGCGGGAGCTAGTGGGGGCGGTTATCGGGAATAGGTGGTGGGAGAGGCTTAAGGACAGGATTAGGTCTTTCACCACTGATTTCAGCAAACGGCTCGCCCTAGATAGAGCTGAAAAGGTGAAGAAGCTTAAAACTACTTTTTCCCGGGCAGTGGCTGGGTGGGGGGATCCATTAGAGATAGCCTTAGCTAGGGAGGCCCTGGAGCGTTCGAATAGCGAGCGCTACATGGGCCAGGTAATTAGACATATGTTAAGTAAGATGTCTTCCGAAGCCGTGAATATAGGCGCAGATCTGCGGAATGAAGAGATTCGCAGAGGTTCCGATCATTTCATTCGTGAGGTCAATTCCCCGGAGGGGCATACTCTTCGGGCCACTGACTCCATATGCGAGGCGTTTCAGCGGCATTTCGAGAGCCGCTTTACCAAGGAGCCTGGTCTCCGTGAGGAGGATTTTCGCAGCTACATTGCTGACTCTCCTCGGCTTTCACCGACTGAAGCGGCTAGCTTCGAGGGAGAGATCACGGAGGGCGAAGTCTACGCGGCATTGAAGAAGGTCGGCAGAGGCAAGTCGCCCGGTCTGGATGGTTTGCCCTATGAATTGTACTTGACTGGTTCCGGACGGGGTCCATCCCTAACAGGATTTCCAGGAGTGTGATCACGCTGTTGAAGAAGGACAAGGATGTTGGGGGGCACTTAGATGATTATAGTCACATAATTCTGCTAAACACAGAGTTAAAGATTTTGGCCAAGATCCTGCAGGAGCGTTTGCAGTCAGTTGCCGAGTCTCTGTTGGATCCTGAGCAGACTTGTGCTGTGAGAGGCCGAACAATTCATTGCAACCTTCATCTGATCATCATGATCATAGAGGGTTTAAAAGACGACGATGAGGCCGCGCTGATCAATTTAGATCAGTTCAAGGCATTTGATAGGATTGACCATGGCTACCTTGCTGCTGTCCTGCAGGCCGCCGGGTTCGAACCTGACTTCATGCCGCTGTATCCTGTATCTTCATTAGCACCCCCTGTATCGCCCCCCCAGTGCATGTCGTACAGGTGAACGGGCAGCTGTCGGACGCTTTTGCGCTGTCTAGGTCGGTTCGTCAGAGTTGTCCACTGTCGCCCCTACTTTATGCTTCGGCGTTGGAGCCTCTCCTTCGCCGGCTAATGGACAGGGCGTGCAATCCGGCCCTACGTGGAATCGCCGTTTCTGGAGGGGCTCGTGCCAGGGTTTCCGCGTATGCCGATGACGTATCTGCTTTCGTGTCGTCCCGCAGCGACATTGGGGCGGTACTGAAGGCGATTGATCGGTACGAAAAGGTGACAGGGGACAAGATAAACCGCGACAAGTCACCCGGCTTGCGGATAGGTGCCTGGAAGGGGGTCGATCTTCCGGGCCGCTTCGGTTGGACAGACGGTCCTGTCCGCATTCATGGAATGTCGTTTGGACCACACCTCCAGCTGGAGAAAAATTGGTCTGAAGTACGAGCAAAGGTCGATGCTGCCGGTCAGACTTGGCATCGACGGAGGTGGTCCGTGAAGGGCAGGGCGGAGGTGTGTGCTACATAAATTTTCCCGATTGTCCTTTATCGATTGTCCATACTTCCTCTCTGTGACGACCATAAGAAGCCGATCGAGCGCTCGCTAACCTCAATTTTATGGAGGAGACGCTGGAATCGGTTCGACAGTCGAGTCTGTGGACAACGTCCGTGTCAGGGTGGGGGGCTGGGAATGCCACACTCGGTGAGCCACAAACTCGCCTCGAGGTTAGCTTTCCTACGCCGCGCATTGACAGGAGATTCGATTATGGTGGGGATTGTTAGGGACGCGTTCCCTTTGCTTACTATCAGTCCCCCCACCTCGCGGGTCGGGCGCCATCGATCGGATTTCCTTCGCGAGTGTCGGTCGGCCTTGTTGGCTGTTCCTCAGTTCAGTGACCTTTCTCAGCCTAGGAAGGTCTTCTATCGTCTTCTAGTGGATGGGGTCGCGAAGGATTCCCTACGTGAGGAGCTCGACGTGTCGGAGGACGAGTTTCGCTCTTACTGGTCTTGGGCGCCAGCGGCGGATTATCTCAGTAACCTTGAGTTTTCGCTTACCTGGCGATTGGCTCGGAATCGGCTGCCTCACAATGACAAGGTCTTCATATGGGGCTTGGCGGATTTACCAGACTGTGAACGGTGTGGCCTTAGTTTAGAGGAAACTTCGCACGCCTTCTACCATTGTCCCCGTGTCCGCCCCTTATGTGACCATGTGGGCGAGTTGACGGCACATCTCGTTCCCGAACAGCTCGTGCTCATTGATCACGCATACGCGTGTGACAAAGTGTCGCCCCCGTATTCTGGGGTGAAACGAATGGTATTTCTGACGCTGCTGGCCACGGTCCGAATGGTGATTTGGACGACGCGACAGGAGGAAGTCTTGCAAGGCAATCGTTTTCTCATCAGGATCTGATCCAATTCTTTGATCATCAGCTCAAGATTGAAGATTAGAACTGATAGAAAACGCTTGCATTCGACAGTCTTCAGCGAAAGATAGGATTGAAAGTGGCGAGCTTGGTTCGTTTGAACGGGGCTAGCCTTAATTTTCTCTTTTAGGGTGAACCTATATCACATCGGGGCGGTTTCCTGTGGAGCCCTACCCTGGTTAGGTTAAACAAGCTTTGTGTACCTAGTTAATGTGAGTAAGTGTTGTTCCCGGCTTGTTTCTGGCCACATCTTTGGTTATGATCCAGGTTGAGATTCCAGTTTGTTTTGGCCCCTTAATATCTAGTCTGGGTCAGCTTTATATTTTCCCATGCCCATATGATCTTTTTCCCACTCCCTTAACGAGAGAGCTTCTTGATTTTGTCTCATGGGCAGAATACAGCGGCCTCTCTGTTTTTGAGGGTTGGACGAGCCATACTAACATTAGTTAGATTTAATTTGATTTGTGTTAATATTTCAGTTTGTTACTGGGTTCATCTCCCTCCCCTCTCATTTTTTCATCACAGATTTTTATATATAAAAATAAAAAATACAATATAAAAATAAAATAAAAAATAAAAATAATAAAAATAAAAATAATAAAAATAAAAATAAAAAATACAATATAAAAATAAAAAACAAAAAATAAATAAATAAAATATAAAAATAAAATAAAAAAATAATAAAAAAAGACAAAATATAAAAATAAAATAAAAAAAATAAAATAAAAATAAAATAATAAAATAATAATAAAATAATAATAAAAATAAAATATAAAATAAAATAAAAATAAAAATAATAAAATAAAAAATACAATATAAAACTAAAAAACAAAAAATAAATAAATAAAATATAAAAATAAAATAATAAAAAATAATAAAAAAAGACAAAATATAAAAATAAAATTAAAAAGATAAAAATAAAATAAAAATAAAATAATAAAATAATAATAAAAATAAAATAAAATAAAAAACAAAAATAAAAAATAAAAATAAAAAATAAAATATAAAAATAAAATAAAATAAAAAACAAAAAATAAAGAAAAATCAGCGATAAAAGAATGTTATGAGATATTCCTTGAAGCATTCTATGAAAAATAGAGTTGTGTATAGGGCCGGTGTATAACCCCCTCCCCTCCCCGCGACTAGGTTGAGGCAACACTGATTGCGGGTCCTGGGCACTGATTTGTGAACCTCGCTATCTTATCATCATTTAAACTAATTACAACTGACTATTAAATGATGAAAAATTTTCGAGGATTTTGACGTCATTTTTTTTTCATTTTTTTTTGTTGTCCAAATGCGTGAATTTGTTTTGTTCATGTTGATTAAAACAGAATATAAAATCCACTATTTTTTGTCCATCAGGTTGAATGTGTTAAAATGTTATATTATGACAGGTCTCTAATTTGTATTTGTATACATTGTATTTCCGTCCTGGGTAAGACGATAAACTACATCCGAGAGCAAGGCTTCTGATTAGGAGGTTTTGAGGAACATGAAACCACAGCTTAATAACTGGTGTTTCCAGGTCCACCCTGACCCGGCGTGATAGTACCTGTTAGGGTCCCAGCTACGGGAAAATAGTTAACCCCCAAACTGGGGTTAAAACACAATGAATGTGAAAAAATAGGTTTTAATACCAGAAATACTTTGTAAAATATATTACCAGCAATACATTTTTGAAAAAGAAAAATTGCCAGCTATACTTTTTTTTTTAAATATTACCAGTGAAGAAAAAATAATCCCAGAAATAGATTTTTTGAAGGAAAAAATGTTATCAGAAATAGATTTTTTGAAAAAAATATTACCAACAATGAAAATTTTGTCGGCATTAAATAACTCATTGAGGTTGATATGCCGTAAAACAATCCAAACCTAACCAAATACATTGTATTTATTTTTCAAATTGGATTGTTCACCTATATTGCATATGATCCATTATTGTACTTAATTAGGGTACAATAAAATTTGTATTTTATACTACATTATGAAAATTGAGACGCATTAGAGTGGGTAGCCATTTCATAGATTTCGGCGAGGGTACGCTACCCTTGTAGCGGCCCTGCTTATGCATACTTTATAACATGTTGTGACACTCTTTCGACTCTTTTATCTTCGAGGTCTGCATGCTGACATAGCATTGTGTTCGGGCTTCTCCTTTCAGCTTTCTTTGCAGGCAAATACTCCAGAAAATATAGATAGGCGCGTTTTGTAATGGATTGTGGCTCAGAATGAGAAATTGGAGACCCGAGTTCAAATTCCGGCCGAATTCTTACACATTCACTTACACGTAAATACCCCGGAGAAAAGTATGAATCCATCTTTTTCTCCACCACTTATGGGTTAAGTAGTATGACAAGCAGAAGAAAACTATATTCGGACAACTTTCTGACAAGAACAAGATAGTACAGTTTTTTGTTTTTTTAATTTTATTTTCAT
>OZ038477.1:144307983-144417983 GCA_964036315.1 Acanthosepion esculentum | reverse complement strand
GCAAAACCTAAATTCTACTGGCATCCTTTGTCTAAGTTTGGCTTATTATTGTGTGACATGTAGAAGTGTGAGCGTAAAAGGCATTACAATTTCTCAGGCGTCAAGCATTGAACATCTGTGTATTACATGTATATATCTATCTATATATATATATATATATATGGGTAACTATACTCGTTTCGAAAAACTTTCAAATTCTTGATTTATTAATAGTTAAATCAATCTCGAAGGGAAAAAAGGTTTTAAAAAAAAAGAGCCAGGAACATGAAAGTCTGTCGAAAATAATCGCACAGATACTTGTTCAAGGCCCAAAGAAAAAACCCCGATACGAGTAAACAACTAACTAAAGAGCTCTATAAAAACGTAGAGCAGACCTAGTGAAACCAAATGAGCCAGACAAACCTACCAAAGTTTCAATTAGCCAGATCGTCAGGTTTGTTTGACTATATATATATATATATATATATATATATATATATATATTTTACAGCTACCTCAAAATTACCTCAACATGAGAATAGTCTATTTCAAGCTGATCTGTATGCAACTATCATCAGCCCCTAGGTGTCTGTCTTATTTTCAATGTTAGTTTCCCTCTGGTAGACGCCTTGCTAATGAGAAGAGGCTTGTGCTAGCGACTGGTGGAGGTCGTAAGCTATCTTATTCCGGGGAAGCGGTCTGGGGTTGGAATTTATCTATGGCTAGAGCCTTTCGTTGTTTGTTATCGGTTCCTATATGCATAAACTCTGTTATAATAAATACATCGAGCTCTCTGTGGATCAGTTTTAATAATTAATATTACTATGATCCACCCGGATTATATACCAACGGATCTGTACTATATATATATATATATATATATATATATATATATATATATATATATATATATATATATATATGGTATGAGTAAATTTCGCCATTTTATATTTCTAATTTCACGCATGTGCGTTGTTTTTGATTATTTGACTGCATATTATAGTCGGGTCCTTTGGGCACCGCCTCTGAGAAAAAGACCATTCACGCTGGAAGATCCGATACGAATATTTCAAGCTGGTGTCAATCTGAGGACAGTGCATAGGATTCGGCTGGAGTTGGTTGAGTCTAATGGTGATTACGAAGGTGGTTGGAGTGATCACTAGTGATGGCGACATTATGTCTCCATTCATCTTTCCGCAGAGCTTAAGACTCAACACTGAGGTCTACATGAAGGGGCTCGAGGAGGTAGTGCTGCCCTGGGTCAAGATAGTGACTGCTAGAAGCCACTATGTCTGGCAACAGGACTCTGCACCATGCCGCACAAGCAGGAAAATCCAGTCGTGTGGCTGTCAGACAATTTCTGCTACCACACCACCCCTTACATTTGCTTACCTAACTCCCCAGGTTGCAACCCCCTTGATTATTATGGGTCCGGTGGAGTTGGGCGAGAGACCAACCAAAGTACTTGTAACACCAAAAACGAATTGAATTATATCAGCATTCACCAAATTAAACAAGGAGACCGTCCAGAAGAGTTGCTGGAGTTTCAGAAGTTGTCTATAAGCTGTAGTTGAAGCCAATGGCAATTTTATTGCATAAGTGTATTCTCTAGTATTTCACGATATTTTTGGATAATTTTGAAAAATATATGCATTAAAATGAAACGTCAGTTAATTTCACTTTTGCTTAATTTAGACGACATTTATCCATCGCAAACTGTAGATATATAAAAACCTAATATTACCTTTACTTACCGCTATCTTATTTTTATCATTTTAAATATTATTTTTAGTGGATACTCCTATTGGAATAGGCTTTTATTCATTTATCGAACAGTTTATTTATTTTTACCAACCAATCTGAATATGAGAGAAATCTAATTAAAGAAAGGTTTTCAGCCTTCAGTACGAATCCAACTTGCTTCTCTCAGGGCAGAGGGAGACATCTTACCGCGTGGCAATGAAGGAATAGATGGGCAGAAGAAGCCAATTTCATGCCTTCAAGTAAATTTATTCCCGTCAGAAATCTCTCGAAGTTTTTTTCATAGCTGCACATAGATTCAAATCCAAAAGTAAAGAGAATTTTTAGAATGGATTCTTATTCATCCGGCAGACTTGTGTCATTATCAAATACGAATATCCACTAATATATATATATATATATATATATATATATATATATATATATATATATATAAAGAAATATAGTCTTAAAGTGTGCTATATTTATGGGATAAAGTGCTCAATATGAGAGATAGAACGTGTGTAAATATAAAAGTGAACATAGAAGTCAACACTTAGAGGCGATAGTCTGTTTCATGCTAGATGCAATCATCAGGCCACGACAGTCTGTTTCATGCTAGATGCAATCATCGTGGTCCGATGATTGCAGCTAGCATGAAACAGACTGTCGCCTCTAAGTGTTGACTTCTATGTTCACTTATATATATATATATATATATATATATATATATATATATATATATATATATATATATATATATATATATAGAGAGAGAGAGAGAGAGAGAGAGAGAGAGATAGATAGATAGATAGATAGATAGATAGATAGAAAGACACAGAGTGTACGTGGCAAAAAAATGGTCGCAGACATAGAATGGCAATTTTTGGTATTTTTACCAAGACAAGTGAGTAATACAATTGGTTTATTAATACATGGTATTAATACAGGTGTACATAGATTTACTATTTTGTTTTGGTAACCTTTTGCTTTATTTCTTCGTGGCATGCTATATAATAAATTCTTTAGTAAGTCAACGTTCTTCGCCATATTTTTCCAGCATTCTCTTAATTGTGAAAAGGTTCATCTTCTTTGTTAACTTTCCTTTTACGGGCACGCTTGTCCATTATCACCCAAAGGTTTTCAATTCGGTTATGGTCAGGACTCTGACTAGGCCACTGGAAGAGTTGCAATATTACCCTCGTCTCGCGGATCCTCTTTAGATAACGTTTATTCTTTAAGGCAGTACACTTAGGATCGTTATCTAGTTGGAACCTTAAACCATTTAAAAGTCTTATGCGTTGAGTTGGATCTTTTCTAACTGATCTCTTTATCTATAAGTTGAAATCCCTCTTCCTGTTGTGACCTCCTGATCCAGATTCCCTTTCTACTGTTCCACCTTTTTAAACTCATTCACCGTTCGCTTGATGGCTCTTGAATGGACTTTGAAGATAGAATACAGTGTATAAATGTTGGTACAATTACAGAATGCCTGAATGATCTTTTTCCTCTCAGTATTGCTCAGTTGGGAAGACGGTGAGGCTGACACAAAACTATTTTAACCTGTTCTTTTTCTAACTGAATAACTCCAAGGATTTTTCTGACAAATGGTATCAAGATGGTAAAACGTCTGATCTGAAAATCTCGAAAGAAGTAAGTCAATTCGTTTAGTGGTTTTTAGATATTAAACATTTTGGATGATGGACAGTTATGCTGTTACACGATTTGGACAATTTTGCTGTTACATTCGGTACACACACACACACACACACACACACACACACACACACACACACACACACACACATATATATATATATATATATATATATATATATATATAATGAGAAAGACCAGTAAGATTTATAATCCAGTGTTCATATTAATTATTTTTATTTAAAAAAAAACAATGCTCAATACAATTCTGCAGAGCAGAAACATTATAAATTTACCAATTTAAAAATATGGTCCCATCGATACACAGGAATTACCATGTTTCAAAAACAGAAACTAAAACTTTAAATTTAATTACAGAATTAAATTAAAATCCCTAATACTATTTCATTTTCAAGTAATTTTTGGAATAACATTTTGAATTTACTCAGTTTATAAGCACATACAAACTAGATATTAGTTGCTAAGGTTCACGGGGAAATTAAATCATTTTGATAAGGGGTGGTAGGGTATTCATTTTCACAGACAACCTGTGTATCAAAATATGAGTAACTTTGCAAATGAAGTGAAGTTAAGGTAGGGTAGGGGTGCCTGTTCAACAAATGATGACATCCGTTTTTCGCATGTCTTCTGGTTTTTTTTTCAGTGATAAAAAGGATTTTGGCTTTTTTATTTTGCCGTTAAATTTATAATTGTATACCCAAAGAATTTTTTCAAAATGGTCGTTTGAATATCAGTACGTCGTATTTTTAATATTCAAAATACAATTTTAAATTATTATTCATAATTCTACTAATACACTATACGTTTTCTTTAAATAAATAAATATATCAGAATTACTTTCTTATTTAAAAATTATTATTCAAAGATCAAGGATAAATATGTATTTTTCATTTTCCATCTTTTTTCTTCTCCCTTTCTTCCATTTAATTATTATTTAAGGAAAATCTTTGGCAGTGTATGCAAAAACTTGGATTAAGTAAATTGTTATTTTTCATAAACTTAATTATGTATAATTTCTCATGTATGAACAAAGAACATGGGTCATTTAATTGGTACACTAATGATTCAGTGCGACATTTATTAAGAGGACAGTTTTGAGGATTTCTAGAGTTACATAATTTTTCATAATTTTACATAATTTTTCTTTATCGTCATATTTTTATTATACACTCTAATTTTTTTTGATTTTGGTCTAAGTGTTTACTCAAGATAGCATTACTTTTCTTAATGATCATTTCTAAGTTTTCAGTATAACTGTAACTTAATTTTTATTTTTATTAAAAACTGTATGAGTTTACTCTGTGTAGGAAAATGTTTAACGATTAATGCAAGGAATTTTTGTCCTAATTTATTTTTTCCCATACCGAATGATTATCTACTTGTGTTTTTTCTATGGTTTCCTCTTTCAATTTTTATATAATTGAGTTTTGGGCTTTTGTAGCTACTATTATTTAGAGATTTTATTATAGAAATTACTTTGTTCATAGAAAATCTTCTCATTTGCTGAACTTGTATTTATTCTCTTTTCGATAGATAAAGTTATATGCTTAATTAAAGATGGAGGATGATTATATTTAGGGTATATATATAAAGGATTAATATTTGTTTTTTATAAGGTAGGTAACATTATTCATTAAATCTAATGTTATATCAAGGAAGTTCACATTTTTCAATTTAGTACAGTAATTTTCAAGTTCAGGCAATTAGATTTCCTGTATTATAGTTTTCTAATTTTATCAATTTTAAAGTTTTTAGAATTCTTTATAATCATAAGCCCATCGTCTCTGTACAATCCAATGTCAGTTATTTTAATTTCGCGATATGCTGTAAGATTATATAATATAAAAAGACCTATAAGGTCAGAAGACACGGAAGAATCCAATGATCCCATTGTGATGTCGACGTTTTTTAATCCAATGCTCACATGCGGAAAAATCGGCACTCATACATGAGTACCGATTTTTCGCACTTATATTAATGCTCTTTACTTCTGTTATGTCCGGGTATTGGGTAACAAAATCCATAGTATTCGTGAAAAGTTGCTTTCATATCGATTGGTAGTAGTTCTCAATATCAAACTGTATTAGTGTACAATTTGGTTACTTTTTGATATTAGTAAGCCAGTTACTAACTTCTTTGGTAGTAATCCAAAGTTTCAATCCTAGGTAATCCTTAATTTGTTGTTTGACCATTTCTAGGATTTTCTTACTAATTTTGCCTATTTCAAAATAGTGAAAGATAACTGATAAAATTTTAATAAAATTGGACAAAACAGGAAATTATTATAAAATAACAGCAACGGACTACAAAAACCTAATTAATAAGGTTTTAAATAAGAACTATAAAAAGGCAAATAATAATTACGTCAATATGGTGGAAAACATTAATATTAGCAGTAGTAGAAATCACAGATAAACTGAAGATTAGTGATAGCGTAGGTAAAACTTACCGCAAAAGAGTGCTACATAACTATAAAGGATCACAAATCCGATTTTGAAGCTAATCCAACTACAAGGATTATCAACCCAACAAGTCATGAAATCGGCCTTATTATATCCAAAAATCGTTAGAACCTAAACTTATCTTATGGACTTAACCAGCAACTGGTTGACAAGCGATATATAACAAACCAGTCAAATCAATCAGGAATAACCTAAACCTAGAATTATCAGGGAATAACCCACTATCGTGAGCGTATAGCTCAACATACTCGAGATGGTTTTCAACTATTCGTGCATGGATGCTATGCCAAGATATTGCACATAGAGAACCTAAACGGGAATCCTATTGACACTAGAATTTTGGTCCCTTTGTTTAAATATGCATGTATGCATATAGCTGCATTTCATCCTATTCCATAGCGCCAAAGAACCAATCTTTCCAAGAAAATAAATATATATTTGTGCTTTTTTAAAAATACAATGTCCAAGATCCACATACGGTAGATGATTATTGAAATAGGTAAGTGATATGAACGAAGCAGGAAATAGATATTACGACGGTAGCGAGTAGAGATTTCTATTGACTCTAGAAATGAAAATGTTAAGATTATTGTGCTTTGGTAATCCTCCACGCGGAGACTATTCCCGAAAATAGCTGTTGTTGGAAAGAAGCTTTCAGAGTGAACACCCTGCTTAGCAAATGAATGCGTCAAAATTGCGGGTGATTCAGTCCTGCAGATGCAGTAAGGCGAGGCTTGGCTGTAAAGGTCTGACCTGACGGCACAAAAAACATTGGAACATTTTCTATGGAAAGGCTAATAAAGTAGCATAATATTTGCAAGATTTCGTCTGTGGAAAACGGGGTGTATTATCCCTTATTTCAAGGCTAGATATATACGCAAGACAATTTTCTAAGAAATGAAGACTATTTCTATATGGAAGAGTTTTCAAGCAAGTATTCTAATTTTGGTTTGTTCTGTCTTTAAACACCATATTTCCTAACCCTGGTCCATTTATTCCTTCACCTACTTTCCAAAAAATAAAACGTAAAAAGAAGAAATCACTTGTGTAATCTCAGTTAATGTTCAAAGTTAATCTGACCAGAAATAGCAACAAATTAATTCTTAATATAACCGCTAGGGGTAGGGTTTGCTGTGAGTTTCAACATCCATGTCCGACAATTTTATCGATAACCTCGGGAAAATCGAAAGCTTACTGAAGATTAATACATTTTTAAATCATCGCTTGAACAGAATTAAAAGGAAATAAATGTATTTTCACTTCAGCTGGAGGTAAAATTAATTCTTGTTGACATCGATTTTAATTATCTTACAGTAAAAATATCTCGACAGGAAATTACCGATTAAGCTTGAAGTTTTTTCACTGCATTTTCGAAAAATACTAAATGTTTTAATATCTATTTTATTTATATAAGCACTGGTTTTGTGTCTTATTTCAGAAAATATAGAGAAGCACAAAAACTTGTGACAGAAATAACAAAGATGATAAAAACTGTCCGAAGAATAAAATTGAATAATGAAAAGTAATTAAAATTCCAATGATAGAAGAATGCTGAAGAATATATAAGACAACAATATTATTGTTGTTATTATTATTATTATCATCATCATTATTATCATCATCATCATTATTATTGCTATCATCATTATTATTATTATAATAATAATCATCATTATTATTATTATTATCATCATTATTATTATCATTATCACCATTATTATTATCATCATCATCATTATTATTATTATTATCATCATTATTATCATTATTATTATCATCATCATTATTATTATCATCATCATTATTATTATTATCATCATTATTATCATCATTATTATTATTATCATCATCATTATTATTATCATCATCATTATTATTATTATCATCATCATTATCATCATCATCATTATTATTATCATCATTATTATTATCATCATCATTATTATTATCATTATCTTCATTATTATTATCATCATCATTATTATCATCATTATTATTATTATCATCATCATTATTATTATTACCATCATTATTATCATCATCATTATTATTATCATCATCATCATCATTATTATTATCATCATCATTATTATTATTGTTATTATTATCATTATTATTATTATCATCATCATTATTATCATCATCAGCATTATTATTATTATCATCATTATTATTATTATTATCATCATCATCATCATTATTATTATCATCATCATCATTATTATCATCATCATCATCATCATTATTATTATTATCATCATCATTATTATTATTATCATCATCCTCATCATCATCATCATAATCATCATCATCATTATTATTATTATTATTCTTTGTGCCAGGTCTCATCAAGATCTGGTTGATCATGATTCTCCACAACCTTTTATCCTTTCGAGCTGTTAGTGAAATTTATTTTTTTCCTATATTTTCTAATCCCTCTTTCTTTCCAGTGGCCCATTAGGCGGCGGATATGCTCTGCATTCCTCTGTACCTCTTAACTTCAATAGACGCCCCTGTGTTCGTGGCAATTTTCTTTAGTCTTCTTACCACATCATGTGCTCTGGGAATTTCACTTATTTCTTTCTGTTACTTACAGTTTTTTTTTCTTCAATTTTTCCTAAAACATTGTTGTTGCCTACATGTATCGACGAAGATATTCTCAACATCGTCGTGTAAAAAGCACATTCATGTTGCCTCAATTTTCTTTCTACACCTCTGATGAGATTTTCCAACATTCACTGTCATATAGAAGGAGTGATATAATATGACAGCCTTTTCTTTGATTCTAACAAAATGTTCCTGTTTTTTAATACTCTTTTGGCATTTTCGAAATCATCTTTCGCTATGCCAATGCGCCTTCGGATTGACGTGTCGCATTTTCCTTCTTCTGTTAAAACACTTTCTAGATATTTAATTTTTTTTTACTTGCTAGATTTTGGTATCTCCAATTTTTAATTGATGATCACTGTAGTCTGATATAAGGACTATTTAATACCTCGTATATGAATACCCCACCCCGTCAGCGAGCAGACACTGAATTTTAGCTTATCGCGATAAAAGGTTGTTCTCTCAAGGAGGCCCATTGCATACTGGGGATTAAGCCAACAACTGGAACTCTTATATACGGTCCATTGCTAAAGAAGCCTTGTACCGCTCCAGTAAGTACCTGACTAAATCTGGAATGCATTATTATTACATGAGACAGATCAAACTGAAAAATGACGTTTTGTTGCTCTGGGCTGGAGCTACCTATTATTCACTTTCCAGACGTTATAAAGTTTAAAGAAATCTAAACGATGTGAATGAAGAATTAGTTTCAAACATACAAACTGTTTTGTACATATGAAACTTTGTAAGTGTTGTGGTAGGATCCACCTAATTTGCATAGCGGAGTACCGACGATATAAATATGGTTGGTACCGGAAGACATGGGGGCGAATCAAGAGATCCAACTAGAGACTCTGGCCGACTGCGACTTAGTCAACACATTCTCCAGGAACGGTCTTCCCAGGAATATACAAAAGACTATATGTAAATACTGTGTACACTTTCTTGTTTCAATACATTTTATTCTAACTACATTTTGTGTTTGCATTATTATTCCATGCATTAGTCAAGTTTCAGCAGTAAGCCTCTCGCTACGCTAGTGCTATTTCCATGGCAAATATTCAGACGAGCTACATTCCTTAGTTTCACCAGTTCAGACCTTTACAGCAAAGCCTCTCGCTACTCAATCGCTATTACCATGGCAAATGTTCAGACGAGCTACATTCCTTAGTTCCACCAGTTCAGACCTTTACAGCAAAGCCTCTCGCTACTCAATCGCTATTACCATGGCAAATGTTCAGACGAGCTATTCCATTCTGTTCATAACATTACATCTAAAACCTACCAAGGCACACTTCCCTTCATATTCCACTGGTAAGAAGAGTAACTTCTACTCGAACAGCTTCCTCCGGCGAACAACAACATCATGAGGTTTTCCCGATCACTACAATTTTGATTGTTATCTTACCCACATTTCCATCATTCCTTAGCTGGGACCCTAACAGGTGCTACCACCCAGATTCAGATTGGACGTGGGAAAAACAGCAATTGAAAGGTGGTTCCACGCTCCTCAAAACCTCCCGATTAGAGGACTTGCTGCCGGATGTAGTTTATCGTCATACCAAGGACGGGAAACTTAAAAAAACTGCTGTTAACAATGTGAAATAGCTTAAATTGTTTGAACACATAACGCGGAAGAAATTGTAATGGTAATGGTCATATTTACTGCTTTCTCATAAGGATTTGACATTTATTGACCAAGCAGTCGGTTGTAATTTATAAAAGTTTTTATTAAAACAGGTCTTCATCAAAATAGGTTTATCAAGTCCTGTAACTGTTATCGCTCTTCCCTGTACTGATATGGCCTTACTTCTTAGCATTTTGTTTGAGGTGGTATGCAACGTTAGTATATTGATCATTTCCTTTTCGTACTGTCTATTTTAGTTATTATTGTTGTTGACGGTCATCTTGTGATGCAGTTTCTGTTATTTGTTACAGTTCTTTGTTGATGATTCTGTAGCGGCAGTCCGCATGGTATTCCCTAAGTCTTTCTGGATGCATTTTCTCGAAGCCAGTTTTAACCACTGAGCTGAAAAAGCGGTTGTTTTTTTCCGCTAACAGTTGTGAGCGAGTTTGGCGCCGTGCAGGACATCCATATGAAGGTCTCGATCTGTCGGGGCTATTTAAATCCAGAATCTACAAACGTTGCTGATAACAATCTAGTATAGCTGAAGATGTTGGGACAAATAATGAGGGAGGAAGGCTTGGTGATTTTAACACTTATAAGACACATCATCGGCAAGATAAGTAAGAGACAGCAACGAGAAAAATAATTGACAAGATTGAGCAAATAAACGGTTGGACATCATTCATAAAAATAAAAATAAAAAACGTTCGTATTTTTTTAATCAAGAAATAGGGGGTGGGGATGTGCAGTGCCATAATCGCCCACACCTAGAATGGAAATGCTGCAGGGTAGAATAGAATGCATACACGAGAGAGAGAGAGAGAGAGAGAGAGAGAGAGAGAGAGAGAGAGAGAGAGAGAGAGAGAGAGATTCTTCCAAAAGTATGTATAATAGTGAAAGCTCTTCCTCATAGAACTTCAGAAAAAAGCCAGAATATATTAAAAAAAAAAATGGTGACGCAATGACATCATTGCCATGTCAGAAAGCAATGTGGGCGTAGAGAGCAGACAGGATTGAAATCGGATAACCATGAGAAAACACGAATTGTACGACTCTTGTTTCTTGGACGACATAAAAATCAACGCAGCTTACAAAGTCGGCTGTCCTCATTATACTTATGCCAATACAAATATAAGTAAATGGCTCTAGCATTTGTAGGGTCAGGGGTAGAGAAGTACCAAATTGACACACGACTCTGGATAAGGTTCTTTCTTCTTTTATTTATCCTGTTTTCTTTTTTTTTCTTTCTTTTTTATTTTATGTATTTTTTTGTTGTTATTGTTGCATACGGATATATGTATATGTGGTGGCGATAAGCATTTAGTGCAAAGATGGCAGTTTGTTGGTTAGATTTCTCCTCGTAGCAGTTTGGATAAAAAAAAAATTGCGGAGCTGTTAAACAGCGTGCGAATGAGACTTTTAAATTAATGTGTATACAGGGATATATTCCAATGTGTGTGTGTGTGTATGTGTATGTATATGTTTGTGTCCGTGATCATTAAACAAAATTAATGACGTTGAGAAATATATCGTTTAACAGTTGACCTTAAGTTATATGCACACAAGTACACTATATAAAGGGTGTTTCAATAACATACACCGATTTTGAATGTGAATAAAGTTTAAGTGTCTAATAATTTTTTTTTCTTTTTCTTTCAGATTTATTGATCAAGCAGTCAGCACTATTGTCGGTTGTCATTTATAAAAGTTTTTTTTATTAAAACAGTTCTTCATCAAAATAGCTTTATCAAGTCCTGTAACTGTTATCGCTCTTCCCTGTACTGATGTGGTCTTACTTAACATTTTGTTTTAAGTGGTATGCAACGTTAGTATATTGATTATTTCCTTTTCGTAGTTATTGTTGTTGTTGAAGGTCATCTTGTGATTCAGATTTAACAACTGAAGTCTTTGGCAATTTCAACCATGGAAAGATTAACAATCAAACAGTTAAAGTTATCGAATCTACCACGAAGATGGTTCGGGTATGCCAGGTATATTGATAATGTACTGTTAAAATGATCACCTCGTTCACCTGACTTGACATCTTGTGATTTTTTTTTATCTATGGAGCTATGTGAATGGACAGGTTTCTATGCCTCTCTACTCACACAAGCCTAGACGAACTTAAGTAAAGAATCACTGAGGCGCTTGAGACATGCTACGGTGTCTCTGGCAGGAGCTGATCGATCGACTTGACGTGTGTCGTGTCTCAAGAGGTGTGCATGTTAAACATTTGTGAAGTTTTGTGAAATCGATCATAAAATCTACATCCTTTTGAATATATATTCGAATTTTGATAAATACATCTTTTATTATTCAACATGAAAGCTATTTAATTTCATTTGCCTGAGACGTATGGACTTAATCCGACATATTTTATTTATTTGTTTAAACTTTAAAATGTTATTTTCAATAAATATTTTAGTAGATGGTCCGTTTTTGTTTTTATTACTAAAGTGTATATTTATTTGCATTAATCAGCCTGAATATTCGACAATTTTTTTTCAAGATGTCAATTTTTTACAATATATATATATATATGTAGTTAGAATAATATAATAGTTAGAATAAAGTACAACAATCAACCCCAAAATTGAATAAATAGTTTTAATTATCTTCCCAAACCAAAACTATTAAATAGACGATATAAACAAATTTTAACTACGTTAATAAAAACACCGATTAAAATAAAAAAAATAAATATATAATATAAGAAATAAAAATAAAAAATAAAAATAAAAAATAAAAATAAATAATGACAAGCAAAATAATTTAACCCAAATAAATAAATAAACAAATAAACGACTTCCGGCAAAATATACGCCAAAATAGACTACCGTCTATGCACCATTGACCCATATATATAAATAACCGAGAGAAAAACAACAACACTCGTGGCCTGACGATTGCATCTAGCATGTAACAGTCTGTCGCCTCTAAGTGTTGACTTCAATGCTCACTTTTATATTCACAGACGCTCTATCTCTGATAATGAACACTTTATCTCATAAATATAGCACACCTTAAGGCTATATTTCTGCATATATATATATATATATATATATATATATATATATATATATATATATATATATATATAGAGAGAGAGAGAGAGAGAGAGAGAGAGAGTAAATCCTAACTAGCCAGGCAAACCTACCTAGGTTTGATCTAAACGCATCTTCAGGGTAAACTGGCTAAAAAAGAATATGGCGGAACAGTATTTATAGATAAAACCATTAAAAACAAAAACACCTGGCAAAAAAGGGAGGTGAAGATTACCCAAAGTACTATTTTAATAACCAGGCCCTCCTACGCCTACACTTAAGTATCTCGAATCTTTTATTTAATAAATTTTTAGGATTTTTATAGGTGGCAATTGCTAATTTTTCTTCCATACATAACCAACATAATACAATTTTATAATTATAATTAATATTATTTTAGCACTAGGTCGTCTTGTTGAGCACTTTTATAAGTCAACCGTAATGGAACAAGTAGATGTTACTTAACGTATTTAGCACTCTACGTTTTCGTTGTCTTTATACCCGCTTAGCTTTTTTTCTTTGGACTAAGGACTTAAAACACTTTATTTTTTTCGCCTTGTTCTGATGTTTTTAGTTCTTTCTTTTTTTACTTCCAATTTTTTCCTCGGGTACCAATTTGCCCTCAAGTTGAGTCATCCCAGCTTTTTCAAGCGAGTAATACTGTTAATATATATATATATATATATATATATATATATATATATATATATATATATATATATATATGTATATATGTATATATATATATATATATATATATATATATATATATATGTATATATACACAGGGTGTCCATAAAGTTCGTGTGCACTTTAAAACATTTATAACTTTATTTGTATTTGCGATAGAAATAATTTGTAAAAAGGATTAGAAAGAAGTAAATCTATATTTTTTAAGGTTTTATTGAAATTTTATTCAAGTTTCCACGTGTCCTCCATACAAAGGGTAATACGATTTTGCAGTTGACGGAAAACATTTGCCAACTGTTTTACAGTAATGCCTCAAATCACATTAGATATTTTAGCTATACTTAAAACTAGGTACATTAAAATTTATAACATTTTTTACAGATTATTTCTATCGCAAATACAGAGAGAGAGAGAGAGAGAGAGAGAGAGAGAGATTTGCCTGTATCTATTAGATCTATTTATCTGTTATAAATTTGCGTAGGTCTAACATTTCTCTGAGTATTTCTTGATTTCTGCTTTTTATCATTTCAAGAGCGGCCTTTTATACCACTAAAACTCCGGAGGTTGCTCAGAGTTAAACAGAATTAGAAGATTTTAGTGAGGAAAAAGGGACATATAAAAAACCGGAATCAAGAAGTTCGAAGATGGCAGGGAAGCAAGAAGTGCGAGAAATTAAAATATTACAACAGAACATGTACCTCTTTCAACACTAAAAGGATTATACCTAGTTGCCAATGTAGTAGTACACTTAAATTAATACCATCGAGGTACCAAGGCGGGGAGATCATCAGAATAACTGCCATGAAGATATTTATAGAAAAGACAGAGGGTAGCCACTTCACGACGATGGGAAGTGGTTGAAGTCGAGATTCTATGTCAGACCTTTCTTTGGATTTTATCAAGATTCTCTCTATACATTTCAGGAGCAGCAGACCGAATATGGCAGCAATATTGAATGCAAAGATGAATGCTAGAGTTATAAATATGCTATATGGATTATGGTCCGAAAAAATGTCTTGCATGACACTATCCATCTTTTCTAGCAACAATCTTCGTGTCAGTGGAAAACTTGAGATCAAGTAGGCACAGTGACCTGGGGGTCAGCATCAGCGATTCTGATTGAATGTAAAAATGGTTCTCTATGATGATTAAAAGAAAGCAGTTTCAAATTTATAAGCCAGTTGTTATCAACTGACTGCATGTCATTTTGCAATGCAGCCGCCATTTTTACTTTGTCGGAATTGGACTTGCCCTCAAGACAAGATTAATAGAGGTGTCATCAACATAAATACCTAGCTGGTAATATGTTTATATTTAAAGAAAATGTAAGATAAATCTTGGCTTCTAAAAATAATTTTTTTTAATTTAGTTTTTTTTTTTATAAGTAGACATAAATCTTTACAGAATTCTTTAATTTTAAGCCCGACAACTTTAGTTAAGAGCTTGTATTGTTGTCGTCTGCTATTTTACATTAGAAATTAGCCAGGCGGGACCGAAAATTGAGCCGACTTATTTGTACAAGCGGGAAAATAGGAAGCAGCAGCAGATTCTTCTTCTTCTTCTTCTTCTTCTTCTTCTTCTTCTTCTTCTTCTTCTTCTTCTTCTTCTTCTTCTTCTTCTTCTTACAAGCATTAAAAATTATTTCAATAAGTAAAAGAACATCGTTCATCATCATTTAAATTAGCGCATTTTGCCTTACTGTGGTCACTACTCCCCTCCAATCTCTTTCTGTCTGATGGAACCTTTACAGCTGCAGCCTTTACAGCTGCAGCCAATGTCATTCCAGTTCACCTCTTAATGTCATCAAACCAAGACATGGCTGGTTGTTCCTGGCGCCAATTTCCCGATACTGGGCCCAGCAGAAGGTCTTCATCAAAGCCGCCGCGAAGCATTATATGCCCAAATTAACGAAGCTTCCTTGGTGTCTCTCTCAATATGTTGCTTATTCTGATGGTATCTATCACCTACTAATTAGTGCGTCACGCTGCCCATAGCGATATGCCTACATAGCGAAAGTATCAATCCGATGTCTTTCCCTTTTGGACACAGCACACGATTCGTATCCGTTACTGGCGATGGCGAAGTAATTTCAACTTTAGATTGATGTGAATATTCTGACTATTCAAGATTTTTTCCATTTTACCATCTTAGCGTTTCTTGCTATTGCTAGCCTTCTTTTGATCTCCGGCTTAGAGATGCCTTGGGTGTTGATAGAGGTGTCCAATCTCCTCTACCTTGAGTGGTTCTCGGGTTTTGTATTCGATGAACAATATTATAAGAAATAAATATCCACGAATGGCGATCAGGGAATTTGACCATGGCAAAATAGATTTGTGAATCCAAGACATGGCTGGTTGTTCCTGACGCTAATTTCCCGATACTTTGCGCTCCAGTACCCCATAATGACCTGGAAATCCCTGCCTGGAATCTTGTCTAGCACTTTGTCAATCATCTCGTAAAAACTCTTGACCTTCACTTCCGCCACATCTGCTGTCGGGGCACACACTTTTACAAACAAGATATTGACTTCGTGGGCGCTAATACTTAGTGTGATGATCCTGCCATTGGGTGTAATTGAAGTATGTTAACGACGACCAAACAATAGATGGGAGCACAGTTAGGCGGTGGGTAATGCGTTTTATCACTGACAAAAGCGATATACAAGATATGTTCCAAAAATATGGGGACCGTTGCTATGGGAACGGAACTATCGAACGCTCCGTGAAGCCGCATGGCACAGATTGACCTTTGACACTATCGCACATACATTATCGCTCGCGTCAGTTGATTTTATCAGTGCTTGGAAGGGAAGTGTATAGAGTGTGGTCGTCTCACCATATCACGGAGATTCCATCAGTGACCATGCCTTGTGCAACAGTTTTTTGGCCAAGCACATATTCCTCAGATCTCGCTCCTTGTGAATTTTTCCTATTTCAAAAATAAATAAATAAATAAATAAAATAAATAAATAAAATCCCACTTGAAAAGAACAAAATTTTAAGACGTCAAGGAAATCCAAGTGAATACGTAGAGGCAGATGCTTCCAATCTCAAAAAAAGAGTTCCATCAATGGAAACGACGCTAGATCAAGTGTGTGAAACTATTTTGAAGGAGATTAAATGCAGAATTGATATGTGTTGTAGTTTATTTTTTATAGCACAAAACCTGATACTTTTTTTTATCAGACCTCGTTCCTAGTGGCCCTGTTTTTGTAATTGAAAATTAGTTTTCTTCGGTAATGGCGACGGTCATATCAGCCGTTTCCCTACAAGGAAGCATCAGTAATTCATTGACAAAACAAACAGTACTGTTGTCGGTTGAAATTTATAAAGTCCTTTTTTTTAGGAAAATAGGATTCTTAAATTCATTAACTGTTATCTCTCTTTCCAGGATTGATGGGTTTTCCTTCTTAAGCTTTTCTTTGAAGTGGTCTTATTTTATTATTATTATTTCTTGTCGCTTCCAACGTGCAGGCATTAATATACATTGAAAATCATATCTATACCCACACATAAACATATATACTCAGGCACACGCATTTATACTTACATATACACAGGCTTTCAGATTTAAAAAAAAATACCTCGACCGCCGGTCGAGCTAGAGGGAAAGATTACTCGGCCAGAAACAATTTGTCTAGTCCGACTTTTCTTCCTACAAAATCAATCATTCTTACTGATGTTGTAGAAAAGGAAATAAGAAATAAAAATAAAATCAAAAACATTTAATTCATAACTGTAACTCGGTGAAATTTAATCATCCTTTCCAAATGATTATTCACTATCATTTAGATTAACGCTCCAAATCAGATTCAGATTCAAACTAAGTCTTATTTTCATCATTTAAGTCAAATATTTTAACGTATATCTCATATTGTACCAAAAGAAAATCTATAAGCAGAGTTGGATGAAAAAAATAAGGATTTTTTATTTTATTTTCAGATGATTCATAAATAAATCATGCAATGTTTTGTGTTTCATCATCATGTCGATGTTCTACGAGTTCTAGAAATAATTTATTATGTTGGTTGGTTGATTTTGCTTTGTGGCACATCAACATCTGTGGGTTATTTAATGCTGAAATCTAAATATTTTGAACCCAATTGTATCCCTTCAACCACAGATGATATATATTGCTAGGCATTCTACTATAAAACAGTCATAATCTGTCTATTTTTCTCAGATGAGGTATTATGTACACTATTTACATTATTCGTACTATTGTCCTCATCTTTGTCGCCATATTTATTACAACGTTTCGACCTTTCAGTAGATGACTCTATTTCTGAGAGGAGGTATTATGTACACTATTTACATTATTCGGACTATTGTCCTCATCTTTGTCGCCATATTTATTACAACGTTTCAGTCTTTCAGTATCTGTCTATACTTCTGAGATGAGGTATTATGTACACTATTTACATTATTCGGACTATTGTCCTCATCTTTGTCGCCATATTTATTACAACGTTTCGGCCTTTCACTATCTGTCTATATTTCTGAGATGAGGTATTATGTACACTATTTACATTATTCGTACTATTGTCCTCATCTTTGTCGCCATATTTATTACAACGTTTCAGTCTTTCAGTATCTGTCTATATTTCTGAGATGAGGTATTATGTACACTATTTACATTATTCGGACTATTGTCCTCATCTTTGTCGCCATATTTATTACAACGTTTCGACCTTTCAGTATATGTCTCTATTTCTGAGATGAGGTATTATGTACACTATTTACATTATTCGTACTATTGTCCTCATCTTTGTCGCCATATTTATTACAACGTTTCAGTCTTTCAGTATCTGTCTATATTTCTGAGATGAGGTATTATGTACACTATTTACATTATTCGGACTATTGTCCTCATCTTTGTCGCCATATTTATCACAACGTTTCGACCTTTCAGTATATGTCTCTATTTCTGAGATGAGGTATTATGTACACTATTTACATTATTCGTACTATTGTCCTCATCTTTGTCGCCATATTTATTACAACGTTTCAGTCTTTCAGTATCTGTCTATATTTCTGAGATGAGGTATTATGTACACTATTTGCATTGTTGAGATTCACAAACTCCCTACCTCGGCAGTGTGAGCCTTTGATTTTTCCATTCGGTCATTTATTTCCTCCTTCCCATTTGATTAATGAGTGTCCTTCATTATGTCTATATGCAGGTATAGCGACCACTCTTATTATTTTGGGGAGGGGGTGGATGGGTCTTACTAACATTTGTTTTCTTTTAGTTTTATCTTTTTTAGGGTTTTTTTCTGGATTCATCCCCTCCCCATCATTTCATGAATCATGAAATTTTTGTATATTTTTTGAAAAAAAAGGACATTACGGACTTTGAAATGTTTATGTTATGGGGAGTTTGGTAGGTGTCCCCTTTGAATGTGCTATATTGCGGTATATTCAGGATTGAAATGTCTTGGATGACTTCTTGTGCTGAATGAATAAATTGTAACTGATGAATGGGTCATGAGTCTGATTAACTAGTACTAGGATGGCTAATGAAGACCAGTTTCTCTGTTTTTCCTCTTAGACCTTGTGCCACAATTTTGTATAATTACAAAGTATATAATTGAACAGAACTTCTTGTATTCTCTTCCCATAGGCAGAGAGAAACGCAGACGATGTTATGCTGAAGGGTAGAGTCTCATCTAGGTAGGTAGACAGCTACCCGCCACCCGGGAATCTTTACCCGATCGTACCGGCTGGGAATGTCCTACGTTAAAAAAAACCGGTCTTGTGTCACATCTCACCTTCAGGTAAATACCGAAGTTGAACTGAACTTCTTGGCGACCTATCTACCTCCGAGCAAATAGAAACTCAGGTGAGTCTATGCCGAAGGGCAGAGTCTTGCCTGGGGAAGTAGACAGCTACCCAACACCGTGTATGCGGAGTCTACGGGGAATAATTGGCCGAGCCTACGCGCTCGGAATGGCTCCCGTTAAAACCCGTTTTCTTGCCGCATCTCGCCTTGGTGGCAGGCCGGGTAAATACCGAAGTTGAACAGAACGTCCTGTCGACCTCTCTGTCTTAGGACAGAGAGCATGTCAGAAAAGTCTATGCCGAAGGGCAGAGTCTCGTCTGGGGTGGTAGACACCTACCTGATACCGTGTAAGCCACTATTTTTTTTATATGTGTATCGACTTATCCATTTCATGATACAACACGATGGTAATTTGTATTATAACTACCTTTATCCTTATTACTTTCTTCTTGGTATATTTTCTACAACTTACTTTGTCCTTGGTACTTTCTTCTATAAAGTCATCATTTGTACTTTGTTTTCTAACTCCCTTCGTTCTAATACTTTGATCTATAATTCTCTTCATACCGCCATCTTTATTACTTCGCTCTCTAACGTTCTGGTTTTTTCGTACTTTTTTCTAAAACTATCTTTGTCCTTGGTACTTAAAATATGCTAATTTAATAATACACGGAACAGGATTTAATGAATACTTACTCCAATTTTTATTACAATCGTCTGGCGTTCTATGTCTTTCTTTTTATTTTTTACTTTCTGTCAGTATCAATGGAAGCAAATTCATGTATGTTTGTGCATAGATATATCCTGTTTGTAAGATTTAAAAGACAAGTAATAAAATCTCTCTCGGGGAGGAAATATAGTTTATTTTACTGATCAAGTTGAAGAAATAAGATCTTTTCTGGCATTTTATATTTATTTTCTAAATAAAAGTATTCAACTGCATTGTCAATAGATTTTCTACTTTTTAAAGACCATAATATCACTGTTTGTCTCGACTAAAAATTCCATTGTCGTGCAGATCTAAGTTGGAATAACACAACATTGAAGAAAATTTATGTAGATTGTCAGTCTTCACTATTTTGTTTGATGTATTTATCGATTCTTCAAAAACAGAAAGGCATGAACCTGTTAGTTTCCTGAGACAATGGAGCTCAGTAGGTAGATGTTGTGGATGCTTGATCAGTTACATTTGTGTTTCTGCAACACCGATATTTCCAACCAGTGGCTTATAATTCAACTCTACAGAGTAGACATTTGTTACAGCTACTGGGAGAGAGCGTATAGTCTGGCGTGATCAATATTTGAAACAAGAGCAGCACGATCAAACCATGCTTGTCGATGATTGCTGATTTCACTGTATCACACCCAAAGAAGGATTCCGAACAGTTTCGTCTCGCCAATATCACTAACAAGGCTTTGGTCAGGCCGTCACATTACTTTCTGTCATTCCCCTACTGTTCTGAACACGCGGATAATCTCCTCAGATTGACAGTATAAAGAAATTATACCTGCCTGACAAATCCGCCATAGTAAGATTCGAACTCGGGTCTCTTGGTTCGAACGATATAATTCTATTCCCTCCTTCACATACTCATGAAACAATCTCTGTCAATATTTCTGAGATGAGGTATTATGTACACTATTTACATTATTCGGACTATTGTCCTCATCTTTGTCGCCATATTTATTACAACGTTTCGGCCTTTCAGTATCTGTCTATATTTCCGAGATGAGGTATTATGTACACTATTTACATTATTCGGACTATTGTCCTCATCTTTTTCGCCATATCTATTACAACGTTTCAGCCTTTCAGTATCTGTCTATATTTCTGAGATGAGGTATTATGTACACTATTTATATTATTCGGACTCTTATCCTTATCTTTTTTGTTATATTTATCACAACGTTTCGGCTGTTGAACGCTTTCCAACCAGCTGAAGAAAGCCGGATCTTTAAACGGCCGAAACGTTGTAATAAATATGGCGGCAAAGATGAGGACTATAGTCCGAATAATGTAAATAATATATTAGCCCTATAAATATTATTCGGGATAAGGCGGAATTTTACTAAGATTTCAGAATTGGAGAAAATAAATCCACCTACCAATGCATAAAGTATAAAAAGTCTCTGTTATTAAATAACAGCAGACTTGTAAAATACGAATGTAATAGAAGGCATTCGATTTCTATTTTTACTGATTTTTCATCATAATCGATCGCAAAAATGTTAATGATCTTCGGTTCTAAATAGTAATTGAATATAGTTTTAATGTCAAAGCATTTTCCGATCCGTTTTTGAAAGTTTATGAAAATTGAATTCATTTTTAGATGAGATTTAAATGTTCTTTTTTGTTACGAGTGTCAATCTCTCTAAAGTCTTTGAGAGTATCGATTATCTAAGGTTTCTTAAACACTGCCCTGTCTTTGTACGTTCCACATAAAATATTCTATACGTTATCTGCTTCTCCGAAAACGTGCCATGTAAATTATTATCGAATTTTAAATGAATCTATTTCACTGATCATTATTAAAAAATTGAACAAAATAAAAAAAAACGGTCGTTTTGCATTGATCGATTCGAAACGTGCCAAAATACAAGGTGTCCATAAAGTTCGTGTGCACTTTAAAAAATTTAAAACTTTATTTGTATTTGCGATAGAAATAATGTGTAAAAATGATTAGAAAGAAGTAAACCTATATTTTTTAAGGTTTTATTGAAATTTTATTTAAGTTTCCACATGTCCTCCATCATTAGCAATACAAAGGGTAATACAATTTTGCAGTTCACGGAAAACATTTGCCAACTGATTTACAGTAATGCCTGAAATCACATTAGTTATTTTAGCTATACTTAAAACTAAGCACATTAAACTTTATAACATTTTTTACAGATTTTTTCTCTCGCAAATACAAATAAAGTTATAAATTTTTTAAAGTGTACACGAACTTTATGGACATCCTCTCCCCCCTCTCTCTCTCTCTGTATATATATACAAATATATAAAGATATATATATATATATATATATATATATATATATATATATATATTGATCAGATGATCATGTTTGGCGTGAGCTGAGAGTCACAATACAATGTTGATTCTAGTCTCTATACTCATTCCGTCCATATCTATCTATCTATCTATCTATCTATCTATCTATCTATCTATCTATCTATCTATCTATCTAAGGCTCTTCGCATCTATATAGCTGCCTGAATGTCTATCTATCAGTCTATCTGAGATTTTTATATCCATCAATTTTAGTCTATTCATTCTAAGGGTAAACCATTCTAAGACTAACCAATCTATCTATCTATCTATCTATCTATCTATCTATCTATCTATCTATCTATCTATCTATCTATCTATCTATCTATCTATATCAGACAGTCAATGTGTCTAGATGCAAAACTAATACGACTTCCTCCAGTTTTCTACCACTTGTGCCTTGCTTTTATCGCTGATATTTTCGCATATCCCACATTGTAAAAGCCTAAGAAAGATAGATTCCATCATTTGAAATACAAAGGGTAATACGATTTTGCAGTTCACGGAACACATTTGCCAACTGATTCACAGTAAGGCCTGAAATCACATTAGTTATT
The DNA here is from genome assembly GCA_964036315.1 of Acanthosepion esculentum. Taxonomy (NCBI): domain Eukaryota; kingdom Metazoa; phylum Mollusca; class Cephalopoda; order Sepiida; family Sepiidae; genus Acanthosepion; species Acanthosepion esculentum. Next base: position 144,394,766 of record OZ038477.1, on the reverse strand, counting down.
TCAGCTATACTTAAAACTAGGTACGTTAAACTTTATAACATTTTTTACAGTTTATTTCTATCGCAAACACAAATAAAGTTATAATTTTTTAAAAGTGCACACGAACTTTATGAAAACCTTGTATTATGCTTAATATAAAGAAAACACTTCAGAATAAAAACTAAACTGCATGGCTAACATCGGCTGCCATAAGCATAAATACAATTTGTACGTCTTCACAGGGAAAATAGCTATGTGTTGTCTCCCTTACATCAGAAGTCGGAAAGAATTCATTATGACTATTGTTAATACAACATCAAAACAGTGTTTAAAAGTAATTCTACCTGTCGGAATATCTTATCATAACTTGTGTTTATTCTATATCATGCATTTGTGGAAGCTAACATAAATGCGATATAAGTAACTCTCTAAATGTAATGCTTCCATATATCAAAACATTGTAATCCATGGAGAAACGATAGATTCACCCATATGTAAATAGCTATGGAAGGATCGCCAAGCCACGTGAAATGAAGTTAAAAAAAGTAACAACAGATTAACTGTGGAATATAAGGGAACTGAAAGAACTTGCGTATAGGCTGTTTTAATGAATTCAACAGAAGACAAAGCATATTATTAACCACCATACAGAAGCATTTGATCACGAAAGAACAGCTATTGGGTTTATAGTTCCGAAACCTCTACTACAGGGTTATTCCCCTGCAGAGAACCGGCCTTTGCACAACACAATAAATACTAAAACCGGATATCCTGAAAGTAAGCAATCATTTCGAATTTCTGCATAACTGATCGAGCGATTTTGATGTAAAACAAACACGTGAATATTTACACGATTGACAATGTGGTCAGGGCCCACTTTTATTGAGATTATCCGAACATTTCGATGTATTTCGTGCCTGTTGAGATAGGTAAACTTCATGAAATTTCGGGTAGATTGTTCTCGTTACACTGTCCGTGTCTGGAGACATCTTGTTTTTTTTTTTTATTTCTTACTGACCAGTTATTACGAACGCTATTCTTTTAAAATTTAAATCTGGACTACCCGGTCCAGGGATTGAACTCCCAATTACAACTGCCACTAATTCCAAGAAAGAAAGCTGCAATCCTTTTGGCGACTGAAAATTAACAAAAATAGTTTGGCTCGAAATTCCAAGAAGCTTACCCGGATCAAGAGAGGCCTGAAAAAGGTCAAAGGGCAGAACAGTTGAACGAAAATAACAAGGATGGAGATACTCGTAAGAATGTAAATAATGATAACTGCTCACTCTAGATATTCAGACATTTACAGAAGGAAGAGACAGTTATTTGGTCGGCAATGTGTGAATATGTGTCAGGTTTGCTTGAAATGTTGGCCTTCATGCACGAAAATCAATTAAATAATTGGCTATTTGTTAAAAATGCTTCCATTTCTTGAAAGCTTTAAAAATTTTGAACGCATGCCGGCTGCAATCAAAGCAAAACAATATGAGAATTCGAATATCTGGTCGTTCCACAGACAATTTCGAAAATATCCAGCCATTATGAATGTTGTGGATTCCGGGAATGGAATCCTGCACAAAAAAATAAACAACGCCAGTAATTGAGATAGAAAAATAAGTGTATTAAACGTAAGAATACAGACTTGAAGTGAAGATTAGTAGTCCAGGAATGCGGGTTAGTAGAAAGTATATGTACAAGTCTCTGTAAGTGAAGCCGTAATTATCTCTCTCGCTGGACTCTCGTATAACTCTTTGTGAACACCCTGTGTACTGTCTCCGTATCTCTCACCTTGACTCAACGTATCTCCACCCGCAGGTATTCTCTCTGTCAGTATAAGTATACTTTGGACGAGTCCATCTTGTGCAAAAGGGGTCTGCCCCACAAAAATGAATATCTTAATTACGATTTTTTAATTACCCCCACCCAAGTAAGGCCATTATGCCACAGTTGGTTACAGGGAATGAACGTGAAATAGAATGAGAAGGCTGAGAATAGGGAGGATTGAGGAAAGGACAAAAATAAACAGGGTTCAAGAAGACATAAAATAGCAATTGACGTTGCATTTAAATTTTTGAAGATTGTAATTATCTGGAAAGCAAGAAAACTGAAGAGAGTCCCACAAGTGGGAAGTGTGGGAAAAGAAAGCTTTGAAGGAGAAATGGTGGTTGCATTTAGCTATTTCAATAGTAAAAGGGTGGGACCTAAATGCCAATCTAGTAGCACGCTTAAATTCACGTAGTCGGGACACCGGAAAAACAAAACTCGTCAGAACAGTTGCCATGAAGATATTTTTAGAAAAGACAGAGAGAAGCCACGTCACGACTTTGAAAAAGTGACTGAGGGCCGAGTACCCCGTCAGAGCAGTTGCCATGAAGATATTTTTAGAAAAGACAGAGAGAAGCCACGTCACGACTTTGAAAAAGTGACTGAGGATCAAGTACCTCGTCAGAGGAGTTGCCATGAAGATATTTTTAGAAAAGACAGAGGGAAACCACGTCATGTCTGTGAAAAAGTGACTGAGGAAAAGTATCTGGTCAGGGCCGATTGCATTATAGATCCCTCTTTGGATTTTGCAAAGAATTGAGAGATGTACAGCAGCAACACCAGACCAGATCGGTAAAAAAAAAACGTCACAGAACACAGCCCCGTAGGACCTCCTCTTGTGAACCAGATGTGACTTTTTACATTCTCTTTATTGAGACTGGGGCGATATTAAGGAAACTGATCTTTCAAGATGAATTTAAAGGCTGTTTTAAAAAGTAAAATTAAGGCTCGACTAAATACGAGAAATCTCAAGAGGAATATTTTGAAGCGGACTAAGGCATTCTAAATAATCTATATTTTAGTTTTAGTCACTTTGATATTTCCAGAAATATTTCCTACGCCCTTGTCACATAGTAATATTGAAATTAATTTCTCCCAATGTAGCCTCTGAGTTCTATTGTCGGGTACCCTTTATTACCGTCGGGAGATTAAACTCGTGAAATTATCTATATATCCACTTAACGCAGAACGAAAAAAAGCAAACGAGTCTCGAAGAATTTTCGTCCATATACAGAATCTCACCTTTATTGAGTCCTCTCTCATGGCCAACTTGGTAAATCTTTGGAAATAGGGCCCATGATATAGAGCACTGATTGATAAACGAGTCTCAGATATAACTTACGTTAAAGATTTGAGTAACACAGAAAGCTCAGGACCAAAATGGTTATTAGCTGAATGGTATTTTCAAGCATTCCTACAGGCAAGGAGAACGCTACTTCAAGTTAAATATCTGCAGACGGTCTCACTATATTGGGTTATTAAATTTGATTCAAACGTATTTATCTCAAATACGGCTAGGTCATGGAGAGCCCTTGACCACCTTCAGGAATCGTCTGAATTGTTGTTTGAGTGGTCGGCATTGGACTCGATTCCGAGCGGACATCAAATACGACATTTTGCACGGGGAAAACAGAAACACAAATTTCTGATTAATGTCATGGAATATCTCAAACTTTCGATCAATTTGCATTAAGGTAATTTACATAATTAGCATAATTTATGCGTTTCCACGACCTTCTTTATTAGGCGAACGATAGATGGACTCGAACACAAAAGAAAATGCAAGTTGCCAACAAGTTAGTAAAGTTATGTTATTCCATGCGCAATTATCATTTGATTTTACATTATTATTTTCTAGTTTCAATGTCAGATTAAGTTTCATTATTATTTTATATCTTAAACTGTTGTTCATGAAGTGCAATGGCGGCTGTGAACGTGGAATCAACAAGATAGATTCAAGCCGAAGTCGTTTCATTAACATTCGTGTTAATACACTTGGAAAGGTATAAATTAATCTTAATTTCTCCTAGATAGGAATTAAATTCTACAAAAGACTGGACTATCTACAAGTGGTTGACAACTCGTCTAGGAGAAGGACTGCACTAAATTTAACGCTTCATATCGCCATGACGCAGCATATACAATTCAGAGACCGTGGAGTTCATATTAACACTATTCCTTTGACTGAGTTGATATACGAGGGTCATTCAATAAATAAGGTGAATTTTTCGGTATAAGGACTTCTAATACAGATAGAAGCTTACCTTTTTTTTTTGTTTTACTTCTTTTTCACATGGATTTAATTTCTTTTGCAGATTAAAAAAAAAAAACTTTGAGAGTTTTGGCGATTAACAAAGATAGCCGACCAAGAAGCATGCTCCAGGATTGAACAGCGGTCAGTTATCAAGTTTTTGGTTGCTGAAGGGTGCAAACCAGTTGAAATTCATAGGAGAAATTCAACTGTGTATGGTGCCACATGTTTCAGCCAAAAAATCTCTACAAGTGGGCTAAATTGTTTAAAGAAGGACGGAGCAGTGTTGAGGATGAAGGCAGGCCTGGGAGGCCTACAGAAGTGAGGTCTCCTGAGGTGATCGAATCAGTCAATGACCTCATTCAGTCTGACAGAAGGGTGACAGTGGATGACATTGCAAGGACTTTGAGCTTATCTGTTGGGACAAATGCAGGGGTCATCAGTCAGGAGTCATCTTGCATCATGACAACGCAAGGCCTCACACAGCAGCCCAAACGGTGCAGACCATCAACGAGCTGGGCTGGGAACTGCTCCCTCAACCCCCTTACAGCTCAGACCTTGCCCCTTCAGACTTTCACCTGTTTGCTCCCTTGAAAGCGTTCACAAGAGGTACGAAGTTTAAAAGTGACGATGAAGTCAAAAGTGTTGTGAGCGACTGGCTGAGACATCAGTCCAAAGATTTTTACGCTGAGGGAATACGGAAGCTTGTGTGACAGTGCTGGGAGACTACGTTGAAAAATTAAAAAAAAGTAAGCTTCTATCTGTATTAGAAATCCTTATACTGAAAAATTCACTTTATTTATTGAATGACACTCGTATTATTATTACTTAATTTCTAAAGCTGAATCTTCAGCGTGTTTAAACTCTACTTTTATTGTCTGAAAAGTGTTCTAGGATTTTATTAAAATTTATTTTCATTGAGTTCCTTTCATCTTATTTCTGCTAATCTATTTCACCTCTAACAGATCATTATTTCATAATCCTTAAAAGATAATTCTGGATTGAATGAGTAATCCTTTAGCGAGATTTGAACACCCTCCTGTATCATTGAAGGTTTGTCTTTAGTGACAAGTATATTACAAGTTTACCTTGGAAACTTTAACAGCAGCCCTTCCTCAAGATGTCATATAACTATCGTCCTATTTTTCCCGATCGCTACAAAGCCGCCATCTTGCTTATTTATGCATATTAGTCGTACGTCACAAAGAACTGTTGGAACTCTTACGTAACATTGATGTATTTGGGAAGAATATTAGAATAATCTACTAGGATGAAACCGCAAGCATATAAAACAGAATAAAGTAAATATACAGAAATAGAAAGAGTATAAGACAAGGATATGTCACCTCAGCAGTTTTATTCAGCCTTTAAAGTGAGGGAATCCTGAAAGAATTATAAGTCCTATCAGGATTCATTATTGACGACCAGTGTTAATAGCAGCGGCAGAAAGAAAAATCCAGGAAATTCTATCGAATGTAGAAAAAGATGATGTCACTAAACGTTACCTATGTAAATGAATTATTATGGGAAAAGCGAAGAAATAAACACTCTTCAAACACAGCTCTACAAATATAAATGCATTTTTTACTGTATATATTTTCTTTCAAATTTAAACAAACGAATTACAAAGATCCTTGCGAAACAAATACACTTTATTTTGTTTTACTTCTTTACAATACAACCGAATCAATTGTATTAGTATGAGAGAAGAAACAGAATACGTCTACATAAGAAGAGTATCACATGTTTACGTTGTTTTATAAATGCGTGTAATTTTCTAGTAGTTAGCATGTGAGCAGGGGAAGTTGTGTTTTAACTACTACTACCATATTCTTTACATAACTTTGTTCGTAGGTTTACTTTTAAAACTGCTAGGCTTTTCTAATAAATTACTCGAAAAAATATGTGAAATTCTGAGTAATAGATTATATGGAAATTTTGAGTAATCAGCAGTGTACAATCCTGGTCAGATGTTTACGTAAAGACTGAAAACTAACTTAACGCCACAAATATTTATAGAAAATGGATAGGCTCGAAATAGCTGAAATTTTGCATACTAAACTCAGAAGTTTATGGCTTAAATATATTTTTTCCAGTTTTTAAATGTCTATTTTTACGAAGAAAAATGTTTTTGATCATTTTCTGGAGTGATCCCTGAAAGTTCGTAAATAAATATAGGTGTTTGATTTTTTAAAGAGTCAATAAATGCAAATGTGGAAATTCAAATCCGGAACCTATATTTTCCACAAAAATGGGTAAATTGATGTTTTTAATGATAGTAAATAAATCTATTGAATTCTTCTACAATGTTTAACGGGTTTTCACACTTATAAAAAGACAATGCAAGAAGAGTCCAACGTGCGAATTCCAAATTGGAGGTGCCAAAATAAAGTAAGTACATACATTTAAATATGAAAGAATGTTTTAACAGATGATATGACACCGAAATCAGAAGTCGTATTGGAATAGCTTTCAAAAGGTAAGCAAAGTATTAAAAAAACATGAAAATGTTATTAGAAAGTAAGAAAATGGTACATAAGTGTTATGTAATTTCGTTTCTGAATAATCTCATCTCAGATGAGAAGACACCTGAGACAAGAGAAATTGCGTTATACAGAAGGATGCTGAGAAAACGATAGACTGAATATTTGAGCGATGGCGATGTTTTAGAGAAAATGTAAACAAAACGGAGACTTATAATTAACATCAGAAAGAGAGAGTTGAAATGTACATTGCACATAATGAGGAAAGAAGGGTTGGAAAATTTGACACCAACAAGATATATTAAAAGTAAGAAGGTCAAAAGAATGCAGCGTATAAATTGCCTAATGATGTTGTGGAAATGCATGGCAGAACAGAGATTAGGATATACAGAAAAAGGACAAAATTGACTACGATCTACAAAGGACAGGAAAATATGGAGACCTCTGATCGCCAGTGTCTTGAATGAACATGGCACATAGAAGAATATTACAAATTCTGTAGGAAACTGGCTCTTAGTCTATGGTATCTGGTACAAATTTTTAACATACTATTACCTATCGGCTATTAATCCATTTGATTGGTACAAATAGATAGTATATTTGTTAGTGGTCGGCAGTGTAATAAATATTAGAAAGATTGTCAGAGATATTATTTAATATATTGGAAAATCTTGATGTATTCAGAAAATTCCGAGTTCAGATTTTCGTAAAGCCTGCTAATATCTAAGGCACTTTAAACCCAGTAGAAAATTGTTTCTTTTATACAATTTATTTTGGTTTTTATCTAAACTCACAGATCAGGATAATTGTGATTTCTTTTTTCTTGTGTCATCATTTCATCCTTTGAAAAATTTATAACAGTTTGTTAGAATAGCTTTGAGGTGGTTCTTGCCATTGGTTTTTCATTTCTTTTTCTTCAAATAGATTGTATTGATCTTCTTTCGTGAAGTCTACAGACTCAGCTGTCTTTGATGTTTCCCTGCCAATGGGAAGGATTTCTGAAAAAGGAGTTTACTTAGAATCCACATTGCTTTACACGGATTTTCTCAAACAAAATTAATAAATTATTTGTCAAATGATTTACCTTCTCATACACCCGTATTTTTATTTTCACTTACACTGCGCCAACGTTATATTTAACAAAACGAATCATCGTCTGGCTCAAGGCCACAAAAACAGATCACAAAATGCGGATCAAACTCAATTCACATGAGCATTGTGAGTGAGATTACAAAACTACTTCTTCATGCTGGGAAATTCTGACTGAAATTTATACCACTCGCTCGCAATATTTTAGCCCTAAGAGAGTTAGAAATCTGTATACTTAAGAATGGTTTATTTCAAGTTGAAACATCTTTAATTGTCTGTCTATACTTCTGAAGTGAAGTATTGTAACTAGTTACATTGTTCAAGCTGTTGACCTCGTATTCGTTGCCACATCCACAACTTTTCAGCCGTTGCGCTCTCCGACCTTCCTCAGATGACGGACATATGGCTCAGTAGATGAAAACGTTAGTTGATTGATCCAAAAAATGACTTGAGTATTTGGTTCAACACCTGGCCTCGACAGAGAGAACAAAACAAAAACTTATAGTGTTACTAATGGGAATGAACTAAAAACAAATAACTTACCCAAAGGCATGACACATAAAATTAGAACAATCTACCCTCCGGGGACTAAATAAATGGTTCGGTCAACAAATATGACCTGAAGAATCCGGGGCGTACAACGGCCGAAAAGTCGTAAATGAGACAATAAAGATGAGAACAATAGTCCGAATAATGTAAATAGTCTAATTGTTATATATCAGGCAAGGTTTACTGTGGCACAAAGCCTCAGTGTATGACCGTTCGAATCCCAATAAGCCTGCCTGCTAGGGTCGCTACCGTATCAGTTTGGCAGGTAGTTATGTTTCTTCCTCACTCAAAGTCTTAACCTGTGGTTTATATTGCAACTATTCTGAGCGAAACCTCACTGACAGATTCTGTGAGAGAGCAGAATTGGCGTGTTCCGAATTGAACAAGACCAGTACGCTAAAATTTTCGAACTTATTACTTTGTGCTAGGATAGCCATCGACGGCTTCCAAACAGCTTCACTCAGATGGCTAGGCCCAACCATCTGAGGGTGGTTTTCGGGAATTTCCCGACATCGTCGCACATTGCGATAGTCTTCCCTGGATGGTATTATTCGCACCTCCCTGATGAATCGACTACGAGTCTCATGGTCGGAATACTAACTCGTCCACGCGTCCAATACAAGGTCACAATATTGGGACACTAAATTGGGATCTTTAAAAAATCCTTAAACTGAAGAACAGTTAGCTAGATGATCTTGCCAGCCATTATGTTAAGGTAGGCATCAAAGACATATGCTATGTTTTGTCTGGAACTAAACTATTAGTTTAAATGGAGATCGTACATATATTTTCTCTTTTTGAAAAAGTAGCTATTTGTCTACGTTGAAAATTAGTATTCAACATACGTTTTTTTCATAGCGATCTCTCTCTCTCTTTCTTTCTCTGTGATTCTTCAGGAATTGGAAGATAATGAGTTTCCACTGCTTCCTTTCTTCTACTGCTCTCGGCATTATTTTTTCCTATTCTGTATTGGGGTCTGTTTACCTAAATTTATAAAATATGTAACTTACTTCATATATTTGTCTCTTGACTTCAATATGTCCCTGTGAGCAAATATTTTTCAAGCCTTCTTTCCTCATTACTTCTCAAAACGTCGGCTTCCTCTTTTAGATTATTAGCTACCGTTCATTCTTAGATTCTATTCTGTCTTTCATTGTTATATCAATAGGAAATAAAAGATTATACTACATTATAAGTAAAAAGGTTTCCGGTTACCTATATAGCAACTATAAAAACGTATTCTAATTACCATGATAATAGTAATAGTGAAATTAATCGTTTCCTTATAAGGAAACATTCAGCAAGACGAAATAGCGCCACTGTCGGTTGAATATCTTAAAATGTTTCTCCTAAAACGGTTTTCAGAAAATAGGTACATTGTTATCGCACTTTCTCATATTGATAGGAACTTCCTTCCTAACATTTTGTTTGAAGTAGTGTGAAAAGTTGAAATCTTAACTATGCCATTATTTCCACTTCGAGTTACATGTGCCATACCATTTTAGTTGTTGCTGCTCGTGAAAATGCTTTGATTTCTGTTATTTGGTAAAGTCCTTTACTTGTGATTTTGTAGAACCAATTCACGATATTAGAAGGAGGATGGTCTTCTCTAAGACATAAAAAATTCCCTCGGAGCCATTTTAACCACTGATTTAAAATGGCGGTTGTATACAGCTGACAGTTTACATATTTCTGAACGCCTTGCAGAACATCCATAGGAATGTCTCCATTTGACGATGTTATTTAAGAACATGACTCGAATTTTTAGGTTAATGTTTGAGCTTTGTAGCAATTCTCGATGTTGGACGAGACCCTTAAATGTATCTATGTTCTTCTTTACTGAAAAGCCTACGAATGTAACTAACATTTTAGACGCTGAAAATGGACTCATTATAGCTTGGTCACGTTTTCGGAAGACTTGCGGTTTCGCTGATGCAGTTATAATTTCTTGTCTTTATAGAATCGATACGAGTCATTAAAATTACAGTTTTTTTCAAGCAGCTGAATATAATTCTTCTTGCCCCTATTCTTAATATCTGCGTATCCATTCAGTTTTAAGATTTTGTAGTCTTCGAGAAGCAGCATTCGTTAACAACGTACAATTTCGTTACAAAAAAACATTTTTCTGTTGAAAGAACTCAGGAACTGTTTTTTTTTTATTCCATTGAGTCATTAAGTCCTCATTAAGTCATTCGGTGCTTATGTTGTCGAAGTGCAAAAATTCTTCAGCTTAGGCCTTTTCACAGACTTATCAACACGAAATCGCTGAGTTCCTTACTTCAATAAATCGTCGTTAATCACTTCTTCTCACATCTCAAATGTCTCGATTATCTGCCGACCTGTGGAAAGCATCAATACAATATATATATATATATTTTTACTTTTCTATTATAACTAATAACCTAGCTAAGTGTTGAATAACAGGACAGACTGGGCAATATAGCCTTGTTTGCCAACCAGTCTATCGCAGAGAGAACAACCTAAGTCTTCTGCCTCGTCAGTCATGAATCGAGAGAGATATGATTGTTCAATTGTGTATCACGTGATGGCACCTGACTGATAATAGCTAAAGGACAAGAATAGACCAGAATAGCCAAAATGGTACAATATATAGGTATTCAATTCCAATTCTAATAGGATCAAATGACGAACCGTTTTGAAACTGACATTGCTACAAGGAAACCGATTCATAATGTCTATGGATAATATTAGCCACTTCGTCATAAGGAAACGCTCAGAATTTATTAACCAAATATTTACAGTGACTGTTGGTTGAAATTGTTAAAATCTTTCTATTAAAACAAAATTTTCAAGAAAATAGGTTTCACATGTCCAGTAACAGTTATAGCTCTTTCCAGTACTAATAAGAGTTACTTCAATCAACTTTTTCTTATTTGGTCTATACTTAGCGTAAAGGCTGAATATGAAAATTTCTGCTTCAATCTGTACATAATACTTACATTATTTATAATCGGACTAATACCGTAATTTTTGTTGTTATTATCACAAACTTTCGGTCGTTATGTCTCCGGCCTTCTTCAGGTGTCTGTTAATCAATATGTTACAAGGATGTTACAAACCTTCATTTAATCGACTAGGTTAGATTATTCTCACTCCAATGTCCATGTTTAGAGATATCTAGTCTTCTTCTCACTTTGTGTTCTGCCGTAGGGTTGAAGCGATTGGACCAGCAGCTGGTGGGGTTACATGTGCCGATTCCTGGGGGAGTACTGTGTCTTAATGCAGAAAATAAGTCGTGAAAAGTGACCCTGTTGTCTAAAGTACACAGACGACGAAATATATTTAAAGAGATCATTCTGCTTTATACGTGTGTTTCAAGAGTGAAACGAGAGGGTTGCTATTAAATTTTGAAAATAGAAAAAGCAAAGGGTAACATGTAGGTCTCTTTAGCTGTCTGGCGATACAACGATTCGTCTTTTATGGAGTTTGAACTCCCTCTGTCCTGCCGGCTCAATTAATAGAGAAAGGAATGACAGCTCCCACTAGTCCTACACCAAAATATTTTGATCGAGAATGATCGGATATAAATAAGTGTTCTGATTTGTCATATCAAATTCTTCCTCGCAGCACGTTTAATGAGTATAATCGTATATTTCTACAGACCTGATCTGGTCTCTACAGTCCAAAACTGTACTACCGCTTCCCAGTTACTATGACACCTAATTCACGAACTAACACTTTAATTATCTAATCTATTGTCTCGTGAAGAAGGCCAGAATTTATATCCAAATTTATAATTATCAATAGAATACCTTAGGGTGAATAAACGTTTTTCCTAGGTGGTCGGGAAGGGTTTTTTTATTTAGTAAGATTAAAAATTATTTTAATCCCCAAAACAATAGACAAAAAATATTTTTAGTAAATAAAATCAGTTGAGTAAATTTTATGGAACAGCACTGTACATTATTCGGACTATTGTCCTCATCTTTGTCGCCACATCCATTACAACGTTTCGGCCGTTGTACGCTGCGGCCTTCTTCAGGTGATTGGAATGTCGAAATTTCTGCTTGTGATTCTGTAGCGCCAGTCCACAAGTTTTGAAGAAGGGTTCGAAGCCATTTTTGACAATGAAAAAAAAATCGATTAAAAACACCATGCAGCAAATAATTCCACTTTTTGCAACTTTACACACAACTAAAAAAAGTTTCAGATTATTATGACCCAAGGACACAAATATGGAGCACCAGTTAAGATTTTGTGGGGATAGTTTGTTATTAAGGTTAATTAGTCCAGCACAGAATGACAATAGTGCTACGCCCGGTGCCGAGATGGCCGATCACCCAATGACAGACGAGCCAAGACCTATGTGATCGACTCCACCTACACCTATGGGGGAAACAATTAGTAAGTAAATACTAACGCAAGAGGAAATGAGTGGAGTCAGAGAGTACACACGAGAATGGCGGTGATCAATGATGACCGGAATTCTATAAAATGTAAAGTTATGTACAGATAAAATAACAGAAGGCGACAGTGGCAGAAACGACGATAAAATCTGCCTGAAAAACTGGTTGTTGCCGTTTCTCAATTTACCTGTGCCTCAGTCGAGCTACAGGTATGAATCCAAGCGTGAGAAATGAGATGATACTTACGCATCCCCGGAATCTCCAACTCAAAAGTGACACTGTGAGACACTATCAAACAAGAAACAGGCACATTGAAAAACGTCATAACCACCATCAAGAAGAGAGAACTTCAAATGGTATGGCCACCTCATAAGAGCCGAAAGGTTTTCCATTAACATCCTACAAGATATACCACCTTAGGCAAAATAGAAGAGACAGATGGAAAATAGTCAAATAACATCACTGAGTGAACTGGAACATAATTCAAAGAGACCCAGACATTAGTAGGCACCTGAGATATAAATGAGGGGCTGGTCAGGTGCATAACTCTGAAGCGACACGGGGACCATACTCGGGCACGGGTCTCGTGATGATAATTATGATTATGATTAATCGGCTTCAAATGGACTATATTCTTTGTGATTGCAGTAGCGGATGGATTTCTTCTCGATGAAAGTAACAGAGAGGTTCTCAATGCAGAGGAGAAAAGCTCATGTCGAACAATAAGAAAAAGATTTCAAACAAGTCATTTGTCAGGATTTTATAACCTATCACAAAACTAAGAACACTCTGTAACAAGAAAATCTGTCTGTTATTAAATATGAGACTGTTACTCGTATTGGTCTTCCCAATCTTTCTGTATGTCTGCGAATGTTGGACATTAACAGCAGAATTACAGTGAAGTATGTATGCGCATTAGAAATGAAATGCTACTGAAGCATCCCCGGAATTTCCAACGTAGTCGCACCAAAACTGGAGGAATGCCAGACATTATCAATCATGAAACAGGCCCATTGTAAGACCACATAGTCAAGTTCAAGAAATTGAAATCGTATGGCCATGCCACAAGGGTCAACGAATTACGAAAATGACAAGGAATATTCGTTGACATCACAAAAGTAGCAACCACTGTTCGTGGACATCACAGTCCTACAAGGTATGAAAATTAGGCCAGATATAATAGAGGCACAAGAAATGTAAAACGGACTGACAATATCAGAATATAGGTGGGAAGATCCTTCACAGAGACATATAAAAGGAAATGTTCAGCTTCTTATCTGACCTTACGACAACACCCTGTTCATAGGATTGATGGTGATTATGACGATGATGATTATGATGATGATGATGATGATAAAATGTAAGGTATTTTGCAGTGTGTATTTGTTATATAAGAATAATGTGTCACTGTCGACACTTGAGTTTGAACATGGATCGCCAGTGTGCAAACACAGGCGATCCCATTATTGAATTAAGTGGATCACGTGACATAGAGGAAATGCATATATGTAGGAAGTCGCGTGACGTCTAATTGATCTGCATTCTTTCCTATGCTCTATTACTCTACGAACTATTGTCTGAACTTTTCACTATAGTATTTCTCTATTCGGATCACTATACGGATTATTATTCGAGCAAGTATTATCAAGCAAGTACTATTAGTGCGAGTGATATTCGAAGGTGTCTGACACCAGCATTGTTCAACGGCGTTACTATAGTTGTATCTGCGATTACAAAGTCTCTACTACAACGAGCATTACGAAAGTGATAACGAGTATTCGTTGACATTACAAAAGTTGCAACGAGTGTTTATTGACATCACAAAAGTATTATATATATGACACAGTGCGAGGGCCTGTCAAACAATGAACAGGCCTGTTGGAAGACCACAGAACTACCTTGAAGAAGTTGAAACTATATGGCCATGTCACAAGAACTGACAATATTTCCACTACGATCCTAAAATGTACGAAATTAGGCAAAATAAGAGGCAGACAAAAAGGGGAAAATGGGCTGACAACGTCACAGAATTTTCGGGAAAACCTTGGCAGAGACACAAACATTGGCACTCAACTAAGACAAGTGTTCACTGTCTCACTTGACTATGACCACATTCTGTTCATAAGTGCAATGGCTTTCCCGATCTTTCTGTTCGTCTGTGAATTTTGAGCATTAACAGGAGAACTAGAGCGATGACTCCAAGCATTAGAAATGAGATGCTACAGAACCAAACTAGGCATCTCTATCTATAAAAGGCGGGATGTGTGTGTGTGTGTGTGTGTGTGTGTGTGTGTGTGTGTAACGAATGCACGGCCGCAATGTTTGACGGATTTGCACCAAAATTTACATGCACATGCTCCAAGTTAGTGAAAAGCACAAGACCGACTTTGGATTTCCCAACTCCCATCGATAGTGGAATTAATCGATTTTTTCTTGCTTCTACGGTAGTATTCATGTAGTTTGCGGCCATTTTCTACTAACCAGAGTGAGAGCCTATAGTTGGCTGCCACGAATAGGCAGGAAGATTCTATTGGCCAGCGTGAGAGCCAACAGCTGACTGACACGAATGTTAACTAGCATGCAAAAAAAATCGATAGCGGCATTCGTCACAAGTGGGAAAAATTTAAATCTGCATGACACTTTACTCCAATTGGCTTATTCACTTGCTTAAAGTCAACGTTGATTCTGATTCCGCAGAACTGGGTTGGGTGTGAAAAAATATTTGTTGTTAACATTCTTTTTTTATTCGTTTTTTCCAGTTACGAGTCCTTTTTTAAAGCTGATCGTTTAGTGCTCATTTTGTTTAGTTCTTTTTTCGTAACAGATTTAATGTTTAGTATAGAGCGTAGAAAAAAATTCGCAGTGTGAGATAGGCAAGAAGTAAGTCATATAGCAACATCATCACGGCAAACGCACTCTTTTAAAGGCAAGGAAGGGCAAAAATATTTTAAGTCAAGTGATAGCTATTGCTGTATGAGTCGTACGATTTTTGAATCAAGCCCCGAGCAACGCCGGGCCATACTGCTAGTCTACTATATATGTTCCATTAGAAACGATGCAGTGTCAGACATCGCTTGTTGTAAATACCGTCAAAAGACATCAACTATCTTTCCATTGTCGCCGCTGAAAGCTATCATCTTAAGCAAAAAGAACAGGACTGATAATGTCACTGAGGGAACTGGAAGACCATTCACAGATCATACCAACTTGGCACGTAGCCGAGACGTAGGGAGAGAGTTGTCTATGTTCTCAGCTGCCCGACGATCCTACGACCACACCCGGTCATGGGAGCGATAATGATGATAATGATGATGATGCTACTAAAAGGAGTTATATCACATGGACCTCGAGTGGTTTCATTTAGCAGAAATATAATGCATGGCACTACAGAAAAAAATAAGTCATTCTGTTTCGTTGCTGATTATCATAAAATTGACGTTTCTTGCCAACCCCCGCCCCCCGCCAAAAAAAAAACACGACAATACGAATTTACGTCTTCAAATTTTTTTTGACTGTACCGCGGCAAAGTTACGTATAAAAATTTTTGTCAAACAGCCAGCGATTTTCGTATTGTCAGGAAGCGATAGATAGTGATAAAAAAAAATATGAATACTTTCTTTATCTGTAATCTCGTGGGAAAAACGAGAACACAACGAGACCATATAACAAAGGAAAAATGGATTTATTCACCTATTTCTCCATCTTTTTACGGTTACCTATGTTCTTGGTTCTCGGCATTCGTTTTCTTCTCACCACTTACTAATCTTAGTGCGAATAAGGGAAAATGATGCAGAAAGATTTTGTTGCTCCAACCATTCAAGTAGAAAAGGAAAGATTATATAGATTATCACGTTTGGTTTGGTTTGGTTTGGCTTGTTTTGCTTTACGGAATATGAACCTCAATGGGTTATTTAATGCCGACAAGATTATTATTGCTGGTAATATTTTTGCAACTCTGGTTTGGGAAGGATATTAAAATAATCCAGAACCTAAACTGGGAGTAAACTGCCTGCATAAGGATAGAAAATTAATTCGGTAAATACACATAAATAGAATTTCTTAATCGGTATCACCCCATGTAAGGGAGTAAAGCCGCTTCAGCACTAAGGGATACAGACTGTGGCGGAATTAGGAACAGAAACATTGGTTTGGTTTGTTTTACAGCTTATCAACCTCAGTGGGTTATTTAATGCCGACAAAATTTTATTGCTTGTAATATTTTGTTAAAAAAAACTGCTGGTAATATTTTTTTTCCAAATATTAATTGCTGGTAATAGGTTTTTCAAAAATGTATTGCTAGTAATAACTTTTTTCTTCAAAAATTCATTGCTGGTAATATTTTTTTATAAATATGTATTGCTGCTATTAAAACCTATTTTTACATTTTCATAGTGTTTTGACCACATTTTGGGGGTTTACTTTTTCCCCATAACTAGGACTCTAACAGGTGCTACAATCCCAGGCCAGGGTAGACCTTGGAAAACCAGCAATTAAGAGGTGGTTCAACGCTCCTCAAAACCTCCTGATCAGAGACCTTGCTGTTGGACATAGTTGATTGTCTTACCAAGTACACTTCTCACTTTTGTAGCTACATTAATAATAATGTAGTCTAATCATAAAAAAAGTATTAATTATATAATCCAATTCTTTGTCAATGCACTTAATTAAGCACGTCAATCAAACATTATACATTGTCAATTACAGAAACAGTATTCAACTCCAAACTCTGTACACAGGTACTGATTTATTCACCCACATGAATAGATATGTTTATATATTTTACAAAACCCTAGCTTCAGTTGTGAAAACCATAATCTTTTCCATCGCTATATAGTATGTAAATCGCCGAGCCGCTTACGGTTCCATAGTTGTCCTTCCCCGAGACTAGAAGAATAAACCTACCTTGTTATTTAAACGATAACGGAGGAAAAGAGATGGATTTGTACCTCTCGCTTGGGTTTTTGTGCGAAAGTAAATTTAATGACCACGACTGGAATTCAAACTCTACTGGCTTATGTCTCGTTCTTCTTTGCTGGCTCAAATTTGAGTCGGAAAAAATGGCCACGGAGTTTTCTCTTATCCTTTTTATGGCAGTTTCTGCCTTCGATCGGATTATCTATTTGCAGTGCAAACTCAAAAAGCAACTGAAGCTACTCGATTTTTGAATGAGGTTCTTATTTAAATTTTCGTCGATTTTCGTATAAATGTGTAGGGAGTGAAAATTAAAGGCTCTGACATCCATCAGCATGGCTGATGCCAACCTTCAGGAATATGACTCGTTGCTTTCTCAGGTTGACATGGCGTGAAAGACTATATTGAATCCATTGCTGCGTCAACAGCTAAGAAAGTTGGTTCACAATGTCATCCAGAATCTTTCTTATATATCTATAAGTCTACCATTTATCCATGCTTAGACTATTGCTACCACATATCGTGCTGTTCCTCTGCTATTTACCTGGAGCTCCTTGATAAAATCCAAAGAAGAATCAGCGATATTATTTGGTCCTGGTGTCTCGGCTTCAGTCACTTACCTACCGCCGTTAGGTTGATTCTCTGTGTCTTTTCTCTCAATACTTTCATGGCAATTGCTCGGATGAGCTCGTCGCTATGATACCCAGACTTTTTCAATTTAAGCACAGTACTAGACTGGAGTCGAGATCTCATCAATTTTCAGTTGAGCTGGCGAGATGTAACCGTAAGTTCTATGCAAAAAGGTTCTTTTTTCGTACTTCTCACTTGTGGAACAACTTTCCGGCTCCATGATTTCCAGTCAATTTTAATCTGTAAAAGTTTAAATGCAATTCCAATTGCTACCTACTATCCTTCTTATTTCTCTTTCCTCTACCTGCTCATTATTAATGTTTCTGTATTTGTTTATATTTCTGAGATGAGGTATTATGTACACTATTTACATTATTGGCACTATTGTCCTCATCTTTGTTGCCATATGTATTACACCATTTCGGCCCTTCAGTATCTGTCTATATTTCTGAGATGAGGTATTATGTACACTACTTACATTAATCCGACTATTCTCCTCATCTTTGTCGCCATATTTATTACAACGTTTTGGCCGTTCAGTATCTGTCTATATTTCTGAGATGATGTATTATGTACACTATTTAAATTATTCAAACTATCATCCTGATCTTTGTTCCCATATTTATCACAACGTTTCGGTCGTTAGCTCCGACCTTCTTCATGTGGTTGGAATGTCGAACTGAACCCGTTATTTCGCTCGCTGGGGTAGACTGTTCTAGTTCCACGTTCCATGTCTAATGGATGCCAGTTATCAGTTATCTCCTGTTAATTCTCCTCTCCACGTTCTCCACTGCCTTAACCAGGGATCGAACCTTGGTCCTTGTTATGGGAACTTACCCATAATAATAATGGACTATTCCGGACATCATAAATACTGCGGCTCAAGAAAGAGCAGCGTTCAAAGACAGACTCAGTCAGAGTTCAGAGTCAGAGTCAGACGATTATTGTAAGACATTGGAATAGTGATACTTGCCGAGACAACATAGTTCACTCTAACCAAATCTGATAGTCATTACTAATACGTCTACTTCTTTGTACCTATTTCTGTTTGTAATATATCTATGTTATCCCATACCTGTGTTCGAGTTATTCTTCATTGGTTCTACCTTGGACCATCACCGTGGTACAAGGAACTTGGACCATAACAGTCCTGTTGGGTAAATTTCTATATCGAATTATCATATTTTGTCCATCGGCTTCTGAAATAGAGTGGATAAAATGCGAGAAGAACGTAAACAATGCACATACAAAAAAACAGTAGTCGATTCGGCGACCTGAACCTTTTAGTTTTATCCTTTCAGTTTCACAAATCTGAAAATATCTTTCAAAACTTTACCGATTTTTTTCATACTTATAGAGAAAAATTCTTATAGAGATTTTTCCATTGCTTCAAACAAAACGTTTAATAAACTAGGATGAAATTATGAGCCCGCTAAATTTCAAGAAATGCATTTCTCGCTAATTTTCGAGACATTGGAAGTGCTTTGGATTGACCAAGGTGCACTCACTCAAAAATCGCATCATTAGATGGCATAAAAAAAAACCCAGCAGAGAATCGTATGTAAAATTGCAGCTTAGGATGGTATGGAAAGAGGTAGCACAGGATGGTATGGAAAGTCAGAGAATAGGGTGATATGGAAAATTGCACATAGGTATGGGAAATTATAGGATTGCATGGAACATTGCAGTATAGGGTGGTATAGAAAATCACAGCATACGATGCTATGGAAAATCGCAGATGGTATAGAAAAGTGATCAAAGCAACATTAGCTCATCCAAACATGACTGAAATATACGTTAAAATATGTTTGATTTTCCCAGTTTGATGTCAGTAAATAACAATAAGATCATCTTTGGAGAATATTTTTAATTCATTCATCCTAAACAAGGCGAGGAAGCCACAAGGACGCAATAGTTTAATGGAACTGAATTGAGAATTACTGAAGAGGGAGGAAAATAAATGAACAGAATTCAAGTAGACCAAAGATGATGATTGACATTGGATTTAAATTTTGGAAGAAGCCCGAAGTGAGTTCCACAAGCAAGAAGTGCGAGTAAAGAAACCATTAGTATAAGCATTACGATTACATCTAGCAGATTTAACAGTAAAATGATGAGACCTAACAGTCAATCATGCACTGCATTTAAATTCATAAAGTCTCGGTGCCAAAGAGGAAAGCCCATCAGAAAAAATTGCCAAGAAAGTATTTATAGAAAAATCCCATAGATAGATAGAACTGGTTAGGATAGATAGATAGATAGATAGATAGATAGATAGATAGATAGATAGATAAAGAAATGGTTTGGATAGATAGATAGATAGATAGATAGATAGATAGATAGATAGATAGATAGATAGATAGATAGATAGATATGAATGACCGAAAAGCTAGGAATAAATGATAAAATGTGAAAGGATGATGGGGAAGGGAAAATAATTTGATATGATATCGCCATATCACCAAAATGAAAACACACAAAATTGACACAAAATTGCGTCTTACATTTTACGCTTTATCCACTTTCATTCAAGGAGAACCGCAAGGTTTGTCATTATCGGTTGAGCGAAAACAAAAGTTGGCTTTCCTTTTGTCGTGAGAATACGTTAGGGAAGATGAGGGGAAAAAGTCAGTGCGAAGAGAGAGAGAGAGAGTGAGAGAGAGAGAGAGAGAGAGAACAATTAGCGGGGGTGGAAAGGCTCATACTCCGCTGAGAAATAACGATAAGTAGATATTAAGGTGTTTCGAGGGGAATATGTTGAGGCGAACGGTGCCATTAATAAGGGAGAATTAAATTGATAGATAGTTAGATAGATAGATATGAACAGACTGAGATAGATAGATAGATATGAACAGACTGAGATATATAGATAGATAGATAGATAGATATGAACAGACTGAAATAGATAGATATGAACAGACTGAGATAAATAGATAGATAGATATGAAGAGACTGAAATAGATAGATAGATATGAACAGACTGAGATAGATAGATAGATAGATAGATAGATATGAAGAGACTGAAATAGATAGATATGAACAGACTGAGATAGATAGATAGATAAATAGATAGATAGATAGATATGAACAGACTGAAATAGATAGATATGAATAGACTGATATATATATATATATATATATATATATATATATATATATATATATATATATATATAGAGAGAGAGAGAGAGAGAGAGAGAGAGAAAGAGAGAGTGAGAGAGATAGATAGATATAAGTTGTGGGCGGAAGTTCTAAGAATTTTTTTTTGTAAAGCAGAACACTGAATGCACAGATGAACACCATTGTGTGAGACTTTGGTACAAAACTGATAGAAACGTGTGAACTTATTGAAACATATATATATATATATATATATATATATATATATATATATATATATATATATATATATATATATATATATATATATATATATATATATATATATATGTATGTATATATATATATGTATATATATATGTATGTATATATATCTATGTATATATATTTATGTATACATATATATATATATATATATATATAGAGAGAGAGAGAGAGAGAGATGAAGAGACTGGGATAGATAGATAGATAGATAGATAGATAGATAGATAGATAGATAGATAGATAGAAAAACAAGCAAAGAAACCATAAAGGGAGAAATAAATAAATATATATATATATATATATATATATATATATATATATATATATATATATATATATATATATAGATAGATAGATAGATAGATAGATTGGGAAAGTGAGGGTGTGCTAGAGAGAGATATTGAAATAGAAGATGAAAGACATGTAGAACTGGAAGTGCGCTGTTGATCATTAATTGCGCTGACCGCTGGTCGACAACCTTTAATGAAGTAACAGGAAGCAGAAGCGAAAAGAGAAAAAACTCGAGCCAAAATCGATCCGTACGATTTGCAATAATGAAATAAGAAAAAAGTATTATTATTATTATTATTACTTGAACTCGACGAGTTTTCCAAACGCTCGCAATCATTGGCTTTCACTTTAGAGTAAGTAGATGTAAGTCGACTAAAGACTCTAATCATCTCTCGTTCGTGCTGTTGTAGCTTTCAGTAACGTTGTCTTCTGGATTCTTCGAGTTCTTTCTCTAATTTACAATCGTTCCAAACACATTGCAACACTCTTCCCTTCGACTGTTCGAAGCGCGCCAATTATATAGACATGTGATCAATGATTCTACATCATGATTGGTATCATATGGCAATGTGGCTGGTGGATTTTGATATTATTGAATTGATAATATTATTATATTGTATTTAAGCTCAGTCGACTTTGGAATTAAGTCCTCAGTTTATTATGTATTTTAATCTTTTAGCTTATTTTAAACTTGTATTCTTACCATATATATATATATATATATATATATATATATATATATATATATATATATATATATATATATATGTATATATCTGTATTTAGGTAGCAATCCTTCTATTATGCACATTTCATTGAATACGACAGACAAGGTGCTTTTATTTAGTTTTTTATACAATTTTTCATGCGATCAAAAATTTCTTTTCTTTTCGGGTGATAAATTATATAAAAACGGTCCGAATGTTCTTTTTATCCGAGCGCTTTCGGCTATACATTTAGCCATTTTCGAGGATTAAATATTTTAACTGTTAAATAAGGAATAGTTTGTTGCATGTATGTTTTATAAAATGTTTTCATTTTTCAAAACACGGTCAAGATATTATGTCATAATTAATATTATTAACTGTTTTTTTTTGTTTTTATTAGTAGGGCTTCCGTTATTTTTAGCCTTTTTTGCATGTAGATGATGCTATTATATTAGTGTTGTCAACAAGTATGTTAGGTATAGTGTCCAGTAGGTCTCCCTGAATATTTAAATGAGATCTAATTGTGCTCTGGTCAGAAAGGTATAAAGTTAGTTTAGGAGGAAACGAGTAATCGGATCTAGTTTCAATGAAAAGGTTTTCCATTTGTCAGATTTCAGACAACCCAAGACTTTTGTTCAGAAAAATTTTGACCAGCGGCCCGTGGAAAAGCTCTGGTTTCCCACAGTAAACTTGATCTTCTATCGTATCTAGTTTGCAGTGGGGCGGCCGGTCAATAACAGTTCGTTGGAGTCAGTCCAAGAGAATTCATATGACGTCACGGCGAGTAGCCTAAGCAAGACTTAATATTATAACAGCTACTACTGAGTTATAAAAGTGGCGACAAGTATTCGAAGCTCATACGGATTATGGAAAAAAAAACACATTTTGTTTTTTTGCTTTGGCGCCCATAATAACTGCAAATTAGAACAACGTTGATTTATTTTTTTTCTCTTTGGTGTGTAAAAAAGAATCAAAATCAGGGAAGTGAGGAAAAGACAGATATTCTTTAATTGTGGAAGAATTATTAGCCCAAATGGTAAAGATACAAGAACAGCAACAACGGCAATGGTTGGAACTCCAGAAACAACAACAAAATTCAATTGAAATAATACGGAATAAAACGGAACATTCCCCAAGTTCATTCAGTTCGGAAGCGGTAGCAAATCCTATAACTGAATACACATACAATTCAGATGATGGAAATACATTTTCTGCTTATTTTAGAAGATACGAATTAATTTTCACAGAAGAATGAAGCGACTGGGAAGACGATATAAAAGAAGACTTTTGTTCAGAAAGTTATCACTGGTAGAACATGAAAAATACTGTTCTTTTGTACTACCGAAAAAAAAAACAGGAAAATATATGAATCTGATGAAAAATAAGAAGAACATTTTGTAACATATGGGGAATCGTTAACAAAGAGTGTGAAAGATTCAAAGTAAATGAATTGAATCCGGATATATTTAAAGGGTTAATTTTTATTCAAGGTTTAACTGCGAAGATGGATGCAGAAATACATGCTAAAGTACGTGCGAAACTTGAACAGAATCAAAGATTAACAGTACAAGAAATATTGGATGAATGTCAGAGAATTAGAAATCTGAGACAATATATAGAGGAAATTGAAGAACAACAGTGTACACGCTAAAGAAAAATGTGGTAGAACAAACATTAATCTATTATCTATATTAATCTATGTTTCAGATGTGGAAGTTTACATCTGGTAAACGACTGTCCCTTTAAGAATTTAAAGTGCTTCAAGTGTTGCAAAGTAGTACACACTGTAAAACTAAAGTAAGGAAAAGTTCTCAGATAAAAACTGAGTACACAGCGTTGCGACAGAAAAAATAATTGCAGAAAACTATAAAGAATATTTGTGTATGGAAAAATTAATAATGTGGATGTAAAAATGCAACTAGACACTGATAGTGATATTCCAATAATCAAAGAAGCGACATGGATAGTAAACGGCATACCTATATTAAAAAGGAGTTCGGAAATCGAAGGTGCGGGGCGTGTCGGGTAAAATAATGTTTTTATTGGTGAACTGACTTGTAACGTTTCATTTCGTAACAAGTGAGTAAAATATAAAGTCTATGTGTTAAGAAATACTACAAACTTATTCGGCACTGACTGGATGGAATTATTTGCATGTGGGATTTACCTATATTTATTACAAAAATGTAAGTGGACAAGCGATCAGTTTAAAAAAAAACAGTGTGAAAATTTAAAGGAAGAATTGAGACAATGTTTCCCGGGTGTTCAGTTGGATGAGTTGGGTCGTTGTTTCAAAGTCAAGGCGAAATTTCAAGGGAAAAATGGGTCGACACCAGTGTTTAAACCGAAACGTAGTGTACAATTCGCAGCACTGGATGCAGAAAAATTAGATAGATCTGAAAAAAAAATAGTTGTAATTGAAAAGATTGACCTTTCAAAATGGGCAGCTCCAGCAGTGTATGTAAAGAAAAAATAAAATTAATATTTGTGCTGGTTTTTCGATAGTGCTTGAAAAATATTTAGAATTACGTAACTACCAATTACCAAGTGCAGAGAAATTTTTTGCGAATTTAAAAGGAGAAATATATTTTTCGAAAGCAGTATCTTTTTGAAGCGTATTTGCAAATCCCGGTTGAAGAAGAATGTTCAGATTTACTAACTATAAATACGCACAAGGGACTGTTCAAACGACTTCCTTTTGTGATAAAAGTGACTCCAGCTATATTTCAACAAGATGTATACTATACCTGCAGATTGTGATTTTGTAGTTGCTTATGTGGATGATATATTAATTAAAAGTGATTCTAAGGAACAACATATCGGTTATATGAAGAGAGTTTTTGAAAGTATACGAGAATACGGGTTCAAACACATGGAAGAAATGTCCGAATAGTTTTTACCTAAAATCAAGTACCTAGGATAAATCATTGTAAAAAATGGTCGTCAACCAGATCTATCAAGGGCAAGTGCAATTAAGAATATGCCTCCTCCAACAAACGTTAATAGGTTTCAAGCATTTCTGGGACTAGCAACTATCATCAAATCTATATACCTCATATGCATAAATTGAGAGCTCCACTGAGAAATTTGCTTAAAAATGGCATGAAAGCGATTGAGGAAAAGAAAATACTAACGTTAGAATAATCATTTACGCACTACATGATATAGAAGCATTAATTCTACATACATATGTTGACGGTAACATGAAAGCCGATCCACGTGCTGACAGAAAAAAAAACTACACTCAGATCGAAAAAGAGGCTTTAGCAATAATAATTTATATGATAGCTTTATTTAATGGCCCAAAATTTGTAAGTACAAAAACCAACTTCCACGGTTACAGTGAGTTACATTCCGGATGCCATACTCTTAGATAATGGTTCGCAATTCACTGCTTACGAATTTAAAGTATTTTGTAAAATGTTCTTGATTGAACATATTACTACCCCAATGTATCACTCAAGGTCAGACGGACCAGCTGAACGGTTTGTGGGAAACTTTAAGAGCACTTTGAAAAAAGCAATAATAAAAAAGTGAGCGAAGAAGCACTACAAAATGCTGAGGGAATACCGGATATTACCGAAACCCAATACACCGTCAGTCATGTCACCGGCAAATTGATGTTTGCAAAAAAATTCAATCGGTTTTTGACAAGTTGTTACCAGGTCAAAAAAGAATAAAAGCTGATAAAAAAAAGTACACAAAATTTTCAAAAAATGTTTTTCAGTGTATATAAAAATGGAAAAGAAATATGGGAAGATGGCGTTATAATGTCATGAATTGGAAAATATATGGTAGAAAGGACAATTCGCAACAATAGGCATGGGAATCAGTGAAAGATTTGCATTGATTTGTTTTGTTTTATGGTATATCAACACCTCAATGGGTTATTTAATGCCGACAAGATGTTATTGCTGGTAATATTATTTTTCAAAAATGTATTGCAGGTAAACATTTTCCAAAAAGTATTGCTGGTATTTAAACCTATTTTTATAATTTCCCTTTTGGTGTGTGTGTGAGTGAGGGGGTAACCATTTATCCATAACTGGGACCCGAACAGGTGCTACCACCCCGGGTCAGGATGAGCCTGGGAACACCAGCAATTACGAGGTGGTTCCACGCTCCACAAAACCTTCTGATCAAAGGCCTTGCTGTGGAATGTAGTTTATCGTCATACCCAGGATGGATCAGTTGAAGAAAGAATTTACTGAAAAAGGGACTGCAAGAAAGGAAGAACAGATGCAAGTACTGTATAATATTCTTCACGCAAAAACACCCCAAGAATCTATTGAACGTTCAAGTTCAGTACGTAGCGAAATCGACAGAAAGAGGAGGAG
Source organism: Acanthosepion esculentum (assembly GCA_964036315.1). NCBI lineage: Eukaryota > Metazoa > Mollusca > Cephalopoda > Sepiida > Sepiidae > Acanthosepion > Acanthosepion esculentum. The sequence goes on along the minus strand of OZ038477.1, from coordinate 144,367,964 downwards.
GGAGTGAATACTAAGAAATAAAATAAAATATTTACTAATAAAAAAAATCTCAAATCAAGAATTTGCTGAACGTATAAGTATGATCACCAAAAAAGGAAACGTACGGAAAAAAGTAGAGGTTGACCCAAAACGAAAGAAATACAAACTTCAGTACGTAGCGAAATCGACAGAAAAAGGTGGAGGGAGTGAATACTAAGAAATAAAATAATATATTTACTAGGGAGGATCTCAAAAGGTGGGATGCTGTAGAGTATATAAGACATCCCCGGTAACACAAATGTACTAAGCAAGACGCTTTAAATAAAGAAATCCGTTTGAACCAGACGAGGAGAAAGAATTGTTGACGTCACGGTGTGTAGCCTAAGCGAGAAATAATAATAATAATAATAATAATAATAATTACGTTATTCAAGCTGTTATCCTCATTTTCATTGCCATATTCACAACGTTTCGGCCGTTGTACGCTCCGACCTTCTTCAGATGATTGGAATTTCGAACCAAATCTATTATTTCATTCATGGGGTAGATTGTTCTATTTCCACATGCCATACCTTTTCCGGATGTCTCACTTATTTCTCTTTAACTCAACTCTCGAATATTGTTACTTCACCGCTGATGTAGCCTAGTATTTAACTCACAACTCTTTGGGTATATTCAGTGCATCTAACCAACGGCTTTATCCACTTTATCCAAAGATATAGACAGGCGAGACATAGTAATATAACCGCTAGTGATGAATCGATCTATTTTCCCTCAGCTATGCTAAATAGATTGAGCCCAATATCATTGGTGTGGCATCCAGTATAGGAGAAGGAAAACTCAGGGGAGGGTAATTTGGGTACCTTGTGCCATACAATGCACTAATTCTCTTTATTGTAATACTTCCAAAAAGTGCGAATATTTTGTACAATACAATCACTATAACCAAATCATATATAATGGTAGTTTTAAGAAATGATCAGCTGCTGTGTCATCATGTCGAATGACGACGGGAGGGTCCTCCATACATTATATATATATATATATATATATATATATATATATATATATATATATATATATATATAATAATTCGTTGTGCATATGCCAAATTCAAAGATGCACATACGGAAGCATTCTTCTGAACTCTATGTGGACATATGTGTATCTTTAGGAGACACACATAAAGGTTACTCCAACTGACCGTTTAGTGAGACACAAAGAAATTAAAATTAACGCACATCTCACATGCAATTTTTTCATCATCGCATGTAATATCCAACGTGTGCATACTTACATACACTTAATATACATAGATATCCAAGATGGCAAATGTTCGGTAATATTACTATCATCAAAAAAGGCTTGAATTGCTCCAAAGAAAATTTCCTTTCATTTCGAAATAGCCTCTAACGACTGAAAGAAAACGTCAAATGGGAAATAATGAGTCTCTCCAATCCCTACTTTCAAATGAATGTGGTTTCGTGATGTCGTCTGCTGCAATGAAGTCAGACATAATTTAAGCGCCATTATTTCTCGGTGACATGCGCAGTTGCAACCAGCTGAACGACCTCGATTACTGCTAGTTGACTTTGTCCACTCTGAAGGACAGTACGTACAGAGATGTCAACTGGATTGATTAAGCAGTTTTAATTTAGTTTTTTTGGTAATCACGTGAGTTGGAAAGTCGTGTTATGTCATTAAAGTGAAAGAAAAATGTCATTTTCTTTTCATTTTTATTTATGGGAAGGTTAACTTAGATTTTACAAATATCCAATAATATTTTCAGAGTTTTAAAAACCAAATCTTACTAATTTAAACATAACTTTGTCAAAATGGACTATACAGCGCGTGTCGCAGCGATATTTAAATTTTTAAAACAATGTCCTTAATTAAATTAATCCGAAGATATTTCTTCTGATTATATGGGCTGTTTTAGTGACTACGTGTGTTTTAGTAGACCTCCCTGTTTACTTATAAACAGCGAAATTAACACCCACTGACCAAGAAAACCATAAGTCATATTAAGTATGCCAACTAGTACATTTTCTATTATATAAATTTAGATTATCTAAATCGGTGGACGTTAATTTCATTGTTTGTAAATAAACATGGATATTTACTAAAACTCGAGTACTGACTAAAATAATGTTTATTATAGGAACTGAAGTAAATAAAATCATATGACGCCGGGTTGACCCAGACAATGAGGTAGCTTTGAAAGAAAGGCTTATTCTCCGATTTCTGTTTTTCCCATTATCATCATTATTGTATCCATTATATAATAACACGGAACAGAATGGTTGAAATGAAAAGAGATGGCAAACACGCTTATTTTTCTCGGGAAGTGTTATATACTGCTAAGTCATAACATATCTACACAACTCGCAGAGTGAAAGCAAGAACAAAAAGATAGCGTCATACATATGACATGGAGATTCTTCAGTGTTTCTGGAGAACCCATACTTAAGTTTCCAGATTTGATCGGGCCGGCTTCATCTACAGTGTCTCTAGCGAGGAAATATTCCGCAAACGTGAGTCTTGTTTTTTTTTTCAACATGAAGACTGCAAGCCGGAGATAGATTCATCTGGTGAAGATATATTTCTATAGGAAAACGGCGTCATAGGCTTGTGAGCTGCTCCACTGGGCTGAGGCAGCTTTAACCTCAGCCCTGGCCGAATGGCCAGAGCTAAGGAATCAACTACTCTGAAGCTGACTAACTGACCAATTTCCTCACTGTGTGAAATGAAGTGAATAAATTGCCGTCAGATTACCAAAAGGAGATAATAGTTTTCGGAATCCCTACAGTAGTAAAAAATTTATGTTTCATAAAAAAAAATGAAACATTACAAGAGTTAAAAATATTTTCCTTTAGTAAAAAGAAATGAAATATTTTCTTTTGGTATCCAAGAACTGTAAATATTTTCCTTTAGTACGCAAGAACTACAAATATTTTCCATTTTTAGCCAAGAACGGTAAATATTTTTTTGGGTACCCGAGAACTGTAAATATCTTCCTTTAGTACCCAAGAACTGAAATATTTCCCTTTATTAACCAATACTTTCCCTTAGTACCCAAGAAATGTAAATATCTTCCTGGAGTGCCCAAGAACTGTAAATATTTACTAGGTGTTAAATGTATCCAAAAACTATATTTAATTATTTCACCACTATCTGTCTATCTCTCCTACTCTTTCTCTCTATTCCAGTGATCAAAGTCATAGTGACATGGTTTAGCAATGTATTTGTGTTGCTTTCGTTTCATTTCACGAAGCTGACCTGCAAGGTTATTCTCCTTCTTACTCATTACTAGACGTTAATATTTCACAGGATTCTGAGAATTTAGAAAGTGGCAAATGTTTAGGTGTAAATAGACTAACGAAATCATAGATATATTAAGTAGATATATGAGTGATCTCCTTTTGCATGGAAAGCAGTGTGATAAAAATCTAACATAATAGACCGTATAAAGTATTCTGTTCGAAATTTTCAGAAGGTTACTAATTATGACAGACACCTGAAGATAGCCGGAGAATACAAGAGCTGAAACTACGATCACAATCAGGCTGTGGATAGCCGAGCAAATCACTTTATAATAATGATAATATTTTACGTGTGTCTATTTAAAGGAAATCTTTATTTACGTCTTCATGTTATGTCTTTTTTACGATTGATATTTAGTAAGCTCAAACTTGTCTGGTACAAGGCTACACTGATGCAGTATTATTGGAGTGATCTGAATAAAATATTAATATTCTGAGAGATTAACTTTGTACCCATTACTCTAAGGTTACTGATCAAGGCCACAAGTACTAATTGAAACCATTATACTCGGTAGCTCCACTTGTTCGCTGAAAAACTGCATAGCATGAAGAAAAAAGACCCCCAAATTAATAAAAACAAATTTTTACCGCCAAAATCTTTATCTTATTATTCAGAGGTAAGACTAAAGTATTTTTATTATTTAATTATTTTTTTTACTCTTTTCTAGCAAAATCAAAATTTTGGTTAAAATCTTGTTTTTACGTGAGCGGTTGACGTAATATTTACGATTATTGTTTTTGCAGGGTTTTTTTCCGGTGAAAAACACATTGATTTGGAAATTCTTGTAAATATCTAATTATTAGATTTTAATGAAATTTTTAGGACTTATTCACAATTGAATTAAATTATTTTGGATATTAATTTTAGAAAATCTTGGTAATTTTTTTTTAGACATCTTACTCACCACTTAATTTCATGAAAATTCGAGAAATTAATTGCAATCTCAACATTTGTTTTATTAGTTAAAAGCAGGACTTCTTGGAGAATGAAAATCGTCATTTTGTTTAACAAACTAATAATCATTCCCCGAAAATCTGCCCCGAATCTTAAAATAAATAATGCACTAAAACTATGACATTATTTAATTAGAAAAGCTTTTAATTGCCTTTATAAATAAGATTTATTAACGACACTATTGTCTTAAGAAAAAAAGATCGATGAATAATGAAATTTACAAGAAGTGTTTTCATTTAAAATTTTTTTAATTATAATAATTTATAATATTATAAATCATTTAAAATTCTGCATTACTTCAATCCGGTTAGGTGATATTGTTATTAAGTGAAAACTAGATTTACGAATCGAAAATTGAAAAGTTCAATAAAATCTTTCTTAAATTTTTTCTATGTATATAAAATGTTACGGATCCTTACCTATAACTACAGAATGAACTCTTCCTAACACTATGTATACTACGCCTCTCAAGAGAGAGAGAGACGAATCGAGTGGAGCCGATAGTACTTCACTCCAAACCAGACTGACAGTCATACTAACACCTTCCATATCTTGTATTATTATTCCGTGTAATATATCTTCGTTATTTCTACTTTTCTGTTCGTATTGTTCTTACTTGGTCCTAACCTGGACCACAATATAAAATATTAAGTAACTTGCCCCTGTTTGAAAATATGGTCGACCATACACGACATAATCAGAAAATAAGAGTGATGACTATATTAAATTTAAAGTCAACATTCCTGAAATTAAATTACGGAGAATATTTTCCAACATTTTGTAAGATTGCTGATTACTTAAAAATTATATAAAATAAAGGCATTTTTTAAAATTGTTTTAGCAGATAAAGTCCCTGTCGAACAACAGTACAGATTTTATCGTCGTTTGTCAAATGATCTACGAATGACAAGCGACGGAGATTAACTATTCTTTATATCAGTTAATATTCTTCAAATAAAGTTTCAGAAAAGTTTATTTTATTTTTGGAATATTTTTAAAACCGTGATTTAACTTTTGTTTACAAATGTGCAAAAAATGACCGATTTTGTGAAAGCAAGCAAAAAGTTGAATTTCCAAACACTATAATTTCTAGTTGAAATACGCCAGAGTATTTTGCTTACTGGAAATAATAATTTTAATCCTTTAGCTTTCAATTAAAGGTAAAATGAAATCCTCAGACTTAATTTTTAATTTTTTTAAATTCATTTTAAAACTTAGGTATAAAAATGTAGTGAAGGTACCTACATTATAGCAATAACAAGACTAGCTTACTAATTATTGCTCAATAGTAAGAAATTGTAATAATTACTATTGGGTATAGTAATGGTAATATTAGCTGCTGAAGAAACATTCAGAATTTAATTAGTTAGCAAATAGTGTAGCTAACTGTTAAAATTCTTAAAAACAATTTTTCAGAAAATAATCGGTTTCTCAAGTCTATTAATTTTTTTTCCAGTATTGATGGGATTTTCTTCCTAACCTTTTGTTTGAAGTAGTGATGAATGAATATGTCATTATTTTGTCTTCAAGTTACATGTGCTATTCATTTTAGTGATTGCTGCTGTTGAAAGTCCTCAAGCGATGTCGTTTCTATTATTTGCTGCCATTCGTTGTGTTTATCACCGGTCCACAAGTTTCGAAGCTAATACATACATTTTATTTATGTGTCCCCTCAGAGCGTTGGCGATCATGGGTCTCCACAACTTCCTGTTCTTGTAGGTATTAATAATCTTTGTCTTTATATTATTTCTCCTAAACTCTGTTCCGCCATGGATATACTCAAGCACACTACGTAGGTTATGAGTTGTTTTCCCCTGCACATCTTGTCCTCTATCCGTCCTTTGAGTATCAGATTTTCCAAGCCCTCTTTCCTCCTTATATGCCCCAGAAACCTCAGTTTTCCCGTCCTGGTGTTAAGTACATGTTTCATTTTTGTTTCTATTTTCACTTAAATTTCGGCGTTGCTAACATGTTCAAGCCATGGTCTCCCCAGCATCCTTTTGTAGAAATCCATTTCCGTGCTCCAAGATTCCTCTTCATCTTTGAAGAGATTGTCCCGCATTTACTGCTATCAGGGGGACAGATTTCACGTAGCAGTTTAGTACTATTTTTCTTGTTTCTTAATACTCTGCTTAGCTTTTGGAAGACAACTTTGGATTTCGGTGTCACATTTTCCATTCTCTGTTAAAGCACATCCCAGATATTTACATTCCCGAACTTATTTGATTTTGGTATCTCCGATTTGCCAGAGATTGTACAGAACTGACAGTTTAGATATTTCTAAACTATTTTGGAGCCAGCCATGCCATCCATATGAAAGTCTTGAACTAATGAACCTATTCAAGTACATGATTCGAATGCTTCGTTTAATCAGGCACAAGGTCATTTTTGTTAATGCTTCGTTTAATCAGACACATCATCACAACTGTGGGTCATCCGGTAAAAACAGAATTTACTGAAGTCGCAGATTTCTGTAAGTTTCAATTTCTAACCAATGCCCCGGAGTGAGGTTATCATTCACTTTTGATATTCGCTAAAAATGAGTACAAAACGTCAACAATCTTTATCTAAATTTAGTCGTCGAAAGAAAAGGAACGGAAGAAAGAATTACTCTTTGAACTTTTCTTAGTGACTGCCTCAGATCAAACGAAAGCGCGTCATATAAAAAGCCATGTTATTAAAATTTGTTTGGAGTCATCTCTCATTTTTTCTTATTTTTTTTTCTCTTTTACTTTTCTCAAAGCCGCTGGGAAAAATTCAACTTGCATTTCGTTTTACGTATTTTCTTTTTTGTTTTCAATGACATAAAACGATATTCCGCAACACGAAACTAATTGAAATGAAATCCATTCCACAGAGCATAGGGAGAATCGGGATGATGTGATATAACCCAAATATTTATATAATTGTATAAATGTTTTATATATATATATATATATATATATATATATATATATATATATATATATATATATATATATATATATATATATATATATATTGTATGCATGTATATAAATGTATATTTATATAGTTATATGAGCGTTTATGCATCATATATGAAGGTATCATCAAAGAATATATATATATATATATATTATATATATATCATATATATATTATATATATATATCATATATATATATATTATATATATATATATATTATACATATATATATACACAATATATATATATATATATATATATATATATATATATATATATATATATATATATATATATATATAAGAAAATTAAATAACCGTTAATAAATAACACATTCTTAAAAAACTTCTATCGGTTAACTATACATTTATTTCGTCTTGGGCTTTTATTTTTAATGAAAAAATGACAGTCTGACGATGAAGACATGATGTCTTCGAAAGTACTTGCTGCTCTAAAAACACACCAGATCTGACAACAATTTTACACATAAGGATCGCGTCATTCAGCGAATTGTTAGTAAGTTAATGTTTATATTAAGTGTGTTAGAGAATTCACTATTAATTATATTAATATTACTAATTGATACATTGTATGATCACCTCTTTATATATTGTTGTGGTAGGATCCACCTAATTTGCATAGTTGAGTACTGACTATATAAATATGGTTGGTACCGGGAAGACAGGAGACGAATCAAGAGATTCAACTAGAGACTCTGCCCGACTGCGACTTAGTCAACACATTCTCCAGGAACGGTCTTCCCAGAAATATACAAAAGACTATATGTAAATATTGTGTACACTTTCTTGTTTCAATACATTTTATTCTAACTACATTTTGTGTTTGCATTATTATTCCATGCATTAGTCAAGTTTCAACATATATATATATATGTTTATACGTTCTTTTTATAGATACAAATATTTAAGTAAATGCTATGTTTATAATAAACAGTACTAAACAACATTTACTGGCCTGAATGTCCGAGAAATTTTCACAGAAAATATCGTCCTCCGACATTCAGGCCGGTAAATGTTGTTTAATACAGTTTATTATAAAATAGAGCATTTACTTAAATATTTGTATCTATAAAAAGAACGTATAAACATAAAAAAATGTCTTAAAATAATTGTCGGACTTTGTCCAATTCATAATGTGTGACGTCATTTGTTTACATTTGGATACGCATCGAGCAGATATGAATGTACGAGAGAATATCATGGAGAATTGTAGTTCAAAAACAATAAAATTGACCGAAACAGTCCTCTGTGGCTCAATCGGTAAAAGAACGTCCGGCTATATGACAGTTCAGTATAGGATATAGGTTCGATTCATGTCGGAGGATGCATATTTTCTGTGAAAATATCTATAAAAAGAACGTATAAACAAAAAAATGTCTTAAAATAATTATTGGACTTTGTCCATTTCATAATATGTGACACGCACATATATATATATATATATATATATATATATATATATATATATATATATATATATATATGTATGTATATATATATATATATATATATATATATATATATATATATAGATATATATATATATAGCGAGAGAAAGAGGGAGAGAGAGAGAAAGAGAGACAGAGAGAAGCAAGAGAGACAGAGAATCGGAGAGACAGATACAGAAAAAGAGGGAGCTATAAAATGTTAAGGTGATGTAATGGTTAGAGACACGGATCAAGAAATTTAGAGTGCCGAGTTAAATTACGTTTGGGAAGGTAAGAGTCCTTTTCTTCCTTCCCAATCTACCAGTTATGGGCTAAATATTGTTGTTACGATAGCCTTCGTTGAAAAACAGACTAGAAGAATGATATCTGAATTAAAAAACTGAGTAGGGCACATTGCACCACTATTTGTACCAATTAAGTTCTTCCAAAAAACTATGGGTGCTTCTACACAAGGCTTCACCCCTCTATATGTGGGGAAGAATCTGGCAATTAAGTCCTAGGAGCTGATCTATTGGATCTTCATACGTCAAAGACGATCGGACGGTACAACATAAATAATGTCCTGTCACTCTTGTTTTGCGGGCACATCCGAGATTACCTGTGGTTTATACTGCAACTATGCTGAGTGGGTCTTTTTAAATACGTATTTGTTTATATAATCTAGCCACTTATACTTAGTTTCTTTTTTATGCTTATATCCCTATCATTATTAAGTATGCCACATTATGATATAAGAATATCTGTCAAGAAATATGAAATGTTTTAAGAAAACTAGACGCAAATTTACTGTGGGTGATCTAGCGATTACAGCACTTTCTATACACTTTCATTGTAGTAAATTACTTTTAATTAAAGTATCATTTTAAAATCCAAATTAAGGTCGGGCTCATTACACTGGGTAACTAAAGCATTAACTGTGTTCTTTTGTAAAGGATCTCTTTGGTGATCATAAAATCTTTTATATTTCCCACTTTGTTATTGAATTTCCTGATGTTGTTCAGGTGTATAAAAATCTATACATCTTTTTCGCATTATAAAAAACTTTAAATACAGAAAACCATAAGGCGTCTTGGGTAATACGATAAACTACATCTGCGTCCTAGGTAAGCCGACAAACTGCATTTGAGTCCTGGGTAAGACGATAAACTACATCCGTGTCCTGGGTAAGACGATAAACTGCATCCGTGTCCTGGGTAAGACGATAACCTACATCTGCGTCCTGGGTAAGACGATAAACTGCATCCGCGTCCTGGGTAAGAAGATAACCTACACTTGCCTCCTGGATAAGACGATAAACTACATCCGCGTCCTGGATAAGACGATAAACTGCATCCGCGTCCTGGGTAAGACGATAACCTACATCTGCGCCCTGGGTAAGACGATAAACTGCATCCGCGTCCTGGGTAAGACGATAAACTACATCCGTGTCCTGGGTAAGACGATAAAGTACATCCGACAGCAAAGCCTATGGTCAGAAAGTTTTCAGGAGTGTAGATGCACCTCTTAATTGCTGATGTTTCCAGGTCAACGCTGACCCTGTGTAGTGACCTCTGTTAGCGTATATTCATTGTCGTAGGTTGACGGCTCTGCTAAATATTACCAGAAATACTTTTTGAAAAGATCTTACCAGCAATAAAAATCTTGTCGGTATTAAATAACCCATTGAGGTTGATATACCGTAAAACAAACCAAACCAAACCAACTGAAGCATTGCCAAATGTGTAAGTTCGAATCTAAGCTTTATTTCCAATCCTCAGCTGCATATTCGTTGTCGTAGGTTGACGGCTCTGCTAAATATTACCAGAAATACTTTTTGAAAATATATTACCAGCAATAAAAATATTTGAGGGTGATATGCTGTCAAACAAAACAAACCAAACCAAACAAAACCATAATTTTACAAAAAACAACTCATATATCTTTAACTATAGAAGATTGTGTTAATAATTAATGAATAAAATGATATAAAATGTGTATAAATTTTTAATATGCATAAAGTAATAAATATATGATCTTTCTAGTGATCTCAACCTCTACGTGAACGTCCTTCACATGACATTACGAAAACGATAAACACATATATTTAACATTCAAATATAATATCAAAAAATGCTAGGATGCAGTTAAAAGTGCCTACGATGCTCACAGCATTCAGTCCTTAATAATGAGCGAGATGGCTGCAGACACTTAAGCAAAACATGAAAAGTTAATGTTCAGTTATTTCTATATCCTTGCTAAAAGTTGAAACACTCAAAATCATTTCATAATGTGTGATATATATATTTTTGAATTGGACATAGTCCGACGATTTATTTAAAGACATTTATATTATGTTTAACGTTCTTTTTATAGATACAAGTATTTAAGCAAATGCTCTGTTTTATAATAAACAGTATTAAATAACATTTACCGGCCTAAATTTTCGCTTTCCGACAGGAATCGAACCTGTATTCTATACGGAACCATCATTTCGCGCGATATACCTTAACCGTTCGGCCACAGAGAATCGTCTGCTTAGCAAGGTTGATTTTAGTATCTTTAAACTTAAATCTTCCATGAATCTCTTCTATTCATATCTGCTCTAGCGTATCAAATGTAAACAAATGACGTCATATATTTTTGAATTGGACATAGTCCGACAATTTATTTAAAGACATTTATAATATGTTGAACGTTCTTTTTATAGATACAAGTATTTAAGCAAATGCTCTGTTTTATAATAAACAGTATTAAATAACATTTACCGGCCTGAATGTCCGAGAAATTTTCATAGAAAGTATAAGCATAAATAATATAAGCCGTAAATTCGACCTTGCCAACCGAACGATCCTGTCGGTTAAAAAGGCACGTCAGGCTATATGACGGTTCCGTATAGGATACTGGTTTGAATCCTCTCGAAAATTTATCGGACATTCAGGCCGGTAAATGTTATTTAATACTGTTTATTATAAAACAGAGCATTTGCTTAAATACTTGTATCTATAAAAAGAACGTTAAACATAATATAAAAATGTCTTTAAATAATTATCGGACTTTGTCCATTTCATAATGTGTGACGTCATTTGTTTACATTTTATACGCCATGAGCAGTTGAATGTACGTGAGAGATTCCTGGAAGATTGAAGTTTATAAGCGGTAAATTCGACCTTGCCAACCGAACGATCCTCAGTGGCCGAAGCGGTTAAAAAGGCACGTCAAGCTATATATATATATATATATATATATATATATATATATATATATATATATATATATATATATGTGAACTTTACAAATCGAATGTTCATTCATTTTTTAAACTATTACGCGGACGAAAGTGTATTCTAAGTTTATTAAAAAGTAACTGGTTTATAAATGTAAAAAGGACATACTTAGAATGAAAAAGAGAAAATTGAATTTCTAGGTCACAGTGAGGAGAGAGGGCGTCTAGATATTCATAAGACACGGAACGAAGGAAAGTAGCGACAAACATACCTAACGATCTTGTGTAAATATTCGGCAGGAAAGAGAGACTAAGAAAGATAACAAAGAGACAAAACTTACTAAGTGCTACAAAGGACAGCGAGTTGTAGAGAACCATTATTGTAAACGTCCTGAAGAGATACAATACAAAGAAGAAGAAGGAAAAGTACTAGAAGTACAAGAAGAACAAGAAGAAGAAAAAGAAGAACAAGGAGAACAAGAAGAAGGAGGAGGAGGAGGTGAAGCAGAAGAAGAAGAAAAAGGAGAATAATAACAACAACAACAACAACAACAAGAAAAAGAACAAGAACAAGAAGAAGGCGAACAAGAAGAAGGAAAAGAAGAACAAGGAGAACAAGAAGGAGGAGGAGGTGAAGAAGAAGAAGAAGAAAAAGAAGAAGAAGAAGAAGAACAACAACAACAACAAGAAAAAGAACAAGAAGAAGGAGAACAAGAAGAAGAAGAAGGAAAAGAAGAACAAGAGAACAAGAATAAGGAGGAGGAGGAGGTAAAGAAGAAGAAGAAGAAAGAGAAGAAGAAGAAGAAGAAAGAGAAGAAGAACAAGAAGAAGAAGAAGAAGAAGAAGAACAACAACAATAACAAGCGCGTGTTTGTATATGATTGAATATAAGATGTTATCCTGTCTTTTGTGAGTTTGTAGTCTGCAGGTTTTTTTTTCGCATTGTTTTGTTTGTCAGTGAACTTGGTCAGCGAAAGATACTTTCATCTGTAGATATTAAATTTTGTTTCTGAGGAAAAAAAAAGACATTGATTATTTTCGTTTGAAGAACAAATCAGAAAAGTTCAGAAAATCTTCCACAACTGATCGAAGAAAAAAATGACGACTTTAAACGGCTGCAAAATATTCGCTTTCAAACTCACTTTAAAACTAGAAACAAAAAAGAATTGATTTAAATGGTTTTTCCTTCAATATCTAAACGTTATTGGCGAAAGCCACAAGTCAAATCAATTCTTCTCATCAAAAATTTCCCCAAATATATTTTTATCGAATACTGAAATGAAGAGGCAGTTACCCTGTCGATACAAATTTCAACTTCATCAAAGAAACTATTTTCATTCTTATCGGTTCGTGCAAAAATCGATACTAATAAATGCTATCCAAAGATATTCGAAATCAAAAACGTCATATAGACGATAGAGATAAATGATGATTAAAAAGAGTTTTGTTTCGGTTTCTACGGAACCGATGGACTTAAATTGAACCTTCAGTTGTGGATGCTCGAATTAAAAGTGTCAATATGAATATTTAGTAGATAAGGATACTGAAGGAAGTGTTATTCGCCACTGACACACATAAATGCATGAATAAAGATAATATTAATAATATTCGCGTATGTTGGAGTTTTTGGGCACCTTTTGTGTACTAGTGAGCCAACCAAAATGAGCTGACTCACCAATAGAAGTGGTAACCAATCATAAGGCTCAAAATATTCAATAAACGTGTATAAAGGCGGCCATGTTTTTTTCCGAATATTCACTGCTAACCTCTGATATCGAAGACTCAAGAATTACGGAACAACTGCTGCTATTGGTATTGGCGATATAGTCAGATTCAGTAGAGTGTCTGGCTCGTGAGTGTTCATCTTTAACGCTGTTTCATTGAACAGATTACGTACTGCGCTGGATTCTATATTCATAGACTACGGTGAACATGTTCAACAGCGAATTCCTGCTCTTGTATTTAAATACTTGTCGAAAAATAAGATCCTGGCATTTGCCTTGATAACGTCCCTCAAAGAACGAAATGTATCGGCTAAGATAAGTTTTCCCTTTGTCTTTATTCATATTGTACTTTTACAGATATACTATATATATTTTTTCCTTTTCCCTTTTTTTCCTTTTTTTTCCTTTTCCCCATATCATTTCCGCTGAGTTAACCGATTAATTAGGTCAATGTCTGATCCTTACCACCTCCTTCTTAATATTAAGTATTGTAATCAAAATAAAAATACATTTTAAAACTCTCCCTTCCATCTCTAAACTCGACCATATCTCTCACACTACTCCTCACCACTTTCTATGTCACCTTATGTAAGATTAATACTATCCTTCAAAAGTGTAAATTTTAAATTCATTTTTCGTTTCAACTTTGAAAGTGAAGTCTGTAGATCCAGATAAAAATAAAATTCTCTGGTGAAATAAATTATAACTAATGGAGCCTTAAACGGGTCTGTTTTTCTTTAAATTAAATTATTCGCTCTGACTTAACATTGAGCTTTCAGGATTTCATCCTCCTTGGGATTATTCATACGGATTACCAAGATTTTCTTATTTATATACAGTTGCGCCTAAAATGTTCAGAACGGCATTGTTTTCGTCAGTAAATCACTAAATCATCCATAACTTTTGTATTATCCTCTCAAATTACATCAAAATCTCACACAATAACAGATAATATCGTATTTATTGTCTGTGAAAATTATAGAATATAAAACAACTTTGATAAAAACTTATCCCTACTTTTCTGACGTAAACAATGCCGTTCTGAACATTTTGGCCGCAACTGTATATATATATATATATATATATATATATATATATATATATATATATATATATATATATATTCCTTTTGTCATAATGTTCTTTTACAGATATATTCAATCTAAAATTTTTACACGTAAATGGATGTATCAACAGTGGCTTAAAAGACAAAGCAGCCATAGAGAAATTGTTTTTGAAAAGACCAATGCTTCTTTGAGAAGAAATACAGTAATGATACTTCAGAAATTTGAAATCCAGACCTGCCGACGCCTTGGAAATGAAATAAACTGAAACTAATCCTAATAAAGATCTACTCGATCGTTGTATCAGAGGAATACTTCGAGAAAATATCTGGACCTCGCCTGTATAATCACAGGAGCAATTGAAATCATGTCATAAGCACCGCAATCAGAATTAGATTAACTATTAATACCCGGGAATATTTAACGGCTTTCCTATTTGAATTTGAATCCATACTTAATTAAATAAGTTCCCTATTACGACGATATAATTCCCGTGGAAATTCCCTTATTGCATAGTTAAATAATTGAGCTAACCAGATTTAATAAAATATTGCAAAAACAATTATAAAGATGAATATAGGTTATTATTTAAAGGAGTTTTCCATTTTACTGAAGTAGACGTTAAATGCATGAGAGCATTATCGCCTCATCTATGTTCTCTTTCTCGTCTTCTTTCTTTCATTCTTCTTCTTCTTCTTCTTCTTCTTCTTCTTCTTCTTCTTCTTCTTCTTCTTCTTCTTCTTCTTCTGTATGCTTTCATTTTCTTACTAAGAACCATATAGCGTCTCTAATTATTCGTTCCGTCTGTCCTTGCAATAAAACGGAACGGTTAATTAATTATCACAGGTAATGGCAAGGCATAGCGTACGTGCTAAGTAACATACGAACAAACAGAATTATATGATAAAAATTGAAAGAAAAAATTAAACTCTCCACTGCAGGTCTTTGCCATAATGCGGAGAAAAGTGTTGGACATTTTCTGTCACTCACCCTGCAAGGATAACCAGAAGTCTTTCGGTGTTTAATATGCAAATGCAAGAAGAAGAAGAAGAAGAAGAAGAAGAAGAAGAAGAAGAAGAAGAAACCGTACGTATCAGTTACACCTCGGTAATCTCTTCTCAACCGAAAATGACAATGGTAGATTCGATTTCTTTTTTGGCTAACTGATTCGAAGATAAGGTGTGAGTCCCACAGAGACGAAATTGAATGATTCACTTTTCAACAAAGCAATTCCTGAAATGTCCGGTATTGTTGCAATTACTTTTTTTCTTCTTTCCTCTGTCGTACTGAAAATGAAAGCGTATTTGCTAGCGTGACAATGACCGACATATTACTTCATACGCGACCATTTAGTCTAAAATTTTAATGTGACGTCTTCTGCTGTGATAGACAAAAGGAAGTTAAGCGAATGCTGACAGGACATTAAAGCGACGGGTGGATGCAATATGAAATTGAAATTGATTCAATGTCTTTCTTATTTCTTCATTTATTTCTGTCTTACACACATATTCTGCCATTTTTTTTCTAACCAATGGGTTTGTCAGTCCGGCAACTATTCTGGAAATGTTTAAGTCTTCTTTCTATCTCTCTTTCTATATATGTATCTATCTCACTATATATCTCGCTATAAGTCTGTCACTCTCTCTTTCTCAGAGAGACGCTCGCTCACTGAGTGAATGTGTGTGCGCATGCGTGAATACTAATCTATTGCTTTCACCATCATTTATATTTACTCTTAAATCAATTTATGGCCGGATATACAGAGACGCACGTAGCAAAATGACTGGGAGAAAGAAAGAAAGAAAGAAAGAAAGAAAGGAGAGTGGGTAGAAAATGGATTTTCTACACAGGCGTCCGCTCCACTCTTATCAAAATCCTATGAAGGCGGAATAGAGAAGCCAAGAAAGAAGGGAAAGAAAGCAAAAGCAAAGAGAATGAAAGCAAAAGAAAAAAAAAAGAAAGAAAGAAAGAAAGAAAAGGAAGAAAGAAAAAAGTAAAATGGAAGAAAGAAAGAAAGAAATTGAAGGAATAAGAAAAGAAAGGAAAGGAAGAAAAGGGAGGAAGAAGGAAATAAACGAAAGGAAAGAAGAGGGAAAGAAAGAAAAGGAAAAGAAGGAAAGACAGAAAATGATGGAAGATGGAAAAAAGAAATGGAAGGAAGAAGGAAAGAAAGAAAAGAAGAAGGAGGGAAAGAAAAGAAGAAGGAAAGAAAGAAAAGAAAGAAAGCAGGAATGAAAGAAAAGGAAGGAAAAAAGAAAGGGTAGAAAAGAATTGTCCAATCGAGAACAAAAAGAAAAGAAAAGAATGAATATATGAAATTAATGAAAATATTTCATACATGCATGTATATATCAAATGAACATAAATATTACATATTACAAACATATTAAATACGTATTATATACATATATACATATTACATTTTGTATATACAAGTATAAATACACCGAACGGATGCTGAAAATTTACCAACTCCAGCAAAAACCAATTACAGAAGCAAATTTGATGATTTTATCACAATTATGGAAGTGGCTTCTCGGATTGAGAAGCTTTTAGAACACACTCATTTTAATAAATGGCGAGTGTTGCTAACCAGATTTCAGTCAAATAGTCAAGTGCCGTGCGTGATATCGAAAGATACATGACTGACGAGGCAGACTTTTCCCGATTTCTCAATCTGAGCGGCTCGGATTGAGAATGAGAACTGAGTTCGAATTCCATTCGAATCCATTTCATTCACTGACGTGCTAATAAACTTTAGGAAAGGTATGAAAGCTCCTCTTCTCCCACCAAGCTATGGGTTAATAGCAGAACAGACCGGTTTCTCTAACCTTGGATGTCAACTGGTCTAGCGCAGAAAGAAATGGCAACCTACTGCGGGAGAAATCTGCCTCGTCAGTCATATATCGAAAGATACATGATCGCCTAAGCGTGTATCACGCATGGTACATAACTAACTAAACAGATGTACTCGAACTACAATAAAGCATCACATACATACGAACACCCATATATATATATATATATATATATATATATATATATATATATATATATATATATATTAGTTATGTTCCACGCGTGATAATTTGCACAAGGGTGTATATATATATATATATATATATATATATATATATATATATAACAAATATATATAAAATTATATGCTGCCTATTTTATTATGTTCATAAAAAACAATTGATCTGCAGTAAAGAATTCCTGAGAAAAAACAACTAAAACATATCACATTGTTAATTGAACTATCTACTTAGTTCATGTCATGTTAACTGAAAACACTTATAATAAAAGAATTCGTGGATTTACCAAATTACAAAATTAAAAAATTCTCACTTGAAATATTTGAACTTTAGCGTTGCGATTTGGCGATTTGCACGCTCCAACACTAATATTGCCGTTAATAAATAGCTTATTATTAAAACATCTTTTTTTTTGGGGGGGGGGGCATTTATTTCGTCTTCCAGTTTTGATTCTAAAGGAAAAAATACAGCCTGAAGATGAATGCGTGAAGCATTTGAAAGTACTAGCTGAATTAAAAAATACACCATATCCATTTTATGCATAAGGATCTCATCATTCAGTGGATTATTAGTAGTATAATGCTTATAATTATGTCTACTAGCGAAGGGATTTCACCAATAATTGCATTAATATGGCTAATTGATTGAAGGTATGATTAACTCTTTGTAATGTAATATAATATAATATAATATAATATAATATAATATATATATATATATATATATATATATATATATATATATATATATATATATATGCAGTTAAGATGATGACGAATAGAGTACAATTCCAACGTTCGTAGTATTTAATATATGAGGGCTCAATACAAAGGAGTGCAATATTATTTTAGGATATTACACTGAAAACATTAAAATCGCTAGACAATTGCAGTCATGTTTAGATGCGTATCAACGCATCTCATTAGGCGAGTGGAAATTTCACCCAACGTTAGGGGTGCGATGAGATGTATTGATACCCATGGAAAGACTCCTGCAGTTGTGTAGCGATTGTGACATGTTTTCTGTGTAATATCCAAATATTTATCTATATATATCTATATATATCTATATACATATATATATATATATATATATTTATATATATATATATATATATATATATATATATATTTATGTATATATATGTGTGTGTGTGTGTGTGTGTGTGTGTGTGTGTGTGTGTGAGTGTTGTGGAGTTATTTCCACACTAGAAACTGTTTTTGGACTAAATGCGTCCTAAATAGGTTAAACGTACAGAAACGTTAGGAACTTGTAATAAAGTGTTACGCAGGTTAATCGAGTTATAGCGTGACCACCGAAAGATAAGGCCTACTTCATTGGGTTACAGAGAAATGTGACGCCATCACATTGAGTCCGACTTTCAAGAAGCGTGTCGTTTGTTTTGTGTAGCAGATTTTTACGGCGGCATTTTTAAATTACTTATTAATATTTTCTTTTAAATATTGAATTAATTTAAAACAAAAACAATGCCTTATAGATGCATTGTACCAAATTCCAAAGGGAATT
The DNA here is from genome assembly GCA_964036315.1 of Acanthosepion esculentum. NCBI lineage: Eukaryota > Metazoa > Mollusca > Cephalopoda > Sepiida > Sepiidae > Acanthosepion > Acanthosepion esculentum. Next base: position 144,348,736 of record OZ038477.1, on the reverse strand, counting down.
ATAAAAACGGCCCTAAAATACATGTATTTTCTTTAACTAAAGATAAAGAATTATCTGATGTTTGGATTCGTACAATCAGAAGAGATCATTCAGCAGAGTGAGTATTTTTTGTATTAAAAGATAAGTAAATTTTATTGAAACTTTAATGATAAAATTAATACCATGTCTTTGTAATTCATAACATAAAGTTAATAAGACATAAATCTAGCGAGAAAGTGTAGAGAGAGACATTCATTCTCGTACGTGTTGTTTTTAAAATCTAAAATCTCATTTTTTTAAGAAATAAACTTTAAAGTAATTTTCGACATAAATTCATTCATGAATTTCTAAAGGAATATTTTATATACATAAAAAATAATTTTAACGATTTTTTAGAATTGTTTTATTCGTGACTAAATGAAACTTTAATTGAATTGAATTTTATGTCTGTAATTCACGACACATTTTTAAACAGCTTTGTTTTAAAGTTATTAAACTCAATTGAAACTTTGAGGATTAAAATAATTTTATATCTTTATAAATTTAATAATAATAATGATCTAGAAGGGAAATTAAATTTCCCTGATAGAAATTACTGGAGTTTTGTTAGGCAGCAAGAAACACTTATTATATTCAGCATCATCAAATCCACATATCCAAAAATCTATCTGTCTCTTGTAATTGAATCTGATTTTGCAGTACATGTTTTTTTGTAGAAATGTGGAAATACATTCAATAGGGGATTATAAGATTTCTAAATACGTAACTGATCAAAATACTTTTGAAATTCTGATAGAAAACATGAAAAAAATGTACACAGAACAACAGCAACCTGAACCTCAAAATATGAGTTTTATATTAAAATTGGTAATGTCATTTCTACTACTGGTGCAAGAAGAATCAAACATTTTAATGCAATAAAATTTATATATGAGCAGCTAAATTTAATGACACAAAATAAACTTGATTATTCAACAGAAATGATGATATTTTCTTCATTGTTATATAACTGCTCCCCTAAATGGGACAGATTGTTAAGAGACAGCAAAAATATGATTTTACCTAGCTTTTCAACCATTAAAAGATTAACCTTATCAACATATATGAATCCTTTGATTGAGCAACATGATAACAATTTTCTTATGTATATTAAAAATAAATTTAAGCTCCTAGTGCAGAACATCACAGTATCTTTACTTGTTGATGAAATTCATCTAAAACCTTATTTAGATTATAAGGGTGGTAATATTGTTGGCTTATCTGATAACAGCAATGAAGCTGCAACAAGTGCTTTTGCTTTTAGGATTAGCCGTGTATTCTCACAATATACAATGTTGTGCATGTTATGCCAACTAAATGTCTTAAAGCTGAGAAGTTATTTGACATAGTTAAACATATAATAATTGGTTTAGAGGAGATAGGCTTTCAAGTATTATCAATCATAACAGATAATAATGCTATAAATAAAAAGCTATATCTTTCTTTTGCAGTTCTCCAAAGCTTTCCATTGTATATCCACCCCCAGTTATAAAGTCTCGACCTCTTGTCTTCCTTTTTAACTCATTCCATATATTAAATGCTTTAGAAACAATTGGCTTAGTCAAAAAGATGCAAATAAATGCATGCTGTTCCCCAAATTTTGTCATGATGGAAATCATGAATTAGATAGTATCCAAAGTGCCACATTTTCTAACTTACAGAAACTTCATGCCTTAGAATTTCAGTCAATTTTAAAATATTGTTATAAATTAACCTCAAAGGCACTTTCTCCTACTAAACTTGAAAGGCAAAATGCTAATTTACACTATTCAAGGATTATTGATCTTAGGGAAACAGAAATATTTGCCTAATTTTGCAGAATATATAAACATATTTTATATTTGGTGGACAATAATGAGTGTTAAAATGCCATATAAAGGTTGTCGGCTTAGAAATAAATACTGCAATCCACTTAGAATGAATGAAGAAAATTTTAGATTTCTCTCTGTATTCTGTGACTGGTTAGAATCTTGGAATAGCATTTCTGGAAGAAATGGCAAATTAACAAAGGAAAACTTCAATGCTTTGCATCATACAACCTATTCATTTCTAGAACTGACCAAGTATTGCATAGAAGAACTGAAAATGCTATACATATTACCAGGCAAATTTCAAACTGATCACCTTGAAGCAAGGTTTGGTCAATATCAACAAATTACTGGGGATCAGTATATCTCGATACGGCTTGTCTTTGAGTGTGAAGAAATTATTAGAATGCAATCAGTTTTAAAATTAAACTTACCATTTAATCAGCAATGCATTACAATTGATTTAAAGAGTTTACAAGAACCAAACTGGGATGAAGTGACAGAGGAGGAAAAGTTATATATATATAAATATAGAATTGATGTTAAAGAGGATGATGTAAATAATTGTAGAGAAGTTCTACCTGTAATACTATACTTAGCAAGTTATTGGTGTAATGCAGTTTTTAAGAAAATTAAATGCAATAGCTACAAAGATTTAATATCTGGAAGTGTAAGAGATAATGTGGAAGAAATACCTGAAATAAGCAGCTATTTTCAGGGGATTAATAGAGGTTCTCTCTTATATCCTAATGATAAAACTATAAATTTTGTTCTGAATAATTATGTAGTCATTAATAAGCTGATAAAAAATCATTCTTTTCTTCATTCAGTAAATCAAAGAAAAATAAAATAAGCCATGCATATAACATTGAATGTTTTTTGCAGATTCTGAGGTTATTTTTTATGTTGACACTTGTGATGAGGGTCACAATATAGAAAAAATACAAAGAATGTTTGTCTGGAGCTCTACAAATGCTCTTTTAAATAATTTTTGTTCTAGGGAAAATAATAATATTACAAGTAACAAGTTAAGCAGAAAAAGAAAACTTCATTCAGCTAAATTTTGTATCAGTAACCTATTTTTCTGAAAGTATTATTTGATTTTTAAATCTATTTATTGTTTGTATCTAATGTATTTTCTTGTTTGTGTTTTTGTTTCTTGTTTATGTTTAATTGTTTTATTTATTTATCTTAATTATTTTATTTATTCATCATTTAATTATAATTTGCTTATTTAATTATTGTTTGTTCCTTAATTCATAATTCAGTTGTTACTGTAATAACCTCTTAATGATTACAAAAATTGTAACTTCACAGAATAATTATTAAAATTGAAATAAAAACATGCAAATTAAAACAATGCTGATTATGATTTATAAAAAATGTTCAAATGTGAAACAATTGAAATCATGAATGAATTTCATTCTTAAAATTAATTCTGTAACGTACTTTTCTATAAGTATTATTTGAATTTTAAATCTCTTTTTTGTATCAAATTTATTTACTTTCATGTATTTAGTTTATTTGTTTCTTATTTATATTTTAATCGTTTATTTATCATTTACGTGTAATTTTCTCGTCTATTTATTTAATTTTTTATTTGTTTCCTAATTTATAATTGAGTTGTTGCTGTCCGAGTGTATATGAATAATAATCATTAATAATTACGATATTGTAACTTTACAGAATAATTACTAAAATTAAGATAGAAACATGCAAATTAAAACAATACTGATAATGATTTAAAAAATGTTTTCAAATTTGAAACAAATAAAATAATGAACGAATTTCAGTCTTTAAAATTTAATGAAATCTAACATGATGTTTAATTTCTTTAACAAAACATTCAGCAACATTTTTTTTTCTTATCGGTTATTTTAAAAAAATTAATATGAAATAAAGTTCTGTATAAAATCCAATTCTGTTTATTTGTTTTGTAAAACAATGTATTTTTTAAAAGTTTGCTAAAACCAATTTTTTTCTTACAATTATTCATTACATTATGATTACTGTCTGTTTCACTGCATGGACTACTTTTGTGACGTCACGTCACTATCGAATAGGCCTTCTATCTCGGTGGTCACGGTTGTGGTCGCTGAACACTACTCCTCCTCTCGTCTACTACTGACTCCTACTTATAATAGGTGGGAGAGTCTATTATCTAGACAAGGTATCTTTCACTATAACAGTGAGTAAGTGGTGTATTTGGCTGCAATATATGCGTGTAGATAGATATATCCACGCAGACAACCAAAGTTTCCCATATAGTTTCAAGCATAAAGACCACCAATATTTAACTATAATCTGAAGCATGAACCCGGCAAATATTTACCTCTCGTCTCAATTATAAAGACGTTTCCTAATAGTTTCAGGTACAAAGTCGACTAATGTATACACTCTGAAGAAAAAAAATGAGACATGTTTACCTATGGCCCGAAGTATAAGTATAACCATTGTTTATCTATACATTCAAGTATAATAATAAAAATACTAAGTTTGGCATTAAATAACTCGAAAAAGTTAGAAAACTCGTAAAATCTACCAACCCAAACCAAAATCGGTAGACATTTGCCTATTGCTATGGGAATCTCTTTAATATCCAGCATGTGTTTTAGTTTTATTACATATTTGACTTTATTATAGAAAATAACTTGATTACATTCCTACTACAAGTTATCTTTGCTTTCCTATACAGCTATTATTTTCCCCTTTACCGATTTAATTTTCAGATCAAGAAAAAGGACAAAAGACGCATCAGGATTTATTATCGGCGTACGTAACCTTGGCAACATGTGCTCCGCAAATTGCACTTTGCTGATGGCGACAAAGAGAAATAAATATTAGACAAGCTTATTTGAAAAGAACAGAAAAAAATAGAAACACCAAATGTAAGAACAGAAAATTCATAATAGCAAACAAAAGATACAGCCTGAACTATGAGTCACAGACGTCAAAATATCATTCCAGTGAATAACTATGCTGTATGACTCGGCTTACCATACTGTATTCTTGCAGATCAAACAACAAAAAATAGAGTACAGCTGCCATATCTAGATTGGTTCCTCACAATCCTCAGCTCACAGGGTTCAAAAACGTCTACGCGGCCAAGTGGTTGATGAATTATGTTCCAGACAACAACCATTTTTCCAAAGACAAAACATTGTTATTTGCATGTCACGATTCAAAAACTGAAAACTAAATAACTAACTTAACACGAATCAATTGTGTTAGAGTGATGAAAGAAACAGAATGTATCTACGGATGACAGTGTGACTTACTTGCGTTGTTTTACGAATGCGTGTAATTTTGTAGTAGTCAGAATTTCAGTAGACAGGAAGCTGTATTATACTACTACTTAATATTTGTGTTGACAATAACTTGGCTCAATTGAAAATCGCCAAGCTTTTGTAATAAAATATACTCAAATAAATATACAAAACGTTTTTGAGAATTCAGCTTGTCCACAACAAGAAACAACCGACCCTGGTCCAAGGTTTATGAAAAACTGAATACTAAATAACTAACTTAACATCTCGAATATTTATAAAGGATAAAAAGCTCAAGGAACCTAAAAGTTAGATTTTACTAAACTCAGAAGTTTATTGGTTAATCAATATTTCCCAATTTTTAAATATCTATTTTTAGGAGGGAAAATATTGTTGATCATTTTATGAAGTGATCCAACAAATTTCATAACAGTCGACAAACGTGTTCATTTGTTTTTTCAAAGCCCTTGGTGCGTTTCCGATAATCACTGATGTAGAAAATCAAATTGGAGTCTATGTTATGTACGCAAATGGGTTTTTAGTGATAGTAATTAAATGTATTGCATTTGTCTACAATTCTTTAACGGGGTTCCACAATTGTACATAGTATGCCAGATGGGAGGATTCAAAACTCCCATCTCTAAAGGTAACCGTCCACCAAATGGCCGCGATGGACGTAGACATCGAGAGATGGTAGGACGTCGCCAAAGATCGCACACGCTGGAAACGCAATCACGAGATAAAAGTACCACCTTGTTTGGTTAAAATTCAGTCCTTTGATGATGGAATTGGAGTTATCTCTCCTAACCGCAGTTCCGGGCAATCATATATGAAGGCCGTCTTCTACTCTGACCACATATTCCTCCTCTCGGTCGTGTTTGGATATGATCGCAAGGTAGTGGAGGTGAAAATCAGGTTTTTCCTTCCCATTGATAGACTATCTTCCCGTACTGGCGAGCTCTATCTAGTGATGCAACTGGTTATTTGCCATTTCTTCCTTTGAATTTTATTATCAGATGAACCATTATAAGCCGTTTGTTGGGATTGCTATTACTTGAGTGTGAAATCAGAAGGCTTTTGTTGCTAGAGCGATTAATTTGAAAGCATGTTCTTCACATTAATCACAACAAATAAAAGCATAGACGTGCATGTCGAATAAAACTCAATGCAAAAATGAACAAAAACAACGGTGGATGTGCATTCAACTAGAAAATATCGAACAATTATATACAATTTTTACAAATAGAGAAAATATTGTGTTTTGATTATATGCAAGTTGACGAAGCTTGCATCAAGTGAATTAAAGTTCAGCAATGTTCTTTTGTTTAGAAAATGTTCACAAGTAATATTAAGGAAAATTTATTGAGAGATAAATTAGAAAGTAATGTATTGTGAGATTTAAGTTGGTTTTGTTTTTCTTGTTCTGACAGAGTTGTTCACCCTGGACTGTATTTTCTTTTGTCTTATGCTAGAATTACAATTTCTGTTAAGTAGTGTAGTTAACACTTTTTTTTAGAAATGTGCAATGAATTCAGAGAGAGACAGAAAGAGGTTGAAAGTTGAGTCAGGTGTTGACGCGCGAAAAGTTCTTAAGTCAAAATGTAGACACGCATAGATCGGTGTGGAATCTCTCTAAAGGCGAATTACTGACTGGTGAATTGGACTGAAATTTGTCCTTTTATTTACTTTGGGAAGCCAAAGTAGGCTCCGGCGAAGTTAGCGACAAAAAAGACTTTTTGGCCATGGATATATATTCTGGGGTTGTCTCGACCAATAATAAGCCAAGTTTCACAATGTGTGGTGTTGATTGGTTGAAACTAGTTCTTATGGAATAGTTTATTTTTAACGGGGGTGAGTGGGAAAATAGAGACGATTCATTCCACACGTTATGACGATCAATTATTTTATCCTTATTTCATTTCCTCTATTTACATAATTATTATTATTATTTTCTTGTTTTTTCTACTTAATTTATAAATAGTTTAATAGAGCCATTCTCTTTAATTGGATATTTTGTGAATAGATGGAGTGTCAAGATCACTGCTGGGGAGCCTTGCTTGTACAAATAGGAATTTCGCTGTTGAATCCCGTAAACTAGAGCATAGTTGGGGGGGGTGCAACTGACGATTCCATCGATGATCAAACAATCAGTTAAATGTTAAAAGTTTTTTTTAATTATTTATTGAATATCTTATCAAATGCTGCACGTACCCTCAAATTTGCATCACCTTTCCTAACCCACCACACTCTCACTCGGTGCCCCATACATTTGAATTTGTGCCACATATAATCTACGCTTAGAAAATCCATTTGGGCACCTCGACGTAGTGTAATGGTTAGCAAGCTTGTCTCCCTAGAACAATTATGACTGAGGAGAGAGTTTGATTCTCACTGGGTGCCTCATACTTTCAGCCTTGTGCCACGTCTAAACTACGCTTAGAAAATCCCTTTAACTCCCTCCAGACTCAAAAAAAGAGAGATAAAAGGAGATAATGGATCCATTTATTTGAATCATTTGGTTATGAGGCGCCAGTGGTCCGTCGTCGCCTCTTCTCCCTTTGAATTTAGTTATCAGATGGAACATTATCAGCCGTTATTAACTACCAGTTCTGACCTTCTTGCGTAAGACCCGCGATGCTACGTACGTCGGGGCGAAGTATCCACATTCCATTCGTATTCACTTCGTAAAAATAAAGTTCCGCTCGGACAGATTCTTCCCAAGAACTTCTATTTTTTAGAGAGAAAACTTCTGGGCGGATCTTTTCCTGATAACTACAATCTTAACCCTTTCAAGACTAGGATTAACAATGAACTTTTCTACATTTCTTATAAACTGAACTTTTTAACTCTTCCCCTCCTCCTCCCCTCCTCTTATGCCCATATAAAATATTATTCAGTAAAACTCTACCTTGAGTGGTTCTTGTGCCTTTTACTGGGTGGTTAGTGGATCCCCAGAGAAGCAAAAATGTCACTATCCTGTCGCTATTTCATTGGAAGATTCTTTAGTTACACCTTTTCCTAACTTGACAGTGAGGATACGTCATGCCACTTTCACGAAGTTAGATAACCCGTATATTTTCCATTCAGACGACTTTTCTTTTCCAAGAACTACTACTTGATGAAACCAACTCTTGAATTGGTGCTTCAATTTTGAACTCTTCGTCAAAAATCAAACGTTATCTATCCTTCTTATCCTCATGATTATCTTTTCTTACTAGCCCCCTTTAATTCATATCATATATCTCATTTGTCATTACCATTTTAACTGTAACACTCTACATTGATTAGCTCTCGAGCCTTGTTATAATTGGCCTAAATAAGCTTCGTTTAGTTCAGTACAATTTGTACAAAGCACTCAGTGAGAATCGATCACGCTACTTCCCAGCAGTATGGCCTGTTTGCTTTAGGTTGCAGAATATATTTTAAATGTGGTTACAAGTAATGCCTTGGCTGGCATTTCAAAGTCGAGAACGACGCAATTTTCAGTTGACTTTCTTTTGATGATTAGCCTAAGTGAACCTAGCTCATGTATCTTGCCTCTGGAAGCCTATCTATAAACAACAGCTGCTATACCTTTTCAGGCATTGGAGTTTTATGGCTGACAGAAGATCAAAGATAATCACAATGGTGTTTTGGCTTGTCTATTTTTGGAATTACTGGAAACCTGTCCTTTCAAATATATTTTACCACAACATTCTTCTTATTTTAGAAACATAAATGATTCTGTATTACTATATCCACAAAATATAGTTTTACACTATCTTCTCAGCAAACTTAGTAACTTTGAACCGACAATAGATTTCACCTTTGTATTTAAGTCTGACAACACTTTACCCTCAGTAGATAGAATTAATGACATCCTTCAGTTGGAGGTTTGCAGAAAATCTACCAACAGGTATCAATTTTTAATCCCACTGTTGAAAGAGGATAAAATATGGAATAATTATAGGCTTCTATTTAAGATCACTAAGAATATGCAGCCCCCAATACTTACCTGGAGAAATATGCATAGAAAACACTCAAAAACCTCTAATATCCTCATTATTTCATCCACATTGCTCAGCGAAAGACATATAAAATATACAACCGCAAAAGATAACAATAAATGTGATAAGAAACATATAATACTGTTTACTAACTCCTTAAAATCTTATCCAAAACAATTTATCCAGTGTTAACAATATCAAAATAATTGCAACCACATTTAAAACTATTATAGATATGCTTAGAACCCAAAATATCTATAACAATAATAATTCTGAAGCAGGTATATATAAAATAAACTGTTACAGCTGCACTTCACGATAAATAGGTGGGACTTGCAGAAATTTTTTAAAAAGTATCTATGAACACAAAAAGGATATTATACGAAAATATTTATCAAATGCATTAGTTATATATAAAAATCGTTTCAACTATAACTTTGATCTGAATAACTGCACACTTATTAAAAGAGAAAATAACTTAGACGTAAAATTATTGACATTGCTGTTATCGAATCTTATCAAAATATAAATCTGCTCCAAAGTTTTTTTCAGATATCTCCATACCTGAAAGAATAACTTCGTTCCTAAGCCAACATGCATGACTATAAAATTGTTTGTCGCCATATTTATCACAACGTTTCGGCCTTTCAGTATCTGTCTATATTTCTGAAATGAGGTATTATGTACACTATTTACATTATTCCGATTATTGTCCTCATCTTTGTCGCCATATTTATTACAACGTTTCGGCCTTTCAGTATCTGTCTATATTTCTGAAATGAGATATGTACACTATTTACATTATTCGGACTATTGTCCTCATCTTTGTCGCCATATTTATTACAACGTTTCACCCCTTCAGAATCTGTCTATTTTTCTGAGATGAGGTATCATGTACACTATTTACATTATTCGGACTATTGTCCTCCTCTTTGACGCCATATTTATTACAACGTTTCTGCCTTTCAGTATCTGCCTATATTTCTGAGATGAGGTATTATGTACACTATTTACATTATTCGGACTATTTCCCTATTCTTTGTCGCCATATTTATTACAACGTTTCGGCCATTGTACACTCCGGTCTTCTTCAGTTGGTTGGAATGTCGAACTGTACCCATTATTTCGCTCACTATGGTACCTACTTGAAATCGCTGAAACAGTAGACGCGCTCTATGTAGACTGGCGGAAAGAGGAAAGCCTGAAATTAATTCATACTTGATATGCAGCTTGACATGGGATCCGTGTAATAAACTTCACAAGATTTGGCGCTTGAACCTTTCACTGTCCTTAAATGTCCAAACCTTTAAACATTCATTGAAACAGTCCTACTCTATGGATGAGAAACTTGGACATTATCTGATCGTCTTGAAAGACGACTGAAGGGAACATATACGAATCTACTGAGACCAATGTCTCTTAAGCTCAAACAAAAACGATTACAGTTTGCCGGCCAATGCCACCGAGCGGACAGTCTCATCCTTACGCCCATGGCATCCTTCTAGGAGTGTCTATAGCTCGGGACTTAGTGTTGGACATTGGGGATCTGGGGACAGCAATGCAGGAGCTAACAATGTGGAAAGGGATTGCCAATGGAGTTCCGACTAGCCATTGGGCGGTCGAACGATGATGGTGATGATGATGATGATGAAGAGATATGAAGCAATAAATGAGGAAGAGAAAGAGAAAGAAAAAGAAAAGCAATAAACGAGAGAGAGAGAGAGAGAGAGAGAGAGAGAGAGAGAGAGAGAGAGAGAGAGAGAGAGAGAGAGAGAGAGAGAGAGAGAGAGAGAGAGAGAGAGAGAGAGAGAGAGAGAGAGAGAGAGAGAGAGAGAGAGAGAGAGAGAGAGAGAGAGAGAGAGAGAGAGAGAGAGAGAGAGAGAGAGAGAGAGAGAGAGAGAGAGAGAGAGAGAATGTGAATTTGCTCGGCACTACCACCGAGCGGACAGGGAAATCGTCTCATCCTTACTTTTATCGCATTCTTCTGGAAGTGTCTTCTCACGAAAATTGACATTCCCAGACACCAAAGCTGGGGACTCAAGTTTGGACACTGGGGATCTGGGGACAACAATGCATGACTGAACAGAGTGAAAAGGGATTGTCAATGGCGTTCCAACCAACCACATAGAGGTCGAAGGACGATGATGATGATGATGATGATGATGATGATGATGATGATGATGATGATAATGATAGATTATAACAGTGTCTACCGAGCAGAGTTGCACGGTACAGGTCAACAGGTCAACTGAACATTTCTGGCAGTTCTTTTATTATTATTCTTATAAAACGTTTCTCTTTTAGACCAAACATTTTCAGTGCTGGTTTTCTAGGACAACACGCCTGCCATATTTTAATAAAATAGACGCAAAAAAATCTTTATTTCCTTATCTTCCTCAAGTTGATAAATGAACTGGGAACTCATGACGAGAGTTGTGAAGTATATGTAGGTACCTATAAGTGTAACATGATTTTTTCAAACCTGCGCTTGAAGGTACATTTGCGCTACAAAATCAAAATATTTCTCTGAAAACTCTATCTTTAGCATTTCAGCTCGAAGCAGACCCCCTCGGGTACGTTCTAAAGGTGCAACTTCTTTTAGTCGAACGCGTATCGCTTAATTTATGAAAAATAAATTGTTTTACCACATCGTTACCCACAAGGTCGCAACTCATCGTGACTGATGCTGTGAGAGTACTGAAATTGTACAGACGAGTGATCACCTCTGATAATGTGTCCTTTTCCAAAAACTGTAGCTAATGTCGGCTCAGCATAGTTGCAATATAAACCACAGTTGTGGGTGTTAAGCAACACAAATGTGCCTGAGCAGGCGTCTGCAACAGGAATTGAGTAGCCGCCCTAGAACACGGGCATCACCCCCGAAATTAAACGATGCGATATTATAGCAGTTGCCAAATATTATTCTGTTGCAACCTTCCCGTAAGGGCCGGTTATAGACGAACGAATCAAATTTTTTTAAGGTAGATATCATAAGTAATACAGGATTTTTTTATTTCAAATCTCATAATAGCGGATTTTTATCTTAGATATCATTAGTAATACCGGATTTTTATTTCATATATCATTAGTAAAACAGGATTTTTAATTCATAATTAAAATTTCGGATTTTGCGCTGGTCATTAATGGGTAAAATTTCTTTTGTTATATTTTCTGGCAAATGATCGATTCAAGATAAGCGCATTAAAAGATTAATTGATTTTTCGATTCTTAATCATGATAAAAAGATACAAAGGTAATTTTTTTTAAATTCTCTAAATTTATCGATTATAAAGAAGTATGGCTTTAGTGTTAGGGTGTGCTTTGGGGTGTAGTGGATATCATTTTGTAATGAGAAATGGAAGAACCGAATTCGAATTCCAGTCGAGTTCATTACATTCATTTACGCCCAAATATCCTTAGAAAAGGTCCAATTCTATCTCTTCTCCGCCCAGCTATTGAGGGAACAGCAGGTCACAGTGAAGAACGAAAGCGCTGACTTATTTACGGCAATAACTGGCCGTTAATTACTTTTGCCCACATCTCAAAGCGACGAATTTTCGGATTATCTGTCGGCCTGCGGAAATTATCAATTTAATATTTTTTATTTTTTATTATAGCTAATAATTTAGTTATGGATTGAATAGCAGCGCAGATTGGGTTCTGTAGCCTTGGATGGCTAGCAATCTATCGCAGAAAGGCAACCTTATGTGGAAAAATCTTCTGCCTAGTCAGTCACGAATCAAAAGCGTCATGATTGTTCAAGCGTGTATCACGTATGGCACTTAACTGACTGACTTTTTCGAATCAATCATACTGAGAGAAATCATGAAATTACTTCAGCACTTTATTTGTAACCCAATGATTTGTAAAAAAAATTGACAATGACAACCTGTAATGTAGTCTAAACTTGAAATTAAAACCGAATCTTTAAACCTAGAAATATTAATTTTGAATAGTTAAAAATGGGAAAGCGATACTAATTTTCTAAGCGCAGCTTATATGTGGCACAGGGCCAGACGTATGAGGTCACCCAGTGAGGATTGAACTCACTATTCAGTTTTATTTGATCTAGCGAGACAAAACATTACATCGCATCCTGCTAAAGATTACACCGCGTCCATGTGCCCAAAAATGATTTTTCTAAGCGCAAATTAGATGTGGTACAAGGCCAAAAGCATCGGGCATCCAGAGAGGATTAATCTCACTACTCAGTTGTCATGGTTCTAGCGATAGAAGCTTGTTAACCATTACACCATGTCGAGGTTCCCCTTAAAAGGGGAAAGCGATATGCAGCAAATATTACAAGTGTGTAGCGGACCGGGAGTTTACGTGTTGTTAAATTAGGAACACGTGTGCAACTCCTGAATATTAAAAGGTCCACTACAAGAATATGGCGGAGACTGAATCCACCGTAAAGAAGTGTAAAACAAACCAACAAGAGCGACATAAAGTATTAAACAAGAAGATTTACAATGGACATAGACATGAACATTTGTGTTTGTGTGAGAATGTAGAGAGTTTGTATTTTGGTGAATGTTCGTTCGTACCTGTATGTTCATGGCGTCTCTTACAAATGGGAAAACGCAAATTTCTGCCAGAGTTTACATTGTAGATGTGTTTGCTGAAAAAGAAGAAATGAGAAAGAGAACGCGGCAAGAAATCGCCGAGTATTTATAGTTTAATGAGAGCGTCCCCTAGGGAATAATTTGCACAATTAAGGAGGAGTTAACTCCGACAAGCGAGACATCGTATATGGAACGGAGAAAGTCTATTAGCCGTATTTCAAGAACGGTCTTCCTTAAATGCTTTATCCATAAATTCTTATGTTGATATATACTTTTTTTACTAAGCTACTGTTACTAAAAAACACGAATATTAACCTAAAATCTCAAGTCAGATCGATACTTTCATATGGATGCAAAACTCCAGTATCTGTCTATATTTCTGAGATGAGGTATTATGCACACTATTTACATTATTCGGACACATGGCACAGTGGATAAAGGCGTTAGTTAGATCCAGTGACAGGATTCAAAGAGTGTGAGTTCAATACTTGGTTAAGGCAGTGGAGAACTTTCAGAGGGGAATAAACAGGAGATAACTGACATCCATTAGACATAGCACGTGGAACTAGAACTGTCTACCCCAGCGAGCGAAATAAAGCGTTCAGTTCGACATTCCAGCCACCCGAAGAAGGCCGGAACGTACAACGGCCGAAACGTTGTAATGAATATGGCGACAAAGATGAGGACAATAGTCCGAATAATGTAATGCACATAATGCCTCATCTCAGAAATATAGACAGATTCTGAAGAAGGCCGGATCGTATAACGGCCGAAACGTTGTACTGGATATGGCGACAAAGATGAGGGCAGTATTCTAAATAACGTAAATAGGATGCAAACTAGTTCGAAAATATCTAAACTGTCAGCTGCATACAAGAACTTTCGCAGAACTATGGTTAACCATGGCTTTGAGCGAATGAACTCTGTAGGTCTTAACGAGGACAATCCTTCTTTGAACCTCATGGGTTGATGCTAAAGAACATGAAAGGACCTCACTTGAGGACTACCAACAGCGGAAACAACTAAAACGGTAACTCAAATCGAAAATACTGACATAATCAAGATATTGATATTCCATACTCCATCAAACAAATACGTAGAAACGGTGTTCCAATCACTACTGCAAATATGGACACTTGTGACTGGACTTAAGCAATCTATTTTCCTGAAAAATTGTTTCACTAGAAAGATTTTATGAATTTCAAACGAAAGTATCATTGCCTCCTCGAACAATGAACGGTGAATGTTTCCTTATAAAGAATCGGCTAACATTATCCTTACCATTAGAGATGAGAACAGATACGGCGCTTTGATCCCAGCCCGATAGCTGAGGAGTAAATAAAAGCTTAACTTGTGTAGCATTGGTTGTTCAGTCAATGAATGGTGAATATTTCCTCATAAAGTGCCGGTTTATGTGTCTATGGTCATTTTAATATTACTTTACCCATTCGTAACACGCTGAAAATAATCGACACTTGGCGAGCTGGAAATCTGAACTTCGAACAAATCCATTTTTACTCGTATACTCCAGTAAGAACAAGTAATAATATTGTTGCGATTGTGTGAAGATGTTAAGAGATATCAGATTATTTGGCTGTACAGAAATGCTTCATTATTTTTTAAAAAAAAAGCATTTTTTACATTTGCTCTCTGGATATATGTTATTGACCGATGACAATATTTCTCAAAATAAAATCGTAGAAACCTCTCAGTTCGTATTTAAACCAACAAATATTGGTCTGCTTATTGAGAAATACTATTTTTGTAATAACAATCAGGCCCTAAGTCTTTAAAAATAACACGATTGTATATACCAAAACCAAGAAGTATTTTCGTCAAATCATTCAATAAAATAACAACAGAAATAAAACCTTCGTGAACATAAGAACTAGGTAAAAATGTTTCTCTTTCTTGATTGTCTGTCATGTTCAATGTTATTTAAGTCGCCTTTGATATACCAGCAGTATCATGTACACTGGAATAGGCGCATTCAATTGCGATGTCTTTAGTTGGGGTTTCTTTCCAACAGCGAAAGCAAAATGCTCTCAATGTGCTTGATTTCCTTCCGTAGTGATGAAAAAAATTAATGAATTTCAAACAAGATTTTAGGGTTTCATTTTTTAGATGTCACCTTAATTATCAGCTTAACTAAAGTGTATCACAACTTTTTTTATGGCGAAACCGAAACAGGACTTTGGAGACTGTTTGGAGAATGACCCTGGAGTAAACGGCACTCTGGCAAAATAGCTTCTGATATGAAAGTGCATTCAAAGCAGAGTTTTCACTGTGGAAAAGAAATGCATAATTAATACTTATCGATGATTACTGAACTTTTTAGGAGACTAAACAATATAAGTGAGCACAGTTAGGTGGTGGGTTATGGATTTCAATGGTGACGATAGGGATGTGTGGGTCGCTTCTGCCCATACAGATTTTTGCGAACATATTTACAGGCAGTTATTCATCGCTGGCTACAATTAATTGTCAACAGCGGCGATTATGTGGAAAGAAATGCTTTATAACCGAAAACTTGTTTTATTCGGCCGTGGTATTTGTGCTCATCAGATCTGTTGTAGTATCTTTGCAAAGAAATACGTGATGTTTATTTTAACGTACCATTTGTTTGTGTGAGACAGAGAAAGAGGGAGAATGTGTGTGTGAGAGAGAGAGAGAGTGTGTATGCGCGTGTGTGAAAAAAGAGTGTGTGTGCGTATGTGCGAGAGAGAGTGTGTGTGTGCGTGTATGTCAGAGAATGTGTGTATGAAAGAGAGAGTGTGTGCGCGCGTGTGTGTGTGAGATAGAGTGTCTGTGTGTGTATGTGTGTGAGAGAGTGTGTGCATTTGTGAGAGAGTATGTGTGTGATAGAGAGTGCGTGTGCGTGTGTGTCTGTGTGTGAAAGAGAGAGTGATAAAGAGAGTATGTGTGTGTGTGAGACAGTGAGGTGCTCAAGAATGCCGAAGAATTTTGTCTCCGCGCCAAGGTAAATGCAAACCAATCCTTTTATCGTTCAATGTGAGAAAGTGTGATAATATTACCAAAAATTTGTTTGGAGATAAGCCCACATTAGTAAAATGAAATTCTTGGTGTAACTTGGTGCGGGAGAGAGAGAGAGAGAGAGAGAGAGAGAGAGAGAGAGAGAGAGAGAGAGAGAGAGAAAGAAAATGCATATATATATTTTCACTCTTTCTCATTTTCACCATAAGATTTGCTTAATACGTTCTTTTCCGAAACAATTCTTTTCAGACCTGTCGAGTGCATGACGTCATAATGCATATCATCATCATCATGTCCGGGTGCGGTCCTTGGGTTGGTGCGCAGCTAGTTGCATGACCAGCTTCTTTCATATGCCTTGGCTGAACGCCAATGTCTGTGTCCCTGCCAACGACCTTTTAGTCCATTCACTGATGTTCTCAGTCCACTTTCTTCTCTGTTTGACTCTCCTTTTGCGAAAAATGGTAACGTGTAGGATGGCATGGAAAAATTGCTTCCATAGCATTTCAAATTCCTTTTCCTGGCAGATTTCATCCAACGGCTTGTGTCTTGTCCGATGATGTCTGCAAAGGAGATGCCTAAGATGGTTCTACAGCTTTTCATTTCTAATGCTTCGATTCTTCGCTGTATTTCTGTCAATGCCCATGATTCGTTGGCGTACAGAAAAATTCAGGCCATTGCACGCAACAGTCTAGTTTTTTTTTATTTCAAGCAGATGATCTTTTCTTTCCAAATGGTTTTTAGTTTTGCGACAGCTGTCATTGTTTGCACAGCTCTTGAACGTATTTCTCTTCTAGAGGCCTCTTCACTGATAATCGATTCAATATATTTGAATTGGCTGACTACTTTAAGTGTTTGACCGCTGAATTTTAACATTTGAAAATTCTCATATTTCGTCATGAGATTGTTTTATTTTTCCAGCATTAATGTCGATGCCATATCTAGAGGCTATTTTCATTTTTTTTAAAATTCTATATTCCTTCCAAACGTCTGAGAGTCTCGCGTTTGACTTTTATTTATTATCTGTGAATTGTCATCCATTCTTGAAAGAAATATTGGAGTGGTCCTCCGTTTCCGTAATCACATTTTGAAATTCAGATTTTTATTCTCTTAGACTGGTTTACTACCAAGGCTAGAAACATGTCTGCTTTACTCTTAATCTATGCTTAATTAGAAAAGAGACTGATTCATTTCTTTTCCATTTTTTCGAAGATGAACTCAACAGAGTAGCCCAAAATATGGACTCGTATCGCCCGTTCCAAGTTACACGTCGATAACCGCTATACTACCAGAACATCTCCACGACAGAGTACCGAATTTTAACCCATTAACTGCAAAAGATTTTTAATACGCATTTTTGGCCCAGACAGGTGTCTTAGGAGTTTATTTATTCCTTATGTTTAATTTCAGTAGTTACCATTGTCGTTTTTATAGAAACTAGAACATCAAATGTATATATGTGTATAAAACATCAAAAAATAATATTGATTAGAAATATTAAAAAAATACTTTTCAAAATAGTCATTATTTTTCTACTCGTGAAATGTAAAATTACGACAGAAAGTGTCTTCTTACGGCTAATAATAAAAACTTTAAAGGCTAAGTGTTGTAAAATATGCCTCTGCAAATGCAATGTATGTAAGCAATTCAATGTAAATACAAGGAATAACAAAGGGGCTCATGGCAGGTAATGGGTTAATAACAAGCGTGCTACTAGATTGACATTTAGTCCCCACCCGTTTACTGTTGAAATAGCAAAATGCATCAGCCAGTTTTACTCCAACAGTATCTTTTCTCGCATTGCTCGGTTTCCATTTACTTGTTGCCATGACAACTACACTCTTCAAAAATTTAATTGCAACGCCAATCGCCATCTTCTATATTCTTAAGAAGGTCTATCATTTATTAATAGTTAGTGGTTCAGGCAGTTTTTCCCGTATGCCCAAGAAAGAAATTCCGATAAAATAATGTAGAAAACCTTCCTAGCAGTGACTGGGCTCGAGAGGGTCACCTAAACATTGAACTAATTGGAGCAGGCATGAAATACGCAAAATGAGTGCTACGAAAGACAATTTATTCGCTGTGGTTTACAGATTGCGTCTAACGAAGGCGTGAATATTGTAAACGAATTACACAAGGGTGAATCTCATAGAAGTCTGGACATATGCAGTCAATAAATAAACACACTAGAAGGTTTCACACTTCAGAACATTTACTTTCGACAGATACCTATCAGTAATTGGAGTCAACTTCAAAGCGCAGAGCAAGAGGCTCAGACTGAGAGAAAGAGGCGGAGGATCATTAATTACTTTTTTAGACGAAGATGACAAGACAAAGAAAACTGTTTTCTATAAAACTGACCATCTCGCTCTAAGGAAAACAGAAGGAATGAAGCGGGCCACGCAGAAAGACAGACGACGGCTGCTGAACTCTACAACTCCCGCAACTTACGCCTCAACCCGTCTTCGCTCGCTTAACTAAGAATAAAATCTGGTTTATTGTTAGAATTTGTTTTGTTCATCACTCCTGGGGAACGATCTGATTTTTTTAAGACACAGGTTTTTGATTGAAAGAAACTCCGGCCTATCATCGAAGCTGGGTTTGAGCTACAACGCAAAATGGCTGAAATATTGGCGCCGAGAGCAATGTCGATCTTCGATTCGACGAACCCAGGAAAACAGAAGGTAGAACATGGGCCTGCAGAAAGACATAGACGGCAGCTTCTGAACTGCACATCTCCCCCACCCCTACTTAGCCCTCAACCGCTTTCGCTCGCTGACAGTAGTAAGTTACTACCTAAGAATAAAATCTGGTTTACTGCTAGAAATTGTTTTGTTTTTCCATCGTGTGAATCTGGCTGAAAGGTAATTTTTAAACCATAAGTGTTTGACTGAAAGAAACTACACACTGTCAACGAAACTGGTGTTTCTTCTTAGCTGCTACGCAACAAAAGTGATTAAAGTTGAGATATTGTTGTGGTGTCTTTCCTCTTTTGGGGCTATTAAGGAGTCTTCCACTTACTATAAAGTAGTAGGAAAAGTAAGCCTCGTGGGAAATAGTGATATAGACTGTTCTACTGAGGCTGTTCGCGACTCCTGTCAAACTCTCTGCTTTTGGCAGAGAGTTTGACAGGAGTAGCGGACAAGACGAGGCTATGCCGAAGGGCAGAGTTTCGCCTGGAGAACTAGACAGACCCGGATGCGCTTATGCGGGTTCTACGGGGATTTTTTGGCCGAGCCTACGAGCTCAGATGATCCATGTTAAACTCGGCCTTGTGCCAAATTTATCCCTCTTGGGGGGGGGGTGTTAAATATTAACAGTGATATAGACTGAACGCTGGTCAACCGATATACACTCCCAATTCGAGTAACACACTTCAGTCGTATTTACTGTTCAATACACGATTTATCTGCAACCTCTTGTTTTGTTATTCCTTAACCAATTGCTTAGTCACAAATGATATTGAGTCAGGATCGATTACATTACAGGTCCTTTGAATTTTGTCAAGAACCTCGATATGAATAGCGGAGGCACCAGACAAGATATTACAGCAGTATTCAATATACGGACGAAAGTAGATTTATAAATGTGCAAGATGGATTCTGCCGAGAAGAACTGTTTTGGCACGACGTAGCGAAACAACTTTCCTAGCAGTAGACCGAGCAATTGATTCAGTATAACCACTTCACTTCATATCAGTGGAAAGTATGAGACCAACAAGGCACAAAGTGTCGCTCTCCTGATGTTTAGCATCAACCAGTTTTGTTTTGGATGCATTAAACTTAAAAAGTCATTCCTTGTCACAGTTTAGAACAGACTGTCGAAACTATCGAACTCGCTAAGGCAGGAGTAAACGGTCAGCGGCATATATACCTAATTGGAAACTAATGTCATCGGGAAGTCACTTCTGAATTTGTCAACAAACATTCTGAGTGACTTTGTCTAGACAAGTGAGACATCCGAGAAAGACGACTGTTATGGGATCTTAACTGTAACGACAACGAACTCTTCCTGGCACTATAAAAGACTGCGCCTCTCAAGAGAGACGAACAGAACAGAAGTACGGAACGAGTCGAGGCAATAGTAGTTCACTCTAAACCAGACTGACAGTCATACTAACACCTTTCAACTTCTTGTATTATTATTATTCTGTGTAATATATCTTTGTTATTCCTACTGTTGTGTTCGTGTTGTTCTTCCTTGGTCCTTACCTTGGACCATAACAGTGGCGACGAGGATATTGGACCATGACAACAACCAAGTAGTAGTTACCCGTTTTTTAAAAAGACGACCCTGATCAGGAAGTAATAGTTGCTTCCATGCTCATTACACCAGCAAATGCAAACCAAGATCATGGTGGACAATTTGTTATTTCAAAGGTGAGCAATTTGGCCCAGACGATACTATAAAAATTGACGGAAAAGTCGATATGGCGGTTATATAGGTGCTTGACCGAGTCGTTAGATCTTTCGCTTTCTGACCATGTAACAAGTTATGTCATCCACGATCTCCGCTACTGCACTGGCCTTGTGCCATATTAAATTTAACTCCATAAATTAGAATAAAGTCGGCAAAAGAAGAAAGATCAATGTGCTATTCTCGCATGATCATTTCAGTCCGAATGCAAGTGTATGATAAGTATAACTTTATGACGAACGTGGTTACCTCGCAAATAATCCTTTATATTATGCTCTGCAATTATGACGTTGTGCCAGACTCAGTTCTTATTGAATACACAGAATCGGTAAAAACACGATACGTAAGAGTCGATTGACGACTTTAATTCGGAACAAGTGAGCCGATTTCAAGTTGACTAATGCGACTCTTTAAATTCTTTACTTCATTTGCTGTTGTTTCTATTATTCTTGGGATTTTTTTATCGTTGATCTTATTTTTAAGAACACAAAAAAGTGATTGGTTTTGTCAGATGCATTTATTTACTGGTTTTTATCTTTTTAAGGCATTAGCCGCTTAATGTCATCTCAAAATTCGGATTGGGTAAATACGAAAGGAAAGGCCGTCTGACGACGATTGAGTGACTCACTGGTCAGATTAAGCCAAGCGGTTTCGGAATAAAAGTCTTCATAGCGGCTGAGATAATAAAATTATAGATAGATAGGTAGACAGAAGATAGTTAGATAGATAGATAGATAGATAGATATGAACTGAAGATCGATAGATATTGACAGACAGACAGACAGACAGATAGATAGATAGATAGATATGAACTGGCAATAGATAGATAGATAGATAGATATTGACAGACAGACAGACAAATAGATAGATAGATAGATATGGGGAGGGTGAGATAGATAGATAGATAGATAGATATTAACAGACAAACAGACAGGCAGACAGATAGATAGATAGATAGATAGATAGATAGATAGATAGATATTAACAGACAGATAGACAGACAGATAGATATATATTAATAGACAGACGGATAGATAGATATTAACAGACAGACAGACAGACAGAGATACAGATAGATAGATAGATAGATAGATAGATAGATAGATAGATATTAACAGACAGACAGGCAAATCGATAGATAGATAGATAGATATTGACAGACAGACAGATATATAGATAGATAGATAGATAGATAGATAGATATTGAAAGACAGACTGACAGACAGATAGATAGATAGATATTGACAGACAGACAGACAGACAGATAGATAGATAGATAGATAGATAGATAGATAGATATTAACAGACAGACACACATACAGAGAGACAGACAGATAGATAGATAGATATTAACAGAAAGACAGACAGACAGACAGATAGATAGATAGATATTAACAGACAAAGAGTCAGATAGATAAATAGATAGATAGATAGATATTGACAGACAGACAGACAGACAGATAGATAGATAGATAGATAGATAGATAGATAGATAGATAGATGGTGCGATGGATGAATTTTCGTCGAAATGATGCAAAAATGAACATAACATTGGCATTTCATTTTAACAAATATATTTACCAAAATTACACAAAAAATCTAAATTTATTCAATCAAATCGCAATTGGTTTCAACTACGGCCTCCCGATGACTTTGGAACCTCCTGCAACTCTTCTGAACGCTCTCCTTATTTAAATTAATGATTGTTTACATAATCCTTGCCTTCAATTCCTCTTTGGTGTTTCAAACAATTTTGTTGGCCTCTCGCTCAACTGTGCCCCACACATAATAAACAAGAAGGGTTGCATTCTGGGGAGATATGTGGCCACATGTAAGGGGTGATGTGGTCGTAGAGGTTGTCTGACAGCCATGACTATTTGCGTTGTATGATGCAGAGTTCTGTTGCCAGATATACGGTCTTCCAGCTGCCATCCTCTTGACCCAGGTCAGCACTACCTCTTCAAGGCACTTTATGTAATCCTCAGTGTTGAATCTGAGAACTTGTTGATTACTCCAAAAACCTTCGTAATCACCATTAGACTCATCCAGCTCTTTCTGAATCCTCTGCACTGTCCTCAGGTTGACGACCAAACACTCTGAAATGTTCATATTGGAGCTTCCGGTGCAAATGCCAAGCAGTACATTGTCAAGTAGAGAAATATGAAAAGATCTGGGCACGTCATGAGTCAGCAATTGTCCCACTGTTATGTCACAAGATAGGACTTTTGGCAAATGACGAGGAGGAAGGGAGAGGGAAACCGGCTGTAAAATGAAGCTGAATTGATTGCAAAATCGGCGTCAACCCAAAATTAAAATTAAAATAAAAATTATAAAAAGGCTGGGGCCTTCACCACCAACTTATCAGAACGATCAGAGCGACTGTTGTACATTCGTAATCAGCATTAGACTTATCCAACTCTTTCCAAATGCTCTGCACTGTCCTCAGGTTGACACCCAAACACTCTGAAATGTTCGTATTGGAGCTTCCGACGCGAATGTCAAGCAGTACATTATGCCGTTTCCAAATTTCTAGCGGAGTGAATTGCGTCAGGGTGCTTTTTGTTTTCACAGACGGTGCCAAATCTCATACATTATAGATAGGAATAAAATAGATAATAATAAAATGATATAGATAGGATATAGATCTATATAGATATATAGGAAGAAAATAGACAGATAGATATATAGATAGATAGAAAACTATCTATGTATCTATCGTTAACTAGGATAAAAGAGGGCTTGTAAATTCTCGGGCTAACGTTCTCAGCTGACACGAGGTGGAAAGACTATATTGAATCCATTGCTAGGTCAGCTGATAAGAAAGACAGCTCACTGAGTCGTACAAAACAATTTTTCTCCCCGGTATCTATCTTACATATCTACATGTCTACCATTCGTCCATGTTTAGAATATTGTTACCATCTATCGTCAGGTGCCCCACCTATTTTCCTTCAGCTCCTTGATAAAATCCATGAAGAATCAGCAATATTATTGGTCATGATCTGGAGGCTCGACTTTAGTTACTTTCCCACCGCCGTAAGGTTGATTCTCTGTGCCTTTTTTTATCAATACTTTCATGGTAATTGTTCGAATGAGTTCTTCGCTATGGTATCTAGAATGTATGAATTTAAATGTAATATTAGATTGGCGGCGAGATCTTATCAATTTACAGTTTAGCTGCTAGATGTAGCCGTAACTTCTACGCTGTCAGCTTCTTTCTTGTACTTCTCGTTTGGAGAACCCCTTTCCCAAGATTTTAAATGCAAAGTCAATCGTTATCTACTGTCTTTCTGATTGCTCTTTTCTCTTTCTACTCATTATTAATGTTTGTGTTCCTAAGTCCTCCACACCATCTAATCATTTGCGTGTTAGTGGCTGTACTGTCTTGATTGGGGTGACAGCGATTAAGAAAAGATAGATGTGCATAAATGGAATGGCGCTGTAATAGGTGAAGCGTTGCCACGACATACACCAATATAATAATGATAAAATTATGATTCCTTATTTCAAATTTGATCTGATACAAAGAAAAAAACTAAAAACGCTTGTAAATAGCGGTTTGTGGTCCTGCCCGAAAGTAAAAAATTATAATATTTTTTTTGTTTCGAATTGGTCTAAAGCGAGGAAACAATTCAGTCAGTTATGTGCCATGCGTGATACACGCTTAGGCGATCATGTATCTTTCGATGCATGACTGACGAGGCAGATTTTTCTTCGCAGTAGGTTGCAGTAGACCAGTTGACATCCAAGAACTCCGTCTGTCCTAATATTTACCCATTTTGGCGAGGAGAAGAGGATTCATACCTTTTCTTCAGGGTATTAGCACGTAAGTGAATCTTATGGGTCCGACTGGAAGTCGAGATCGACTCTCCGATTCCTCAATCTGAGCCGTCATCCATTACTCTACCCCGCCCCCGATGAACTAATTAGAATTCTTTTTTTGGGAACTTCTTAGCGTTCCCAGATTCCAAAGTTTTACCATTGGCTGTGCTGCAATGTTTCGAATAAAATATAACTTTAATTTTGAAGGTCAAATTTGAATGTCGAACGTCCACAAAGATTGGCCTACAGAAAAATTGCGCGTGTCTATGAAATCAAGATCCAGAAACTGTCAGAGGACTGCACCTTATCCAGAGGGGCGTTACCTAGGGTAAGAATATTTTTGATAACCCCCAACAGTTTAGGTATATCTGACGATGACGACTTCCATAGCCCCTGAGGGTGGTAGGAGCACCACATGTACTGAGACCGTCGAAGCAGTAGTTTGTTTTGGGTAAATTAGCCTGAGCGAGCCCAACCCTCTCCACGCTGGTTCGAAATCTGAGTTTACTTCTCCTAGACTGGTTGCATATAGTGCCCAATCTATCCTGCTATTTACTTATAGCTGGGGAAAATAGAAGAATTGACACATTTCCCAAGGGTACTTGCGGACAAAGTCAATGTAACGAACTCGACTGGAATTCGAACTCACCGATTTATCATAGCCAGCCGTTATCCACTACACATACATTTCATAAGTTGGCGTCCGCATAGTGAAAGTAATAGAGTAAGATTTTTTGGGATAAGTAATTATCAATTATTTAACTTATTTACATGCAGTTTATTTTTCTCATCTTTGTTGTTATTATCACAACGTTTCAATTTTTGTTCTCTCCGGCCTTCATCAGATACTTGTCGATCCAGGTAACCTTTCGAACTTAACACTTTATTTAATCTACGAGAGTAGGTTGTTCTTCACCCGCTTATCATGTCTAAGGACATTTTGATTTTATTTAGTATAGCTGGCCACTCGTTATTTTTATTACAGAAAATTGTAAACAAAATTTGAAAAGTTATTATTTTTTTAAATCTGGAGGGACCCTTCCATTCAAACTACCCCTTTCATTTGAAACAAGAATATGTGGTGAGAATTTATATTACTGAGATATTTATATAGCTGGCCACTCGCATTCGAGGATACCCGTCTACTAGGGCGGCTTCCTAATCCCTACTGCAGATGCTTGCTCAGACGCATTTGTGTTTATTCAACACTCCCAGAGCCTACCTGTGGTCTCTACTGCAACTATACTGGGCAGACTTTAGATACATTTTCTGGGAAAGAGCGTGTTATCTAACGTGGTCAACAATTTGAACACGGCCAGCACGGTGAAACCCTCGGCCACGATGACTTATGACTTCGTGCTAGCACAGCTATCGTCGGCCTCCAAAAATTCCGTCTACCAAATTTCACTCACAAGGCTTGGGTCAAGCCGTAGTATGGTTTTCAGGTACTTTCCAAAGGTGCCGCCCGCTGAGATCGAACCCTCCATTCCGATAATATTAGGAATCTCCTTCCTGACAAATCGACCATGGTGATATTTGAACCCGGGACTCTTATTTACTACTGCTCAGTTACTGCCCACCGTGTTCCACAAATCCAACTATACATTGGATAGAATAGGAAGAATGTGTTGCAGCAGTCTTCCAGGTACAGAGGTTGGACAAAATAATTGGAACAGGTGCAAATTCCACTCCTATATTTCAAAGACCTATTATATTAAGAACTTTAACTAAAACTTCGTAATTGCAGGTTATATCTATTCTAAATACGTTTATTTATCTAATTTACTCTCTTTGTCTTATGTATTTTTAGAATTTAGTAAAATTTAAGCTAAATGTATGACCTCTCCAGGTTCGAAAAAGGGCAGATTATTGGAGCTCACATGGCAGGAGCCTCGATCACTAAGGTTGCTAAACTGTTGGGTTTTTCAAGAGTTACCATATCAGGAACTATGACGCAATACGAGAAAGAGGGTAAAACCTCTCGCAACCATAGCAATTCGGGCCGGACTTGCAAACTTACTGACAGGGACCCACGTGTGCATTGAAATGCAATGTGGCAAAAAATCATAAGACTACTGCAGCCAAATTGACTGCTGAGTTCAATAATCATCTGAATAGTGCAGTTTCTACTAAAACTCTTCGTCATGACATCCATAAGGCTGGATATCACAGAAGAGTCGCCGTAAGGAAACCTCTTCTCTCCATTCGCAACATCCAGGAGAGGTTGAAGTGGTGCAGAGATCACAATGCCTGGTCTGCAGACCAATGGAAGCAAATCAAATTCTCAGACGAGTCTAGTTTTCTTTTTTCCCACTTTCAGGGCGAGTCTATGTCTGGAGGCAGCCCAAAGAATCTTACAACCCGGACTGCCTTCTTCTAACAGTGAAGCATGGAGGTGGATCAGTGATAGTTTTGGGCCACTATATCATGGAAATGTATAGGTCCAATAGTTGCCCTGCATGGTAGAATCAACAGCAAAGATTACCTGAACATCATGTTAATCCAATGGCTCAGACTTTGTTCCCTTATAGTGACTGCATCTTCCAAGACGATAATGCCCCAATACATACCACTTAAGTGGTTAATAATTGGTATGAAGAGCATGAAAATGAGCAAGAGCATATGGAGTGGCCTCCCCAATCTCAAGATATCAATATTATTGAACATTTGTGGTGCATTTTCGAGCGACAAGTTAGGAGCCGCTATCCTCCACCGTCGTGTCTTAAAGAGCAGGAGAAGATGTTAATGGAAAAATGGCTGAAAATACCTCTGGATGAAGTCAGGAAGCTGTATGATTCCATTGCTAGACGTATTAAAGCTGTATGTGAGTCTAAAGGAGGACCAACTTCATATTAAATAAATTTTCTTTGAATTTAACAAGTGTTTGAATTATTTTGTCCAACCCATGTATGTCTTTGAAAATCAGCATTCCTGACTTTTTTTACCTGGATTTTGAACCCGGGCGCCTGGCACCTGATGCGTTTATATGATTGTTTCAGTCACGTGATAGGTACATATTTCATGCGTGTGTATCTGAGCAATGAGGGAAGACTTGGTGTTTTCTTTTGTTACCGCTGGTTTCGCATTTATATTTCATGGAAACTCTGCATAGACAGATATTTCTTCATATTCGCATGATTTATGTTCGAAAAACGCAGATATTCCTTATCACTTTTTGTTTTGCCCCAACCAGATCAAGAAGCGGCACGGATTTTCGGTTGTAATCTCACGACCATCAAATGGTCATCAATCATATCGGAACACGTCATTTACGTGACTCAGTGGCTAGACTACAAGCACGACGGCCATAAATCCAGTAGCTCATACTAAATGCACGTGTCACGTGCATTAAAACCCGAGAGATAATTCTATATGTGTGTAAGTTGTAAAAATTCTAGTATATCATCGGATGGGGATGTATAGTCGTAATTGTATATGTATGTCAGGCTTGTAAGAGCAGTTCTAGTGACTTCATCTTTGTGTAATACATGACTGACCAATGAGAACTGAACCAAACTTCTGTCTTTTTCTCACTTATCTCTCGATCTATGACGAAGTTTTATATAAGTGAAACCTGTTACATTGATATATTTCCTATTTGTTCTTTATGTTATTATATATATATATATATATATATATATATATATATATATATATAAAACCGCTGTCCACTCGTATTCGAGGATACCCGTTTATTAGGACGGCTAGCCAATCCCTATAGTAGACGCTCTCTCAGGCACATTTGTGTTTGCTCAAAACGCAAAAAAAGCCCACAGAGGCCTCCTATGTATTTTTAAAGCGTTTCACCCCAAGCAAGGCGGGAAGCCACTATCACGCAAGTGGTTACAGAGAGTGGGAGCGAGAGCAAAGAGGAGTGATAGAGGAAGGGATGAGTAGAAGGATAGGGGATAGATCAGGGCATCTGGAGACATCGATTGACATTACATTTGGATAGTTGGAGATTATATCCTTGATGACACATGGCACAGTGGATAAAGGCGTTGGTCAGATCCAGTGACAGGACCCAAAGAGTGTGAGTTCAATACCCGGTTACGGCATTGGAGAACTTTCAGAGGGAAATTAACAGGAGATAACTGATAAATGACACCTATTAAACATGGCACGTGGAACAAGAACAGTCTACCCCAGTGAGCAAAATAAAGGGTTCAGTTCAACATTCCAACCATCTGAAGAAGACCGGAGTGTACAACTGCCGAAACGTTGTAATAATATGGCGACAAAATGAGGACAATAGTCCGAATAATGTAAATAGTGTACATAATACCTCATCTCAGAAATATAGAAATATACTGAAGTGCCGAAACATTGTAATAAATATGGCAACAAAGATGAGGACAATAGTCCGAATAATGTAAATAGTGTACATAATACCTCATCTCAGAAATATAGACAGATACTGAAAGGCTGAAACGTTGTAATAATTATGGCGACAAAGATGAGGACAATAGTCTGAATAATGTAAATAGTGTACATAATACCTCATCTCAGAAATATAGACAGAAAGACATTAGTTACTATTAAATTAAAGACTGAAAGAAGGCTGTGCTCAAAATATTCTATTGTGCGCCTAATAAGAATTAAGCTGAATAAAGAGAAAAACTTTCTGTTAAAAGTTCGGACACATAATTAAAAAAGTTGAAAATCCTATTTAAACACTTCAAATAAGTTTCCCTCGACATCGAGAAGTTCTTACGTGTCGGCAAGTGAGGTGGAACGTAGCAGACGCTAAGAATGTTGAAATGAATACTACCGAACGTGGAATTTTGGCAGCAGCGATGTGACGGAAGTTTAGTCTCTTTCTCTTTGAGGTTAATTTCAAAACAAATTGTTATTTCTTAGTTTCGTTCGTGATGTCCGGAGTTTATGGATGGCCACTTGGCGTTTCGGAATCTTTTTCTTGTTCTCAGGAATGTTAATTGTTAAGACTGTTACCATGTTTATGACTCCACACCCTGGCGATGCGAGAATGGATATTGAATTTCACCGGATGGCGACCTTATTTATATTTACGTCGCCAGGATCACTGAGTTAACTTTGAAAATTATCGTGGATTTGAAATCCTTGCTTCCGATCGGTGGAAAATAATCTAAATGAATAATTTTCCTTCTCAATCCTTTTTCTAAAACATTCGAATTTTATTGTCTTGAGCCAAAAATAGCGTCGCCATAAATAGGCTCAAAATCAAGGCTTATCGAGAAAAGTCCCAGTCACAAAGACCTATTAATGATTTTTG
Source organism: Acanthosepion esculentum (assembly GCA_964036315.1). NCBI lineage: Eukaryota > Metazoa > Mollusca > Cephalopoda > Sepiida > Sepiidae > Acanthosepion > Acanthosepion esculentum. The sequence continues at coordinate 144,318,610 of OZ038477.1, read as the reverse complement.
CTTTTAGGTAGGTAAGGGCATATAATTGTAATTATTATAACGGTAGTAGAGGTTGCACTAACCATTATCATACAAGTCGAGTGAATAAGCATTTTAAGGACTTTGTTAGGTTTGGCACAATGACATATGTATGGGGCAACCAGTAACGAATTAAAATCACTACACAGTTTTGATGGTCTCCTATAACATAGATAAAATCTACTGCGCAACAACACTACCATATCCACATTTTGAAAGCTGACATTAGTTGAGTAAAACGGATTATACCAAACTGTAACACTGATACGCTAAACTGTAAGCTTCAAGAACAAGTTCGTAAGCATTACTCTTACAGTTCCATGATTATTAAATTATGCTTTCTTACCAAATCAAATTTTACGTGAACGGCTTCCACAGCTGTCAAAAAACAGCAAAAGTAATGTCACTTATGCTGAAAAAAGGGGTGGTAACTCTTTTATTGTATTAAACTAATAAAATAAGGATTTACTCAGCGTAGCTTACTTGTGGCATAAGGCCGAAATTATAGAGCACCAGGTGAGGATGAAACTCACGACTTAGTCAAAACTGATCTAGAGAGACAAGCTTCTTAAACATTACACGATGTATAAGTGCATTAAATGATTTTCTAAGCGTAGCTAAGTTGTGGCACAAAGCCGAAAGTGTGGAGCATCTAGTAAGAATCCCACTCCTTATTCAATTGTATGATCTAGCGCGACAAGCTTGTTAACACCACGTCGAAGTGCCCAAGCAAACTAATAAAATACAATTAAGGGTTTTCAAGTGGTATTTTTTTAAAAACAACCCTGGTTAAAAATTAGAAAATATTACTCACGAAGATTGTATTACCGAAGGCGATTTAGAATATCAAGAATGCTTTAACAATGATTTTCACCCTGTACAAGCCCCAAGAGACTTTCGAGGTAGAGGGTTACAGAGCGAAAGGCAGAGTTTATAGTATTATGTGTTAGCCATAGACTAGAACAGGTTAAGATTGTAGTGATCAGTGTAGCAATTTTTGAGAGTCGGTGCAACAAGTGGGAAGAAGCTGTTCGAGTGGAACCACCACCATTGGTAAATTAAGCTGACACGCTACAAGCTTTGTGGCTTGGCTAGTTTTCGTAGTAACGATTAAGACTTGTGGAACTAACGCAAAGTGTTTTGTCTGCACACTTTCCATTAAATTAGTGATAGAGCTGAGAGAACCCAGCGACGTTTCGGCTGTGAGAAAGGAATTTTAGGGTGAAAAATAGTTCATCACTCGCAAGAACGCGGAAAGGAAGCAAAGATGCTTTTGGACTCTGTCTATATATGACAGTAGTAGTCCATTTTAGGTCTGATTTGGTGCTTGTAAAGGTAGAATATAGCTTGTCGGGAAAATATGATTAGTTTTCCTAATAATTTGGTTCGTTTTCATGGTCGAGTCTATTTTATTTCTTTTATGTTTTGTTATATTGTCTATAGAATGAGTTTCGTCCAGGTCTTCATTATCAAAGCAAAAATTATTCTTCTGTTTGTTTTATTATCAAGTTGTTGTGGAGTTATTTCCTCAGTGGAAACTGTATTCGGACAAAATGCGTCCTAAATAGGTTAAACGTACAGAAACGTTAGGAACTTGTAATAATGAGTATTACGCAGAGTAATCGAGTTGTGGTCGCTGACTACTTTTTTCCCGCGACTACTAGTGATTCCTACTTATAATAGATGGGAGAGTATATTATCTAGACAAGGTGTCTTTCACTATAACACAAGTGCATAATGTAGTGATTTTATGCGATAGTAGGCCACTATTTCTAAATAGAGCCTGTGTTTTACATGAGTCAGTTGCACCTTTCTCACCGACACCAGAAGTCAGTGTTCAAGCCCAACTAAAAGTATGATTTCTAAAGATGATTTAATTGCTGCAATGACGTCTTCACTCGGAATACGTGTATAGCAACAATTTTCTTTCCATACATTTTTCCTTCTTCGCCCATGTCCAAACTAACCTCCTAAGTGAATAGTTACTCAAATTAATTTAGTCATATATCCAATATGTGGCTTTGTCACTTTCTACCATTTGATTTCCAGACTTTTTCGACTGTTTCGCTCAATACAAACCTTTTTTTAAACTTTTATCTTTATATTATTTTCTTTATCTACTGTTACTAATATTCGTAAATCAAAAATTATAATTTAGGGTCATCCATCGAACATTGAACCTGTCAGCAATCATTTACGAAAATATATTTTTACCATTATTTCTAAAATCTCTATATTCTGTACAATAATTGATATTTATTGGATTTATTCAAATTTGGCACAAGGACAAAGCCGTTGATATACTCTTATTGCAATGTTTACCTTGAAAACAACCCCGTCAACAGTTTACTACATTTGGTTACATTCTATTATTGCGATAAAGTAAACAACTCATCGTACTAATACACAGAATATTTTAAAGTTCAAACATGGCGGATCACTAACGGCTTGCAATGGCTGTCAAATATAGCTGCGTACTGAAGCTTCGTTTTAAATTGTTTAAAATCGTATATATTATCAAGTTTCTAATTGTAAATGATTTCGAGGAAGTTAGGTTTAAAATTACCCAGCCTTTTAGTCTTATAAAAATATTTTTTTTATTATTTTAAAAATGATAGAATTTCTAAATCTAGGTTGTTTTTTTTTTAATACACGTTTTTATTTTTTTTTATTTTTGTATTTTTCTGAAAGCCAGACGGTTTGGGTAAAAATTGTTGCATTTTTATGGCCCTTTTGGCTCTCACGGTTGATACCGCTATTAGTATTGGTTATCGGCGACTCAGAGTTTACCGACTATTTTGTGTTAGGAAGAATAACGGGTATTTCTTATACCTTCCAGTAGCATACCGATACTAATGTTAGCATTAGCGTAGCCATTGATACACTAACACTGGATGCGAATATAGAAAGACGAAATACGCGAGCGTAACAAACAAAACATTTAAAAAGGCAAACAACTTACATACATATATTAAAAAGATTTACATATGTCCCAAAACAAATGATTGTTGTACTGTTCAAAGGACGCGAATATTCAACAGAATAACGAACAAAGAAATAATATACCAGCCTTATGGCGTTTGACCGTCCGTAGCTAAACAGGCAGAAGTGAACCAACGAGAAAATTACAGTTTCACTTGATATTTCCGTGCTGGTACGAAAGCTTCGATACCGGCTTTCACCGAGAAAGAAAACCTCAGTGATGCAAATTTAAACGGGAAATTAACATTTTCACTCCAAGTGGCGGAGCAAAGAAAACATAAAATGATTGTAATGATAAGGTTTTTTTAAATCTAATTAAAAACGGGATAACCACACAAATAGTTAAAGGTGCCACAATAAAATGAAGGAAGAGGCGATGTAATTCGTCTGCCCTTTAATAGAACCGATAGTCAGATGCTTAAAAGTTGCCTGCTCGATTTTGCTGCGAATATTTTACTTCAACCTATTAGTATAATTTATCAGGCATTGATACACTAACACTGAATGGGAATATACGAGGGTAATTCAATAAATAAGGTGAATTTTTCGGTATAAGGACTTCTAATACAGATAGAAGCTTACTCTTTTTTATATATTTTTTTGTTTAACTTCTTTTTCACATGGATTTAATTTCTTTTGCAGATTAAAAAAAACTTTGAGAGTTTTGGCGATTAACAAAGATGGCCGACCAAGAAGCATGCTCCAGGATTGAAAAGCGGTCAGTTATCAAGTTTTTGGTTGCTGAAGGGTGCAAACCAGTTGAAATTCATAGGAGAATGTCAACTGTGTATGGTGCCACATGTTTCAGCCAAAAAATGTCTACAAGTGGGCTAAATTGTTTAAAGAAGGACGGAGCAGTGTTGAGGATGAAGACAGGCCTGGGAAGCCTACAGAAGTGAGGACTCCTGAGGTGATCGAATCAGTCAATGACCTCATTCAGTCTGACAGAAAGGTGACAGTGGATGACATTGCAAGGACTTTGATCTTATCTGTTGGGATCATCAGTCAGACGGAGTCATCTTGCATCATGAAAACGCAAGGCCTCACACAGCAGCCCAAACGGTGCAGACCATCAACGAGCTGGGCTGGGAACTGCTCCCTCATCCGCCTTACAGCCCAGACCTTGCCCCTTCAGACTTTCACCTGTTTGGTCCCTTGAAAGCGTTCACGAGAGGCACGAAGTTTAAAAGTGACGATGAAATCAAAAGTGTTGTGAGCGACTGGCTGAGACATCAGCCCAAAGATTTTTACGCTGAGGGAATACGGAAACGTGTGCACAGATGGGAAAAGTGTGTGACAGTGCTGGGAGACTACGTTGAAAAATAATAAAAAAAATAAGCTTCTATTTGTATTAGAAGTCCTTATACCGAAAACTTCAAACATATTTATTGAATGACCCTCGTAGAAAGACGAGATACGTGCCCGTAACAAACAAAGCATTTAATAAGGCAAACAACTTACATACATATATTCAAAAGATTTACATATGTCCCCAAAAAAATGATTGTTCATATTGTCCCAAAGGAACGAGGAGGTTTACAGAACGAGAACAAAGAAATAACATACCAACATTATGGCCTTTGACTGTCCGCAGATAAGTGAATAGAAATTAATTTTTTTATTTCGCTAGGCCGTGCACATGTTGACCAGTTTCCACTTGTGTGGACGCCCTGGTGGTCAGGAAAGTAAAGAGGCCGTTTCTCAAAAAACGGAAGTAAGAACTAAAAGAGACAGAAGAGTTCCTCTCTCTAAAGGGGCCAAACTCCCATGAGCTCAACCTAAGGGAAAACAGCTGTGGTCTCCCTAAACCGCCAAAATTTGATTTGTTGCGGTTTCATTTTTTGAATTCTTGGAGAGAGGTTGCGTATATATCGACCAGTGAGAGACGAGATGTTCAAGCCCTTATGAAATTCTAGACGGAGCGGGTATCACCCTGCTTTTTCTATAAAAAGAACAGCTATGAGCGGATAAACAACAGAAAGAAGAAATCGTTAAAGAAGCAATTAACGGCCAAAGCGGAAGATGATATTAGCACTCACGCTTCAAAAGGACTGGTCGAGCCGATGGTGTCAGAAATTAACACCGGGAACGAAAGAGCTGACAGATTCAAGGCAGATTCAAACCCCAGGTAAAACTCACCAGGACGTTGTGAATTTCATTCCCTGAGTCAAGTATTGCAAAAAAGTATATAATCGGTTCAATCGTTTTGGGGGGTCGGTTTCAATAGACACCAATTTAAGCCAGTCCAAAAATATACACGTAAAACAATTGGTAAACAAAACAGTAAGTTATTATTTCAAGAAATTCCCATTTCATCTCCTCCTATTGAATATTGTCAATAAGACCAACAATCCAGGGAAGTGGCCCATTGGAAAAAGAAATTAAATTTGATTATATTGAATTGGTCGAGAATGACAAGCGACAGAGCTAATTGACATTTGACCTTATCTTTAATAAAACTGTGAAATTGTCCCGATTACGTTGATGCAATTAGACAAGAATTCGCCCGGTCATTTTCTTCTGTCAAATTGTGCATAATTAATTCAACATCATGGCATTCGGGTCATCGTCCTTAATCACTGGCTATCATAAGTCTTGAAGAGATTTCTTTCTAGATTCACGTACACTCAAACATTCATCACACAATTTTATATATACAGTGTGTCAAAAGTATTTTTATATTTTTATTGAAGAAAAAATTTATTTCCCAACTGGATCAGTGGTGTAACACCCATCTAAGGCTCATGGTGTCCTTTATAAATTTCTTTTAAATCTGGGGTTTGGTTAAGGAGAAATTAGTCTTTTGATGACCCCGTTACATCAAAATCTTGAAGTGGATCGTTCTTAATGCATTTTAGTGTAGGGATGGCGACAAGGTTCTTCAGTGGAAGTCTTCGAGATCGAAATGGTCAAGTTATTAAGAGAAAATATTATGGAATTTCCACTGATTAATTAAATTATTTTTTTATTTGGGGAAATTTAAGAAAAACATTAGCAACTGCAAAAATTTGTTGCAGATGCCGAAGAAATATATTTTTGATGATAAAATGAAAAAGAAATACACCTTGTGACGCGTTTCAAAATGGACGTCCTCAGGCTAAACTTTTTTAAAAGAGATTCATACATATTTACAAGAAAGACACGAAATACGAACAAAAGCTTATATTAATTATGCATGGTAAGAAACGCTGAAATGGAAGGAACCCTTGACATTAAAGATTAAATATCAGACAATGTGTCTAGATGCAAAACTAATACGACTTCATCCAGTTTCCTATCAATTGTGCCTTGCTTTTATCGCTGATATTTTCGCTAATCCCACATTGTAAAAGCCTACGAAAGATAGATTCCATCATTAGAAATACAAAGGGTAATACGATTTTGCAGTTCACGGAAAACATTTGCCAACTGATTCACAGTAATGCCTGAAATCACATTAGTTATTTTAGCTATACTTAAAACTAGGTACATTAAACTTTATAAGATTTTTTACAGATTATTTCTATGGCAAATACAAATAAAGTTATACATTTTTTAAAGTGGACACGAATTTTATGGGCAAACTGTATACATACATAAATACATACATACATACATATATATATATCTATATATATATATATATATATATATATATATATATATATATATATATATATATATATATATATATATATATATATATATATATGTATGTATATATATATAAAAAGAAAGAACAGTAAGATATATAATCTGGTGTTCTTATAGATATTTTTATTTTTACACAATAGTGCTCAATGTAAATTTACAGAGCATTAATATTATAAATTAACTCCAAAATTCGCTTGAAGAGGAAATGAAACTAATGTCTTTAATTTAATAACAAAATTAAATTATAAGCTTTTAGCTTCCATTTTTCAAACATTGTTATTACTGTGTAGCAAAAAAAACTTATTTTAAATCAGTTAATTTATAATATATATATATATATATATATATATATATATATATATATGTACTTTATTTCAATACTTTATGAACTTCTGATCATTAGCTATGATTAATTAATGATGAATATATCATTTTAGTTTAGGATCGATTCAATTACGATATTCTGTTATGATTAAAGAGTAATAATACAGAAGATTAAGGATAACTTTATACACGCCTATTGCACTCAAGCGGGGAATTGATCGCTACACGCTGATGGCCATAGTAAAGGCAGAATATTTTGGTGACATGAGTGTCATTTTTGATGCAATATATATATATATATATATATATATATATATATGTATATAAACAGGGTGCCCATATAGTTCGTGTGCACTTTAATAAATTTATAACTTTATTTGTATTTGCGATAGAAATAATTTGTAAAAAGGATTAGAAAGAAGGAAATCTATATTTTTTAAGGTTTTATTGAAATTTTATTTAAGTTTCCACATGTCCTCCATCATTAGCAATACAAAGGGTAATACGATTTTGCAGTTCACGGAAAACATCTGCCAACTGATTTACAGTAATGCCTGAAATCACTTTAGTTATTTTAGCGATACTTAAAACTAGGTACATTAAACTTTATAAGATTTTTTACAGATTATTTCTATCGCAAATACAATTAAAGTTATAAATGTTTAAAGTGCTCACGAACATTATGGACACCCTGTATATTTTCCCATCCTACTATTAATAAAAGAACTGGAAAGGTTTTTGGTCATCTGCGCGTTTTATGACGCCAATTCAAAAAAGACAGAAGCACGCTTTCTTTCCAATTTCCAATGAAATAATTATATATATATATATATATATATATATATATATATATATATATATATATATATATATATATATATATATATCCAGGGTACCCATAAAGTTCGTGTGCACTTTAAAAGATTTATAACTTTATTTGTATTTGCGATAGAAATAATTTCTAAAAAGGATTAGAAAGAAGTAAATCTATATTTTTTAAGGTTTTATTGAAATTTTATTTAAGTTTCGGCATGTCCTCCATCATTAGCAATACAAAGGGTAATACGATTTTGCAGTTCACGGAAAACATCTGCCAACTGATTTACAGTAATGCCTGAAATCACATTAGTTATTTTAGCTATTCTTAAAACTAGGTACATTAAACTTTATAACATTTTTACAGATTATTTCTATCGCAAATACAAATAAAGTTATACATTTTTTAAAGTGCAGACGAACTTTATGGGCACCCAGTATATATATATATATATATATATATATATATATACATATATATATATATATATATATATATATATATTAAGTTCTGGTCTCTGAATCTATATATCTTAATAAAACTACAGCTTTTACAATGTGGAATATGCGAAAACAGTAACGATAAAAGCAAGACAGAAGTGGTAGGAAACCGGATGAGGTCTTATTATGTTTGCATCTAGACACATTGGCCGCCAGATATTTAATAATAATAATAATAATAATAATAATAATAATAATAATAATGATGATAATGATGATAATATATATATATATATATATATATATATATATATATATATATATATATATATATATATATATATATATATATATATATAGTAAAACGATAGAGAATTCTTTTTAGTTTTTATAAATATTTAAGATGAAAATGTATAGAAAGGGCTTTAATCGCTAGATCACCCACGCTGAATTTACGTCCCGATTCATACAGCATTACACATTTCTCGGTCCATCTTCTATTCTTCCAATGTGGTATATTTAATAAGAAAAAAAAATAAAAACGAAACTGGTGAAATCGGTTGGATTAAATTGCCTACAACATATTTTCCCCTCTCCTTTATGCGCATGTGTAATCACGTCAACGAAGATATCTTTTTCGTCCGATGAAGTCCTTAGAACGGAACGCGTCACAGCAAAATATTGTTCCACTTTGTCATAGATTTTCCTCAAAAATATGCAGGATGCGATGGGTAAATTGTCGCCATTTTATTTAAGTACAGCAGTGTCACTTGGGCACCGACTGTGAGAAAAACAGCCCCTGACGCAATTTCCTCCGCCAGAAATTTAGAAACGGCATACTGTTCTCCTTGGCATTCGCGTCGGAAGCTCCAGTACGAACATTTCAGAATGCTTGGATGACGGTGCAGAGGATTCGGAAAGAGTTCAATGATTTTATCCAGTCAACATCATGGAGTATGGAGTGATCACTAGTGATGATGACAGGGACTCCGATACAACGCAGAGGCCTACATCAAGTGCCTTTATGAGGAAGGGCTGCCCTGGATCAAGAGGGTGGCTGCTAGATGATCCTATGTCTGCAAACAGGAATTCTGCACCTTGCAACATAAACAAGAGAACCCAGTCATGGCCTTCAGACAATCTCTGCGACCACATCACCCCTGACATCTGGCCTTCTAACTCCCCACACTACAAACGTTTGGTTATTATATGCGCAGTTGATCGAAAAACCAACAAAACTCCTTGTAATGCTAAAGATGAACTGAAGGCAAGGATTATGACAACAACATAAACAAGGAGACCGTCCGGATGCGTTCAGGAGATTACGAAGTCGTCTGGAGGCCGTGTTTGAAGCCAAAGGTGATTTTATTGAATAAATTTACTCTTTAGTACTTCAATATATTTTGGTGTAATTTTGGTAAATATATCTGTTAAAAGGAATTGTCAGATTTATTTTTATTTTTGTGCAAGTTAGACGACAACTTATCCATCGCACCCTGTATATCTGTTAAAACGAGGGCAGATTTACTTTTATTTTTGTGTAATTTAGACGACAATTTAGCCATCGCACCTTGTATATCTGTTAAAATGAGATGTCAGTTTTATTTTTTATTTTTGTGTAATTTAGACGCCAATTTATCCATCGCACCCTCTATATCTGGTAAAACGAGGTTAGATTCACTTTTATTTTTGTGTAATTTAGACGACAATTTAGCCATCGCACCCTGTATATCTGTAAAAATGAGATGTCAGTTTTATTTTTATTTTGGTGTAATTTAGACGCCAATTTATCCATCGCACCCTGTCGTTCTGTTAAAACGAGATGACAGATGTATTTTTACTTTTGTGTAATTTAGACGACAATTAATTCATCGCACCCTGTATATCTGTAAAAGTGATATATCAGCTTTATTATTATTTTTGTCTCATTTAAACGACAATTTATCCCAGCACCCTGTATATCTGAAAGAATAAGATGTCACTTTTAGTTTTATTTTGTGTAATTTAGACGACAATTTATCCATCGCACCCTGTATATCTGTAAAAATGAGATGTTAGTTTTAGTTTTATTTTGGTGTAATTTAGACGACAATTTATGCATCGCACCCTGTATATCTGTTAAAAGGAGATGTCAGTTTTATTTTTATTTTTGTATAACTTAGACGACAAATTAATCATCGCACCCTGTATATGTGTAAAAATGAGATGCCAGTTTTAATTTTATTTTGTGTAGTTTAGACGACAATTTATCCATCGCACCCTGTATGCTTGTGCATTTTTGTAAATACAAATAATGCATCGATGTAATCTCGTGATTACAAACTTTTGACCCGCACTTACATTGATTACCTGATAATGGACGCCAGGTGAATGGAACATTGTGGGTCCAACTGGCTATATCTACGGTCTTTTC